>CM040118.1:362774326-363374326 GCA_022559845.1 Amorphophallus konjac
TGCCAATAGCAATTAAAACTAATCGATAGAAACTAAATCTACCAATAGAATGTGCCTCAACTAACCAAGCCACATGGAACATGACAACCACCGGGAGTAGAAACTAGATGCACCCACTGACGGCTTACACTGCGTCTCAAGCACTCGCAGTCGGCAACACGACAAGTTGAGCGCGTAAATAGTACAAACCAAGTGACTAGTTAGAGTGACACTCGTCAGTGTCAGTCCACAGCCTCCGACCACGTGTGCACACACTGACTCTCGCCTGAGCCAGGCCCTCTAGCTAGTTTTCTCCCTCGGTAGGACGCTACCGTTGGCGGGGAGCCCACGGTACTAGCTTAAAAACCGTGTGACGGGAACACCCCTCCGCCATCCCCAGGCGGGTCGGCACTCAAAGACCTTAGGGCTACAACAGTGGTTCCATCGCAAGGAAAGTAAAGCTATTCTATTGGGATCTAAAAACATGTCATTATTTCATAAAATAACTCATACATGGCGTGCAATCATTCTGAAAAGCATTAAGGAATAGGTAGGCGGCTTTTGGAAACTAACAGGGGTGTGACGGTCTACTGCCAGCGCGTCACAGAGGGTGACAGTCGGGGGTTGGCGCGTTACATCGCTTGTGACGCGTCCGCCCCTAGCCGTTACAACCACCCGAAACCCTAGTTCATGATCTAATCGATCAAACGGAGTGTAACGTGCTCCCGAAGGTGCGTTACAGCATCCTGACTGTCGGGGAAGGGCGCATTACATCAACTGTGACGCGTCCGCCCCTAGCCGTTAGAGCCACCCGAGGCCAAAAATCAATCCACAGTTTTTCTAGCCGTTCAAAAGTGGTGTAACACGCTCCCGCAGGCGCGTTACGGCGCCCTGATGGCCGCCCGACAGGCCATCAGGCCAACCGCCAAACCCGGTCAACAGAAATCAACAGAAGTGTAACGGTCGGGAGCCTGACTGTTACACACACTGTGATGCCTCTTCAAAGGGCCATTACAGTTCTGTAACGCGTCCCGTGAGGGCCGTTACATGTGTGACGGTTTCTGGTAGGACCGTCACACCGATTGGGATTCGGACAGGTTATATCTGAAAACGGGTTCCCTCTCGGGCGACCGAAATCGCCAGGTAACGACGAAACAACCTGTTTCCTGCCAAACCACACGTCCTAAACTACATAATACCAACAAAAATAACCACATGCAATGCCCACAATGGATTAAACATGAAGAACGAAGCTTAAACCCCAAAAATGAAAAATAACCATTATGCATGCCACAGGAGTTTAACTAAGCAAACAAGCTATAGGAAATGATCCTAGCGAGATCGGGATTCCATCCCCCTACCTCGTTCAAGCCGAAACGGCCGAATAAGCCCCATGCACCGAGGAGGGTTCACCGGGCTTCCACGCCTCGTCTCGCGACTACGGGCCACGAATCACGTCAAGGAGGGTATCAACGTGTTCCACTCGACGCAAGGATTCCACCGGCGTGCTCCACGCCTCGATCCGACACCGAAACACCTGAAATCCCTATGAAGGGGGTGGTGTGATCAGACGAGAGAGGGAGAGAGCGTGAGATCGACGAGGGGGAGAGAGGAAGTGAAGGGGGGGGGGTAAGATAACAGAAAAAAAAATATTAATATATATAATATAATTATTATATATATAAAACCTTATTTTCTCTTTTAAAACTGACTTAATCCGATTAAATCCCGAAAAATGCCGGAAAAATTCCTAAAAATCCAGGAAAATAGCCAAAAATTCCAGAACGAATTCTAGATCCGAACCACCAAGGATCCACTAAGGCACGGGCCTCACATGAACGCCTTCATCCGGTTCTTCCTTCTGCAACCAAGGCGGCCCCTCTTCTACCTTCCTCTTCTTCCTATTGCTGATCAAGGGCCCCATCTGCATCCACTTCTTCTTCTATTCTCTTCCTCCTGCTGTGCGGACGTGCAAGAAGAAGCTGTTCTTCTTCCACTTATTCACCCTGCTAGCTGCTGACGCGGAAAGGGGGGGAGCCTCCTCAACAACTTCTTCCTCCTACAGCTGCCCTGTTGAAACAGAGTACCGTAGCAGCATCAAGTCTTAAACCTGTTTAACATCCGATCTTCTTAAAGGTAGGTTATCTCTATATCTCAGACAAAACGAGTTAATAATGTAGCATGCATATAAATCATGACCAAATCTTTGTGTTTCATATTATTTCCTTGAGTTCTATGTAGGTCTTCTCTCCCTAGACCAAAGATTAGACGTTAATCTCATCTCAATCAAGATCATCATTGTGTTTATATTATGTTTGCATATTTTTTTAGATAAATAATATGGATCATATGCTAACAAAAAATTTTAAATCTGTGTCATTACTTATTTAAAAATCGCCAGTGCACATGACAGAAACCCCCACATTTTTTCTAATTTTTCATGCACTTATATGGTGATATTAACCAAGTTAACAATTAAAAATCATTAAATAATGAGTTATAAACGTTATTAGGAGAATCACCACATACACTGTAGCAATAGTTTAGAAGATTTTGCCTTGTTCAATATTTTCATGAGCGTCGAAACATCGGTTGGTCATGAAAATTTATGGGTGTGTTATTGAGACGGAGACCAAGATAGTGTGGGTGGTGCCACCGTTTTTCATGCCCCTTATCTCAAGATCTCCCATCTCTCAACAATTTTTTTTTAACACCCGGTTAACTAGAATTTTTTGAGCCCGTCATTTCCATATATCATATGCGCGATTCCGACGTGATTACGTCGAGAAACGAGCAGATTCAAGAAGTTGACAAGTTATGTTTTTAAACCACGTTCTCTACCGCTAATTGATATATATATATATATATATATATATTGTAATTAAGTCTTTGAAAATCTATATCTACTAAATTATGTAATATAAAATTATAAAAATTATATATTTGGAATTCTTGAATTTTTCTCCTAATTATCATATATTTTATTTTCAAAAATTTTATTAAATAGTATGTGTCCTTTTCAAAGGAATGTTCTTTTCTAAACTTATTAAAGTGAAATAACGTCTTTTAAAATAGGCGTAAATTTTTGTTTAATTAAAAACATGAGAAATTAACGTCCACCTACATGGACGCTATATTCTGGGAAATAATTTTAACAATTCTGGATAAAAATGAAATGAGCTAATGAGCGTCTTCCATGATAGACGCCAATTTAAATAGCATCTGCCAGGAAGGACGCCAATTATTCCTGGCCGCTTGATTTCCCTGAGTTTCCAACCCTTAACTGTGGGTTCTTGACACTCTCATCTCACATTCCGTAGATGGAGTCCCTATTTTTCTGATTTATATCGTTTACCCTTAAATCTCCGTGATGTTTGAGCTCTCCGCGGGACATTCCGTTCCTTCGGACTAGCGATTACATCATAGAGACCTCCATAAGTCTACGCTAACCTTGGATTCCCTCAAGACAGCCGAGCAGGTTGTACCCTAAAAACCCATTGCACAGTTTTACAGTCATGACCCTCTGAAGAAACATGACTATCTTGCCCTCAATTAATGTTGTTTCTGACATTTTTTTGAGAAATTTGTCACTTTCTGAAATTCACGTCAAGAATAGTGAACGTCATGTAAGTATAGCGCCATGCTTGGAGGACGCTATTTACTTTCGTGCCTTTTATCTATTTCCAGAATAGGTGCCTATCGATATAGACTCTAATTATAATCTACGGCTCCCATAGTGGACGCCATTTACCCAGTTTTATGTACTCCAGACTTGATTGTTTATTAATTTCCTTCAAATTGGGTCGCTAAATAACAGCTAGTAAATATTATGCCTTCGGCTGCATGAATGCTATTGTCTAGTAGGATGAAGTCTTAAACTAATGACGAACCCATGAGACCACTGACTCTTGAGGAAACATGAACTAATGATGAACCCATGAGACCACTGACTCATGCGGAGACACGAACTAAAGATAAACCCATGAGACCACTGACTCATGAGGAAACACGAACTAATGATGAACCCATGAGACCACTAACTCATGCGGAGAAATGAACTAATGATAAACCCATGAGACCACTGACACATGAGGAGAAACGAACTAATGATAAACCCCTGAGACCACTGGTTCATGAGGTTAAAGATATCTTGACAACCTACGAGTAAGAACCACTGACTCGTTAGGTAATTCTATACTAACTTGAGTGCTTGAAAATCATGAACCTCTACCCAAGAAGAAGGGTATTTACTTGATGATCAATTGTGACGACCCGGATTCTGGATACCCGGTATACCCGGTAGGACTACCGGATACACGTGGTACCGCATGGGACCCGCGAGGCCTCCCAAGCGCGGGAAAGCGCCGAAGGAAAAAAGCATTGTCGTGTAGTACACTGAACTGACAGATATAACAGCAAGCAATTAAATTTCATTAGAACGGTTTGCTAAAGTAGCAGAAATAAAATTACATTTTCATTAATAATTCAAATTTTACAATTATACACCAGAGTCTAGTCCAAAGGAAAGAGAACAAGTACAGTCTGACAGAAAAGAACGTATACAGAAGTCGGGGGAAGCCCGACACAGGTACAGCTGGCAGCTACAACAACGCGCTCCACCAGGAACAGCAGAGGCAGACGGCGAAACCCACCTGAAAAGCAGGGGTGAGTCTCTAAACAGAAACTATGTAGGGGTCACGCGGATCCCCACTAGAGAACGCACAGTGCAACGGAAGCAACAGAAATAACGAGTGCAGCAAAGCAGGAAAAGCTACACTACAAATCTGTAAACAGACAGGGTACAGCAGGAGTAGGGAACAGGCTAAGAGCAAGGGGAGCTCAACAACAAAGAAGAGCGAGGCCGTAAAACACGGGAAAACGGCCACCGAGGAGAACTCGGCACCCGAAGCTACTCCAAACGGCAATAGACGGTCAACCCCAAACTCACACAGTAGGGTAACCCAGTCCATCGGCCAAAACAAAGGCGAAGGTAGACGCCGACGTCGAAAACACAGACAAACACGACTGGAAACGTCGTGCACACAGCCCCACGCATGACAAGAACGTCATGCAAACGACAGAACACTGACCTCGAGTACAGCCACAAGCGGGCAACTCGAAAAGGTCACAGCGGGCAAGAAAATGCCGAGAGTCACCGCACCAAGTGACAGGAGCACCCTCCTCCCAGAAGAACAGCCAGATGCGTCCACTGACGTCTTACACCACGCCACAAGTGTCAAGTCACTCAAGGACAAGACACACCAAGAACCAAGTCCGAGGAACAATGACGTTCCAAGTAAACAAGGTACCACAACACGAAACTACAGCACCATCTGCGAGTGACTAGTCAGGGCCACGCCCGTCGGCGCAAGTCCCCAGTCCCTGACCACGTGTGCACACACTGACCTCTACCTAGGTCAGGCCTCTAGCTAGTATTCCCCTCGGTAGGACGCTACCGTTGGCCGGGGCCTACAGAACTAGCTTAAAAACCGTACATACCAAACGCAACAGGAAACACCCCTCCACCACTCCCGGTTGGTCGGCAAAAGCCTAGGGCTACAACTAGTGGAGGCTCACAAGGCACAGACTCTGAAACACAGGTGCTAAAGCACAGACAGTCTAAGAAAAGCCCTGTCTCGTGCATAACCAAGCACCCCGGTAGTCAAACAACTGCCAACAGACTCAGGATCAGGAAACTAGACCTACGACGTAACGATCCCTGAGTCGAACGACTCAAAGGCAAGATCATCACAAGCAGCGAAACAAGCCGCCAATCGGTCTAATCCTAAGCCAGCAAAACACCGCTCCCCAGAAAATAACACACGGAGACCTGAGGGAAACACCAAGAACCCTCAGTACACCTGGACACGCAAATTGAGGTAGAACAACACCTCGAGGCATCCAGAAGCAGTGTCTCGAGCCGGACACAACCACCGAGACACACACACGCAAGGTCACACGTCAACCACTGGGTCATACCGGGTTGACCTGAACCCAACACAATGCTTGAACAGTAGGAAAGAGAGTCCTACCTCAAGCAAAAAGACTCCTAGCCACCTCACAACGTAGTCTTAGCCCTCATAGGACGTCGGAAGACATCCACGGGACAACGGGCAGACCACAAGGCCAAGCCAAGACAAGCAGAAACCGGAACACGGAAATCAAAGCACAGGGCAAGTAACGCACCACCCCTAGACCGCTACAAGCATATGACGGTCTAGACCTGGGCCGTTACACCCAAACGACGGACAGACAACAGGCCGTCGCACAAACACCACCCTAACCACTCTAAAACACAAACACACGAATCAAGGCCAAGTAACGCACAAGGCCAAGCGCGTTACAAGCAAGCAACGCGGCAGGGGAGACGCGCCAGAACCAAACGACGCACAGGGGTAGGCGCGTTACTCACAACGGCACAACCACACTCAACCCAGCACAAAACAACAAATAACAGGAAGGGGCAAGCGCGTTATACGACAACGACGCACAGGGGCACGGCCGTTACACCATCGAACATCACAACACCCACAACCCTCAGCCAAATAGCATGTAACGGTCCAAGAAGGACGCGTTACACACAAACGACGCATGGGGACAGGCGCGTTACAACCAATGGCACAGCCACCCACAGTCGACCAAAACAGAATGCAACGGCCAGGGGCAGGCGCGTTACACTCAAAATAACGGATGGGAACCCATCCGTCGGGGGAACCGCCTCAACGGTCAAACGTCGGTCAACTGGACAATAACGGCCAAGGCAGGGCGCGTTACTTCCACCGGGCAAGGCGCGTCGTTTCAATCTAACGCGCTGGGTCAAGCGCGTTAGACTAACCGACTCAACCCCAAAACAAGGCAACAACAAGCGAAGTAACGCGTAGACCTAGGTGCGTTACAGGGAAGCGATGCGTCACCCTTGGGCCGTCACTCACCCAGAAGCTAGAAAGCTCAAAAACCTCAGATGAAGTAGCGGTCAGTCGTAGGGCCGTTATATACAAGTGACGGCCACTGGAATGACCGTTACATCGGTCACGGCGGGAAAACAGAGGAACGGCCAAACCGACCCGTTCCACACCCCATACACGCCGAAGCACAGGGGAAACAAACACAACCAGAAAAAGCGGGATTTCAGACGGACGTTATATACGCAAATTGATCTCCTATCGTTCAATTGTCGATAATCGCAACACATATTTGTAACGGATTTCCGACGGATTTAAGACCGAACTCGACCGTCTGAAATTCTTAGTCACAAATTTGTGACAGTTAACTTTTCGGTCTGAAATTCCGTCTGAAATTAAGACACAAATAATTTCGGTCATAAATTCCGTCTAAATCTCACACGATAAAATTTCCGTATGTAATTATCAGTCTGAAATTTCCGTCTGTATTTCATACGGTTTTTAAGACGGATTTATTATCCGTTGTAAATACCGTCCGTAATCCGTCTGAAATATTGTCTGAAATCCGTCTCTATTTCTGCCGGATATTACGACGGATTACTTTGTCGTCGTAACTTCCAACGACGGTTCCATATGTTGTTCGTCCTAAATCCGTCGGTGTTTAAAACGTAATTCACGACGGATATAAATTCCGTCTGAAATTACCGTCTCTATTACAAACGTCATTTCAGACGGATTATAAATCCGTCTGAAAAAAAAATATTTTTTTTAAAAATTTAAGTTTATTTATCTAATAAACCTGTTAAAAAAAATTATTGGAACTAACCACAAAAAAAAACTCAACATCAACATACCCAAATAAATAAACACCACCGAAAAAATCTCAACATAACATAGATGTTCAAATAAATAAACACCACCAATAAAAAAATTCAACACCATGCTGACAAAATAAATACAAAGAAAAACACATTAACCCTGCTGATCCGTCTGAATAACATAAAACAAATATCATTAAACATCAAGAAATATCTGGTACATCGTCAATATCCTCATCATCCATATCGTCACTACCCTGCTCATCTCCTCTGTCGCTGCCCGCAGAAGGATCCCCCTACATTAAAAAAATAATAACATTCATTCATAGATAAAAAAATTAGTGCGAAGAAATGAGCATAAATATAAATCAAACATATCAAATTGATAACTGCAGATTTTATAGATCAACTACTAGCTTGAAACAATATTTAGACCCCCGGACCTGACCTGGGAGTTCATTTAAGCTAAGTTTATTTTAAAACTGAACTTTGAGTGCCGAGCTCAAACCGAACATCCGATTTAGATTCCGTCAGTTCTGACAAGTCACTTTCATCTCCCCGGTCGCGTTGGAATGATCGGCACGGCCGTCCGACCGGTATTTCCAATTTTAGACCCCCGGACCCGACCTGGTAGTTCATTTAAACTAAGTGTATTTTAAAATTGAGCTTTGAGCGCCGAGCTCAAACCGGACATCCGATTTGGATTCCGTCAGTTCTGATAAGTCACTTTCATCTCCCCGGTCGCGTTGGAATGATCGGCACGGCCGTCCGACTTGTATTTCCAATTTTAGACCCCCGGACCCGACCTGGTAGTTCATTTAAACTAAGTGTATTTTAAAACTGAACTTTGAGCGCCGAGCTCAAACCGGACATCCGATTTAGATTCCGTCAGTTCTGACAAGTCACTTTCATCTCCCCGGTCGCGTTGGAATGATCGGCACGGCCGTCCGACCGGTATTTCCAATTTTAGACCCCCGGACCCGACCTGGTAGTTCATTTAAACTAAGTGTATTTTAAAACTGAACTTTTAGCGCCGAGCTCAAACCGGGCATCCGATTTGGATTCCGTCAGTTCTGACAAGTCACTTTCATCTCCCCGGTTGTGTTGGAATGATCGGCATGGCCGTCCGACTTGTATTTCAAGTTTTTGACCCCCGGACCTGACCTGGGAGTTCATTTAAGCTAAGTTTATTTTAAAACTGAACTTTGAGTGCCGAGCTCAAACCGGACATCCGATTTAGATTCCGTCAGTTCTGACAAGTCACTTTCATCTCCCCGGTCGCGTTGGAATGATCGGCACGGCCGTCCGACCGGTATTTCCAATTTTAGACCCCCGGACCCGACCTGGTAGTTCATTTAAACTAAGTATATTTTAAAACTGAACTTTGAGCGCCGAGCTCAAACCGGGCATCCGATTTGGATTCCGTCAGTTCTGACAAGTCACTTTCATCTCCCCGGTCGCGTTGGAATGATCGGCACGGCCGTCCGACCGGTATTTCCAATTTTAGACCCCCGGACCCGACCTGGTAGTTCATTTAAACTAAGTGTATTTTAAAACTGAACTTTTAGCGCCGAGCTCAAACCGGACATCCGATTTGGATTCCGTCAGTTCTGACAAGTCACTTTCATCTCCCCGGTCGCGTTGGAATGATCGGCACGGCCGTCCGACCGGTATTTCCAATTTTAGACCCCCGGACCCGACCTGGTAGTTCATTTAAACTAAGTGTATTTTAAAACTGAACTTTTAGCGCCGAGCTCAAACCGGGCATCCGATTTGGATTCCGTCAGTTCTGACAAGTCACTTTCATCTCCCCGGTTGTGTTGGAATGATCGGCACGGCCGTCCGACTTGTATTTCAAGTTTTTGACCCCCGGACCTGACCTGGGAGTTCATTTAAGCTAAGTTTATTTTAAAACTGAACTTTTAGCGCCGAGCTCAAACCGGACATCCGATTTGGATTCCGCCAGTTCTGACAAGTCACTTTCATCTCCCCGGCTGTGTTGGAATGATCGGCACGGCCGTCCGACTTGTATTTCCAATTTTAGACCCTCGGACCCGACCTGGTAGTTCATTTAAACTAAGTGTATTTTAAAACTGAACTTTTAGCGCCGAGCTCAAACCGGACATCCGATTTAGATTCCGCCAGTTCTGACAAGTCACTTTCATCTCCCCGGTTGTGTTGGAATGATCGGCACGGCCGTCCGACTTGTATTTCAAGTTTTTGACCCCCGGACCTGACCTGGGAGTTCATTTAAGCTAAGTTTATTTTAAAACTGAACTTTGAGTGCCGAGCTCAAACCGGACATCCGATTTGGATTCCGTCAGTTCTGACAAGTCACTTTCATCTCCCCGGTCGCGTTGGAATGATCGGCACGGCCGTCCGACTTGTATTTCCAATTTTAGACCCCCGGACCCGACCTGGTAGTTCATTTAAACTAAGTGTATTTTAAAACTGAACTTTGAGCGCCGAGCTCAAACCGGGCATCCGATTTGGATTCCGTCAGTTCTGACAAGTCACTTTCATCTCCCCGGTCGCGTTGGAATGATCGGCACGGCCGTCCGACCGGTATTTCCAATTTTAGACCCCCGGACCCGACCTGGTAGTTCATTTAAACTAAGTGTATTTTAAAACTGAACTTTTAGCGCCGAGCTCAAACCGGGCATCCGATTTGGATTCCGTCAGTTCTGACAAGTCACTTTCATCTCCCCGGTTGTGTTGGAATGATCGGCACGGCCGTCCGACTTGTATTTCAAGTTTTTGACCCCCGGACCTGACCTGGGAGTTCATTTAAGCTAAGTTTATTTTAAAACTGAACTTTTAGCGCCGAGCTCAAACCGGACATCCGATTTGGATTCCGCCAGTTCTGACAAGTCACTTTCATCTCCCCGGCTGTGTTGGAATGATCGGCATGGCCGTCCGACTTGTATTTCCAATTTTAGACCCTCGGACCCGACCTGGTAGTTCATTTAAACTAAGTGTATTTTAAAACTGAACTTTTAGCGCCGAGCTCAAACCGGACATCCGATTTAGATTCGCCAGTTCTGACAAGTCACTTTCATCTCCCCGGTTGTGTTGGAATGATCGGCACGGCCGTCCGACTTGTATTTCAAGTTTTTGACCCCCGGACCTGACCTGGGAGTTCATTTAAGCTAAGTTTATTTTAAAACTGAACTTTGAGTGCCGAGCTCAAACCGGACATCCGATTTGGATTCCGTCAGTTCTGATAAGTCACTTTCATCTCCCCGGTCGCGTTGGAATGATCGGCACGGCCGTCCGACTTGTATTTCCAATTTTAGACCCCCGGACCCGACCTGGTAGTTCATTTAAACTAAGTGTATTTTAAAACTGAACTTTGAGCGCCGAGCTCAAACCGGGCATCCGATTTGGATTCCGTCAGTTCTGACAAGTCACTTTCATCTCCCCGGTCGCGTTGGAATGATCGGCACGGCCGTCCGACCGGTATTTCCAATTTTAGACCCCCGGACCCGACCTGGTAGTTCATTTAAACTAAGTGTATTTTAAAACTGAACTTTTAGCGCCGAGCTCAAACCGGACATCCGATTTAGATTCCGTCAGTTCTGACAAGTCACTTTCATCTCCCCGGTCGCGTTGGAATGATCGGCACGGCCGTCCGACTTGTATTTCCAATTTTAGACCACCGGACCCGACCTGGTAGTTCATTTAAACTAAGTGTATTTTAAAACTGAACTTTGAGCGCCGAGCTCAAACCGGGCATCCGATTTGGATTCCGTCAGTTCTGACAAGTCACATTCATCTCCCCGGTCGCGTTGGAATGATCGGCACGGACGTCCGACCGGTATTTCCAATTTTAGACCCCCGGACCCGACCTGGTAGTTCATTTAAACTAAGTGTATTTTAAAACTGAACTTTTAGCGCCGAGCTCAAACCGGACATCCGATTTGGATTTCGTCAGTTCTGACAAGTCACTTTCATCTCCCCGGTCGCGTTGGAATGATCGGCATGGCCGTCCGACTTGTATTTCCAATTTTAGACCCCCGGACCCGACCTGGTAGTTCATTTAAACTAAGTGTATTTTAAAACTAAACTTTGAGCGCCGAGCTCAAACCGGGCATCCGATTTGGATTCCGTCAGTTCTGACAAGTCACTTTCATCTCCCCGGTCGCGTTGGAATGATCGGCACGGCCGTCCGATCGGTATTTCTAATTTTAGACCCCCGGACCCGACCTGGTAGTTCATTTAAACTAAGTGTATTTTAAAACTGAACTTTTAGCGCCGAGCTCAAACCGGACATCCGATTTGGATTCCGTCAGTTCTGACAAGTCACTTTCATCTCCCCGGTCGCGTTGGAATGATCGGCACGGCCGTCCGACTGGTATTTCCAATTTTAGACCCCCGGACCCGACCTGGTAGTTCATTTAAACTAAGTGTATTTTAAAACTGAACTTTGAGCGCCGAGCTCAAACCGGACATCCGATTTGGATTCCGCCAGTTCTGACAAGTCACTTTCATCTCCCCGGCTGTGTTGGAATGATCGGCACGGCCGTCCGACTTGTATTTCCAATTTTAGACCCTCGGACCCGACCTGGTAGTTCATTTAAACTAAGTGTATTTTAAAACTGAACTTTTAGCGCCGAGCTCAAACCGGACATCCGATTTAGATTCCGCCAGTTCTGACAAGTCACTTTCATCTCCCCGGTTGTGTTGGAATGATCGGCACGGCCGTCCGACTTGTATTTCAAGTTTTTGACTCCCGGACCTGACCTGGGAGTTCATTTAAGCTAAGTTTATTTTAAAACTGAACTTTGAGTGCCGAGCTCAAACCGGACATCCGATTTGGATTCCGCCAGTTCTGACAAGTCACTTTCATCTCCCCGGCTGTGTTGGAATGATCGGCACGGCCGTCCGACTTGTATTTCCAATTTTAGACCCTCGGACCCGACCTGGTAGTTCATTTAAACTAAGTGTATTTTAAAACTGAACTTTTAGCGCCGAGCTCAAACCGGACATCCGATTTAGATTCCGCCAGTTCTGACAAGTCACTTTCATCTCCCCGGTTGTGTTGGAATGATCGGCACGGCCGTCCGACTTGTATTTCAAGTTTTTGACCCCCGGACCTGACCTGGGAGTTCATTTAAGCTAAGTTTATTTTAAAACTGAACTTTGAGTGCCGAGCTCAAACCGGACATCCGATTTGGATTCCGTCAGTTCTGACAAGTCACTTTCATCTCCCCGGTCGCGTTGGAATGATCGGCACGGCCGTCCGACTTGTATTTCCAATTTTAGACCCCCGGACCCGACCTGGTAGTTCATTTAAACTAAGTGTATTTTAAAACTGAACTTTTAGCGCCGAGCTCAAACCGGGCATCCGATTTGGATTCCGTCAGTTCTGACAAGTCACTTTCATCTCCCCGGTTGTGTTGGAATGATCGGCACGGCTGTCCGACTTGTATTTCAAGTTTTTGACCCCCGGACCTGACCTGGGAGTTCATTTAAGCTAAGTTTATTTTAAAACTGAACTTTGAGTGCCGAGCTCAAACCGGGCATCCGATTTGGATTCCGTCAGTTCTGACAAGTCACTTTCATCTCCCCGGTCGCGTTGGAATGATCGGCATGGCCGTCCGACTTGTATTTCCAATTTTAGACCCCCGGACCCGACCTGGTAGTTCATTTAAACTAAGTGTATTTTAAAACTGAACTTTTAGCGTCGAGATCAAACTGGGCATCCGATTTGGATTCCGTCAGTTCTGTCAAGTCACTTTCATCTCCCCGGTCGCGTTGGAATGATTGGCACGGCCGTCCGACCGGTATTTCAAATTTTAGACCCCCGGATTTTCTCAATTATTCTGAAGTAAATGAGTTTTAAAATTAATAATGAACATAATTGAGTAATTCCATCAAAATAAAAACTTGGCTAGAGACTCACCTGTGCGGGCTGTGCTGTGGTGGTGGTTGATTTCTGAGGGACCATTCCGCTCTGGGAGAGGAGGCCACTAATTGCCTGCAAGAATACTGACACTTGGCTAGAGATCTCTTGCTGGAAATGCTGCTGCTGCCGCTGCATATCAGAAATCTGCGATCGGACCATGTCCATCATGTCGCTGGCAGAAGCGCTGGGGGCAACGGAAGGTATAGTGAAGGCACTGCCACTGGAAGAAGTATAGCTAGAACTCGCACACGCTGATGTCACCGCGCTTGCGTCTAGGCTCTCCCCAAAACCATATATTCGGCCTTTCTTCGGTACGCCAGCTGCTGCCACCCACTCCACCGGATCGAACTCCGGCTGCTGCGTGTCTCCCTCCCCGTACTTCTCTGTCACTGCTTTGCTATATGTTTCCTACAAATTGAATAAAATAACTAGTCAATTTCATATGAATTACATGCCGATTTAAATGAACGGTACAAGTTACATATGTAGATAAACTTACCGCTGCTGACTTAGCTGTGTCACTCACAAAATCATTAGTCCCCTTCTTTTTGTGTGTTCTGTCGAACACCTCGAGGAACGACGGAGGTCGATTAAGCTCCACAGCCTGTTATACAATTCATAGTAAAAAAAAGTCAAATATTGGGATAAATTGTAAGAAGATAAATTGGTATATTACTTACCAATTTTTGTTTATGAGCCGCATAAGAGATGGACCCACTCGTATGCAAATTTGAACCTGGTTTTGACGCCCTGTTTGCTTTGGCTTTTTCGGACTTTTCTATCCACTTGGGGTCGGCAAAATGGTCACAAGATATCTCCCAATCCTCCTGCCTCATCCATAGAGGGCGATGCGCCTTCCACAATTGTCGGTCTTCACTCCCCCCACTCAATTTTTTAGCGTGTGCTCGGGCCTCATGTATTTTCCTCTTGTAACTTGAGAGCATAGTAGACTCCCAGGCACGACGACATCTCGCCGCGTCATGTCCACATGTGAATTGAAAAGACCGCTGTAAATCAATTGCTTTTCACACTTAGTATAAAGTTGTAAATAGACTTTGGGAAATACTTGAATTAAATGACGTAATTACTTACTAAGAACATGTTGTACAATGAATCGCGGACGGACATCGGAAAATCTCTGAAAGTGGAAGCTGCCCCGGGCACATGTGCCAACATGAGTTCGGTGGAATGATGGACAGCGCCGTGGGGTTCAAATTTCATACTGCAATTGCAAATGTCAAAATATTCATATTACACAGTTGAGGGCTAATTAATGTAATATAACCTTATAGATTTACCCGGATACCCAACACGGGCGACGTCTATCATGGGTCGTGCCTCCCTCGTGACAACTGCCGACATCGTCAAGGGGCTGACTGGTGGGGGTGGGCCCTGTACAAGTGGGAGGTGGTGGGAGGGCACTGAGACCTGCAAGAATTTATTGTCATGTGGAGTGATACATATACTGCGAACATATAATTAAAATATACATACCTGCAGCGGGAGGTGGTGGGGTTGGCGTATGCACAACATGTGGGAGGCCACTGAGACCTGCAAGAATTTATTGTCATGTGGAGTGATACATATACTGCGAACATATAATTAAAATATACATACCTGCAGCGGGAGGTGGTGGGGTTGGCGTATGCACAACATGTGGGAGGCCACTGAGACCTGCAAGAATTTATTGTCATGTGGAGTGATACATATACTGCGAACATATAATTAAAATATACATACCTGCAGCGGGAGGTGGTGGGGTTGGCGTATGCACAACATGTGGGAGGCCACTGAGACCTGCAAGAATTTATTGTCATGTGGAGTGATACATATAATGCGAACATATAATTAAAATATACATACCTGCAGCGGGAGGTGGTGGGGGTGGCGTATGCACAACAGGTGGGAGGCCACAGAGACCTGCAAGAATTTATTGTCATGTGGAGTGATACATATAATGCGAACATATAATTAAAATATACATACCTGCAGCGGGAGGTGGTGGGGGTGGCGTATGCACAACAGGTGGGAGGCCACTGAGACCTGCAAGAATTTATTGTCATAAGTAGAACAAATATTGAAGAATTTAAATTAAAATATACATACATGATCCTCGAGTCTTTTTGCCACTGAGACCTGCAAGAATTTATTGTCATGTGGAGTGATACAAATATTGCGAACATATAATTAAAATATACATACCTGCAGCGGAAGGTGGTGGGAGTGGCGTATGCACAACAGGTGGGAGGCCACTGAGACCTGCAAGAACTTATTTTCATAAGTAGAACAAATGTTCAAGAATTTAAATTAAAATATACATACCTGTAGCGGGAGGTGGTGGCGTATGTACAAGTGGTGGTGAGCCGACACTTGCACCTATAAATAAATTCTTTTAAGTTTGTAAATAAATAAAATATTTATATAGCTAACTTATTGATCAAATATACCTGTGTCTGAAGAAGATGGTAGCGAGGAGATAGTAGTGCCCCTCTCACTGCTAGATCTCCTCCCACCCCTACTACGACCTCCTCGCACCATTTCCTTATTAATAACAAAACAATTAATACATATTAATCCACAATTATATAAGGCTAGACAAATGTTATTTAAAATTATGCTTAAAAGTAAGAATCTTCTTACTAAATTATCAAAACATGCCTCCCTCATGTTGATATATCTAGCTCAACTTCATCATCTTCGTCATCCATAGTAGTCTCATGAGATTCAAAATCTTCATCTTCATCTGATTCTTCCTCCCCTCTAACATCAACATTTAGCTCCGTCGGATCGACTTCTTCCACGCCATCTCGCGTACGTAATGACAGTGGCTCATCAGATTCGTCCATATTAAACCTAGAGGAACCGACAACGCCAACTTCGTCTGATTGATAATATTCAGCACGAGCAACCTCTGAGACATCTCCACTCATAGTTAACTCATAAGTGGGAAAGAGTTTTGAGTTAACCCTGCAAACTGCCCACCAATCTCTATTCTTGGATGATGGATAGCTTGAATAGTACACTTGCTGGGCTTGTGCGGCTAAAATGAACGGTTCATAGGTCTTAAGTTTAAACCTATGCTTGACATTGACAATCCCATAATTTGTGTCATGTAGAACAGAATTAGGATCAAACCATTGACACTTAAATATATATACATGATTGTCTTGTCCCAAATACTGAAGTTCTAAGACTTCTTCAATAATACCATAGTAGTCCAATTCCATTTCATTGTATAAATTTCCCTTCACACATACGCCGCTGTTCATCGTAGACTTATTTCGCCCATAATCCCTTGTATGAAATTTGTATCCATTCACAATATATCCCGGATAGGCACGTGTCTGGTTCGAGGGGCCATAACTTATCTGTTGTACTCTTTGATCAGTAATGAGACCTTGTTCAACCTATATTCAAATTAGAGTAGTTAAAATAATAACAATTACCTCAACATACGTAAATACAAACATATATATTCAGAGTTCACACTAACTCGGTTTCTTAGCCATTTGGAAAAAAACTTGTCGCGTTCTTTTTCAATCTCCACATCCTGGATATTTGGACATTTTTCAGCTAATTCTGAATCAAATTGTCTGCAATATAAATGTAGCACCCCGTAAAAAAAATGATTAAAAAAATTGATAAAGCCAATGTATAGACTTTGTGAAGTCAATGTTGTATAGACTTTGAGGAAGCCAATGTATAGACTTTGAGGAAGCCAATGTATAGACTTTGTGAAGTCAATGTTGTATAGACTTTGAGGATGTATAGACTTATGGAGTTGCTGGAAATGTGAATTAATATCTTACTCAACATAAGGTTCAATCTCGAGGCAATTCAAAAGAATATATATCTCAGCGGCGTGCAACTCTCTATCTTCGAGCGTGCGAGTCAAGCAACGTCCGAACGCACGTCCAGGATGTTTAAATATGGAGAGCCGATCGGACGATTCATCCACTCCCCCATCATCATTACGTGGAGGTCGAGTACGACGAGTTTGAATCTCTGGCTCAAAGTACATAGAACAGAAGTTCGAAATTTCTTCAAGAATGTATGCCTCAGCAATCGAACCCTCCACCTGTGCCTTGTTGCGAACTTTCATTTTTAATTCATGCATGCACCTACAACAACAAGTCAGATGGCAACAAAATGTAGCGGCTATGGACGACTTATAAGTTAACAAAAATTGTCACATACCTCTCAAATGGATACATCCATCGAAATTGTACTGGACCTCCGACGATAGCCTCATATGGCAAATGAACTACCAGGTGCTCCATCGAATCAAAGAATGCCGGAGGAAATATCTTCTCTAGCTTGCAAATGGTTGTGACAACATCTTGTTCGATAGTTTGTACATCCCGAAGTCTGAGTTCAGATGCACATAAAATCTTGAAAAATTGACTCATCTCAGCTAGTGCTCCCCATATCTGCTTTGGCAACAAATCACGAAATGCAATGGGCAGTAGCCTCTCCATGAACACATGACAGTCGTGACTTTTCATACCATATATTTTCCCCTCATTAACATTCACACAACGGGCTATGTTGGATGCATATCCATCTGGGAATCTCAGTTGTTTCAACCACTGGCATACTTCCTTGATCTGTGTATCATGAAGCACATAAGTTGCTTTAGGCTGCACAGTTTTGCCATTGACACTTTGTAGTTCCAATTCTGGACGTCTACAAAGCATCTTTAAATCCATACGTGCTTTGGCGTTGTCCTTTGTTTTCCCTTTAACATTCATGATCGTATTGAACACATTATCAAAAAAATTCTTCTCGGTATGCATGACATCCAGATTGTGTCGTACAAGAAGAGTTGACCAATAAGGTAATTCCCAAAAAATGCTTTTCTTGACCCAGTTGTGATCCTTTCCAAAATTAGGGAGTTGCCGTGTGCTACCAGACAATTGAACTACATCTGGTAAATTGTGCACCCGTGACGCCATATGTAGACCCGACACCCGTTGCAAGTCAGCTTCATCCATTTCAACAGTATTTTTTTTAAACGAGTCTTTTTGCCTTCGAAAAGGATGGTCACTTGGTAGCAACCGCCGATGGCAATCAAACCAGCAGCTTTTCCCCCCATGTTTCAATACAAATGATTTGGTATCTTCCATACAGTAAGGACATGCTAGCCTCCCATGTGTGCTCCAACCAGATAGCATTCCATATGCAGGGAAGTCACTTATTGTCCACATCAGTGCAGCCTTCATAATAAAATTTTTCTTCCTATATGCATCATAAGTAACAACTCCATCAGTCCATAAAACTTTGAGCTCATCAATCAACGGCCTGAGATATATGTCCAAATTTTTTCCGGGACTTTTTGGACCAGGAATTACTAGGGACAAAAACAGATTTTCTCGCTTCATGCACATGTGCGGCGGAAGGTTGTACGGTGTCATGAACACTGGCCAACAAGAATAAGCTGCCACTGAACCACCGAATGGATTAAAGCCATCTGTGCATAAACCCAATCGAACATTACGTGACTCCCTTGAAAAGGCAAGATGAGTACGACTAAAGTGAGTCCAAGCTTCACCATCGGCAGGATGACTGATTATATCATCGGCACGACGTACTCTTTCGGTGTGCCATGTCATATGCCGAGCCGTCTTTGAGGACATATACAGTCGCTGCAGCCTAGGCACAAGAGGGAAGTATCGCAACGCCTTGTAAGGTACATCTTTTGCCTTTGAATTGACCCCCCCCCTTAGGTTTGAATCTGTCATGGCCACAAACTGAACATGATATCTTATCTGCATCATCTTTGTAATATAACATACAATGATTCGGACATGCATCTATTTTCACATATCCAAGTCCTAAGTCATTGACCATCTTTTTTGCACGGTAAAAAGTTTCTGGCAACTTCTCGTCTCGAGGTAACATACTCTTGATCAAGAGGAGGAGACGGTCAAAACAAGTCTCACTGATGTGAAATTCAGATTTCAAGTTCAACAACTGTGACACTGCAGACAATCGAGTGTGATTTTCACAACCATCCCACAGCGGCTCATCAGCATCCCTAAGTAGTTCATAAAATCTTCCGGCTATCTTATTCGGCACTTCATCGTGAATATTAAAACTAGGACCAGCAGCATCTACAACCATATCCACGTACCCACTTGTGCCTGCAATATTGTCGGGCTCATACCTCCCGAATTGCTCACCATGACACGTCCAATTCGTATAACCATCCACGAACCCTTTCGTGTACAAATGATGTTGCACATCCCATGTTGAACACCACCTCAAGTTTCTACAACTTGAACAAGGGCAACGAATGTGACCGTCGCGATCTATTGCTGCATTTGGATTCCCCAATGCAAATTGAATGAAACTCTCAACCCCAAGCTTAAAGTCATCTGACACCACCCGGTCAACTATTCTACGATACATCCATGAACGATCTGTCGACATTTTGCCTGCACCCAATAAATGACAATACACATCCTAACTTTCAAATCATTACTCATAATATTACACCCGACCCTTTCCTCACATCGTTCATCATAGACCATTTGCAGTTGGAAGAGGAATATTGATTAGATTATCACTTTTTAACCCATCCATGAAGGTTTGATCGCACAATCACTTACTATATGTGCTGCACGATTTGCTAAAAATTTCGGCATCATCTCCCCACACTTCTCCGATATACCAAATATATTTATTGATTTTGAAATTTTCTTAAACACTTACAAGTAAGTGGTTAAGAAAACACTCAAAATCAATAATGGTATATCAGAGAAGAGTGAGGAGACGCAACCGAAATTCTCAACAAACCATACAAACATATATAGTAAATGACTGCCTAAGTGCGATCAAACATTCACAGACTGTCCAAACGGGACAATTCAAGACTTTGAGGTAGATATATACATTCTCATAAATAAATGAGAACATACATATCAATCCCAAAGTCTTGAACGGGAAGGCACATTGACACGGTTTTAACGCGCTCTCCTGAGGTGCGTGTAATGTTAGGTCGCACCCACGCACCTCAACTCACAGGGAATACCCCATGCATTTATATAACATAAAATTAAATAACAACGCAATTATCATTATGCACATATCAAATTAAATAACACCCAAATTACAAAAATTTTCAAATGAATAACATCGAAGCAAAACAATCTACATTTTTGAGCTAAATTAACATCAAATTTCTATTAAAATCAGATTTAAAATTATATTTACATGCAATTAAAATCCACAAAGTTTTAAATCACAAAACGAATTTTTTGGGTATTTACCTATTGCTATAGAGAATTCTGATTTCTTTGCATTTATCCACATCTTTGTATATATGTACTACTTAAGATATGTGGTCATTCCATTTCTCTATATCTTCTTATCATCATAAGACAAGGTTCAAATGGGATCACTTTCAACCTCAGTGGAGCATGTACGGATGCCCCTCCCACAAAGCTCCCCCTCCTCCCACCCGCCCTCCTGCTCCCACTGAGCTCCCCCCCACTGGAACCCTCTCGGATGCCCCTCCCCCCTCCCACCGAGCGCCCCGTCCCACAGAGCTCCCCCCCTCCCACCCCCCTCCCACAGAGCTCCCCCCCCCCACTGGAACCCTCTCGGATGCCCCTCCCCCCTCCCACTGAGCTCCCCCCCACTGGAACCCTCTCGGATGCCCCTCCCCCCTCCCACGGAGCTCCCCGTCCCACCAAGCTCCACCCCCCTCCCACAGAGCTCCCCCCTCTCCTCTGTATGCTGAACAGTCGAGCAAGATCCTACTTCAACTCATCATTGCCCGAAGACCGAGTGATATCTATTGATCTACCAATCAAAAAGCTGCTATCATTAGTGGAGTCACTAGAATTAAATGCCACATCTGGAACCCCAAAAGATTGAGAAACAATTGATGTTGAGAATTCTGCTTGAGTTTCCTTGGAGCCACTGGAATTGGAAATAATGTTGTTTGAAGTGAGATCAGTCTGATAGTCTTTGCCAGAGCTTATATTTTTTGCTAGTAAAGGATCACTAGGCATTGGTATCCCAAGAGGGTTATCAATGTCAACTCCAAAAAGGACATTGTTTCTCGGATCAGAAGTTGGAACTTCACTTTCCTGCATACCATCTGAACTAAAAATTAATGATTGTTGATTGAATGAAGGTTCTTTGATGGTGTTCTTGTAAACTCTGGCTATTTATTGCGTTTAGAATGTCACATGCCCAGGAAAGGAAAAATACAGCTATCATCAAGTTCTGTCCGGGGCAAGACTAGGAACATGTGTAGCATTTCACACAAGCGATTTATTTTTTTTAAAAAAAATAACCTGTGTATCGTTAAACTAAACCCATGGTTGTTCAGTCCAAATCAGTCTCCGTGGGTCCGACGAGTCTCCCCAGTCTAATTCAGTCCAAATTAATCAGGAAGAAGCTACCCAGGGAGATCCCAAGTGATGTGAAATTGTTCACAGTGGCCAATTTGGGCAGGGAGTGAGACGGTCACTTAGGCCACGGGTCCAAATTATCTATGACTCCGTTACGTGGAGTTTGGCTGGATTTGTGGGGATGAGTTTTAAAATTCTACTCATTAAAATATCTGACATCTCTATCATTTTAATCAAATGTAGTATTAAGATCTTGACTTATGCGCCCTGATAGATTTTTGGAGGAGAATAAGACATGTTCAAACTGAGTCTATTTTCGGAATTTGCGATATCTCACTCCAACGAGTTTTTAGATAGATTCTACAAATTAAAATACATCCACCTAATGTTCAAACTAGATTTTACAAGAACAGCATCATAATGAGAGGGGGAGAGGGGCCACGGACAGGGGAAGAGAGGGCAGTGGAGGGGGTGGGGGAGGGCGGCCAGAGGGAGTGAGAGGGAGAGGGAGTGAGGGAGCCGGACAGGGGAGAGAGGGCAGTGGAGGGGGTGGGGGAGGGCGGCCAGAGGGAGTGAGGGAGCGCGAGAGGGGAGAGGGAGAGGGAGTGAGGGAGCCAGACAGGGGAGAGAGGGCAGTGGAGGGGGTGGGGGAGGGCGGCCAGAGGGAGTGAGGGAGCGCGAGAGGGGAGAGGGAGAGGGAGTGAGGGAGCCGGACAGGGGAGAGGGAGAGGGATTGAGGGAGGGGAACATGATCGGGAGAGAGAGAGGGAGAGCGAGGCCACTTACCGCGGGTTTTTTGCATGAAAATTATTGTTAGACGTGAATTTGTAAAAAAAAAATTACTCGTGAAAATACATTAATAGTTATATCACTCTGTATTAAGGGCTGTCAATGGGCCGGGCCTGGGCTGAGCTTAAGTTGACCCGGCCCGAGCCCGACTTGTTAATATTAAGCTCGAGCTCGGGCTGGGCCCGATATTATTTAAAAAATATAAAGCCCGACTAAGGCTTGGCTCGGCCCGACAACGTAAATAGAAAAATAAAAAAAATAAAAATTAATATATTTAATAATATAAAGTTTATAATCTCACTAAATTAATTAACAAATTGATATTAATTACATAATTTATGTGAAAAGAGAGTTTTAAATTTTCTAAGTAAGTAAAATAACATAATTTTAATTAAATAATTTTTAAATTTTAAAGTGGGAATAAAAAAAGAGAACGGGCCAGGCCGGCCCGCGGGTCAAACTCAAAGCTCGAGCCCGACCCGCGGGTCTAGTCGGGCCGGGCTTTTAGGTCCGACTAAAAACCCGCGGGCCGAAAAAAATCTTGTGGCCCGGCCCGAAATCAAGCCAAACCCGAGGGCCTGTCGGATCGGCCTGCCCCATTGACAGCCCTACTCTATAAACCCTAATTGTGCAAAAATGTCATTGTCGTAATTATTCGTTATTGCCCGAGAATCTAACCATGATTAATTTTAACCAGACATTGAGAAAAAATTAACATATACCTAACTAAAATAAAATAAAATAAAATAAAATAAAAATAATTTGTAACACCCTCCCCAACCTCCCACCGAAATATGCCCCCACACTCACACCCCACCGTATGCTCCCCATCCCCGTCGGAGTTAAGCCCCCTCCACCACCCCACCCTGCCACTACAACCCCCCCTCCCCAGTCCCCACCAAGGTAAATCCCCCTCCATCACCCCACCTTGTAGTTGCAGCCCCCCTCCCTGCATGAGTAAGCCCCCCACACACCCCACATCTATGCTGCCTCCTCCCGGTGGGAGTAAGCCCCCCACCAACCCTGTTTGACCCCCTCCCCACTGGAGTAGCCCCCACACCCTACCCCCCTCCCCGCTGAAGTTAGCCCCCCCCCACCCCCACACTGTGAGCCCCCCTCACCCACCAGAGTAACCCTGCCCCACCCTACCCCCTTCTCACCAGAGTAAGCCACCCCCACCCCCCACACTATATGAAACCCCCCTCCCCATCTGAGTATTCTCCCCAACCGACCCCCCCGTCCCCTCGCTGCCGGCCACCGCAGGAACCCCCTCCCCTTCCAAAACACCCGTCCCCTCATCGCCGGCCCCCCTCCCCTTCCCAAACCCCCATCCCCTCACCCCCGGCCGCCATGGGAACCCCCATCCCCTTCCCAACTGCCCTCCCCAACCGACCCCCCTCCCCTCGCCGCCAGCCGCCGCCACGGGAACGACGCCCCTCCTCTCCCCTTCCCCATCGACACCCCTCCCACACCCCCAGCGAGAACAAATGCAGGTTAAAAAAAAGACAGAGGGTGAGGGGGGACATACCGGCGGCGATCGTCTGAGCTTCGGCGAGGAAGGTGGGCACGGCTGCGAGCTAACACGAATGGCGGTGGGCACGATAGCAAGGACGTCGACGTTGAGGATGGCGAGGATGGCGACGGTGGCTTCTGACGACTTTGCGGCTCCGGCGGCTCCGGCGGCGACGACCGGAAGCAGAGGGCAGAGGAGAAGGAGAGAGTGAGAGGGAGAGTGGGGGGGGTGGAAATGGGGTCGGGTGGAAGGGGTGGGAGGGAGGGGCCGACGGTGGCGGAAAAGGGGGAATTTTGAGACGGAAATTTGGACGGAACTTATTTCCATCTGAAATTTCAGACGGATTACTTCCGTCTGAATATCCGTCCTAAATTTATGACGGATATAAAGACGGAATATATTCCGTCTATAATTATAGACGGATCTTCAGAGCGAATGTAGTCTGTCGTTAATAGAGATGGAATTTGTGACAGAAACTAATCCGTCACAAATACAGACGGATATTAAGACGGAAAATATCAGTCTGAAATATCCGTCTGAAATCCCGCTTTTTTTGGTAGTGAAACCCAAATGACAAATAACAGCATTAGAAGGCTAAAAAGCCCACATGCAAGCTCAAAAACTCAAGATCTGGGCGATTCTAATGAATCCACCCAAAGTGGGTCACCGAGGTTCCCGGGCTTCTACCGGCCTCGAATGAACACCAAACGACACGAAATCAACGTGGATGGGATCCTGACATCCCAGCGGTCAGTTAGAAACTAACTACGCCGCAAACAGTCGCCGTTTACCGGCCGACCCTAAAAATCACGAAAATCACGGTTTAGGCAAACCAAGCCCAAACTCGACCGTTTCCTAGCCGAACGTCGTGCAATGGCAGGGAAAACGGAGAGGACGAAGTAAGGATCTGTCACCCTACCTCCACCGAAGAAACCGTGCCCCGAAGGGACTAAACCACGTCAAAATCCACTCGCGAACCGATTTCACCGGCTTTGAATCCACCGTTCGGGATCGCGCCAGAATCAATCCGATCCTTGCTCCATTGCGCACCTAGCCAGCTCCATCACGTCCCCAACACGTGCCTCTAGGTCCTCTGTCTGCAACCAGAGCCGAGGAGGCGAACGGGAGAGAAAATGGGAGAGAGAGAGGCGACGGCGGCGAATGAGAAGGAGGAGAGAGGAAAAGAAAAGAAATAGAAAATAAGTTAGGAAATTTTCCTAATTTCTGAAAATTCCGAAAATGCGTCGAAAATGCACAAATTCAGAAAAATACGCAAAAATAGTCGAAACGACCGGCTCGAAGAGTACATCGTCGCTGTAGCATCCACGAGTTCGAGAATTGACAAACAACCTCACCGTAGGGTTCCGTAACTAGTACGTGAGAAAAACCCACACGGTTCGTCAAACTCAACTCGGAAGCCACAAAAGCGAACCGAAACTCAACGAAACCAATCCAAAAGACATCCGAAAGATCCAGCAGGGATCCAACAAGACCTGCAAAAGATCCATCAAGATCCAGGGCATTACATCCACCCCTCCTTTAAGAAATTTCACCCTCGGAATTAAGGACTAACAAAGGAGAAGCAGGGAAGAACAACCCAACCGCACAATCACGATAAAATGACACAAATCTCGAAAAACACAGCTCAGAGGAACACCGTCAGACCACAATTACAGGTACACGCTCTGCTTCCAAGACAACAAGTCCACAGCACGAGCATGGCACCAAAGTGAACACATCTGACACCTCCGAAGCAAGGGCAACGTCGTTTACGTCTCACCAGGAACGGAGACACGACTGCCACAACAACCGACAACCGAGAAACACAATGGCATCACAGCAAGTGGCAGCTTACACAATGAGACACAGTCCTCACAGCTGACAGCTCACAACATCATCGGCTCTAGTGCCAAAGGTAACAGGGAACACCTGGCACATAGAACGCCAACGACAACAACAACACTGGACCACAAACACAATCAAGTTAGCACTCAGCCAGCTATCACATCTGATCGAGTCGCAAGCTAACTCCACCAGGAAAAGAGAGTACAGCAAGCTAACCGACAAGACCATGGTCCAAGACAGAGACACAAAATCATAAAGAAACAGCGCCAAAACAACAACGGCAGCACCTGCAGGATTCCGGTTCCGCACAGCACACAGAATCATGGAACACAACTGCAAGCAGGGTCACATCAAGGCACAGAAACAGCTGAGCACATGACCACATGGGAACGGGTCACGCATCAGACTGCCCACCAAGAAAAAGACCCACAACAATGAGAAACAACAACAATCTTGGAGAACGCACCTCAAGGACTACAAACACGCCTCGAGAGCACAACACCAAGAAAGAAATGCAGAGCAAAAGGGTACTCAATCAGTGAGGATGCCGACAAATTCCCCCAACACTCTCAAAATGCCAATGCCAACAGCAAATGGGCAACCGACACAACACGGCACGGCCACAACAATGTCAAGGCACAGGAAGCCAAGACAAAGTCACCACGAGAAAGAACAATTCTCTCGACCGGCCAAAAACTCGAAAACACGATTCTAAACCCATGGGTAGCCAGCCCACACACTTTCGCTGCGTACTCTTACAACACACAATGCACACAGCAACAGAATAACCTCGGTAGTCACACCTCAGCACATACCAGGCGTCATCGCAATCAACAAAGATCGCAATTAACACGCCACGAGTACCGATCCCGCGGACAACAGATCACAAGGAGCCTAATTGCAACAAGAAAAGAGCACCAGCTTCAGCACAAAGCACAAGGAAAGCATCAATCTCAGCTTACCTTCACGTCCTGAAAACGATAGATGAGCCTTCTCGATACACCGGCCGCTAGACACGGCACGACAACTATGGTACACAACAGCTCTTAACACCATCATGGAGTCCAGAGCCAAGCAATCGTACAACAAAAGAGAGATTAGGCTCAAAATAAAGCTGTCCACACTTAAGCAGACACAGGACAAAGGCATCACCAAGACAGTAAATCCAAGGCAAACCTCGAAAAGATTCCACCAGGAAGGACGAGAAGCAAAAAGCTCAACTACAAAAGCTCACCAGGAAGGGAAATCCTAGCTCGCCTGAGCAACTTCTCCAACACGGAATCTAAACGAGCACTTCAACAGAAGCGAAACACATCAGGAGCTGAACAAACTCAAGCCGGGACGACCAAGACAACGTAAGAACGTGTACGGTCATCAAACCAAGGCTAAAGGTCAACAACAACCTGAACTACACACGGAAACATCTCGAACAATGCACTGCAGGTTCATGCCACCCGACAAGCACTGCCAAGTGCAACCTGATCGAGACCAACATTAAAACCGAAACGAAGCACCTCGTCACACCCAGACGAGAGCAAAACCATCTCGTACAGTGCCAACCAAGCACGCACAAGACCACACATAGAAAACAACGCGATAAACATCGCAACACCTAAGCCAGCAAGAGACTGTACTGGACCTTCACGACTCTGGAAACTGTATATCTGAGATTCCCATGTACTTCACACAACAATGCTCTGATAATTCAGACAAAGAAATTCTGAACATCTCAGAACACAGCTCTGATACCAACTGTGACGGCCCGGATTCCGGATACCCGGTAGGACTACCGGATACACATGGTACCGCATGGGACCCGCGAGGCCTCCCAAGCACGGGAAAGCGCCGAAGGGAAAAAGGATTGTCGTGTAGTACATTGAACTGACAGATATAACAGCAAGTAATTAAATTTCATTAGAACGGTTTGCTAAAGTAGCAGAAATAAAATTACATTTTCATTAATAATTCAAATTTTACAATTATACACCAGAGTCTAGTCCAAAGGAAAGACAACAAGTACAGTCTGACAGAAAAGAACATACACAGAAGTCGGGGGAAGCCCGTCATAGGTACAGCTGGCAGCTACAACAACGCGCTCCACCAGGAACAGCAGAGGCAGACGGTGAAACCCACCTAAAAAGCAGGGGTGAGTCTCTAAATAGAAACTCAGTAGGGGTCACGCGGATCCCCACTGGAGAATGCACAGTGCAACGGAAGCAACAGAAATAACGAGTGCAGCAAAGCAGAAAAAGCTACACTACAAAGCTATAAACAGACAGGGTACAGCAGGAGTAGGGAATAGGCTAAGAGCAAGGGGAGCTCAACAACAAAGAAGAGCGAGGCCGTAAAACACGGGACAACGGCCACCGAGGAGAACTCAGCACCCGAAGCTACTCCAAACGGCAACAGACGGTCAACCCCAAACTCACACAGTAGGGTAACCAAGTCCATCGGCCAAAACAAAGGCGAAGGCAGACGCCGACGCCGAAAACACAGACAAACACGACTGGAAACATCATGCACACAGCCCCACGCATGACAAGAACGTCATGCAAATGACAGAACACTGACCTCGAGTCCAGCCACAAGCGGGCAACTCGAAAAGGTCACAGCGCGCAAGAAAACGCCGAGAGTCACCACACCAAGTGACAGGAGCACCCTCCTCCCAGAAGAACAGCCAGATGCGTCCACTGACGTCTTACACTACGCCACAAGTGTCAAGTCACTCAAGGTCAAGACACACCAAGAACTAGGTTCGAGGAACAACGACGTTCCAAGGAAATAAGGTACCACAGCATGAAACTACAACACCATCTGCGAGTGACTAGTCAGGGCCACGCCCATCGGCGCAAGTCCCCAGTCCCTGACCACGTGTGCACACACAGACCTCTACCTAGGTCAGGCCTCTAGCTAGTATTCCCCTCGGTAGGACGCTACCGTTGGCCGGGGCCTACGGAACTGGCTTAAAAACCGTACGTACCAAACGCAACACGAAACACCCCTCCACCACTCCCGGTGGGTCGGCAAAAGCCTAGGGCTACAACTAGTGGAGGCTCACAAGGCACAGACTCTGAAACACAGGTGCTAAAGCACAGACAGTCTAAGAAAAGCCCTGTCTCATGCACAACCAAGCACCCCGGCAGTCGAACAACCGCCAACAGACTCAAGATCAGGCAACTAGACCTACGACGTAACGATCCCTGAGTCGAACGACTCAAAGGCAAGATCGTCACAAGCAACGAAACAAGCTGCCAATCGGTCTAATCCTAAGCCAGCAAAACACCGCTCCCCAGAAAATAACACACGGAGACCTAAGGGAAACACCAAGAACCCTCAGTACACCTGGACACGCAAATTGAGGTAGAACAACACCTCGAGGCATCCAGAAGCAGTGTCTCGAGCCGGACACAACCACCGAGACACACACAGGCAAGGTCACACGTCAACCACTGGGTCATACCGGGTTGACCTGAACCCAACACAATGCTTGAACAGTAGGAAAGAGAGTCCTACCTCAAGCAAAAAGACTCCTGGCCACCTCACAACGTAGTCTTAGCCCTCATAGGACGTCGGAAGACATCCACGGGACAACGGGCAGACCACAAGGCCAAGCCAAGACAAGCAGAAACCGAAACACGGAAATCAAAGCACAGGGCAAGTAACGCACCACCCCTAGACCGCTACAAGCATATGACGGTCTAGACCTGGGCCGTTACACCCAAACGACGGACAGACAACAGGCCGTCGCACAAACACCACCCTAACCACTCTAAAACACAAACACACAAATCAAGGGCAAGTAACGCACAAGGCCAAGCGCGTTACAAGCAAGCAACGCGGCAGGGGAGATGCGCCAGAACCAAACGACGCACAGGGGCAGGCGCGTTACTCACAACGGCACAGCCACCCTCAACCCAGCACAAAACAACAAATAACGGCAAGGGGCAAGCGCGTTATACGACAATGACGCACAGGGGCACGACCGTTACACCATCGAACAGCACAACACCCACAACCCTCAGCCAAATAGCATGTAACGGTCCAAGAAGGACGCGTTACACACAAACGACGCATGGGGACATGCGCGTTACAACCAACGGCACAGCCACCCACAGTCGACCAAAACAGAATGCAACGGCCAGGGGCAGGCGCGTTACACTCAAAATAACGGATGGGAACCCATCCGTCGGGGGAACCGCCTCAACGGTCAAATGTCGGTCAACTGGACAATAACGGCCAAGGCAGGGCGCGTTACTTCCACCGGGCAAGGCGTGTCGCTTCAATCTAACGCGCTGGGTCAAGCACGTTAGACTAACTGACTCAACCCCAAAACAAGACAACAACAAGCGAAGTAACGCGTAGACCTAGGCGCGTTATAGGGAAGTGACGTGCCACCCTAGGGCCGTCACTCACCTAGAAGCCAGAAAGCTCAAAAACCTCAGACGAAGTAGCGGTTAGTCGTAGGGCCGTTATATACAAGTGACGGCCACTGGAATGACCGTTACGTCGGTCACGGCGGGAAAACAGAGGAACGGCCAAACCGACCCGTTCCATGCCCCATACACACCGAAGTGCAGGGGAAACAAACCCAAACGACAAATAACAGCATTAGAAGGCTAAAAAGCCCACATGCAAGCTCAAAAACTCAAGATCTGGGCGATTCTAACGAATCCACCCAAAGTGCGTCACCGAGGTTCCCGGGCTTCTACCGGCCTCGAATGAACACCAAACGACACGAAATCAACGTGGATGGGATCCTGACATCCCAGCGGTCAGTTAGAAACTAACTACGCCGCAAATAGTCACCGTTTACCGACTGACCCTAAAAATCACAAAAATCACGGTTTAGGCAAACCAAGCCCAAACTCGACCGTTTCCTAGCTGAACGTCGTGCAATGGCAGGGAAAATGGAGAGGACGAAGTAAGGATCAGTCACCCTACCTCCACCGAAGAAACCGTGCCCCGAAGGGACTAAACGACGCCAAAATCCACTCGCGAACCGATTTCACCGGTTTTGAATCCACCATTCGGGATCGCGCCAGAATCGATCCGATCCTTGCTCCATCGTACACCTAGCCAGCTCCATCACGTCCCCAACACGTGCCTCTAGGTCCTCCTTCTGCAGCCGGAGCTGAGGAGGCGAACGGGAGAGAAAACGGGAGAGAGAGAGGCGACGGCAGCGAATGAGAAGGAGGAGAGAGGAAAAGAAAAGAAATAGAAAAGAAGTTAGGAAATTTTCATAATTTCCGAAAATTCCGAAAATGCGCCGAAAATGCACAAATTCCGAAAAATACGCAAAAATAGTCGAAACGACCGGCTCGAAGAGTACATCGTTGCTGTAGCATCCACGAGTTCGAGAATTGACAAACAACCTCACCGTAGGGTTCCGTAACTAGTACGTGAGAAAAACCCACACGGTTCGTCAAACTCAACTCGGAAGCCATAAAAGCGAACCGAAACTCAATGAAACCAATCCAAAAGAGATTCGAAAGATCCAGCAGGGATCCAACAAGACCTGCAAAAGATCCATCAAGATCCAGGGCATTACATCAATTGTCTATTATCTCGTGATATGATATGGAAATATATTGCTTGATATATCCTGTAACTTAGTTCAATTATTTTGTGCTAGATATTTCATGCCTATCTCAATGGTATATTTTTCATATTTTCTCGCATTCATTCATGCAAGATCATAGTACATTGCATAAGATGTTAATTACTTTAAGCAAGTCTGGATCGTAGAGATGTAATTGCTACTGAGCGTTCGCTCATCCAGTTTAATTCCAACATTTTTCAGATAATCAGGTGGCTAGCGAGACAAAGACTCACACGGGAGGGACAAGTGTGCAAGCGAGCTCTGGAAACTAGCAAACCCGTGTCTTTTACTTTTCTTGAGTCTAGCATGGTGTCTTTTGTTGAGTTATTTTGTCTAAATTTGTTAGTCTGTCATTCCCTTTCTTCTTTCAGTGTGATGTAGTTGAGTCTCCAAGTTTGAAATTTGAAATTATAAGAGACTTATATTGAAATAAAATTTTATTATTACTCCAAATTATTTGGTCTTATGCGATTGCTCTTGAATATTCATGACTGTTTAACTGCCACGTTCCGAGCAAATGACACGTTCCGCTGCTATCGGTTCGGGGCGTAATAGAGATGGTATCAGAGCTTCGGCTTTCAATTCCTTAGGGCATTAAGTCCAAGAGATAGGTTGAGTATCTTTGTCGGTCATCCTATAGGAATTCCGTGAGAATCGGGTAGAGCCACGGGTTAAGTGTTAAAATATATTCACTCTCTAATTAAAATGTGCTAATTTTGAACTATATAAGAAATTAATTCATGTCTTGTTTTGTAGAAATTTAACTCTATAGCTAGATGGCAAATGAGCAAAATCAATGGCGTGAGATGGTCCAAGGTTTGACTCAAGCCCTCCAGCAGGTGGCTCATGGTGTAGCGGATCGTGGTGCGGGAGAATTGCACAGAAATTTTTAAAGATTGAATCCCCCTAGGTTTGATGGATCCATCGACCCTGGCAAGATGGAACATTGGGTAAAGGAGATTGAGAGGATATTCCGGATAATGCAATGTTCGGACCAAGATAAGGTCCTATTGGCTACATTTCAGCTAGAAAAGGATGCTAGGGCATGGTGGGAGTTCGTAGAAGCAACATTGCCGGATAATCAAGTATCATGGACCGAATTCTTAACATATTTTAATGATAAATATTTTTCCGAGAGAATTAATGAACGGAAGGCCGCAGAATTCGCATCGTTGAAACAAAGGAGTATGTCCGTGGCTGAGTATGAGGCCCAATTCTCAAGGTTGTCTTGTTATACACCTCACCTGATTATGACTGAAAGAATGAAGGCTAAAAGATTTATGAATGGGTTAAGACTTCAACTCATTCTCCAGTTGGCGCCAATGGATATACAATCTTATCTGGAGATGGTTAAAAGAGCTCAATTGTTAGAGGATGTCTTGGAGATGATGGAAAAAGTCAAGGCTTGGAGAAGAAATAATGAGTTAGCAAGGAGAACCGAGACTAGTAAGAAGAGACTTAATTGTAGTGATGGGTCGTCAAATGGTAAGAAGATAAAAATCGGAGATAGACAAGATGGTGTGTCGCAAAAAAAGTGTAAACATTGTGGAAAAAGAAATCATCGGACGGAGGAATGTTGGTGGGAGTTAGGTGGATGTCTTCGTTGTAGAAGCAAGGACCACAAGGTAGCAAGTTGTCCTCTTCCAAAAGATCAACCTCCGAAGGTTAGAAATCTCGATGGGACACGACATCAAGGAAGGCTTCAACCTTTGAACGAACTAACTGATGGAGTAACGAGAGGTATCCCTTAACATTAAACTAGTCCTATTTGTTTCTATTAGGAACGTAGATTCCATTCATTACCCTTTTAGCATATTGTTGGTAATTAAGGTCACGGTGTAATAATTTTTGGTTGTTTTGGAAGAAAAATGTCATGTGAATTTGGGGACCAAATTTTTTTAAGTGGGGGAGGGTGTAGCACCCCTGAAAATTTAAGGAATAAAAAATTGTTTTTAAGAATAAATTGAAACTTTCATAGAAATAAGGGTTTTTTGCATAGAAACCATTGTTAGATGTGAATTTACAAAAAAATCACCCTTGGAAATGCATTAGTATACATATCACTCTGTAACTCTAATTGTGCAAAACTACCATCCTAGTTAACTTCCGTTGACGGAAAGATGAATATTCCATATAGATTCTGTTATTCCCATCCGTTAGATGTAAAATGACAAGAATACCCTTGGAGAGAGAGAGAGAGAGAGAGAGAGAGAGAGAGAGAGAGAGAGAGGGACCTGGTCGCGACAGCGTCCCCCAATGCCGCGGGGCCGGGTAAGCTCCACCCCACACCCCCTCCCGGCTGCCCACACTGAAGTGGGGGGGGGGGGATCCTTTGGCAAGAGAGCCACCTGCAGCAGAACCTGCTGCAAGCTTAGTAGACGGGCCAGGAGGAGCCCCAGCACGCGGAGGCCTGGGGGGAGGATGCCATGGTCCGCAGCACCGGCGGAGGTGCAAGGACCGGCAACACCGGCGGAGGACGACATGGGGGCAGCCACCGGAACTGAGGAAGGATCTACACCCGGTAGGAGCTTAAGGGGCTCAGCGGCGGCACGTCCAAGAGCACAGGGGGGCGGAGGCAGATCAACGGCGGAGCAGGAAGGTGGACAAATAGCAGGAACCAAAAACAGAGCATCGTGCCCCGCCGCTGTCCCATCATGGGTAGGGGTGGGCGGGAGTGAAGATGCAGTAGCAAAACCGACGGGGGGATGGGCAGGGGAGCTGCCTGCAGCATCAGCAGAAGAGGCGGAGGTTGGCGGAGGTCCGTGAGTGCCTGCTGAAGACGACGAACTGCCTGGGAGAAGCCCAGCTCCAGCAACGACACCGTCTGCAGCAGGAGGGAGACGGTCCCCCACTGGCGCACATCCATGGCAACGAACGGTGGACGGAACCAAAGGCGCAGCAGCCTGATCTACGGGGGGAGGTGCAGTGGAGCTGCCACAGCCTACCACCGATGCTGGAGGGGCAGGTGCAGGCACAACGACCGGAAGAAAGGTAGAGGGGGGACTGGACAACGGGTGGCTGGCGGTTGAGACGGGCAACGGAGGATAGCAGAGGCGGGGGCAAATCACCACCGACCGCAAGCGCTCCCTCTCTTCATTTTTCTCTCCCTCACCGGCTCACCACACACCGCACCACCGTCGCCCTCCCCATCTCACCGCACCACCGCAGCATCTCCACCCGGCTGACCCTCCCATCTCCTCTCTCTTCTCGCCCTCTCACCCACGCTCGTCCTCTAACAACCCAACACTGGCTCCTCCTCCCTCCGGCCACCACCACCGACCGCAAGCGCTCCCTCTCTTCATTTTTCTCTCCCTCACCGGCTCACCACACACCGCACCACCGTCGCCCTCCCCATCTCACCGCACCATCGTCGCCGGCCTCATCTGCATGAAACCACCCCATTCTCCCCTCTCCCTTCTCTGCCGCGCGAACCCACACAGGCCGCACCCACCCTCCTCCTCTATTGCGATACCCTCTCCCACTCTCTCCCCATCTATTTTCACCGCCACCACCACGAACCTCTCTCACCCTCTCACTCTTCACACCTCGCCGCCCCCTCACCAGCACCTGTCTTCCGGTCGCCAGCACCCCCCTCCGGTCATCACCCCCGACCACCGCGAACCACCCCACTCCCTCTCCCTACACACCCTCCTCCACCGCGGATAACTAACCCCCTCTCCTTCTCTCTCTAACCTACCATACCCATCACCTTGCGCTGCCCTCCCATCTCCCTCTCCTTTGCTCACCATCTCCACCCTCCATGTTGCCTGCGCCCTCGCCACCACTGCCGCCTCACCCCAGTCACCACCGCGGGGCCCCTCTGCCACATCTCTTCTCTGCCATGTCCTCCGCTGCATCCGAGGATGATGATAGTGGCGGAGGGCGGTGGAGTCGGTAGTGGGGGGGGGGGAGAGGACTACTCCGGCGAGGGGGGGTGTTTAAGTCGGGAGGGAGGGGAGGGGTGTTAAAATATATTTTTATTTTATTTTATTTTATTTTAACTAGGGATATCTCGGTCTTTTCTCATGTTGGGTTGAGATTAACCATGATTAAATTCTCGAGTAATAACAGATGGTTACGGAGATGACATTTTTGCACAATTAGAGTTTACAGCGTGATATACCTGCTAATGCATTTTTAAGAGTAGTTTTTTTGTAAATTCATATCTAACAATGGTTTTCATGCAAAAAACCCTAGAAATAATTAGTTATACACATAACGGACCTTATTTAATTATAATAGTTAAAATGATAAGAAAATATTAATAATATATATATGCTTGAAAATAATAGTAATAGATGTTGCATTTGTATATGCTCATAATAATGTAAACAAAATAAATTAGAATGGACTTTTATTTCATTTATCTCTTTTAGTTATTAAGTTATTAGACTAATGGTTATTAGGCTACATAGAATACGCCCATTAGGACCCTAACTTCTATAAGAGTCCACTTAAGTCGATCAGAGTTTGATTCGTACATTAATATTAAATAATTAAATCTGGTTGGCTATTTAATTTATCAATAGATAAAAAAATTAAGTTTTAGATATAATCCTATTGGGTGTCGATTTGAGAATTAAAATAATAAATTATTAAAGTTGTTACCTTATAACTATTGAACCTTAGCCCAAAATATTACAACCAGTATATATAAATATACAGAAATGAGCTGCGATAGATATAAAGCTAAGCCCATTAGCTAATATATTTAAATCTTAGCCCAAATAGTACAATTATAGGAAATGGGCCACTTTCACTTTAAGTCAACACAAACCCATTTATAATTGCCTCCTTAACCCATTTGTATATATATGTGTGTACTAAGTTATCCCACTTAAAACTAAAGCCGAAGAGCCACTTATAAAGCCCACATCTCCTTTTTTTAAACCCAACTAAGCAAACCCTCTTATAATCCAATACTCATTAATACAAACCCACACCCATGTATACACCAAAAGCCAATCCATATACCCACGTGAGCCAACTCATGTTAGCAATCCCAAGTTCTCTTGTACCCAACGCAAAGCCACTTGCACATTAAAACCCAACCAACAGACCAAACCACCTAAACCACAAAGCCAACCGACCCAGCCCGGATGCATGATCGACCGGGCATGGGGTTAGTATTTAGGGTTTCATGTACGAAACTTGGCATGCGGCTATTTAATCGGAAGGGAGGCAACCATGCAAAGCAGGTTTAAAACACTGCCAACCTCACACGTAAAACCTTCCCCTTTCCGAACCATGGAAGCCTCCAGAACATCACGTCCTTATATAACCGATTCCCCATCAAACGTAGCCACCCTATTTACTGAATCTTTTTCCTCTACAACCTACAGAAGGTGTGAACGCCTTCATCCGGTTCTTCCTCCTGCAACCAAGGCGGCCCCTCTTCTACCTTCCTCTTCTTCCTATTGCTGATCAAGGGCCCCATCTACTTCCACTTCTTCTTCTATTCTCTTCCTCCTGTTGTGCGGACGTGCAAGAAGAAGTTGTTCTTCTTCCACTTCTTCACCCTGCTAGCTGCTGACGCGGGAAGGGGGGGAGCCTCCTCAACAACTTCTTCCTCCTACAGTTGCCCTGTTGAAACAGAGTACTGTAGCAGCATCAAGTCTTCAACCTGTTTAACATCCGATCTTCTTAAAGGTAGGTTATCTCTATATCTCAGACAAAACGAGTTAATAATGTAGCATGCATATAAATCATGACCAAATCTTTGTCTTTCATATTATTTCCTTGAGTTCTATGTAGGTCTTATCTCCCCAGACCAAAGATTAGACATTAATCTCATCTCAATCAAGATCATCAATGCGTTTATATTATGTTTGCATGGTTTTTTAGATAAATAATATGAATCATATGCTAACAATTTTTTTTTAAATATGTGTCATTACTTATTTAAAAATCGCACAGTGCACATGATTGAAACCCCCGCATTTTTTTTAATTTTTCATGCCCTTATATGGTGATATTAACCAAGTTAATAATTAAAAAAATCATTAAAGAATGCGTTATAAACGTTACTAGGAGAATCACCATGTACACTGTAGCAATAGTTTAGAAGATTTTGTCTTGTTCAATATTTTCATGAGCGTCGAAACATCGGTTGGTCATGAAAATTTATGGGTGTGTTATTGGGACGGAGACCAAGATAGTGTGGGTGGTGCCACCGTTTTCCATGCCCCTTATCTTAAGATCTCCCATCTCTCAACGAAATTTTTTTTTGAACATCCGGTTAACTAGAATTTTTCGAGCCCGTCATTTCAATATATCATATGCGCGATTCCGACGTGATTACGTCGAGAAACGAGCAGATTCAAGAAGTTGATAAGTTATGTTTTTAAACCACGTTCTCCACCGCTAATTGATATATATATATATATATATATATATATATATATATATATATATATATATTGTAATTAAGTCTTTGAAAATCTATATCTACTAAATTATGTAATATAAAATTATAAAAATTATATATTTGGAATTCTTGAATTTTTCTCCTAATTATCATATATTTTATTTTCAAAAATTTTATTAAATAGTATGTGTCCTTTTCAAAGGAATGTTCTTTTCTAAACTTATTAAAGTGAAATAACATCTTTTAAAATAGACGTAAATTTTTGTTTAATTAAAAACATGAGAAATTAACGTCCACCTACATGGACGCTATATTCTGGGAAATAATTTTAAAAATTCTGGATAAAAATGAAATGAACTAATGAGCGTCTTCCATGATAGACGCCAATTTAAATAGCGTCTGCCAGGAAGGACGCCAATTATTCCTGGCCGCTTGATTTCCTTGAGTTTCCACCCCTTAACTGTGGGTTCTTGGCACTCTCATCTCACATTCCGTAGATGGAGTCCATGTTTTTCTGATTTATATCGTTTACCCTTAACTCTCCGTGATGTTTGAGCTCTCCGCGGGACATTCCGTTCTTTCAGACTAGCGATTACATCATAGAGACCTCTGTAAGTCTACGCTAGCCTTGGATTCCCTCAAGGTAGCCGAGCAGGTTGCACCCTAAAAACCTATTGCACAGTTTTACAGTCATGACCCTCTGAAGAAACATGACTATCTTGCCCTCAATTAATGTTGTTTCTGGCATTTTTTTGAGAAATTTGTCACTTTCTGAAATTCACGTCCAGAATAGTGAACGTCATTTAAGTATAGCGCCATGCTTGGAGGACGCTATTTACTTTCGTGCCTTTTATCTATTTCCAGAATAGGTGCCTATCGATATAGACACTAATTATAATCTACGGCTCCCATAGTGGACGCCATTTACCCAGTTTTCTGTACTCCATGACTTGATTGTTTATTAATTTCCTTCAAATTGGGTCGCTAAATAACAGCTAGTAAATATTGTGCCTCCGGTTGCATGAATGCTATTGTCTAGTAAGATTGAAGTCTTAAACTAATGATGAACCCATGAGACCACTGACTCATGAGGAAACACGAACTAATGATGAACCCATGAGACCACTGACTCATGCGGAGACACGAACTAAAGATAAACCCATGAGACCACTGACTCATGAGGAAACACGAACTAATGATGAACCCATGAGACCACTGACTCATGCGGAGAAATGAACTAATGATAAACCCATGAGACCACTGACTCATGAGGAGAAACGAACTAATGATAAACCCCTGAGACCACTGGCTCATGAGGTTAAAGATATCCTGACAACCTACGAGTAAGAACCACTGACTCGTTAGGTAATTCTATACTAACTTGAGTGCTCGAAAATCATGAACCTCTACCCAAGAAGACGGGTATTTACTTGATGATCAATTATCTATTATCTCGTGATATGATATGGAAATATCTTGCTCGATATATCCTGCAACTTAGTTCAATTTTTTTGTGCTAGATATTTCATGCCTATCTCAATGGTATATTTTCCATATTTTCTCGCATTCATTCATGCAAGATCATAGTACATTGCATAAGATGTTAATTACTTTAAGCAAGTCTGGATCGTAGAGATGTAATTCCTACTGAGCGTTCGCTCATCCAGTTTAATTCTAATATTTTTCAGGTAATCAGGTGCCTAGCGAGACCGACACTCACACGGGAGGGACAAGTGTGCAAGCGAGCTCTGGAAACTAGCAAACCCGTGTCTTTTACTTTTCTTGAGTCTAGCATGGTGTCTTTTGTTGAGTTATTTTGTCTAAGTCTGTTAGTCTGCCATTCCCTTTCTTCTTTCAGTGTGATGTAGTTGAGTCTCCAAGTTTGAAATTTGAAATTGTAAGAGACTTATATTGAAATAAAATTTTATTATTACTCCAAATTATTTGGTCTTATGCGATTGCTCTTGAATATTCACGACTGTTTAACTGCCACGTTCTGAGCAAATGACACGTTTCGCTGCTCTCGGTTCGGGACGTAACAGAGATGGTATCAGAGCTTCGGCTTTCAATTCCTTAGGGCATTAAGTCCAAGAGATAGGTTGAGTATCTTTGTCGGTCATCCTATAGGAATTCCGTGAGAATCGGGTAGAGCCACGGGTTAAGTGTTAAAATATATTCACTCTCTAATTAAAATGTGCTAATCCTGAAATATATAAGAAATTAATTCATGTCTTGTTTTGTAGAAATTTAACTCTATAGCTAGGTGGCAAATGAGCAAAATCTATGGCATGAGATGGTCCACGGTTTGACTCAAGCCCTCCAGCAGGTGGCTCATGGTGTAGCGGATCATGGTGCGAGAGAATTGCATAGAAAATTTTAAGGATTGAATCCCCCTAGGTTTGACGGATCCACTGACCCTGACAAGACGGAACATTGGGTAAAGGAGATTGAGAGGATATTCCGGATAATGGAATGTTCGGACCAAGATAAGGTGCTATTGGCTACATTTCAGCTAGAAAAGGATGCTAGGGCATGGTGGGAGTCCGTAGAAGCAACATTGCCGGATAATCAAGTATCATGGACAGAATTCTTAACATATTTTAATGATAAATATTTTTTCGAGAGAATTAAAGAAAGGAAGGCCGCATAATTTGCATCGTTGAAGCAAAGGAGTATGTCCGTGGCTGAGTATGAGGCCCAATTCTCAAGGTTATCTCGTTATGCACCTCATCTGATTATGACTGAAAGAATGAAGGCTAAAAGATTTAGGAATGGGTTAAGACTTCAACTCATTCTCCAGTTGGGGCCAATGGATATACAATCTTATCCGGAGATGGTTAAAAGAGCTCAATTGTTAGAGGATGTCTTAGAGATGATGGAAAAAGTCAAGGCACGGAGAAGAAATAATGAGTTAGCAAGGAGAACCGAGACTAGTAAGAAGAGACCTAATTGTAGTGATGGGTCGTCAAATGGCAAGAAGGTAAAAAGCGGAGATAGACAAGATGGAGTGTCGCAAAAAAAGTGTAAACATTGTGGAAAAAGAAATCATCGGACAGAGGAATGTTGGTGGGAGTTTGGTGGATGTCTTCGTTGTGGAAGCAAGGACCACAAGGTAGCAAGTTGTCCTCTTCCAAAAGATCAACCTCCGAAGGTTGAAAATCTCGATGGGACACGACATCAAGGAAGGCTTCAACCTTTGAACGAACTAACTGATGGAGTAACGAGAGGTACCCCTTAACATTAAACTAGTCCTATTTGTTTCTATTAGGAACGTAGATTCCATTCATTACCCTTTTTAGCATATTATTGGTAATTAAGGTCATGGTGTAAAAATTTTTGGCTGTTTTGGAAGAAAAATACTATATGAATTTGGGGACCAAATTCTTTTAAGTGGGGGAGGGTGTAGCACCCCTGAAAATTTAAGGAATTAAAAAAAAAATTCAGAATAAATTGAAACTTTCATAGAAATAATTTGTTATACACTTAACGGACCTTATTTAATTACAATAATTAAAATAATAAGAAAATATTAATAATATATATATGCTTAAAAATAATAGTAATAGATGTTGCATTTGTATATGCTCATAAAAATGTAAACAAAATAAATTAGAATGGACTTTTATTTCATTTATCTCTTTTAGTTATTAAGTTATTAGACTAATGGTTATTGGGCTACATAAAATAGGCCCATTAGGACCCTAACTTCTATAAGAGTCCACTTGGGTCGATCAGAGTTTGATTCGTACATTAATATTAAATTATTAAATCTGGTTGGCTATTTAATTTACCAATAGATAAAAAAAATTAAGTTTTAGATAGAATCCTATTGGGTGTCGATTTGAAAATTAAAATAATAAATTATTAAAGTTGTTACCTTATAACTTTTGAACCTTAGCTCAAAATATTACAACCAGTGTATATAAATATACAGAAATGAGCTGCGATAGATATAAAGCTAAGCCCATTAGCTAATATATTTAAATCTTAGCCCAAATAGTACAATTATAGGAAATGGGCCACTTTCACTCTAAGTCAACACAAACCCATTTATGATTGCCTCCTTAACCCATTTGTATATATATATGTGTACTAAGTTATCCCACTTAAAACTAAAGTCCAAGAGCCACTCATACAGCCCACATCTCCTTTTTTTAAACCCAACGAAGCAAACCCTCTTATAATCCAATACCCATTAATACAAACCCACACCCATGTATACACCAATGGCCAATCCATATACCCACGTGACCCAACTCATGTTAGCAAACCCAAGTTCTCTTGTACCCAACGCAAAGCTACTTGCACATTAAAACCCAACCAACAGACCAAACCACCTAAACCACAAAGCCAACCGACCCAACCCGGATGCATGATCGACTGGGCATGGGGTTAGTATTTAGGGTTTCATGTACGAAACTTGGCAGGCGGCTGTTTAACCGGAAGGGAGGCGACCATGCAAAGCAGGTTTAAAACACTGCCAACCTCACACGTAAAACCTTCCCGTTTCCGAACCTGGAAGCCTCCAGAACATCACGTCCCTATATAACCGATTCCCCATCAAACGTAGCCACCCTATTTACTGAATCTTTTTCCTCTACAACCTGCAGAAGGCGTGAACGCCTTCATCCAGTTCTTCCTCCTGCAACCAAGGTGGCCCCCTCTTCTACTTTCCTCTTCTTCTTGTTGCTGATCAAGGGCCCCATCTGCTTCCACTTCTTCTTCTATTCTCTTCCTCCTGCTATGGGGACGTGCAAGAAGAAGCTGTTCTTCTTCCACTTCTTCACCCTGCTAGCTGCTGACGCGGGAAGGGGGGAGCTGTTGACACCCGTTTTTTACCGATGAATCGAATCAGTTCCTGCGTCTCAGTTATTGATGTCCCGAACAGTCAATCACATGAAAGATCATTCCTCTGGCAGTATTTTGGGCTCTTCCCAGCGAAGAAGGCCTCCCTCCCTCTCATTGGATTTAACGGTCTGTTATAAACCGTTTTTATAAATATAACGGTCCCCACTTGGCCGTTGTGTTCCGCTACCCCGGGTTATTTGTATCTCGTGATACGCTTTGTATAGCGGCTCAATGCCAACCGTTATAGTCAATATAGCGGTCGTCCCTGGGCCGTCATTATTTGCCGACAAGAAAAGGGTTCAGAGGCCCGACAGTCGGTCATAGCCACGTGCTTCACGAAAAGTTGTTTGTCCGGGCGTTGACTCCTCTTTAAGTATAACGGTTTTTATAGGACCGTCATGTATGTTGAACGGTCCCTCCAAGACCGTCATACATGTTTGGCGGCCTTCGTAAGACCGTCATTTTTAAGGCCACCCAGATTAGACCCCCGTGATTCCAGGCGGATTAAGAGGAGAATGTCGTTGGCAATATTGACACGATGCTCTCATTTACCGGCCTTTGACCGACCATCATTCCCCTTAACCCCTGATTAAGCTCGAAGCCGTGGGCTCTATATATATAGCTCACGGGTTCTGACAGAAAGAGAGGGGGACCATCACGAAGTGCTGTCGAATTCCATCGCCAAATCTCATACAGCATACGCCCGTTCGTCAGGGAGTGGGGGCCTTCTACATCCCTCGCAGGCCCCCGGTGCAGGGAACTTCACGCTTCATGTTTTTGTGTTTCTAGTCCTTCCCTGTTTGCTCACCACACACACGTCTTTTCTTCACTGCATCACACATCACATACATCATTTCGTTGGCATTTCTTATCTTTCCTACTGTTTCCGGCGCCCTAAACGGGGTTTCAAAACCTCCAGGTATCGCCGGGCCATGTTCTTCCTTTGCTTTATTTCAATTAGTACACCTACTACACTATCATTTAGCTAATCTCCGTTTATCTGTGTGTTTCACCGTTTGCTTTCAGGTCAGCAACCAAAAGCACGAGGCCCGCACCTTCCGGCCGGCCAGGAGGAGTGGAGGAACGGACCCGCATTCTCCCGTAGCTTCCGAGTCCCGGCGCTTTCACCGGGTGGCGATCACGGTCAACAGCTTCATCTTTCCTCCTTTTCTCTTTTTATCTCTTCAATATTATTTAACTCGAGGAGGAATAACATATCAACACCTCTCCTTTTTTGGCGATCACGGTGGGACTTCTGATGCCCGTCGTGCTTCTGGTTTGCTGACCAATCTCTGTCTCTGTGAAGTTCAGCGGTTCTGTAACAGCCGTCGTTCTGTGTAAAACGGTTCTCTTTCAGCCGTCGTTATCTGGTATTCTCCGCAATTATCACTGCCGTGCTCTGCTCATTTAACGGCCTTCATAGTGCCGTCATACTTGTGTAGCGGTCATCATCAGGCCGCCATTCCCGTTCTGCAGCTCTGTACTTTAGCGGCTCTTACAGAGCCGTTATAGTCATTTCCGCGGTCTCCAGTAGACCGTTATTGTGGCGCAGAGTCTGCGGCTGGCACTTGTTATCCCTAATTGTTGTTCCCAGCATTGGTCCCCCTGCTGTCCACTTGTTATTTTCTATCATATTATTGATTGCTTCATGATTTTATCATTTGATTTCATATGTGATTGCTAGATTTCTAGGTTAGGCTTTGCATGCACTCCGGTGCACCTAGGATCATTCACTTCATACTGTAGTTGCATTTCCTACCGAAGTAGGATTTCCTCTCGTCTCCATATTCCTTGGAGCCGACTAGGGAATCTTGCCGAGGACCTCCGTAAGCCCCCGTGAGCCGTGGATTCCCACACGGACGCCGGGCCGGTTGTACCATCGCCACACCGTGTCTAGGTTCCGCATACGTGGAGTCTGATCCCCCTTAGAGTCAGCCAGTTCCCCCATCATACCGTTATTAGGCTCCCAAGTGTCCGAGCGAACTCTACATTTTAACCAAAACACTAAGCCTAAGAGAAAAGAATTCTGAAAACTTGCGGTATCATTCAAAGTGTGTGCATACTTGGTTGACTCCCTTCTCGTCTCCACCTTTCATTGTGTGATTGTTTTGCTTCTACTTGTGTACTTTGGTCTTAAGTCTCTCTAGTCTGTGCATCCCATTGCATGCAGCATTGCTCCCCTCCCTCGGGATCATCTCCTAGGGGCGATTCTCTACTCTCCCTCTATTGCAACCCTTTATTCAACTCATCATCATCCAGCATGTCTTCTTTCGGGTCCATCCCCGCCCGCGAGGATTCTCTTCCTCAGGGGCTCCTCGAGGACGTCTCCGGGGTCGCCTCCTCCCTGAATGGGGAGGGGTTCGTCTTTGTTCCCCCTTCCTCCATCGCTGAGGTTGCGCCACCCACGCTCCCTCAGTTCGGCTCCCCTTCGGCGAGCCAACTACTCCAACTCATGTCCCAACTTGACCAGGATCAACTCCAGATATTCAAGCAAGCCCTCGGGGCAGAGGTCCCGCCCGCTGTAACCCTTCCTGTCTCTTCCACCCATCCTGCTGAGAGGTCCGGAGCACCGTCTGTTGCCCCAGTGGACCATACCCCTCTTCGCCCACAGGTCCTCCAGTTTCCAATATATCAATCTGGCCAGGCTTCTACCTCAGCCCACCCTCCTGCAGACAAAGGGAAGAGTCAAATTCCCTTATCTCCTCGTGCTAGTGCCCACGCGGCCGTCTCATCAGCACCACCGGCCCCTCTGGCCCAAGTGGATTCTACTCGACTGCAGCCCGGAATAGCTCAACTCGCTTACGCTGATGTGGGTCCTTTTTGGACTCAACATCCATCTTACGGGCTCATGGCCCCCACTATCCATCCGGCTGTCTCCCATTATCCCTCGGCTTCTACTGTCCATCCAGCTGCCTCTCACTACCCTTCAGTTCCACCTCAAGTCCCTCTACCTCAACAAGGAAGTGACGATCGCTTGGCAGTTCTCCAACAGCAGATCGATCTCCTCAATAAGAGGGTTGGCCCACCATCCTTCGCAGATGCTCTCACTCCTAATTTCCGAGACATCCGATTCCCTTCTCAGTCAGAGCTCCCGACATACCGAAAGTACAATGGGAACGGCAACCCGTTCATCCACGTCAAGGAATTCCTGTACGAGTCGGGACCATACCAGCATGACGATCACCTCCTTGCATATCTATTCCGGCGATCCCTGGACGGGGTGGCACTCGAATGGTTTTACGCTCTGCCACTGGAGGAGGTTGGGAGCTTCAAGACGATCAAGGAGAAATTCGTGCAAAGATTCCAAGATCGGGTCGGACCCGAATACTCATTCACGGACTTAGTGGCCGAGAAGATGAAAGCTGATGAAGACTTCGCTACCTATGCTGATAGGTGGAGGCAGATAGCCTCCCGTGTGCCCGGGCAGATTCCGGAAGAAGAAAAGATCAAACTGCTCATTTCTAATGCAACCCCTCTCTTCCGGAATGTCCTAATGTTGAATGACATCACCAGTATGCATCAACTGTACAGTCGGGCCCGGTTTATCCAGACCCAGTTTAAGGACTCCCCCATTCATTCTCTCTTCGAAGCCCAGAAGCCCAAGAGTTCCAGAAAACCACAGGGCCCTGTTACCGAGGGAGTCCAAACAAACGAGCAGGTGCAGGTAGTTAGCCAGACTGCCACCTCCCACTTCCCCCAGCAAAGCAACCCCCATTTCTCCGCATCACCTCGCCCTTCCTTTCCCACGCAGCAACACCCTCAACAACAATCTCCGCCACCACCACAACAGCCCCAGCAACCACTGCAATACCATAACACTCCCCCGCCTGCTACCTACGCACCTGCTCGTCCGGTTGCTAAAAGAGCCAGCTATCCTCCTCTCCCAGAGACGCTCACTAATGTCTTTGCAGCGCTGATGCATACTGGCGATTTACAATTGCCACCTGAGCGCCCGAACATGAATCCGGCCGCCGATCTGTCCCGATATTGTGTATATCACCGGCAGCCGGGGCACACCATTGAGAGGTGTTATCATTTTAGGGACCTGGTATACGACCTGCACGAAGGTCACAGGATCGATTGGGCTCAGATGAGGAAGCTGATTGAAGATCTGAGAAGAGGGCCAGCAAGGCCGCAACAGGCAGCACCACAGCAACAGCAGTTTCAGCAACAACCTCAGCAATTCCAGCCACAGCAGCCACAGCAACAGCAGCAGCAGCCAAACTTAGGGATCCACCAAAATCCCATGCCAGTACATGCACCCGCTCCTCAACAACAACAGCAGCCGCCGGCACCGGCCCAAGTCAACATGTTACGCCACCCAGCTCCTGACGCAGGGTGGACCATTGACGATCCCGCACACCTGTTAACCTTACGCCACATCCCTACGCACTCTACCTCACCCACCGTCTTTTCCATCCTTCGGCCTTCCATGCCTTCCACAACTTCCCCCGTCATCCATCCTTCCACCATACTTACCACTCCGAGAAGCCATATTCTCTCGCCTATCCCCCCACAACATTATACTTCCCCACCTACTATACCCTCCACTATCTTGTCCACCAATCACTGCAGTCCACTAACCGCCCCTTTACCTCACCCATCGCCCATTTTACCTTCACCACAACCTTCGCTTACTATGCCTATCATATCCTCCATCACCAAGACTGCCATCCCTTCCATTCTCATTCACCCCACTGGGTCAAGCGGGAGCCCACCTACAGCCATGCCAGCACAAAACCTTGCCCTCAGGAGCGGGCGGTTATTTCAAAGGACTTACCCCTCTACCAGTGCACCTCCCCAAATACCCTCCATCTCAGCATCAGCAGCACAAGACAATGAAGTTGACCCCGCGCCCGGTTCCACATACGACCTGTTGCAACATCTTGACCGCATGCCGGCAAAGATCTCTGTCTTGGAGTTGATCAGACGTTCACCTCTACACCAAGAAGCATTAAGGACGTTTCTGCAAAGGGTCATAGTGAACGAAGATGTGGCGGTAGACAGCTTGCCGTCAGTGTTGGCTACTGTTACCAAAGGGCCCGCTATCACATTCTCTGAGGCCGAACTCGCGCCCCCTGAAGCACGCCAAATGCCGCTATGCGTCACCATCACCTTGAACCAGGTAGTGGTAGACTCAGTGCTAGTGGACACTGGGGCTTCAATAAATGTTTGTCCATTAAGTACTCTGCGTGCCTGCAACATTTCTGAAAGTATGCTGAAGCCGACACCGACAACCATTGCCGCCTATGACAATTCCAGAAGGGCATGTCACGGGGTCATCACATTACAGGCTGAGCTAGGGCCGTTACAAATAGAGGTGGAATTCTACGTCCTAGACATAGATCCGATGTTCAAGGCTATTCTGGGTCGTCCATGGATAAATGCTCTGCAAGCGGTACCTTCCACCGCCCATCAGTGCCTGAAATTCTCCTTCCAGGGGCGGGTGGTCAAAGTCAAGAGTGTCTCCACCGTCCAGGCAGTGGACGCCATCACTGATCAGGTTCTCCCCACTCTATGGCCGAGCAATAGGCCAGTATTGTCAGTCATGGACATAAATTACCCATGGGCTTATGCGGCAGGCAACCCATTACAACACGCAAGAATGCCGGAGCTAAGCCTAAACCCAAAAATTCTAAAGGCTGGGACATGATCATGAAGCTAGGCTATCAGCCAGGCCTTGGTCTCGGCGCGCGGTTACAGGGAAAGACCAAACCCATCTCTGAAAGCAAGAAGATGGGTCGTCAGGGCTTAGGCTATCATAACACTACCATTCAGGCAGATTCTGGGCCACTAATCTGGGACTACCGGCAACACTTTGTAAAGGGTCCACTACAGCCCGGCACCGCAAATAAGCCACAACCCAAGGAAGAAAAGAAAGATGCTCCCATTGTTAATATTGTTGCTGACCCACCGCCGCCTCTGCAGGGGTTGGTGGGAGATCTTGAAGATTATTTTGCTGAAATGTCAAGTCTGTTTACTGATCCAGCCACTCAAATGAAGGAGACAGAGATGCCCATGGTTAGGCATGCTCTGATAAGGCCACAGAAGATACGAGAGGCAGGAAGCTCCGACATTTCCTTCTTTATTCCTCCTGCTCATTTGGCCTCAACAGTTTACCCAAACCTTGTGATTCGATCCCCTCCAATACTGGTCAAACCGTGTTTTACGGGGAGACCGTCAAAAATTCTATTCATTCCCTCCAATTGCGGGCACTGTCTGCCCATTGATCTACTCGATCTATCTTCACCTCCTTCTCCTAACCCCCGAGTTCACGGGATGCGGTTCTCCCCCGATACCTTCTTCTCTCTCTTTCCTCAATTCTTCATAAAAAAACTCCTTCCTCTGCCTCCACCTTCTGATTCTTCTTGCTCTCTTCTGGTAGTAGAAGATACCCAAAAAAAAACGTCAACTTTCAAACTTACATTTCAGTCGAAGACTATGCTGTCTTCTGCTCATCCACTCCCCAGGGGCACCAAACCCCTGCTCCTTTTCCACTAGATTTTCTGTCTCCTAGGGTAGATGTACAGGTAGTTGAGTCTCCTAGGTTAGTCGAGTCAGTCAGGGTAGAAGCATGTTCTCCCTTAGATAGCCCATCCACCTCTGCAACGCCACCACTGGCATGTCACTCCCGTTCCATTCCCGATAGGTTCCTACAGGATCTGGCCTTGAGATGCCAGGCCCTCCTCAGATGCCCAGAATTCATAGCCACCACCGTCTCCTTGAAAGAGGATGAGGATTCAGAAGGCCGGGTGTGGAGCAATGACGGACTAGGAGTGTATGAAATTGTAGACGAGAAAGACCCAGCGGATGATGAGGAAAGTGATGTGGAGGACATTGCTGACCTATACGCACAAGGATTGAGAAGATTCGACGAACCCTCGTCAGCAGTGGATGAACCCACTAAAGAAATCAATTTAGGAACCGAAGAGGATCCCAGGCCCATATCTATTGCAGCTGATCTCCCTCCTAAGGTGGAAGAGGAGCTCATCAAGGTTTTGAGAGAGTACAGCGATTCTTTTGCCTGGTCCTACGAGGACATGCCGGGTCTCGACCCCGCTTTAGTGGAACACAGGTTAATCTTAAAGCCAGGGGCGATTCCTGTTAAACAAAAGCTCAGAAGATTCCACCCACATATGGCCTTGAGAATGAAAGAAGAGGTGGACAAATTACATAAGGCCAGATTCATCAGGGTTGTGCTTTATCCACAGTGGGTGGCCAATATAGTCCCGGTAATAAAAAAGATGGCAAAGTCAGAATTTGTATTGATTTCAGGGACTTAAACAAAGCATGTCCGAAAGACGATTTCCCGCTTCCTCACATCGATGTTTTGGTAGATAATACCGCTGGGTTTGAGGCTCTCTCGTTCATGGACGGGTATTCAGGATACAACCAAATCCGTCTTGCTCTAGAAGATCAAGAGAAAACCTCCTTCACCACGCCTTGGGGCACCTACTGCTATGTCGTCATGCCATTTGGATTGAAGAACGCAGGTGCTACCTATCAACGGGCAATGGTGGCCATCTTCCACGACATGATGCACGTCTACATGGAGGCCTATGTGGATGATATTCTGGTGAAGTCGAGGACAAAAGAAGAACACCCCGCTATTTTAGCCAAAGTGTTGCAAAGGGCTAGGGAATACCAATTGAAGATGAATCCTAAGAAATGTGTCTTTGGAGTCGCATCCGGGAAATTACTTGGGTTCATGGTTAGCAAACGAGGGATTCAGATTGATCCTAATAAGGCAAAGGCCGTAATGGAAATGCCACCGCCTAAGAATCTTAAGGAGCTTCGTGGTCTGATTGGGCGTTTGCAGTTCGTTAGAAGATTCATATCTCAACACTCTCAAAGATGCCGCCCATTCTACGACTTATTAAAGGCGGGGGCCGAGTTTAAATGGAACGAACAATGTCAGAAGGCCTATGAGGAGCTTAAGGTTTATCTGTCCAACCCTCCTGTCTTGCAACCTCCTGTCCCCGGAAAGCCTTTGATCCTATACATTTCTGTCGCTGAGGATTCCCTAGGTGCTGTCCTGGCACAAGTGGATGATGAAGGAAGAGAGAGGGCAGCATATTATCTCTCCCGATTGTTCAATTCTGCCGAATCCCGGTACACTGCCATGGAGAAGACTAGTGCAGCATTGGTATGGGTAGTTCAGAAGTTAAAACACTATTTCCTAGCCCATGAGGTAAAGCTAATCTCTAGAATGAACCCAATCCGCTACCTCCTCGAGAAACCCGTCCTCTCTAGTCGATTAGCTCGCTGGCAGAGCTTTCTCTCTCAATTTGATATCACCTTCGTCGTCCAGAAGGCCATCAAGGGGTATGCTATTGCTGAGCATCTTGCTCATTCTCCTATCCCCTACACTGATTCAATCCAGGACGAATTCCCTGATGAACACCTTGCAGTTATCTCTCATCCGCCTCCCTTTTGGTCTCTACATTTCGATGGTGCGCTCAATTCCCAGGGCCGTGGCATCGGCGCTGTCCTCCTTACTCCCGAAGGTATCACCGTCCCTTTTGCCTACCAGCTCTCTTTCTCTGCCACCAACAACATAGCCGAGTATGAGGCTCTCCTAGCTGGACTAAAGCACGCCTATCTCTTAGGCGCACGATACCTCAACATCATGGGAGATTCTCAATTGGTGCTGCGTCAAGTTCTGTCAACTTATCGCACCCGTGACCCCAAACTGAAGCCATATCAAGATTTGGTCACACTCTTGGCTAGACAATTTAGCAAACTCATCTACGTTCATGTTCCCCGATCTCAAAATATTCTTGCTGATTCATTAGCATCTCTCGCTTCCTCTTTATCCTTCTCCCTTAGTCGTTCCACTGAGACCATTGTGGTCCAACGGATGGACGCTCCCTCTCTGCAAGATCCTTGGTTTGCTAACCTTAGGAAGATTATGGAAGAGAAAGCGGCTAAAGAAGAGGTTAAGGAAGTATCCTTGGCAGAATTGGAAGAAATCTTGGACGAAGATGAGTTGCCATGGTTCCATGAGATTGAGCAATATTGTCGGGATGGTTCTCTCCCGGAGGAAGCCAATGCGACACAAAGAAAAGCCATCAGAAGAGTCGCCTCGAGGTATACAATCGTTGCAGGAGAATTGTACAGGCGCGCTCTCAATGGAGTTCTGATGCGGTGTTTAGATGACGATGAAGCTTGGAAAGTAGTGGAAGCTGCTCACTCCGGTGAATGTGGAGGTCACGTGAATGGACAGGCATTGGCTAAGAAGATCCTTAGGCAGGGCTACTACTGGCCAACCCTAGAGGAAGATTGCTCTACCTACGTCCGTAGGTGCCTTCAGTGCCAGCTCCATGCTGACAAAATCCACGCCCCTGCTTCATCTCTTCGCCCACTATCCGCCCCATGGCCTTTCTCCATGTGGGCCTTTGATATTGTCGGTCCGTTAGGTGACCCTAACGCCCAAGTAAAACAGAAATCCTTCATCCTCACCGCTACAGAGTATTTCACGAAGTGGGCGGAAGCTGAAGCCTATGCAGAGATCAAAGCTACCACAGTTTGCCGCTTCATCACAAAGAACATCATCTCGCGGTTCGGGGTACCAAGCGACATTGTCACCGACAATGGGCCACAATTTGTGTCTCAAGAACTCCAGGACCTCTGTAAGAAATTTGGTATTGCATTGCATCATTCATCACCATATTATCCACAAGGCAACGGTCAAGCCGAAGCCACCAATAAAACCCTTCTTAAAATCATCAAGAAAACGTGTGAATCCCACCGGCACGCTGATTGGGCTGATAAATTGACAGACGCTCTATGGGCTTATCGCACCTCTGTCCGAACTCCCACAGGGCAGACTCCCTTTGCTCTCACCTATGGGATGGAGGCGGTACTCCCGTATGAGATTCTCATCCCTTCCCTAAGAGTGCAGCTAGATAAGGAACTTAATCTCGACGAGCGTCGAGAGGCGTTACTAGCACAGCTGGAACTGTTAGATGAGAAGAGGTTAAATGCGGCCAATCACGCTTCTGTTTATCAAAAGCGGGTCTCACGTCATTTTCAAAAGAAGGTAATCGAAAGAAAGTTTGAAATAGGTAATATGGTTTTGAAAAGGAAATTCATCCGAACAGGTGGTCCAAGGGCTAAGTTGCAGCCAAACTGGGAAGGGCCGTTCGTCATCAAGGAAGTCTATCCAGGTAATGCCTATCGGTTGACGAACTCAGAAGGAGAAGAACTGGCAAATCCGTGGAACGGGTTATATCTCAAACGCTTCTATCCCTAAAAAAGAGTCTAACCACGTGCTTCCCTAGCAATGCAAGCTTCCCCTGTTCATAAGAATCACTGAGAGAAGCTGAACACACAAACACGACCCTTTGGTCCTGTCCCGAGTTCCGCCAAACATCGTTTCCCGGGGCCACAGCCTGGAGGAAAGTTGTAGTCCCTGTACGTTTCTTGCTTCGGCTGAACCCAAGAATGAGGAGTAAATAAGGAGGCGATGCCTGACCTGGGTACCCTAATACGAGATAAGTCTCAAATAGGGGCAGTTCGTTATGACCTGAAGCCACAAGAAAAAGAAAGAAAAAGAGAGAAGAAAAACAAAAAGAAAAAAATGAATAAATGAAAATATTTGGGAAATTGGAACAACTAGGCATAGCAAGAATGACAAATGTGGCGGCTTAAGGTTCGATGACGAACACCAAAACCCCGACGCAACAGACCGAAGCTTTGAGGGGCACCCAGGGAAGAATTCAAGTCTTAAAAACTCACATGACGGGTGTAAGCTTGTCTCCATATTCTTTTTCTTTTCAGGACAAAGCTGAGTACCCTGGGGGTGGCCCTGGCAGAACACCGTCAGGCAAATATAAGTTCGGACCAGGAGGGTCCCTTCAATCACACGCCAATCTCAGGAGGAATCCTCAGGTTACGAGGGAGGCATGTCTTGTTACGGAAGCATCGGTTTTCCAAAAAAAAACAAAAAAAAATCAAATATTTCAAAAAAAAAAAATCAAATATTTCAAAATCCAAAAACAACAAATATTTCAAAATCCAAAAACAACAAATATTTCAAAATCCAAAAAAAACAACAAATATCTTTAAAAAAAAAAACTTAAAACCCAAAAACATTGAATATTTCAAAATCCAAAAATATTAACATTAAAAAAAAAATCCAAAAATATTCATGACTTGCATTCATGGCATGCATGCATTGCATTGTTATCATTTCTCTTTTCCTTCGCTTATTTAATAAGGCTTGCCCCTTGACCAAAAATCAAGCACTGGTTACCTCCGCACTTGTCACAAGGCAAGGGGCTAAGCCTAAAACAGATTTAACCTGTTTCATTGCTAATAGTGTGCAGGACGATGGAGCAAGAAGACGAAGTAACAACAGAACAACTGCAAGGGGCAAAATCAGTCACTCCAACTTTTATTCCTGATACAAACAATTCTCGCTCTCAAACAAGGCACTCTCACTTATCAAGCATCATAAAAAGGAAGGGAAAGTACAATCACTCAATCCTCCGCTGGGCATTCCCGCAGGGGCACATCTCTCTCAGTTCTCTGATATACGCCTGGCGAGTCTCGGTCGCCTCTTCCACCTCTGCTGGCAAGGCACGCACCTTGCTGATTCCCCACATCGCTAGTGCACTCCTCACACTCTGCTCATCGTGCTCAGTGCCAATCTGTCTAGCCTGAAGAGAAGGGAAGTGCGACAACGGAGGAAGCAAGGTCCGCGGTACCCCGACCTGCAAATGGCACCTGTGTGGATAATACACGGCCAGTACGGTATCACTCACTAGCCTCAAATCCAGACCCTGTCCTCTGGGCAGTCTGATCTCCGTAGTCACCAAGAAGTTAGGCCGCATCACGAACCTCTCCACGGGTAGCCGACTCAGGTACCTGCGCCATTCTTCTCTGGTCCGCATATCCCCCGTACGGCACTCCACCTGCGAAGAGAAACCAAACCCGCCACCGATAAAGGAAAGTGGATGGCTCCCGAAGATCCTACTCTCAGTCTCTATGCCTGCCCTAGGGATAAACTTCAGTCTCACGCCCACCCAACACTCTAAGAGAATCATAGAACCAAACAGTGGACCACTCAGGGCAGCAGAGCTAAGCCCTTCATAAAAATAGGCTAAGATAGCCTGGGAAATAGAAAGCCCTCTCCATAAACCACTGATGGTGCTAAGGATGGGAAGATCTAGCACGTGGTCGGCTGACGGAAAGAGGATAGCACCACACAAGCAAATGGATGCAGCCTTGGCAATAGCCTCATGCCACCCGCATTTGTTCTTACAATGTGCCACCACCCACTGGCTGAGAGGAAGAAGGTGAATATGACGGGCTCCCACAAAGGTCTTGATCTCACTCGGGTCTTCTATGAACTCGCTAAAGATGGCAACTGGATCTATAGGGGCAACTGTGTGACACACTAGATCCTCCTCCCCAACCCTAGACTTAGGGAGAGACAGATAAGCCTCTACTTCCTCTAAAAGGACGGTGGCCTCAAAGGATGGAAAGATAAAAGTGTGGGTCTGTGGGTGCCACATTTCTATAAGGGCTGAAATACTGTGCCAGTCAAAGGAAATCTTTCGGAAGTTACGACCTAAGAACAGCAAGGATTGCAAATGCCAAAAACTAAGGATATGGGTTACCCCTAGGGGCAAGGCACGAACCATGGGAGCCACCCACTTAAGAGAAGAGTATCGGCGAGAGCCAGGAAGGAGCTAAAAAGGAGGAAACAAGGAGAATAATGCAGAAAAGAAGAGATATCAGCTGAAATAGAATCAAATGAACCAAGTTGGAAGTGATTTAAACATACCTCTCTAGAAGGATTTGAACTGAGGTGTCGAGGAATAGAACCCAAACGTGTAATCTCCTCTCGCTCCTTCCTCGCAGCCTTCGGGCCTGAATAGCTTCCCTCACCCAAAGAATGCTCACCAAAACTCCTCTTCATGATGATTTGGTGGTGATTTAGAGGGAAGAAACTTAAGAAGAAGAAGAAGAGGTTGGGTTCAGGCTGAAGGCAGAGCACCCCTTACTTATAGGAGGTCTCAACCCGTGTTTCGCTCCACTGGAACGCATGATGCACGAGAGCACACCAGGATTGAATGGGCTTAAAGGGAATTCAATTTGGCTTATAAGATCGTGCTGATTGGCGGTCGTACGATAGACCGTCATTCATGTAAGCACGGCCCAATGGCGACCGCTATTCTCATGTCCGCGGTCTACCATGGACCGTCGTTCTTCAGTCGGCCAGCACCAAATAACGGCTTTCCCTTGACCGTTATGTTACATAACGGCTATGGCATAGCCGTTATTCTTAAGAGACCCACGGCCCTGTCTTGGCCGTCATTCTTTCCAAAAACGGTTTTTTCCTGGCTGTTGTTCTCTAAACTCATGGGCGTCCCTCACCTCCACTCGCGTCACTCACCTCGAGTCGGCGTGCCTCACCTTCGCTCGCGTCACTCACCTCGAGTCGGCGTGCCTCACCTCCGCTCGCGTCACTCGCCCTGAGTCGGCGTACCTCACCTCCGCTCGCGTCACTCACCTCGAGTCGGCGTGCCTCACCTTCGCTCGCGTCACTCGCCCTGAGTCGGCGTGCCTCACCCCCACTCGCGTCACTCGCCCTGAGTCGGCGTGCCTCACCTCCACTCGCGTCACTCGCCCTGAGTCGGCGTGCCTCACCTCCACTCGCGTCACTCGCCCTGAGTCGGCGTGCCTCACCTCCGCTCGCGTCACTCTCCTCGAGTCGGCGTGCCTCACCTCCGCTCGCGTCGCTCACCCTGAGTCGGCATGCCTCACCCCCGCTCGCATCGCTCACCCTGAGTCGGCGTACCTCGCTACCTCTCACGCAGCTCACCCGAGTCTGTCATCGCCTCCCTCACCCATTGTCATTCATACATACACTCATCCATTTGCATACATTCATACATCCATACAAAAACTAAAAAAAGGGGTGCATCATATATACATATCATCATCCCAAAAACATAAAAATCTCATAAAAAAAAAGGAAAAAAAAGAGGAAAAAGTACAAAATCAGGCCTCACCCTCTGGCCTGTCACTGTCTCCACCTCCCTCCTGTCTCTTCGCTGGCGGGGCCATCGAAGAAGTCTCAGCATCATCGCGACGTCGTCGTCGCTCATCACTCTCGTTCCTCTCCCGCTGAGAGGAACTCGCCAGGTAACGTCTCACCGAGGTGTGAGTAGCCTGGCTGCCACTCGGTACGACCGATCGGCTCCTCGAACGGCTCATCGTCATACCCTGAACCTGGCCCCGCAGCACAAGGGCCTCGGTCCTGAAAGGCTCCAGCTCCGCTATCGTCATTCGGTGGCGCTCCACCTCCTCTCGATAGCGCTCCACCTCCGCTCGGTAGCGCTCCACCTCCGCCCGGAGAAGTCCCGTCTCAAGAGCGTCGGCCGGCTGAGCTCGCGCAAGCTGCTCACGCAAATGGGCCGCCTCCCTCTCAGCCACGAGCCGCAGCACCTCTCGCTCCTGAGACGCTGCCCGCTCTCGCTCCAGCTCTGCCTGTAACTGCTCCAGCTCGGCAGTCAGCATAGGATGAAGTCCTCTCACCTTCTCCCGGAACTCGGTAGCCTCTGCTGACTGGAGCCGCCTCACCTCCTTCTGAGCCTCGGCTAACTCCGCCCTGGCTCGAGACGCCGACCTCTGGGCGCTCACAGTCGCCTCCTGGGCCCGAGCCTCAACCTGCACCAACTCAGCCCGTAGGTGGGCCACCTCCTCTCTGGCACGGGTAGCCTCCTCCATAGCAACCCTCACGTCGTCCACCTGCATGCATCAAGCATTAGCACATTCCATTCATATCATGCACAAATAAACAAAGGAAAGCGTCAGAAGTGTACCCGCACGGCAAGCTCGCTCTCCGCTGCCTCGGCCCGCTCCACCATCCGCTGGAACTCGGCATCCCGGGCTGCTCGGTCGGCCGGTGTCTCAACAGAAGAAGAAGAAGGAGCCTCCGCTCCACGCCTCTGAGCAGCCTCAGCTCGCTGCACCCAAATATCCCAGGACAGTCACTATACAATAAGAACGGCTACCTTAGGACCGTTATTATGCAAACGGTTACTTAGCATTAAACGGCCTTCCTATGACCGTTAATAAATCCATATGGCGGTTTACCATGAGCCGTCCAACTTAAGCACGGTCCTCTCTGAGCCGTTTAACTGTTGAATGTATCATTGTTGTGAAATTCATGTGACAATGAGTTTTGATTGCAGTTAAAGCTAAACAACGTCAATGTCCCGCCGTTACGCCTGCACAGGTAAGTCAGGTATGGCCCTCAATCCCTCAAAACTCTTATTGCATTACTATATGGTAATAAATATCTATCTCGAGAACCAGTCGATTCTTCACGCATTCTAGGATCTGACGTTCCCCGTCAACAAAAACACATGATGATCTAGGTATGCGTGTCTAATCTTCGGAAAGGCCGCTAAGTTGGAAGAAGTCAGGGGACGACGGTTCTCTCCTGCACGCCGTGGTTGCAAGAAGTGTCCTGACCCTGACTCATTCAGTTCTGCAATAATATTCTCGAGTATTTTATATTTTTATCCTTTGTTTGCATTCGATTTTACATGTTTCTTTCTTTTAGCCCAGCATGCATCACAAGCACCTTTTGAGCATTCACGACCTACGGTCTGCCTGAGAAATGATCTTGCGTATGATTGACTGTTTTCTGTGTTCCATGTCCCACCGAAGGAATAATTCCACTCCAAAATTAGAAGGTATTTCTTTGGACCTAATTGTTCGGTTCTGATGAATTAAGTGTTTCCCTCGTCTGGAGTTTTAAAATCCTTTTAATTTCGCTATTGCCAGCTTCTATATCGCCTCATTTAGGACCACAGCTTGTCCACCGACGAGGCCGCTCCTTGCTCTTTTACCTTAGTTCCTCCAGATTCAGGTTTAACACTCAGTCCCACAGTACCTTGCAAATTGGTTCGAAGGTTGCCGGAAGATTTCTATGGCTTATTGGTATGAAACGGGTGTCGTATTGCCTTAACGCTCGCTTTTGCAGTCCACTCCGCTTCATCTCCGCTACAACTCCATGTTCCATGACGCCTCCACTACACCTCCGCTCGCTCCCTTGCAAGGCGGACGTTAAGGAGGGGCATCTGTTGACACCCGTTTTTTACCGATGAATCGAATCAGTTCCTGCGTCTCAGTTATTGATGTCCCGAACAGTCAATCACATGAAAGATCATTCCTCTGGCAGTATTTTGGGCTCTTCCCAGCGAAGAAGGCCTCCCTCCCTCTCATTGGATTTAACGGTCTGTTATAAACCATTTTTATAAATATAACGGTCCCCACTTGGCCGTTGTGTTCCGCTACCCCGGGTTATTTGTATCTCGTGATACGCTTTGTATAGCGGCTCAATGCCAACCGTTATAGTCAATATAGCGGTCGTCCCTGGGCCGTCATTATTTGCCGACAAGAAAAGGGTTCAGAGGCCCGACAGTCGGTCATAGCCACGTGCTTCACGAAAAGTTGTTTGTCCGGGCGTTGACTCCTCTTTAAGTATAACGATTTTTATAGGACCGTCATGTATGTTGAACGGTCCCTCCAAGACCGTCATACATGTTTGGCGGCCTTCGTAAGACCGTCATTTTTAAGGCCACCCAGATTAGACCCCCGTGATTCCAGGCGGATTAAGAGGAGAATGTCGTTGGCAATATTGACACGATGCTCTCATTTACCGGCCTTTGACCGACCATCATTCCCCTTAACCCCTGATTAAGCTCGAAGCCGTGGGCTCTATATATATAGCTCACGGGTTCTGACAGAAAGAGAGGGGGACCATCACGAAGTGCTGTCGAATTCCATCGCCAAATCTCATACAGCATACGCCCGTTCGTCAGGGAGTGGGGGCCTTCTACATCCCTCGCAGGCCCCCGGTGCAGGGAACTTCACGCTTCATGTTTTTGTGTTTCTAGTCCTTCCCTGTTTGCTCACCACACACACGTCTTTTCTTCACTGCATCACACATCACATACATCATTTCGTTGGCATTTCTTATCTTTCCTACTGTTTCCGGCGCCCTAAACGGGGTTTCAAAACCTCCAGGTATCGCCGGGCCATGTTCTTCCTTTGCTTTATTTCAATTAGTACACCTACTACACTATCATTTAGCTAATCTCCGTTTATCTGTGTGTTTCACCGTTTGCTTTCAGGTCAGCAACCAAAAGCACGAGGCCCGCACCTTCCGGCCGGCCAGGAGGAGTGGAGGAACGGACCCGCATTCTCCCGTAGCTTCCGAGTCCCGGCGCTTTCACCGGGTGGCGATCACGGTCAACAGCTTCATCTTTCCTCCTTTTCTTTTTTTATCTCTTCAATATTATTTAACTCGAGGAGGAATAACATATCAACAGGAGCCTCCTCAACAACTTCTTCCTCCTACAGTTGCCCTGTTGAAACAGAGTACCGTAGCAGCATCAAGTCTTCAACCTGTTCAACATCCGATCTTCTTAAAGGTAGGTTATCTCTATATCTCAGACAAAACGAGTTAATAATGTAGCATGCATATAAATCATGACCAAATCTTTGTGTTTCATATTATTTCCTTCAGTTCTATGTAGATCTTCTCTCCCCAGACCAAAGATTAGACGTTAATCTCATCTCAATCAAGATCATCAATGTGTTTATATTATGTTTGCATGTTTTTTTAGATAAATAATATGAATCATATGCTAACAATTTTTTTTTAAATCTGTGTCATTACTTATTTAAAAATCACACAGTGAACATGACTGAAACCCCGTATTTTTTTTATAATTTTTAATGCCCTTATATGGTGATATTAACCAAGTTAACAATTAAAAATCATTAAATAATGAGTTATAAACGTTACTCGGAGAATCACCATGTACACTGTAGCAATAGTTTAGAAGATTTTGCCTTGTTCAACGTTTTCATGAACGTCAGAACATCGGTTGGTCATGAAAATTTATGGGTGTGTTATTGGGACGGAGACCAAGATAATGTGGGTGGTGCCACTATTTTCCATACCCCCTATCTCAAGATCCCCCACCTCTCAACGAATTTTTTTTTTGAACACCCGGTTAAGTAGAATTTTTCGAGCCCATCATTTCGGTATATCATATGTGCGATTCCGACGTGATTACGTCGAGAAACGAGCAGATTCAAGAAGTTGACCAGTTATGTTTTTAAACCACGTTCTCCACCTCCACCGCTAATTGATTAATATATATATATATATATATATATATATATATATATATCTTGTAATTAAGTCTTTGAAAATCTATATCTACTAAACTATGTAATATAAAATTATAAAAAATATATATTTGGAATCCTTGAATTTTTCTCCCAATTATCATATATTTTATTTTCAAAATTTTTTATTAAATAGTATGTGTCCTTTTCAAAGGAATGTTCTTTTCTAAACTTATTAAAGTGAAATAATATCTTTTAAAATAGACGTAAATTTTTATTTAATTAAAAACATGAGAAATTAACGTCCACCTACATGGACGCTATATTCTGGGAAATAATTTAAACAATTCTGGATAAAAATGAAATGAACTAATGAGCGTCTTCCATGATAGACGTCAATTTAAATAGCGTCTGCCAGGAAGGACGCCAATTATTCCTGGCCGCTTGATTTCCCTGAGTTTCCAAACTTTAACTGTGGGTTCTTGGCACTCTCATCTCACATTCCGTGGATGGAGTCCATGTTTTTCTGATTTATATCGTTTACCCTTAACTCTCCGTGATGTTTGAGCTCTCCGCGGAACATTCCGATCCTTCGGACTAGCGCTTACATCATAGAGACCTCCGTAAGTCTACGCTAGTCTTGGATTCCCTCAAGACAGCCGAGCATGTTGTACCCTAAAAACCCATTGCACAGTTTTACAGTCATGACCCTCTGAATAAACATGACTATCTTGCCCTCAATTAATGTTGTTTCTGACATTTTTTGAGAAATTTGTCACTTTCTGAAATTTGCGTCCAGAATAGTGAACGTCATTTAAGTATGGCACCATGCTTGGAGAACGTTATTTACTTTCGTGCCTTTTATCTATTTCCAGAATAGGTGCCTATCGATATAGACGCTAATTATAATCTACGGCTCCTATAGTGGACGCCATTTACCCAATTTTCTGTACTCCCTGACTTGATTGTTTATTAATTTCCTTCAAACTGGGTCACTAAATAACAGCTAGTAAATATTGGGCCTTCGGCTGCATGAATGCTATTGTCTAGTAGGATAGAAGTCTTAAACTAATGATGAACCCTTGTGACCACTGACTCATGAGGAAACACGAACTAATGATGAACCCATGAGACCACTGACTCATGAGGAAACACAAACTAATGATGAACCAATGAGACCACTGACTCATGCGGAGACATGAACTAAAGATAAACCCATGAGACCACTGACTCATGAGGAAACACGAACTAATGATGAACCCATGAGACCACTGACTCATGCGGAGAAATGAACTAATGATAAACCCATGAGACCACTGACTCATGACGAGAAACGAACTAATGATAAACTCCTGAGACCACTGGCTCATGAGGATAAAGATATCCTGACAACCTACGAGTAAGAACCACTGACTCGTTAGGTAATTCTATACTAACTTGAATGCTTGAAAATCATGAACCTCTACCCAAGAAGAAGGGTATTTACTTGATGATCAATTGTCTATTATCTTGTGATATGATATGGGAATATTCTGCTCGATATATCCTGCAACTTAGTTCAATTATTTTGTGCTATATATTTCATGCCTATCTCAATGGTATATTTTCCATATTTTCTCGCATTCATTCATGCAAGATCATAGTACATTGCATAAGGTGTTTATTACTTTAAGCAAGTCTGGATCGTAGAGATGTAATTCCGACCGAGCGTTCAATCATCCAGTTTAATTCCAACATTTTTCAGGTAATCAGATGGCTAACGAGACAGAGACTCACACGGGAGGGACAAGTGTGCAAGCGAGCTCTGGAAACTAGCAAACCTATGTCTTTTACTTTTCTTGAGTCTAGCATGGTGTCTTTTGTTGAGTTATTTTGTCTAAGTCTGTTAGTGTGTGATTCCCTTTCTTCTTTCAATGTGATGTAGTTGAGTCTCCAAGTATGAAGTTTGAAATTTGAAATTGTAAGAGACTTATATTGAAATAAATATTTATTATTACTCCAAATTATTTGATCTTATGCGATTGCTCTTGAATATTCACGACTGTTTAACTGACACGTTCCGCTGCTATCAGTTCGGGGCGTGACAGAGATGGTATCAGAGCTTCGGCTTTCAATTCCTTAGGGCATTAAGTCCAAGAGATAGGTTGAGTATCCTTGTCGGTCATCCTATAGGAATTCCGTGAGAATCGGTAAAGTCACGGGTTAAGTGTTAAAATACATTCACTCTCTAATTAAAATGTGCTAATCCTGAAATATATAAGAAATTAATTCGTGTCTTGTTTTGTAGAAATTTAACTCTATAGCTAGATGACAGCTGAGCAAAATCAATGGCGTGAGATGGTCCAAGGTTTGACTCAAGCCCTCCAGCAGGTGGCTCATGGTGTAGCGGATCGTGGTGCGAGAGAATTGCACAGAAATTTTCAAGGATTGAATTCCCCTAGGTTTGATGGATCCACCGACCCTGACAAGACGGAACATTGGGTAAAGGAGATTGAGCGGATATTCCAGATAATGCAATGTTCGGACCAAGATAAGGTCCTATTGGCTACATTTCAGCTAGAAAATGATGCTAGGGCATGGTGGGAGTCCGTAGAAGCAATATTGCAGGATAATCAAGTATCATGAACAGAATTCTTAACATATTTTAATGATAAATATTTTTCCGAGAGAATTAAAGAAAGGCAGGCCGCAGAATTTGCATTGTTAAAATAAAGGAGTATGTCCGTGGCTGAGTATGAGGCCCAATTCTTAAGGTTGTCTCGTTATGCACCTCATCTGATTATGACTGAAAGAATGAAGGCTAAAAGATTTATGAATGGGTTAAGACTTCAGCTCATTCTCCAGTTGGCGCCAATGGATATATAATCTTATCCGGAGATGGTTAAAAGAGCTCAATTGTTAGAGGATGTCTTGGAGATGATGGAAAAAGTCAAGGTTCGGAGAAGAAATAATGAGTTAGCAAGGAGAACCGAGACTAGTAAGAAGAGACCTAATTGTAGTGATGGGTCGTCAAATGGCAAGAAGATAAAAAGCGGAGATAGACAAGATGGAGTGTCGCAAAAAAATGTAAACATTGTGGAAAAAGAAATCATCGGGCTGAGGAATGCTGGTGGGAGTTAGGTGGATGTCTTCGTTGTGGAAGCAAGGACCACAAGGTAGCAAGTTGTCCTCTTTCAAAAGAGCAACCTCTGAAGGTTGAAAATCTCGATGGGACACGACATCAAGGAAGGCTTCAACCTATGAACGAACTAACTTATGGAGTAACGAGAGGTACCCCTTAACATTAAATTAGTCATATTTGTTTCTATTAGGAACACAGATTCAATTCATTACCCTTTTTAGCATATTGTTGGTAATTAAGGTCATGGTGTAATAATTTTTGGATGTTTAGGAAGAAAAATACCATGTGAATTTAGGGACCAAATTCTTTGAAGTAGGGGAGGGTGTCGCACCCCTGAAAATTTAAGGAATAAAATTTTTTTTTAGAATAAATTGAAACTTTCATAGAAATAATTAGTTATACACTTAACGGACCTTATTTAATAGTTAAAATGATAAGAAAATATTAATAATATATATATGCTTGAAAATAATAGTAATAGATGTTGCATTTGTATATGCTCATAATAATGTAAACAAAATAAATTAGAATGGACTTTTATTTTGTTTATCTCTTTTAGTTATTAAGTTATTAGACTAAATGTTATTGGGCTACGTAGAATAGGCCCATTAGGACCCTAACTTCTATAAGAGTCCCTTGGGTCGATCAGAGTTTGATTCGTACATTAATATTAAATAATTAAATCTGGTTGGCTATTTAATTTATCAATAGATAAAAAAATTAAGTTTTAGATAGAATCCTATTGGGTGTCGATTTGAAAATTAAAATAATAAATTATTAAAGTTGTTACCTTATAACTATTGAACCTTAGCCCAAAATATTACAACCAGTGTATACAAATATACAGAAATGAGCTGCGATAGATATAAAGCTAAGCCCATTAGCTAACATATTTAAATCTTAGCCCAAACAGTACAATTATAGGAAATGGGCCACTTTCACTCTAAGTCAACACAAACCCATTTATAATTGCCTCCTTAACCCATTTGTATATATATATGTGTGCTAAGTTATCCGACTTACAACTAAAGCCCAAGAGCCACTTATAAAGCCCACATCTCCTTTTGTTTATCCCAACGAAGCAAACCCTCTTATAATCCAATACCCATTAATACAAACCCACACCCATGTATACACCAAAGGCCAATCCATATACCCACGTGAGCCAACTCATGTTAGCAAACCCAAGTTCTCTTGTACCCAACGCAAAGCCACTTGCACATTAAAACCCAACCAACAGACCAAACCACCTAAACCACAAAGCCAACCGACCCAACCCGGATGCATGATCGACCGGGCATGGGGTTAGTATTTAGGGTTTCATGTACAAAACTTGGCAGGCGGCTGTTTACCAGAAGGGAGGCGACCATGCAAAGCAGGTTTAAAACACTGCCAACCTCACACGTAAAACCTTCCCGTTTCCGAACCATGGAAGCCTCCAGAACATCACGTCCCTATATAACCGATTCCCCATCAAACGTAGCCACCCTATTTACTGAATCTTTTTCCTCTACAACCTACAGAAGGCGTGAACGCCTTCATCCGGTTCTTCCTCCTGCAACCAAGGCGGCCCCTCTTCTACCTTCCTCTTCTTCCTGTTGCTGATCAAGGGCCCCATCTGCTTCCACTTCTTCTTCTATTCTCTTCCTCCTGCTGTGCGGGCGTGCAAGAAGAAGCTATTCTTCTTCCACTTCTTCACCCTGCTAGCTGCTGACGCAGGAAGGGGGGGAGCCTCCTCAACAACTTCTTCCTCCTACAGTTGCCCTGTTGAAACAGAGTACCGTAGCAGCATCAAGTCTTCAACCTGTTCAACATCCGATCTTCTTAAAGGTAGGTTATCTCTATAACTCAGACAAAACGAGTTAATAATGTAGCATGCATATAAATCATGACCAAATCTTTGTGTTTCATATTATATCCTTGAGTTCTATGTAGGTCTTCTCTCCCCAGACCAAAGATTAGACGTTAATCTCATCTCAATCAAAATCATCAATGTGTTTATATTATGTTTGCATGTTTTTTTAGATAAATAATATGAATCATATGCTAACAAATTTTTTTTAAATATGTGTCATTACTTATTTAAAAATTGCACAGTGCACATGACTGAAACCCCCACATTTTTTTTCTAATTTTTCATGCCCTTATATGGTGATATTAACCAAGTTAACAATTAAAAATCATTAAATAATGAGTTATAAACGTTACTAGGAGAATCACCACGTATACTGTAGCAATAGTTTAGAAGATTTTGCCTTGTTCAATGTTTTCATGAGCGTCGGAACATCGGTTGGCCATGAAAATTTATGGGTGTGTTATTGGGACGGAGACCAAGATAGTGTGAGTGGTGCCACCGTTTTCCATGCCCCTTATCTCAAGATCCCCCATCTCTCAACGAAATTTTTTTTGAACACCCGGTTAAGTAGAATTTTTCGAGCCCGTCATTTCGATATATCGTATGCGCGATTCCGACATGATTACGTCGAGAAACGAGCAGATTCAAGAAGTTGACAAGTTATGTTTTTAAACCACGTTCTCCACCTCCACCGCTAATTGATTTATATATATATATATATATCTCTCTCTCTCTCTCTCTCTCTCTCTCTCTCTCTCTCTCTCTCTCTCTCTCTCTCTCTCTCTTGTAATTAAGTCTTTGAAAACCTATATCTACTAAATTATGTAATATAAATATATAAAAATTATATATTTGGAATCCTTGAATTTTTCTCCTAATTATAATATTTTATTTTCAAAATTTTTTATTAAATAGTATGTGTTCTTTTCAAAGGAATGTTCTTTTCTAAACTTATTAAAGTGAAATAACGTCTTTTAAAATAGACGTAAATTTTTGTTTAATTAAAAACATGAGAAATTAATGTCCACCTACATGGACGCTATATTCTGAGAAATAATTTTAACAATTCTGGATAAAAAGGAAATGAACTAATGAGCCTCTTCCATGATAGATGCCAATTTAAATAGCGTCTGCCAAGAAGGACGCCAATTATTCCTGGCCGCTTAATTTCCTTGAGTTTCCAACCCTTAACTGTGGATTCTTGGCACTCTCATCTCACATTCCGTAGATGGAGTCCCTATTTTTCTGATTTATATCGTTTACCCTTAACTCTCCGTGTTGTTTGAGCTTTCCGCGGGACATTCCGTTCCTTCGGACTAGTGATTACATCATAGAGACCTCCGTAAGTCTACGCTAGCCTTCGATTCCCTCAAGGCAGCCGAGCCGGTTGTACCCTAATAACCCATTACACAGTTTTACAGTCATGACCCTCTGAAGAAACATGACTATCTTGCCCTCAATTAATGTTGTTTCGGACATTTTTTTGAGAAATTTGTCACTTTCTGAAATTCGCGTCCAGAATAGTGAACGTCATTTAAGTATAGCGCCATGCTTGGAGGACGCTATTTACTTTCGTGCCTTTTATCTATTTCCAGAATAGGTGCCTATCGATATAGACGCTAATTATAATCTACGGCTCCCATAGTGGACGCCATTTACCCAGTTTTCTGTACTCCATGACTTGATTGTTTATTAATTTCCTTCAAACTGGGTCGCTAAATAACATCTAGTAAATATTGTGCCTTCGGCTGTATGAATGCTATTGTCTAGTAGGATGGAAGTCTTAAACTAATGATGAACCCATGAGACCACTGACTCATGAGGAAACACGAACTAATGATGAACCCACGAGACCACTGACTCATGAGGAAACATGAACTAATGATGAACCCATGAGACCACTGACTCATGTAGAGACACGAACTAAAGATAAACCCATGAGACCACTGACTCATGCGGAGACACGAACTAAAGATAAACCCATGAGACTACTGACTCATGAGGAAACACGAACTAATGATGAACCCATGAGACCACTGACTCATGCGGAGAAATGAACTAATGATAAACCCATGAGACCACTGACTCATGAGGAGAAACGAACTAACGATAAACCCCTGAGACCACTGGCTCATGAGGTTAAAGATATCCTGACAACCTACGAGTAAGAACCACTGACTCGTTAAGTAATTCTATACTAACTTGAGTGCTTGAAAATCAGGAACCTCTACCCAAGAAGAAGTGTATTTACTTGATGATCAATTGTCTATTATCTCGTGATATGATATGGAAATATCTTGCTCGATATACCCTGCAACTTAGTTCAATTATTTTGTGCTAGATATTTCATGCCTATCTCAATGCTATATTTTCCATATTTTCTCGCATTCATTCATGCAAGATCATAGTACATTGCATAAGATGTTAATTACTTTAAGCAAGTCTGGATCGTAGACATGTAATTCCTACTGAGTGTTCGCTCATCCAGTTTAATTTCAACATTTTTCAGATAATCAGGTGGCTAGCGAGACGAAGACTCACACGGGAGGGACAAGTGTGCAAGCGAGCTCTGGAAACTAGCAAACCCGTGTCTTTTACTTTTCTTGAGTCTAGCATGGTGTCTTTTGTTGAGTTATTTTGTCTAAGTCTGTTAGTGTGTCATTCCCTTTCTTCTTTCAGTGTGATGTAGTTGAGTCTCCAAGTTTGAAATTTGAAATTGTAAGAGACTTATATTGAAATAAAATTTTATTATTACTCTAAATTATTTGGTCTTATGCGATTGCTCTTGAATATTCACGACTGTTTAACTGCCACGTTCCGAGCAAATGACACGTTCCGCTGCTATCGGTTCGGGGCTTAATAGAGATGGTATCAGAGCTTCGGCTTTCAATTCCTTATGGCATTAAGTCCAAGAGATAGGTTGAGTATCTTTGTCGGTCATCCTATAGGAATTCCGTGAGAATCGGGTAGAGCCACGGGTTAAGTGTTAAAATATATTCACTCTCTAATTAAAATGTGCTAATCCTGAAATATATAAGAAATTAATTCGTGTCTTGTTTTGTAGAAATTTAACTCTATAGCTAGATGGCAACTGAGCAAAATCAATGGCGTGAGATGGTCCAAGGTTTGACTCAAGCCCTCCAGCAGGTGGCTCATGGTGTAGCGGATCGTGGTGCGGGGGAATTGCACAGAAATTTTTAAGGATTGAATCCCCCTAGGTTTGATGGATCCACCGACCCTGACAAGATGGAACATTGGGTAAAGGAGATTGAGAGGATATTCCGGATAATGCAATGTTCGGACCAAGATAAGATCCTATTGGCTACATTTCAGCTAGAAAAGGATGCAAGGGCATGGTGGGAGTCCGTAGAAGCAACATTGCCGGATAATCAAGTATCATGGACCGAATTCTTAACATATTTTAATGATAAATATTTTTCCGAGAGAATTAAAGAAAGGAAGGCCGCAGAATTCGCTTCGTTGAAACAAAGGAGTATGTCCGTGGCTGAGTATGAGGCCCAATTCTTAAGGTTGTCTCGATATGCACCTCATCTGATTATGACCGAAAGAATGAAGGCTAAAAGATTTATGAATGGGTTAAGACTTCAACTCATTCTCCAGTTGGCGCCAATGGATATATAATCTTATTCGGAGATGGTTAAAAGAGCTCAATTGTTAGAGGATGTCTTGGAGATGATGGAAAAAGTCAAGGCTCGAAGAAGAAATAATGAGTTAGCAAGGAGAACCGAGACTAGTAAGAAGAGACCTAATTGTAGTGATGGGTCATCAAATGGCAAGAAGATAAAAAGCGGAGACAGACAGGATGGAGTGTCGCAAAAAAAGTGTAAACATTGTGGAAAAAGAAATCATCGGACGGAGGAATGTTGGTGGGAGTTAGGTGGATGTCTTCGTTGTGGAAGCAAGGACCACAAGGTACCCCTTAACATTAAACTAGTCCTATTTGTTCCTATTAGGAATGTAGATTCCATTCATTACCCTTTTTAGCATATTATTGGTAATTAAGGTCATGGTGTAATAATTTTTGGCGGTTTTGGAAGAAAAATACCATGTGAATTTGGGGACCAAATTCTTTTAAGTGGGGGAGGGTGTAGCACCCCTGAAAATTTGAGGAATAATTTTTTTTTTAAGAATAAATTGAAATTTTCACAGAAATAATTAGTTATACACTTAACGGACCTTATTTAATTATAATAGTTAAAATGATAAGAAAATATTAATAATATATATATGCTTGAAAATAATAGTAATAGATGTTGCATTTGTATATGCTCATAATAATGTAAACAAAATAAATTAGAATGGACTTTTATTTCGTTTATCTCTTTTAGTTATTAAGTTATTAGACTAATGGTTATTGGGCTACATAGAATAGGCCCATTAGGACCCTAACTTCTATAAGAGTCCACTTGGGTCGATCAGAGTTTGATTCGTACATTAATATTAAATAATTAAATATGGTTGGCTATTTAATTTATCAATAGATAAAAAAATTAAGTTTTAGATAGAATCCTATTGGGTGTCGATTTGAGAATTAAAATAATGAATTATTAAAGTTGTTACCTTATAACTATTGAACCTTAGCCCAAAATATTACTACCAGTGTATATAAATATGCAGAAATGAGCTGCGATAGATATAAAGCTAAGCCCATTAGCTAATATATTTAAATCTTAGCCCAAACAGTACAATTATAGGAAATGGGCCACTTTCACTCTAAGTCAACACAAACCCATTTATAATTGACTCCTTAACCCATTTGTATATATATATGTGTACTAAGTTATCCCACTTAAAACGAAAGCCCAAGAGTCACTTATAAAGCCCACATCTCCTTTTTTTAAACCCAACCAAGCAAACCCTCTTATAATCCAATGCCCATTAATACAAACCCACACCCATGTATACACCAAAGGCCAATCCATATACCCACGTGAGCCAACTCATGTTAGCAAACCCAAGTTCTCTTGTACCCAACGCAAAGCCACTTGCACATTAAAACCCAACCAACAGACCAAACCACCTAAACCACAAAGCCAACCGACCCAACCCGGATGCATGATTGACCGGGCATGGGGTTAGTATTTAGAGTTTCATGTACGAAACTTGGCATGCAGCTGTTTAACCGGAAGGGAGGCGACCATGCAAAGCAGTTTAAAACACTGCCAACCTCACACGCAAAACCTTCCCGTTTCCGAACCATGGAAGCCTCCAGAACATCACATCCCTATATAACCGATTCCCCATCAAACGTAGCCACCCTATTTACTGAATCTTTTTCCTCTACAACCTGCAGAAGGCGTGAACGCCTTCATCCAGTTCTTCCTCCTGCAACCAAGGAGGCCCCTCTTATACCTTCCTCTTCTTCCTATTACTAATCAAGGGCCCCATCTGCTTCCACTTCTTCTTCTATTCTGTTCCTCCTGCTGTGCGGACGTGCAAGAAGAAGCTGTTCTTCTTCCACTTCTTGACCCTGCTAGCTGCTGATGCGGGAAGGGGGGGAGCCTCCTCGACAACTTCTTCCTCCTACAGCTGCCCTGTTGAAATAGAGTACCGTAGCAGCATCAAGTCTTCAACCTGTTCAACATCCGATCTTCTTAAAGATAGGTTATCTCTATATCTCAGACAAAACGAGTTAATAATGTAGCATGCATATAAGTCATGACCAAATCTTTGTGTTTCATATTATTTCCTTGAGTTCTATGTAGGTCTTCTCTCCCCAGACCAGAGATTAGACGTTAATCTCATCTCAATCAAGATCATCAATGTGTTTATATTATGTTTGCATGTTTTTTTAGATAAATAATATGAATTATATGCTAACAATTTTTTTTTAAATCTGTGTCATTACTTATTTAAAAATCGCATAGTGCACATGACTGAAATCCCCGCATTTTTTTTCTATTTTTTCATGCCCTTATATGGTGATATTAAGCAAGTTAATAATTAAAAATCATTAAATAATGAGTTATAAATGTTACTCGGAGAATCACCATGTACACTGTAGCAATAGTTTAGAAGATTTTGCCTTGTTCAACGTTTTCATGATCGTCGGAACATCGGATGGTCATGAAAATTTATGGGTGTGTTATTGGGACGGAGACCAAGATAATGTGGGTGGTGCCACCGTTTTTCATGTCCCCTATCTCAAGATCCCCCATCTCTCAACAAATTTTTTTTTTGAACACCCGATTAAGTAGAATTTTTCGAGTCCGTCATTTCGGTATATCATATGCGCGATTCCGACGTGATTACGTCGAGAAACGAACAGATTCAAGAAGTTGACAAGTTATGTTTTTAAACCACGTTCTCCACCTCAACTCCACCTCTACCGCTAATTGATTAATATAAATATATATATATATATATATATATATATCTTGTAATTAAGTCTTTGAAAATCTATATCTACTAAACTATGTAATATAAAATTATAAAAATTATATATTTGGAATCCTTGAATTTTTCTCCTAATTGTCATATATTTTATTTTCAAATTTTTTATTAAATAGTATGTGTCCTTTTCAAAAGAATGTTCTTTTCTAAACTTATTAAAGTGAAATAACGTCTTTTAAAATAGACGTAAATTTTTGTTTAATTAAAAACATGAGAAATTAACGTCCACCTACACGGACGCTATATTCTGGGAAATAATTTTAACAATTCTGGATAAAAATGAAATGAACTAATGAGCGTCTTCCATGCTAGACGTCAATTTAAATAGCGTCTACCGGGAAGGGCGCCAATTATTCCTGGCCGCTTGATTTCCCTGAGTTTCCATCCCTTAACTGTTGGTTCTTGGCGCTCTCATCTCACATTCCGTCGATGGAGTCCATGTTTTTCTTATTTATATCGTTTACCCTTAACTCTCCGTGATGTTTGAGCTCTCCGCGGGACATTCTGTTCCTTCGGACTAGCGATTACATCATAGAGACCTCCGTAAGTCTACGCTAGTCTTGGATTCCCTCAAGACATCCAAGCAGGTTGTACCCTAAAAACACATTGCACAGTTTTACAGTCATGACCCTCTGAAAAAACATGACTATCTTGCCCTCAATTAATGTTGTTTCTGACATTTTTTGAGAAATTTGTCACTTTCTGAAATTCGCATCCAAAATAGTGAACGTCATTTAAGTATAGCACCATGCTTGGAGGACGCTATTTACTTTCGTGCCTTTTATCTATTTCAGAATAGGTGCCTGTCAATATAGACACTAATTATAATCTGCGGCTCTCATAGTGGATGCCATTTACCCAGTTTTCTGTACTCCATGACTTGATTGTTTATTAATTTCCTTCAAACTGGGTCGCTAAATAACAACTAGTAAATATTGGGCCTTCGGCTGCATGAATGCTATTGTCTAGTAGGATGGAAGTCTTAAACTAATGATGAACCCATGAGACCACTAACTCATGAGGAAACATGAACTAATGATGAGCCCATGAGACTACTGACTCATGAGGAAACACGAACTAATGATGAACCCATGAGACCACTGACTCATGTGGAGACACGAACTAAAGATAAACCCATGAGACCACTGACTCATGAGGAAACACGAACTAATGATGAACCCATGAGACCACTGACTCATGCGGAGAAATGAACTAATGATAAACCCATGAGACCACTGACTCATGAGGAGAAACGAACTAATGATAAACCCCTGAGACCATTGGCTCATGAGGTTAAAGATATCCTGACAACCTACGAGTAAGAACGACTGACTCGTTAGGTAATTCTATACTAACTTGAGTGCTTGAAAATCATGAACCTCTACCCAAGAAAAAGGGTATTTACTTGATGATCAATTATCTATTATCTCGTGATATGATATGGAAATATCTTACTCATTATATCTTGTAACTTAGTTCAATTATTTTGTGCTAGATATTTCATGCCTATCTCAATGCTATATTTTCCATATTTTCTCGCATTCATTCATGCAAGATCATAGTACATTACATAAGATGTTAATTACTTTAAGCAAGTCTGGATCATAGAGATGTAATTCCTACTGAGCGTTCGCTCATCCAGTTTAATTCCACCATTTTTCAGGTAATCAGGTGGCTAGCGAGATCGAGACTCACACGGGAGGGACAAGTGTGTAAGTGAGCTCTGGAAACTAGCAAACCCGTGTCTTTTACTTTTCTTGAGTCTAGCATGGTGTCTTTTGTTGAGTTACTTTGTCTAAGTCTGTTAGTGTGTCATTCCCTTTCTTCTTTCAGTGTGATGTAGTTGAGTCTCCAAGTTTGAAATTTGAAATTGTAAGAGACTTATATTGAAATAAAATTTTATTATTACTCTAAATTATTTGATCTTATGCGATTGCTCTTGAATATTCATGACTGTTTAACTGTCACGTTTCGAGCAAACGACACGTTCCACTGCTATCAGTTCGGGACGTGACAAACTTGCTTTTGTTTCCCAAATTGAACCAAAGAACATTGAAGAAGCTTTGAAAGATGAGAACTGGATAAATTCCATGCAAGAAAAATTAAACCAGTTTCAAAGAAATAATGTGTGGCATCTAGTTCCTAGACCCTCATCAAAAACTGTCATAGGTACTAAATGGATTTTTAGGAACAAGCTTAGTGAAGATGGAACCATACTTAGGAATAAAGCTAGATTAGTGGCTCAGGGGGATGCTCAATAATTTGGAATTGATTTTGAAGAGTCTTTTGCCCATGTAGCCAGATTAGAAGCAATTATGATTTTGCTTGATTTTGCTTTTGCTCATAAAATAAAACTGCAACAAATGGATGTAAAGAGTGCCTTTCTAAATGGCTTGATAAAAGAAGAGGTTTTTGTTGAACAACCCCCCGATTTTGAATGTTCTTATCATGAAGATTATGTATTCAAGCTGGACAGGGCTCTCTATGGTCTGAAGCAAGGACCCCGAGCTTGGTATGATAGACTATGCTCATTCCTCACTGAAAAAGGCTACATTAGAGGTAATGTGGACCAAACCTCTTCACAAAAAGATAAGGTAAAGATATCTTGTTAGTTCAAATCTATGTTGATGATATTGTGTTTGGTTCTACAAAGCTCAAAATGTGTGAGGATTTTGCTGACGTTATGACCAGTGAGTTTGAGATGAGCCTAATGGGTGAGCTTAAATTTTTTCTTGGCTTGCAGATCTATCAAAGTGATGAATGATGCTTTATAAATCAAGCCAAGTATGTGAAGGAGTTGCTGAAAAGGTTTGATATGACAAATTGTAAATCTATTTCAACTCCTATGGGAATAACTACATCACTGGATGCAGATGAGAACAGAAGATTGGTGGATGCAAAGTACTATAGAGGTATGATTGGTTCATTACTCTACTTAACTGCATCTAGACCAGACATCCAGTTTAGTGTTTACCTTTGTGCTAGATTCCAAGCTAGTCCTAGAGAATCTCACTTGACTGCTATCAAACGTATCTTCAGATACCTTGCTAGCACTCAAGACTTGGGATTGTGGTTTCTAGCATCTTGTGAATTTTCTCTCATTGCTTATTCAGATGCTGACTATGCAGGATGCAAACTGGATCGCAAGAGTACTAGTGGCTATTGCCAATTCTTGGGTGGATGTTTAGTCTCTTGGGCTTCCAAGAAACAACACTCGGTTGCACTCTCTACTGCAGAGGTAGAATATGTAGCTGCAGGGAGTTGTGGCACCCAAGTGTTGTGGATTAAACATCAACTCCATGATTTCTTAGTGGATCTTGGATGTGTCCCTATCTTATGTGATAACACTAGTGCTATAAGTCTTGCTAAAAATCCAGTCCTGCACTCTAGGACCAAGCACATAGATATCAGGCATCACTTTATTAGAGATGAAATTTTCAAGAAAAACTTTGAGCTGCATTTTGTCCAATCAGAAAATTAGGTTGCAGATATCTTCACCAAGACATTATGCACAGACAGGTTTTCAACACTAAGAAGGGAGTTAGGGCTATGTAGACCTCAATCAGATCAGGTTTGAGTTGCTTGATTAACTCTCTAACTGTGCAACTAGCATAATCTCTATAAGTACCTATTTTTTGAAAAAAATTACTTGTTTCTATCAGTGGGCTTTTTCATAAATAATCTTAGTGATCATCATTCATATTGCACATCACTATGTCCAGTCAACTGCGTTTTCATGCACGACCATGGTATATCAAATACTGAATTGTGGAAAGGCAGGTTATGCTTGCATGAAAACATTCACTATGCGTGAGGTGGTCTTAGGACCTCTGTTCTCCGTCAAGTACCAACGGTCAAGAAATCATGTAGGGTAATCTAGACACTCATGTGCAAAATAATTCATCTCACTGCATATGTGCAACATTCAGAGTAAATCATACATAGCATGTAGTCAGGGGGAGCATCTGTCAAATTTTGGGAATTGCATTTGTGTCAGTCCATCTGTTATATTTTTTTTTCAAGTCAACCGAAAACTGTCTGCTCATTGCAAATTGCCTCTCTTTGAACTACCCTTGATTCAGAATATTGTCAATCTACTCATTTATTCATTACAATTGAGCAAATCATTTATAGGAATCTTCTTGCAAGTAGGCTCTCTGATTGACCTTGAATAACTCTAATGGTTTAGGTCAACTACATTTCAAGAGTTTGGGAGATAAACTCCGCAAGTTTAATAGACCTCAACCATCTTCTACAAAATGTTGTGTCCCTGTGCACTCTCTAGGAATCAGAAAATTTGAGATCACTAGCAACCGTGGTTGAGCAACCTTGCTTAAGTATTATCCTTAAACAATGCATAGTCTGAAATTTTCTAAAGGACAGCACATGTCAAAAATTTTATCAATGCTCATGACAAAGCAATGGCTGTATGCACAGAGAAACTAGGTCCTTCATCAAAGAAACGAGGATCAACCTATGTCATGAAGTGCTATTGCTATCTCTGCTCCAAATGAGACAGAATAGTTACTCTCACTGAGTAACTAGGGGTGAGGGCGTCTGATCAATGTCCATCCTTATGCAAAAAGGTGTAGACTAAACTTGATTGTTCAAACAAAAGTATGATGAGCCAAAACAAAGTGTGAACTTGACCAAAGGTCAGACATATTGCTGTATTCCTAAAGTAAGCTCAGCTATGTTCATCTTGTTTATTTTCAATACCTCTCAATGGTCACTCCTCGAGGAGTTACTAATTTTACTTGAGTAAGTTTCCAGGAGCTAAACTTGGATATGACTTTGTAAACTTGGTTTATTTCTATTACATCTGACTGAAAATTGATTCCAACTCTGCTTGTATTTCTCTTAAACCATGGAAAAAATAGCGATTGATCATGGGAGTTCTTAGTGCAAAAGAATTTGAAAACTACTTGCTTGGTTAATGAATGTTGTTTCAGATTGACTTTTCTGCAACCCTCTTTTTACCAACCATTCATTTGCCCTCTAGCTACAAACTTCCATCCCATTACTTTTTGATGTTGTCAAAGGGGGAGAGTAAGCGTGTATGTGATCGAAAGCTAGTAACATGTGCTTGATGTGCATGATCATGTGTATGAGGTCTTCATGCCAATGAATGTCATTTGTTGGTTATTTATGACCTATAGTAGTTGCCATCATCAAAAAGGGGGAGAATGTTGTGCCCCTGTGGCTATGGTTTAATTCTCTAAATATGTTTTAATGATGCTTGAACTATGAGTCATACATATGGTTGATAATACTGTTGCTAATGGCATTTCTAATGTGTTGATTGGCCCATCAAGAAGTGGAAATATTCCTTGAAAAGTCAACGCTGCTCAACGCTGGTCAAGGAAGGTTAACGCTACTGATCAAACTGGAAGTCAGCTCGTTGACAGATTTGGTCATTGCATATCTCAATATGAGGCACTAAGGTTGATGCTACTTTAGTCAGTGATGAAGTAAGGTCGATGCTACCTTAGTTAGAGATGAAGTAAGATCGATGCTACTTCAACCTTCAAGCATCTAAGGTCGATGCCAGTTTTGAGTTACAGCAACTGAGGTCGATGCTACCACAACTTTCCAGCAACTAAGGTCGACGCCAGTTCAGTCTTCAAGCCTCTCAGCACAGTAATTGAGGTCGATGTCACTTCAGTCTTCAAGAAACTAAGGTCGATGCCAGTTTAGACTTCTGACAAACTAAGGTTGGACTTCTGACAAACTAAGGTCGATGCTAGTTCGCTCAACAGCAACTGAGGTCGATGCCACTTCAACGCTCTAGCAACTGAAGGTCGATGCTACTTTCCAAAGTCGATGCCACCTTGACCAGGAACAGTAATGAAGGTCGATGCATGTTTGCTAAGTTGAGAAATAAGGTCGATGCTAGCTGTGCTTTCAAGCATCCAAGCAAAGGTCAGTGCACATTTACTAGCGCAAGACCAAGGTCGGTGCAACTTCTGGCTAGCACGTACCAAGGTCGGTGCATATTTCTTCTACTGGGCAAGTAAGGTCGGTGCACATTTGCACCTAAGCTAGACATGGTCTGTGCACGTTACTATACACGGTCTGAGCACATATGAAGACCAAGGTCAGTGCACATATAAACTACAAGTCTGTGCACACTTGGTTTTGAGGTTACAAGGTCGGTGCATACGTTGCTGGTCCGCATATAAGGTCAGTGCATACTCTGTCAGTCTACATGCATGGTCGGTGCACCTTTTGGCCCATGCTTGTTGCAGGGTCGGTGCATGTTTTCCTCTCTCACGCAAAGTCTGTGCACATGAGTCTCCAGGTTTTGCTTTGGCATACAAAGTCTGAGCACATGTGACTTCAAGGTCGGTGCATACTTCAACGCACAAGATCTGTATGATTTCCAAGTCGGTGCACATAGCAGCACATGTGAAACAAGGTCGATGCACATTTGCATATTGCTTTATAAGGTTAGTACACTTCTAGTTTGAACAGTGATCAAGGTCGTTGCATCTTTTTGCCTTATGCTCATACATGTCTAAGCTTATTAGTATGTTGCATATAAGGTCTATGCACTTTGAACAGACATTTCATCAAACAGTTTGAAGACCAAAATCTCAGTATTTGGTAAACTTAAAAGTCTAACCCATTCAGATATCTGTCTTCAGCGAAAGAATGGCACGTGATCTAAGATGAAGTGACACGCTCTTCTAGAGAGTTCCATAGGAGAATCTTACGTACCAGGTGGACCAATCTGAGCTATCTAAGCCTTTGTCTCCTAATCGTTACGGAGACTCTGTTCTAATTAAAGCGTGCCTCTTTCTATGAATGTACAAGATCTGGAAGACCAGTTGGCAGAAAAGATTCTTACTTTTCCAGGTGGACTAATGGCAGATCACCTAGAAAGGGTCTCCATCCTAAAAGAGGTCAAACCTTAAGGAGATAGTTTTTTACTTGACGAAGATCTGTTCGGCCAGCAAAAGGGAACTGTTGTGTACCAGTCGAAGCAGTCTGGGTAGCAAATGGGAACTCACTGCACCTTATCACCTCCGAACCAATCAGACGCTATCCCGCTCTGGTGTTCAGGTCGCTATTCTGAAAATAGAGGGCCCAGATTACTTCTTACCAGATGAGGAGCTACAAACTTTGTACGCTGGGAGAAAGCAAAGGAGAATGTCTGAACCAAAAGAGGATAAGCTGAAGACATACTCTGATGAAGAAGGTTGAACAGCCAGTCCAAGGAAAAAGGGGGTTCGTTCAAGAATGGAAAAGAAAGGCTTGGAAGAATGCAAGCCATCGGGCATATATATATAGATAACTAAAAGGCGGAACTACATATGAGAGGAGCACGGAGCAGAAAGCCAGTAGCAAGCTCGTGGAAAGTGTGCAGCAGGAAGAAGAAGCCTTGAGATGAATACTCCCTAGCTACAACTTTGAAGCTTCTTAAGACAGTTGTCCTCATCTCCTCTTCTCCTCCAGCGAGAAGAAGGGGAAGAAGCTTCTACTTCCTACTGAGGAGAACCTGCTCCTTTAGGAAGAACTCCATCTAGAAGAAGCAAGGATCGCCATCCAGATACCAGACATGACCTTTTTGTTTTATCCTCAAGAGTCTCTCATCCTGTCTGGGTTTTTCATTTGTGTTACTTTTTTTTAACTTGAACACATCTCTTGATTCCTTGTTCGGTCCCTACAGGGAGTTGTAGGAAGACAGACAGAAGGAAGTCTGGTCTGTGGTCGGCTATGTGAGCCCATAAGCTGTGTGTCAGCTTGGCTATGTGAGCCCGCAAGCTGTGTGTCAGCATTGGTTTAGTGCAGTTGCACTAATGAAGCCTCACTTGGTTGAGTGAGGGGTGGATGTAGGACTCTGGGATTGACTCCGAACCACCTTAAAACTCCTTGTCTAGTGTGGTTATCTGTGAGCTTGTTTTGCGGTAGATGCTTACATAGGCCGTCTTCCCATCTCTCTTTGACTCCTATCTTGTGGATCTTCCTGGGCGTTAGCCTACCTTTCATTCCGCTGTGCTTTAATTTGTAAAAAAGGGGGCTGATCTATTCACCCCTCCCCTCTAGATCCGCCACCACCACACAATAGTTTGTGTTCGGGGTCTCTTCAAGAAAGCTTCTAGGATTTATAGTCAGCAAAAGGGAAATCGAGATAGACCCTAACAAGGCTAAGGCAATTGCCGAAATGCCTCCTCACAAGAATATCAAGGAAGTCCAAGGTCTGATCGGGCGTTTGCAGTTCATTAGGAGATTTATATCTCACCATTCTCAATGATGCAAGCCCTTTTATGACATGCTCAAGGGAGAGGCCAAATTTGCGTGGAATAATAAATGCCAAAAGGCCTTCGAAGATATGAAGAGCTACCTCCAGAATCCTCCTGTCCTGGCACCCCCGGTCCCGGGTAGGCCTCTACTGCTCTACGTATTCACCATAGAGGAATCTGTTGAAGCAATCTTGGCCCAATATGATGACACGAAGAAAGAACAAGCAGTCTACTACCTGTCAAAATTCTTCAATGAGGCAGAGAAAAAGTACACTGCTATGGAAAAGACTTGCGCGGCTGTCGTCTGTGTCACCCAAAAGCCGAAACACTATTTCCTAGCCCATGAGGTGAAGCTCTTGGCACGAATGGACCCAATCAAGTACTTTCTAGAGAAGCCTGTATTGACTGATCGCTTGGTGAGATGGCAAAGTTTTCTCAATCAGTTTGATATCACCTACGTCAGTTAAAAGGTGGTCAAGGGGCATGCTATCGACGAGCACCTTGCCCACCATCTGCTTCCCACACATTCTCCCGTCGACGAGGATTCCCGGGATGAAGAGTTAGGAGCCAACATTGATGGTGAACCTTCGTGGATTCTCTACTTCGACGGCGCACTTAACTCCAAGGGTTGTGGAATCGGAGCTGTCCTTCAATCCCCGGAAGGTGTAATCATCCCGCGCACTTGTAAGTTGTCCTTCCTTGCCACAAACAACGTGGCTAAATATGAGGCGCTCCTCATAGGCTTAAAGATGGCGTTGGCTTTAGGATTCAAGGAGCTCTGCATAATCGAAGACTCACAGCTAATACTCCGACAATCTCTTAGCAAGTACTAAACTTGGGACCTGAAGCTAAGGCCATACCAGGATTTGGTTAGCAAAGTAGTCCGGCGGTTTAGGAAGCTAACTCTAGTGCACACCCCTAGGGACCAAAATATCTTGGCTGATGCTCTAGCTTCTCTATCATCATCTCTCACAATCCCGTTTGAAAGACCTTCAGCCACTATCATCGTGCAAAGAATGCACACCCCTTCGCACGCTGATCCATGGTTCCAACAGTTCCTAGAACCTGTTCCCCAAGTCCACTCCCTCTCTCATGAGCCAAAAATTGATCTTGATGACGACAATCTATGGTTCTTTGACATTGAGAACTATCTCCATGACGGATCATTTCTTGAATACGCTATGGCCCCCGATTGGCGAGCCATTCGCTGTGTTGCAGAGCGCTTCGCCATCATAGGTGGTCTCTTGCATCGAAGATCCCTTAGTGGAGTATACCTCCGATGTCTTGATGAGATTGAATCTCGCGCAGTCGTCGAGGCTGCGCATTCTAGTGAATGTGGTGGCCATGTAAATGGTCCCATGCTAGCTCAAAAACTTCTCAAGCACTATTATTGGCCTACCATGGAGGAGGACTGCTCCCGTTTTATCTGCTATTCCACTAAGTGTCAACTCCACATGGACAAGGTTCATGCTCCTTCATCTTCACTCCACCCTCTCATAGTTCCTTGGCCTTTCTCCATGTGGGCATTCGACGTAGTTGGTCCACTAGAAGATAGAACCAAAGAAGTCCAAAGGAAATCTTTCATCCTCACGGCTACGGAGTACTTCACGAAATGGGCGGAAGCTGAAGCTTTCACGGAGGTCAAGGCATTGACAGTGGTAAAGTTCATCAAGCGCAATATCCTCACAAGGTTCGGCGTCCCTCATGACATCGTCACCGACAACAGACCTTAGTTCACATCGCAGGAGCTTCGCCACATGTGTGGTAAATATGGCATCAACTTGCATCATTCATCCCTATATTATCCACAAGGAAATGGTCAAGCGGAAGCTACAAATAAAACTCTCATCCGGATAATCAAGAAAACATGCAAATCTCATCACTACTTTGATTGGCGAGATCACCTCGTTGAGGCACTCTGGGCTTATCGTACTTCTATCCGAACTCCCACGGGTCAAACCCCGTATACATTAACCTTCGGGACAGAAGCGGTACTCCAGTACGAAATCTTTGTTCCCTCACTAAGAGTGCAGCTGGACCCGGAGCTCGATCCCAAGCAACGCCGAGAAAATTTATTGGCCCAGCTGGAGCTGTTAGATGATAAATAAATGATTACGGCCGATCATGCCCAATTTTATCGCCAAAGGATTGCACATTTCTATGCCAAAAAGGTCCTCGAGAGAAAATATAAAGAAGGTGAACTAGTCTTCAAGAGGAAGCTCACTAAAACCACTGGTCCAAAAGGGAAATTGTAAGAGAATTGGGAAGGTCCATATGTCATCAAAGAGGTCTTTTCTGGAAACACATATAAGCTAGTGGATGCCAATGGGGTGGAACTCACATACCCCTGGAACGTGATCTACTTAAAGAAATTCTATCTGAGACCTTGTACACAATCATAATCGAAAAAAAAGAAAAAGAAATAAAAAAAAGAGAAAAATGAAAAACTATGCCAATCGCCTGGCGTCTGTCATATAGTTTCAGGTCGTGCATCCACCCTTTATGATAGATAGGGCACATTAAGGTCTCGGTAGGTCATGGGTCTTGGTCTACCAGAACCGGGGAGAGCCCTATCTGGCCACGTCGGCCTATGCTAATTAAAAAGAAGACAACATGCACACACACACACACACACACACACACACACACACACACACACACACACACACACACACACACACACACACACACACACACACACACACACACACACACACACACACACACACACACACACACACACACACACACACACACACATGTTTTTCTTAAAATTAGTAGCGTCGCTCAGGACGGGTCTTCACCCCAATGGCTTTTGAAAGGCCCAGTTCTCTCTCTCTTCTAATTGACCAACCAAGACAGCTGGCGCCTTTAAAGCGCTGAGTAGGGCAGCCGAAACACACCACCCTTAGGGTGAGAGTAGGATTCATCCCTTGAGTCCTGTCAGAGCACATGAAAAGGGAAGTGTCCCCGCAGGCATACAAGAGGGATCCTAAAGCCAAGAAAGTCAAATCTGAAATTCCCTGGGAAAAAAAAGGAAGGAAAAAAAGGGAAAGAAAAGAAAGAAAAGTGAATGAAAAGCCTAGTTGTGACCGTGCCTGACATGAATAAGCTAAGCCCTATGAATGCCAAAGGCAAAACCCAAAAGGGGCAAAGTGAAAACACTCAAGGAGTGGTCCGAAGTCACCCGAAAGGGAGGAGTCGAGTAGACACGCCTGCTTGCTCACCGAGTTAATGGCTTTGTCGATCCTCCTGAAAGGTTAATCCCTCACATTCTTCTCTCTCTCCCCTTGACGATGAAGGCCCGATGGGAGCTCTGAGGGGCAAACCCCGTCTCGGCACGCAACCCTATGTTATGAAAAATGCACTAATGGTTGCCCAACTTTGAAAGGCAAAAGCTATTGTTGAGAAGGAATCTCGACGTTTCTGGTACGCCAAGACCCTCATCTACCACTTTAATGTTTTCTCCCATTAACCTCGGGCTTAGGTCAATGCAAGAGCGTCATCTATGGGTGCGACGGCGTCTGATTTCGGGTCAGCGTCGCGCAGTTGCTCATTAGGGTTCCAAGGTGTTCCATCAAATATCATCTAAGGTTGTAAAGAAATAGACCCGGGTCGGGCAAATCATTTACCACGAACACTTTTTGGGTGTATCCTTGTGGTCGGAAGCAACTGGGAGCCTAAGCGTGGCATGGCCGTATTGTCATTAGGATAAGTCTTAATCGGCGGGACTATCATTCGAGGAGTATATAGGTCAAAATCAACCTAGATGTTCGCTCAGGATACCTGGGAGGTTATTAGGGGACCCCTACCCTCATTTAGGTCAGGTGTCATATGGGTGGATGCCAGCCGTTGGTCAATCAAAAAAATAAGAAGAAAAATCACCAAAAGAGAGAAAAAAAACAAAAAATCAAAAAAATCAAAAGAAAAAAATCATCAAAAAGACCAAAAACAAAAACAAAAACAAACGAACAAAGAAAAAACAAAAAAATGCATTGCATCTGCTTGTGCATCACATGATCATAAATTTATTTCCCATTTGCATCTTGTTTGCATGCATGTGCATTTCACGTTTAATTTTTTATCTCAATCTTGTTAATAAGATTTAGCCCCCTGACCTTGCATTGAGGAAGGTATGATTTCTTTCAGGCAAGGGGCTAAAATCAAAACTACACTAACCTTTTTCCCTTTCAAGTGTGGTTGAAACAGGTAAAAAGGGAACCACGGCGACGTCAATCGAGCCAAGACAGTACACTGAAGAGCATGCGAGTCATTTCCAAAAGATGTCCATTACATTTCATTCATTACAAATTTCCAGGGGCATACCCCCAGTGTACAAGACAATCATCTCCAGGGGCATACCCCCAGTGTACAAGACAATCATCTATCTACTCTCCTCTATCTCTCTGCTCCTCGTCGGTGCGGGGCCGGTTATGTCGACTGCTCACCTTGTCCTCGTCCCGGTCTCATCTCTCTCTCGACCTCGGAGGCCGAGAAGCCCCCGAGGCCGCTGGCTGGGCTCGCCATTGCTCCTCCAGAGTAGAGTGGGCCGCCTCCAAGAGCTCCCTCAGTGAAAAGCCTAAAGTCCCTCCGGTCTGCACTGACTCGGAGGTGGTAGCGCGTCCACCTGCAGCCTCTCCCAGAGCGCCTTTGCTCTGGTACTTTCGTAGTACCCGTTGGCACAGGGTCTCCAGCTAATCGAGAGCTCACCGCTCTTGAACCACCGCCTCCATTTCTCGGGCCCGAGCCTCGGCCTCTCTCTCCTTCGCCTTGGCAAGGTGACCCCGAAACATCTCGTCAGTCTCCACCTCGCCGAGGCGGCGCATCAAGTCCTCGACGTGTACCTCCAGCTCTTGTTGAGAGGCCAGACTAGCCTCCAACTCTCTCCGCTGCAACAGTTAACATGCACAGATACACAAATCAGGGGAAGACAAAAGAAAGAAAGATAAAACATTGTTCTTTGCAAGAAGTGCTCAGACAGTACCATCTCAGCCAGCTCTACCTCCCTCTCCTCGGCCCTCTCAAGATCCACCTCTAGGTGAGCCTCTAGATCCTCCACTCCCTCCGCCTGGGATGATGGCCCAGCCTTTCCGGCCATGCCAACTGTGTTGAGGTGCTAGGCTCGGATTCAGAGGGGGGTGAATAAATCCCCTTTGAAAAATATTTGCCCAATTTGAATCTTAGATCCCAATTAACATTGAACTCATAAAATCTTGCAGAAATAAATACTATGGTTCTGTAATGCAGGTGTTCTAGTAAGATTCACACTCAAACACTTAATCAGTCAACCTAATGCGAATCTCTTTCGAACACTTAACATGCAAAACTAGTGATTCTTACTTCGACACTTAGCATGAATAAAACTGTAGAAGATTGGAACGTAGTAAAACAGCTTGATCTAAACAGATGTTCTAATGAGACACATGATAGAACACTTAACCTGCATTCCCAGCAAACACAGTAATTCTATGCAATTGAACCGATCCCAAGCATTCATCTACCGTGAGTGAAAAGCAATTAGAACGCGATCCTAAACATGCATCTAGCAAACTCAGAGAGGTAATCAGATCACGATGCACAAGGAGTTTTAGGTGGTTCGGTCCTCCAGACCAACATCCACCCCACACTCCAACCAGAGTGTGGCTTACTACTGTCAAACAGCTTGAAACCGCTGGGCGTCATAGCTTGCTTACAAATGCTGCCTAACAGCTTGAACCAGAGGAACACACTCCTCTCTTCTTCTAACCCGGAAGGAACCACTAGTGACACCCAGTCACTAGAAACCAGAGACCCAAGTCTCTCTTCCTTCAAACCAGAGGGAAACCACAAGCGACACCCAGTCACTTGCAAATCGGAGGACCAATCCTCCCTTCCTCCAAACCGGAGGGAACCACTAGCGACACCTAGTCACTAGCAACCAGAGACCCAAGTCTCTCTTCTCCTGAGTCCACAGGAGGAACCCCGACCTCAAACCAGAGAATCGAAAAACACAGTGGAAAAGGAAAGCAACAAAAGAAAATAGAACAAATAGAAAATGAAAATGAATGTAGCTCTCGTAGGAGCAGATTGGTCTGGGTCTGATCCAGAAACTGACAGATAGCTGCACACTACTTGCTTCAATCTCTATCACTCTCTCTTCTCTTTCTCTTCTCTCGATCCTCTATTCTTCTTCTTCTCTTATCACACATTAGCTCTCTCTTCTCTTTTCTTCTCCTTCTTCTTCTTTCTCTATGGCGGCACTCAGGCTTCAGCACTTCTCCACATCCGCAGCTCTGCTCTTCTTCTGCTCTTCGTCTCTACTTCTCTGTGTCTGAAGTCAGTCACGTTTGATCCTAGAAGAGGGGTTTATATATATCTTCAGACCTGGGACCCACGAGCTCACACATTGGGTGTATGGAGGGAACACTCCCGCCAAGAGGTTTCAAGAGAATCTTAGCCACGTGTCAGAGTCTGGATAAGAGAGGATCCACGTGGCAACTTCTTTCTTGAACGGTCTGCCTTGGATCACGTGTCAATCATTGGTTCTGTTAACCTCACGAACTCATGTTTCAGATGTGCCTTAAGTGATCACGTGAGAGATAGGCTGCTGTCTACCCTTTGTATTGCAGATGCTCAAGCATATGCCATGTCAAGAGGAATGCCTTAGCCTGTCAAGGTAAACACACATATGCTCAGACCCTATAGTGATAAGGTTGCACAGACCTTGATAACATATAAATAAGTGTGCACGGACTTTAAGTGCTTATGAACAGATGTGCACAGACCATCATAATGTAAACGTGCTCGGACCTAGTATGGCCTAAAACAAAGCTTGCACGGACCTCAGTATGACTAAGGTGAAACGTGCACCGACTATGTACCAACTAGCATGAAAACGAGCACAGCAGTAAGAACATGCACTGACCTAGTGCCAGCCCATAGCAGAAGTTGCACAGACCTTATAACAGTTAGCATGAAAACATGCACAGACCTTATGTGGCACATACATAACATGCATCGACTATGTGTGCAACAAAACAAGGAATGCACCGACCTTCCAACAGGAATGTGCAACGACTTATGTGCTGAACGAGCGCATATTCATCGACTTCAACCTATAGACATCTAACCCTGCACCGACCTTGGCTCCTATGGCAACAAGACTGGCTTCAACCTGAATAGTGATTTGTACAGACCTTAAGCGCTTGCAGCAAAAGCTGCACTGACCTAATGAAGACATTGCACCGCGACAATACTTGCACTGAGCTCTAAGAGACGTAAATAGAGACGTTGGATATGCACCGAGTCTAAACCCTGAGAGACGCAAAGTAACACGCAAACAGAGACGCTGGATATGCACCGAGTCTAAGCCATTAGAGACGCAAAGTAAGACGGATACATGCACCGACCTAGGCCTAATGAGACTCAAGATAAGATAGACACATAATGTGCACCGACTGTGAGAATACCTGCTATGCAACTTGCACCGAGTTTGGTCTCGCACACTCCAAGTGTGCACCGACTTTAACGAGCACGCTTCAGTCAAGTGCACAGACTTCGACTGCGTGCGCTACAGTGCATTGCACCGACTTGCATCTGCCAAGACAGTGTGCATGGACTTGAATACACAAACCTAGATGCACATGAATAGTACACAAACCTAGATGCACATGAATAGTGACGTGCACTGACTTTGAACATATACACTAGCCTAATAAGCAATAGCAGCAAGCAATCCTATTAGTGCAGCATCATTCAATCTTTCATATGCAGACACAGTGTGACTTATAGTGTTTGCTATCATCAAAACCACAGGGGCACCACAAGCTATCACATGGATGAAGGGCAACTCACTCCGCTACAAGAGAAGGGGCAAGTAGTCAATCAAAGCGCTGAATTAGAACTCTCATTTACTCATTCGGACTCACCAGCTCACGGAGCGAATGCCTCAAGTCCACGATCATCTGGTCTAGAGTGGCGATCCGATCCTGAAGGATGCGAACGGCCTCAGTCTCTGGCATTTGCATTAAATCCCACCCAATATTAAATGCCACAACACATAATGATAGTACTCTGCAAGAGTTAAGGAGACTCACCACCCATGTGTCAAGACGAAGCCGCCAGGCATATCGGTCTCTGTAATCGGCCGAATACACTTCGCTGTCCTGTAGTTCCAGATCGCGCTCTAGGGAGGGTCCCTCCTATAGCGCCTCTGCCTCGGCATGATAGAGCGATGTCCAGTCCTGGTCGGTCGCTGAAGTCCGTCGACGCCCTCGATCCGACCCATGTTGTGCTGGGATAACCACGGGAGGCTGGTGCCACCCCAAGGTCCGCTAGACTAGCCGTAAGTAAAGGGGCGCCCTCACGTTCACATAGAACAACAATGTCTCCCTATGGAACCAAGCTTGCCCATCGGTCACCCAAGACTGGGCGGCGTCATCTTTGCCAGTATAAGGTGTCCACACCACCTATAAAACACAAATTAGAAAGCCCTGTTAAAATGAACTCATATAACAAACAAATAACAACACAAGAGTTAATTTTAACAAAGCACTCACCCGGGGGTGTGGGAACTCATCCAATGCTGACCGTAGATCCGAAAGATGGGTAGCTACCAGGCGGCGGTGTCGAAGCACCTCCCATCGTGCCATAAGTGGAATAACCCGAGTCCTATCACGCGGGATGGTGCCGCGGCCTAGAGGGAAGCGTGTAACGCCCAAGAATTTTCTAGAAATTTTCTAGATTTAAATAGAATTATTAAATATTTAAATGAGCTATTAAACAAATTACTATTAGTTAAGTCTCATTAAGTAAATGCCTTCTACTAATAAATAGATTAGGCCCATTTAATTGAACCCAAAGGACCCAAAAATCCAAGCCCAAAAGAGTTGGCCCATATTCTAGAAGCTTAATTTATGGAATTTCAGAATTTAAGTGGATAAATAGGACAAATAAATGGATAATAGGGAGAAGAGTTTGAAATAGTTCAAATTCGGCGCCCAGGATAGAAAACGATCTATCGCGAGACCGCATAGCAGTGGAAAACAGTCTAGCTTTAGACTGCTAGGCTCTGCAGATTCCGTGAAAGGAGGAGAACATGAAAAGCTTGAAACTTGGGCATCCAAATTGCCTAGGATCGATGCTATCTAATAATTAGATAAGTCTAGAAGGCTTGGGGATCGAATTGAAGACCTAATTAGGACTCTAAGTTCGTTCAAATCCACGAAACCTAGCTAAAACCTATAAATAGACCTCAGAACCACCTTGCGCGACCCTTACATTTGGCTCGCGTGGAACTAAGGTAAGGAGGTTTTATTTCAGGTAGATTCTTTAGAATCTTTTATTCACCATACTCAGGTCTAACTCCCCTCAAAATTTCATTCTAGGAGATCAAGTTTACAAGGAGTTAGAGGCTTCCAAAGTTGCTGATCCTACACCAATAACCCAGGAATCTGTGCAATGGCCCAGTGAAGATCAGGAAAATAGAAGCCCCAAACGAGGAAATTAGATAGAGGTTCTTTAGAAGAAATTATTCTTTTCAGTACCCTCTTCTTACCCTCAAAATTTCACTACCTTAGGTCAAGAGAATAAGGAGATACAGGAGAGTGAAGTTGCTAGTTTAGCATAGGACGCGCAGAACTAGGGTTTACTTCTAGTCAAAAATTCCAAATTTTGGGAAAAGATCAGAGGTAGGTTATCTCATAAAAGGCTTAAACTTTATGTCAGGGATAAAAACCCTCTGGTTTAAGTTGATTACATGCACTGTACACCGAGAATTTTATAATTTATTAGGGACTATGCATCTAGTAACATCTTCATGCAAAATTCTTAGCGCTAATTAAGTTAAAAAGAAATTTTCTTGTTTATTACTCAAACCCACGCATATTGTTGGCCTATACTCATTGTATCATGCTGTAGGAGTTTATACATGTTGATTTTCGGACACAATATGTCTTTGATTAATATTTTTATTATGTTTTCTGTAACACAGGAGGAAACGATCTTCCTGTAGACCGCCAGAAACCCTAGCGGTCGCATGATAGACCGCTTGGCCCAGTGAAATGGTCCTCCACTAGACCGTTTTAGTTCTGATTTCTGTATTTAAGTTAACCCGAAACTTAATGCAGAACGGCCCTACTTATCTTATAATATGCCTAGTTAATTAAGTATTTACCCTGTTTTAAGTGATGTTTTCGTACTCTTGGTTATACTTACTGATCATTCTAGTGGATTTCATGTTCTTTATGCAATTAGGAATTATTTTTAAACATAGGTTAATTTCATGCCAAACAATATACTCTTGTATTAAATGCATATTTTAAATGTTAAGATGAACAAAATTCACTCTTGATTTATCACTGTTCTCTTCTCATCTCAGAGTCATTTCTATAAGTGCATGGCATATACTCCGGTATGACGCCATTAGTTACACTCTTTGCACTTATAGGCACACCATCTTAGACTTGATAACCTCTCCATTGGATATTCCTTCCAACGGACTAGGTGATCTTGTTTCAAGGCCTCCATAAGACTCCGCGAGCCTGGGATTCCCACTAGGACGTCGAGCTCGTTGTACCATTAAAACCCATCGTCTAGAAAAGCACTTACCGGTGTTTTGTGTATTCTAGAACTTAGCGGCCCTTTGGACGACCGTCTGATTTCTGTAAGCGGTCCTTCATTAGACCGCTAAGGGATGCTAAACGGCCATCCGCTAGACCGCTAAAGCTCCAGATGGTTTTACTGCATCAGTGTCTTTATTCTAGGAAACGGTCCATGATTAGACCGCCGGGCGTGCTAAATGGTCCAGTAATAGACCGCTTGGTTCCTGATTGTGTCTAACCCGAAGTTCGACCTTTGGGGTTGATTTTCTTGAATTCCTAGATGATCTTAGGATTATCTGGAGTCTCAACCTATGTTAATAAGTTAATGTTAAAGGTATGAAACGTAATGAAAGTACCGTTGTGCTGACGAATTTCTTTCGTAGCATGATGTCCATTTAAGTCATCCTTGAAATCTCTTGTTCTTAATTGAAGCATTCTTGCCTTGGTTATCTTATCATGGAACTATTGTTGAGCTTGTACATTATTGGCCACTTTATTGTTATAATCGTGGAAGTAGTTTGATTTATATTTGAAGATATAGTTCGAGCACTAATTGTGTTCAAGGGCTCTATGCTAGTCCCCTCGACTAATTGTCGGAAACATACTGTAAACCATGGGGTATGATGCTACTGGCGTCGCATTGCGCTGGGAGTACTTTCTTTATAAATAAGTGAAAATCCACGAGACTTGAGTAAAGATCTACGTAAATTCACGAAGTACTTGTTACTAAGTGAAAAGTACTTTCTTGCTTGTTACATGACTTTCTAGTGCATAGCCTTCATGGTTATGAAAATTACATTCTTGTTACATTCTTGTTCATGGAAAGGCCAAAATTACATTCTTATTATATACTTGATCAATCATATTCTCATATCTCGTACTTGATCGTATCTTGTTACTTTGGTTTTGTTCACATGTTTTTACCGTATTTACATGATTTATCTTATTCTCTAGAGCTAAAATGCTAATCACTTAAATTTGCCTTCATGTTGATACGAAGATACATATTGGGCAAGTGTGCTAATTACCTACTTTCTCAATGTTTCAGGAAGTACAAGTGAATCGGATTCAGAGTATACAAGTAACGGGTCGGAGATTGATTGAAGGTCAAAATGAATCGAGAGAAGCCATAGTACCAGATGTCTAGTCAAGTCCTGTTGTAATTTTCTATTTTTCTTGAGTCTATGATGTAAGAGTGTTAAGGGTTAAAGATCTTGTGTACTTTGATATTATTGTTATGGAATAAAGTGAAGTTTGGAAAGTTTACTTGTGCAATTATTTTTATGTGATTGTCTTGCACTCTGATTATATTGCTTTCTCGAGACGTACTAGCCGACTGTATACGTTCTCGATTGTTTCCGCTACATAATCTCGGGACGTGACAGTTAGAGTGGTATCAGAGCATAGGACTAGAAGTCCTTGGAAAGAAGTCATGTCATAGGCTAAGTCCAAGGTTTAAGGACCCACCCCTATGAAACTAGGAAAGAAACTCCCAACCTATGAGAGGAATTAGGTAGAACCTGGGATGAGATAGTAATTAGAGTTATTTCTGAGATTAACCCCACTCATTCCATTAGAATTAACAAAAATTCATTACTCAGGTACCTCATTCCTACGATGGCTCATCGTGTTGACTGGAACCACGGCAATACTTGCACCGAGCTATGAGAGAAGCAACAAGACTGGCTCAACAAGACTGGCTCAACCGCGGCAATACTTGCACCGAGCTATGAGAGAAGCAAAGTAAGATGCAAACAGAGACGCTGGATATGCACCGAGTCTAAGCCATGAGACGCAAAGTAAGACGCAAACAGAGATGCTGGATATGCACCGAGTCTAAGGCATGAGAGACACAAAGTAAGACAGATACATGTTGTGTCCCCTGTGGTTCTGGAGTTTTGATTATGACAGATATTATGCCTCATTGTGTTTACATCCTTGATGATATAATCCTGTTGCATTATGAGAAACTGTCAGAACAAGTTTAAGGATGACTCACAAGTCATGAAGTCAACCCAAGTCAAAGTCAAATCATGACAGGTAAGGTCAATGCTCAAATCAGGTAATGCTCTGTCTACTCTCAGCTGTTTGATGATGTTTTAGCTGATATGCATAAACTGTTCTGTGCATGCATTTAAGTCTGTACAGCACACACACACATTGTCTTGCACACACACACACAGTCTGCACATCAAGTCAGTACAGCCCCTGGTCGCAAGACCAAGTCTGTACATCGTCTCCTGCATGCATTACTTCAAGTATGTACAGCCAGTGCATTGCTTCATATCAAGTCTAGACATTGTGCATTCCTTCATATAAAGTCTAGACATTGCATGCCACAAGTCTGCACATCCTGTTTGCACTAAGTCTGTACATTGTCTGTGCTTTCACGTGTCTGGTTGCATGAGTCAGGTTAAGTCTGTACAACGGGTGTTGTCTGCACAGCCAGTGTATCACTCTCTCTGCACAATCTATACATCCTTAGATAGCCTGCCTGAAGCTTGATAGCTGAAGTCTATACACTCATTTGCTGTTAATCGATCAAGTCTGTACAGCCAATGCATTTCATGCATCTTATGCATCATGTCAAAGTCTGTACATTGTTCTGGTTGCTCTCAAGTCCATACAGTGTCTTGTCTGCACGTTACATAGTCTATACAATGCTGCAGGCTAAGTCTGAACACTCTTCAGTAAAGCCAGTACACACTTCAGATAGCAAGTCTGTACACTCAGCGTCGCATGCTGTGTCTTAACACAATCAACAAGTCTGTACATTCGAGTGTCTCATGTTGCATCTCACTTTCATAGCAAGTCTGTACAGCCTTCAGTTGCATAACTTAAGTCTGTACATTCGTCTGGATGCATAATGTGAAGTCTATACATCGCACAGCATGCAAGCCACTAAGTCTGTACATTGCTGAATTGCAAGAGTTCAAGTCTGTACATGCCTCATTTCATCAAGTCTGCACATTCATAGCAAAGCCTTGTTGCTGGGAAGTCTATACATCGCATGGCACAGCATGCGTCCAAGTCTGTACATTGCATAATGCATGTGTTCAAGTCTATACACTGCTGAATGTAAGTCTGTACATCCTTACCTTTACCTACGTTCAGAACACCAAGTCTATACATCGGTAAGGTATGCACATGGTTACCTTGAAGCTGCATCAAGTCTAGACATTGTCCTGTAGCTAGCACGAAGTAAACTCTGTACATTGTCCATGTGTTCACATGCTTCAAAGTCTATACATCATGGGCTTCGAGCATTCAAAGTCTGTACATTCTTCAAGGGCAAAGTCCATACATTGTCTCGCTCACATCTTCAAAGTCTGTACATTCTTCAAGGGGTAAGTCTATACATCGTTCGCTTAACTTCAGCCTATGCATCGCTAAGTCTATACATTGCCTACCCTGCACATGCTGCAAGTCCATACATTGTCTACCCTGCACACACAAGTCCATACATTGCATGTGGGCATCAAAGTCTGTACAGTGTCTCACATTGGCAAAGTCTGTACATCGTTGGCCTGTGCATGCTTCGTCTTCTAAAGTCTATACATCCGTCACACTCCAACCTTTGCATTGAAGTCTATACATTGCTGTCTCATGCATTCTAAGTCCATACACCATGCAGTTGGGCATCTGTCACTACAGCAAGTTTGCACACTGTCTGCACGTTCTCAAAGTCTATATAGCTTGTGTCTGCATCAGTTCATAAGTCTATACATTGTCTTCTGCACAAACACAAGTCTACACATTGTAGCATGCATGATCAAACAAGTCTGTACACACTTCAGCACTCAAAGGCTGAACACTCTTCAGCAAGTCTGTACACACTTCAGCACTCAAAGGTTGAACACTCTTCAGCAAGTCTGTACACTCTTCAGCACTCAAAGGCTGAACGTTCTTCAAGCTAAAGTCTGTACACTCCTTATTTCTAAGTCTATACATTCTATCCTTTACACTAAGTCTATACACGGTGGTCTTCAGTTACCCAGCAAGTCTGTACATCCTTCTAATTATTTTCTTATTACTGTGTGACAGGTACTGTTCGTGAAGACTATGAAGGGCACGTGATCCAAGGTTGGCACCTGGCACGTGATCTGAGGACAACGCCCTAATTACTGCTGCTATAAATACGAAGCCTCCTCCATCTGGAGAAGACTGATAAAGAGAAAAAGAGACTGATCGAGAACAGATCAAGCAAGTGTGATCGAAGCAGAGGCAGAGAGCAGAAGAAAGCAGAAGAAGAAAAAGGAGAGAGCAGCAGAGAGGCTGAAAGCAGAAGAAGAAAAAGAAAAAGAGATTGAGATCGAGAGCTCGTGAAGTAGAATAAAAAGAGAAAGAGAGATAGAGAGAGTGTTCGTGAAGAAGAAGAAAGAGGAATCATCAGAAGATTTGTTCACTGGCATTTGGATCAAATCCAAGCCAGACTTGCTCCTGCGAGAGCTACTTAGTGTGTCTCATTTCCAGCTTTACGTTGCTGTGTTTTTTCTTTGTGTTTGCCTTTTATTTTGTTCTTTCCATCTATTCACCTTGTTCTTCCGATTCCCTTGTTTGGGATCGGGGTTCCTCCTGTGGTCTCAGGAGAAGGGAGACTTGTTCTCCGGTTTACTAGCGATTAGGTAGTCTCTAGTGGTTCCCTCTGGTGTGGAGGAAGAGAGGTCCGTGACCTCTGGTTTGTAAGTGGCTGGGAGTCACTTGTGGGTTTCCCTCCGGGTTGGAGGAAGGGAGATTCGTCTCTGGTTCTGGTCTTGTGGGTTGCAAGTCCAGGTGGGTTCCCTCCTGGGTGGAGGAAGAGAGACCTCGGTCTCTGGTTGCTAGTGACGGGTAGTCACTAGCGGTTGCCCTCCGGTTGGGAGGAAGAGGGGAGGCTGTTCCTCTGGTCAAGCTGTTTGGCATCACCTGTTGCAGACTGAGTCTGTGATTCTAGCGTTAGCTAGTGGAAGCCTCACTCCGGTTTGGAGTGAGGGGTGGACGTAGGTCTGTGGACCGAACCACCTAAAAATTATCTGTGCCGTGGTTTGCCTTGTGCGTTTGCTCCTTGTCTTCTACCTCTTTCACAGGTTGTATGAACACTCTTGTTTCTATTTGCAGTGACCTTGAGCATTACATATTTTGCTAAGTGAATCTGGTTTGCACAGTTCTGTCTTCGGCATTAGTCTTGATCAGGTTCCACTAGTATAGTTAGCAGTACATCTGATTGATCAAATGTTCATTTGAGTTCTATAGCTTTTATTCTGCAACTGTGTCTAGCTTCAGGCTTAGTATTTTTAAGTGGGGCAATATCATTGAAGGGGATACATTCACCCCCCCTCTGTATCCATCGCACCGTCCCAACAATACATGCACCGACCTAGGCCTAATGAGACACAAGATAAGACGGACACATAATGTGCACCGACTGTGAGAATACCTGCTATGCAACTTGCACTGAGTTTGGTCTCGCGGACTCCAAGTGTGCACCAAATTTAACGTGCACGCTTCAGTCAAGTGCACAGTCTTCGACTGCATGCGCTACAGTGCATTGCATCGACTTGCATATGCCAAGACAGTGTGCATGGACTTGAATACACAAACCTAGATGCACATGAATAGGACACAAACCTAGATGCACATGAATAGTGACGTGCACTGACTTTGAACATATACACTAGCCTAATAAGCAATAGCAGCAAGCAATCCTATTAGTGCAGCATCATTCAATCTTTCATATGCAGACACAGTGTGACTTATAGTGTTTGCTATCATCAAAATCACAGGGGCACAATAATCTCCCCCTTTTGATGATGGCAACACTATGAGTCACACTGACTCATGTCACATTATTCTCCCCCTTTGACTTCAGTAAAAAGAAAATAAACATGCATTAAACGATTGATTCAGAATCTCCCCCTTTGACACATTATTAAGGTATAGAAGAACTATACACCCCCTGGATAAATGAAGGTAATCATCAAACACATGGACAGATAAACAACCAAGCAGCAATCAAGAGAGGATAGGAAGTAAACCCTACCCTTTTTAACAGCTAAAATGGAAGAACACTAAGGCACAACCTTCTCCCCCATTGATATAGATAAACTGGACTGAAACTGATAGACATGTCGAATAAAAGAAGCCTTCTCCCCCTGAACATGTTATACCAATTGTTATGATCTGTGAACATCGCAAGGATAGCCAAGAGTGACTATCAGAGGTAAGTCTGATGCCAAGATTGGAGAAAAATGTGGACTGGATTGCCAATGAAAAGATGAGATAGAAGATTTTTAATAGGGTACCAAATTCATAAATCTTGATAAGCGAATTTCAGACTCTTCTATTATAAGAGATTATGAATGAGTCTAAACTTACCAGCATGATTTAAGAATGATGTATACAAAGTTTATCAAGAAAAATCAATACTCATACCTGAAACACTTATTAATAGAAATGAACCAAATGCACGTATGACATTCTTGTTTAACCTCCTTCTATCTTACTCATTTAGATTCAATGACTCCTTTGGAAGTTACACTAGATAGTATTGATATTAAACAAACATGAGTGTATCTGAATTGTCTTTGATTACACTTGTTTTTCAAAATTTTTCTTTTGATTAGCACTTATTTTTCCTGAGCAAATTTGGTTAAATCAACACCTTTTTACATGAGGTACAACTCGTCTTAGGTGTAGTGACCCAGTTACTCAGTGTGATAGCCTTATTGCTTCTCAATAAGAGAACATAGTTAGGAATTTGGAGTGTCTTTTTACATGAGGAGACACCTTGATCAGAGGCCAGAATCTCTAGTTACTCAAGACTACCATGCCATTGCTCTGCCATATTTTCAATCATTTTTATGGCAGAGATAACTATGGCACTTCATGACTTGGGTTTGCTCTATTTCTTTGATAGAGAACCCAATTTCTCTGTGATCAATGTCATTGCTCTTACTTTATTTTCTTTCAAATATTTTCAGATTTTTCAGGCAATGCACAGAACACTGAAATGTTTAAGAACAATACTTTCTACACGTATCTTAACCAAAGAAAGACGTGTTTTGAAGATTTCAGATTTCAGTAGGTTTTGCATGAAGTTACATGAGACAATTGGTTAAGATCTATTAAACATAATGATTCAGACATTTTCAAGACTTTTAAATCAAAACTTAATGAATACATTAGACTTAAATCAATTTGATTCATCAGACATTCTTAAATCAGTATAATAGAAGATTATTCTTTTCGAAATATGTCAGATTTGTGATTAGGGTACACAGATTGAAATCTTCCCTTATTCAGATGAATCAACATTGACATTGTAGCAAATCAATGGAGGCAACAAGAAATTTTTATTGAGAGAGCAGTAGATGACAACAATGATGCAGCAAGAGGTGATCATTAAAGCAATGCAGTTTAGAAACCATTATTAAAGACTGGAATTCAGTTAGATCAGCTTGACAAGTTTGACAAGGAAGTATTCAAGCAAAGCTCTCCTTCAGCAATTTAAGGAGTAGCAGACATAGAATTCAGCTTCAAAACGGTTAAGAGTTCAGCTGATTAAAATGCAATCACCAATGCACAAGAATAGGAGAGTGATTTAAGTGACTAGACAAGAAGGGTTCAGATTGAAAAGGACTAATGAGTCTAAAATGCTCCCCTGTCTAGATGCAATTAGGCATTTCTTTTTGGATTTTTCAAATTTGATGATATGCAATACACTACACTACATGTATGCATATGCAGTGACAGTCATGACCAAATTGTGCATCTACTCCCCCTGATTAAATGCAATGAATGAAGTTTCTAAATGCAGTATGTGCAATACTCAACATGCAGGGAGTTTAACAAATCATAACATATACAACCATTTATTGTAGCAATTAGCTTATCAGATATCAGTCAAATGTAATTCAGATTATTAGAGAATGACATTCAATTCACTCTCAGCCCAAAGTATGCACAGATCATTCAGCAAATGTATTTGAGGACCTATGAATAACAAGTAAAATTCAGATGTGAGCATGTATGCATGAAATGCAACTGACTGAAGGAAATTATCTAAGGTTTGAAGATTGAACCTATCAAGCACAATGATGAGGTTTTACCAGATTTGGGTGCCTTGGCTTATTCAACCCCTTATTTATTTCTTTCCAAGGCACACCTGCAAAATATATTCTTATTTTGTAGATTTAGGTACCCAAGAATTCATGGGTCCTGCATGGTTAGTAGCACCTCTGATGGGTGCTTTCCACAACCTTTGGGCTTTTGAATCATCAAATATCATCAAAGAGCAATTGTTCATTGAATGCCCAACTAGACCACAATAGTGACATGATAAACCAGATTTTGAACTCTTTTTGTGCACATTAACATTAACATGGGATCTATGTGCATTTTCATGGAAGTATCTATTTTCATCATGGAAACTTTATCTTTTATTCCTTGCCAGCCAGCAATCAGCAATTTTATGGCCTGGCTTTCCACACTCAAAACATGAAATACATTTTTCTTTGAAAACAGATTTATTTCTGCTGAAAGCATCTTGATTCATAGGGAATTTAACAAATTCAGAGTTAAATCTCCTTCCCTGAGCACGCCAACAGTGGGCTGCAATGTGACCTAATTTGCCACAGCGATAACATTGAATCCCCTTTGTCTGAACATCATGATTTATAAGATAAGTTTTCCTAGAATGCCTTTTACTAGCATTTAGATCATCCTTTTCCATCACTTTACACTCATGCATCACATGGCCAATTTTGTGACAGTAATGACAAATCACTTTCTTTTTGTATGCATATGTGTGTGAGGGTGTCTTATGGGGAACATGCAAAGAGGTGCCAGCAAAAATTTTGTTCTTTTTTTTCAGTTGTTTTCAAAATTTTCTGAGCAGTAAACTGAAAGACAAGTTGGTCCGGAGAATTATGTAAGACCCCGAATAAAAATAAGGAATAAATATGTTCTAAATGAATTAAACATGTGGGAAAAGGATAAAAATAATTAGGCCATATGTATATTTATGCATTTAATGGGCTTTAACACATTTTACACACACATGTAAACAAGAACCCATTAACTAATGAAAGCCCAAAACCCATATATATATATATATATATATATATATATATATATATAATAAGAAACCAACCCCTTGTATAAAGCCATAACACTTACAATTAAGCATGGGCTAAAAACTTATATAGGCTTTGCCCATTTTTAAACCAAACCACCCACGAAGTACGTATGTCAAAATGCCCAACCCATATGCATGTTTGACGTGCATGTCGCCTTAGGGTTTTTACACCAACTAGGGCAAGCTGCTGTTAAAATAGTTGGGTGTTGGCAAACCATGGGTAGTCATTAAACCTTCCGTTAGTAGCCTTCAAACCAATGAAACCCCCATACACCTATATATAAGCATGCCCCCTCGAACGTACCAAAGCTAATTGATGCGTTCGAAGGGTGGGCTTCTTCCTCCTGCTGCGTCTTCATCCTGCTGTGTCCATCTTCCTCCTGCTGTGATTACAAGTGAAGAAGGCTTCTTCCACTTCTTCTTCCTCTTCTTCCTGCTGACTGTAACGTGAAGGGGCGAGCATCTTCCTCTTCTTCATCCTATTGGCAGACGTGAGAAGGGGGAAACTCATCATCTTCTTCCTCCTACGATTGCTCTGTTTGAAACAGAGTACCGTTACATTATACAAAGTCTTCATCCTGTTCATCGTTCCGATCTTCCTAAAGGTAGGTCTTCTCAAGTTACGTAGCCCAAACAAAGTTAATTCATGATTGTAGGTTTTTTCTCAAGTAACGAAGCCAATATGATAGATTAAAATCATATATACCATGCATATAGTTATCGCTGTGTTCCGTTGAAGTTCTGTAATTTTACAGTAAATAGCGACCCTTCCTAGGGTGCTATTTCTTTTTGATGACCCCATGCGCAGTCGTCAATTCCCATTTGATTTAATAATTACACATGTTAAAAATTTAATATCTATGTAACCAATTATCTGATTTAATGCATGATCATAGTTTTGAAATCCTACTATTTTTCTTGCCCTTTCCATATACTTGTTGTCATAGAATTTTTATATTGATAAAAATGCTACTATTCATAATCCAAATTTGATTAAAAGGAAAATGACGACTTTCACCCCGTCGTTTATTTAAAAAAAGCGACCCTGTCTAGGGCGCTATATGCATAGAAGGCGACGGTGACCAAGTCGCTATAAAAAAAAATCCTGAAAATCTAAATATATATTAATGCATATATCTAAACTGAAATTGACTACTCAGTACAGAGTCTTCAATTTATGAAATAGCGACCCTGACTGGGGCGCTATATTCCTAGAACGTGGCAGCAACCAGGCGCCATTTACTTAATTCTGGAAATTTATACAGAAATATATATTGATATATATATATTAATTGAATTAGCGACTCACTGAAGAGTCTTCATTTGGTGAAATAGCGCCCCTAACCAGGGCGCTACTTACTGAATTGGTGACTTTGGCTAAGGCGCCAATTCCCTATTTTCTGATTTTTCATGTTTTCCTGTAACCGTGGATTTATATATATATATATATGGCACTATATTCCAGTCCGGGATTATAGTCCCACATTTTTTTATGTTTTATCGATTACCCTTCAACTCTCGGTGACGTACAAGCCCTCCATTAGACATTCCATTCCTTTGGACTGGCAAGTTAGTCATTGGGACCTCCGTAAGTCTCCTCGTAGACTTAGATTCTCTCAAGGCCGACTGAGCTGGTTGTACCTTAAACACCTTGTACCTTTTTGATTACCACGTTGTCACGCCCCGAGCCTTTATTACAATGGAAGACTAACTCGGGGAGCGCGAACAGTCCGCATGGTAAGCCTCTTGCAAGCAAGAACGATCAGAGCGCGAGACAATCACACACATAAATGTAATTGTACAATATTTAATCAAACTCCAACTTTATTTCATAAATGATTAATAGTCAAATACAATTATTTTTCCATCATCTTTCACTCTACTAGACTCAAGAAATATGAAACTACATTGACTCGATCTAAACAATGTAGACTTCCTAAGTCTTCGCTCATTCTTTATTCACTCTCGGATCCGCTACTTGAACCTTCCGAATCCGAACCCGAATCACTTCCATCTCCTGAAAAGATTGGAAATAGGTAATGAGCACACTTACCCAGTAGGTATCTTCGCATCAACATGAAGGCACTATTAAAGTAATTAACAATTTAGCTCTAAAGAAGTAAGGTAAAATCATGTGAATGCGAATATCATGCGATGAAACCAAAGTAACACGATAATCATGTAAGATAGAGTGAACAAGAATGAACTAGTAAAAATGTAACAAGAACATGATATTTGGCCTTTCATGAACAAGAATGTAACGAGAATGCACTTTCACTTTCACTTTCACTTTCATAACCATAAAGGTTACGCACGAGAACGTCAATCATGTAGCAATTCATTGGATTTTCACGAGTGCTTATGGATTTCACTTATTTATAAAGGAAGTACTTCCAGCGCAATGCGACGCCAGTAGCATCATACCCCATGGTTTACAAAATAGTATGTTTCCGACAATTAGCCGAGGGGACTAGCATAGATCCCTTGAACACAATCAGTGCTCGATCGCATCTTCAAGTATAAATCAAGCTATTTCCATGAGTGTAACAATAAAGTATGGCCAAGAATGTAATAAGTTCAATAACTCATGATAACAACAATCAATGAATGAATGCTTCAATTTAGAGTATGAGAGATCAAGAAAAAGATTTAAACAATGTCATGCTCACGGAAACAAATCGACAGCATAACGGTACATTCTTTTCTCTTTCCAATCATTATATTAAGTTTCTATATCAATATTATAAGTTCTAGACTATCATTAGTTCATCTAGAACCTTTGGAATATCAACCCTTGGGTCAAACCTTGGGTTAAATACTTAAGCAATGTGACGATCGTTTACTGGGCCGTTACATAATTTAACGCTCCAGTAGTGGGCCGTTACAATGATCCGAATTCAGAACGATCAAATAGACTCAGAGAAGTGTGACGGTCGTTCATTGGGCCGTTACGTTGTGTGACGGTCCATGATTAGGCCGTTACAGTAGTCTGAGACTAGAATCAAGCAATCGAACTCAGATGAATGTGACGGTCTTATATTGGGCCGTTACATTGCCTGACGGTCCAATATAGAGCCGTTACACTACTGATAAGCAGAAAACATCGATAGTGTACTCTAATCAATGGGCTTTAAGGGTACAACCAACTCGGCGTCCTAGTGGGAATCCCAGGCTCGCAGAGAATTACGTAGGCCTTGAAACAAAATTTCCTAATCCATTGGAAGGAATATCCAATAGAGAGGTCCTCAAGTCCAAGAATAATGTTCCTATAGTGCAAAGTGTGAACTAATGGACAACATATCGGAATATGTGCCATGTACTTATAGAAAATGACTCTATAGACAGAGAGAGAAAAACGTGTATCAATATGGAAATCATGATAAAACTTCGTCAATACATCATTCAAAAATCATGATTTACAATACAAATTATAGACTTTTTGGCACACGAAATTAACATAACTTAAAATAACTCAAGATGCCTAATTCATGCAACTCCAATATGAACAGTAAGTAACTTAAAATCATAATAACAAGTCAAAACTTAGCTATCTAGGTTTAATTATAAGTAAACTTAACTGGTTATTATTCTGCCATAGGTTGACAGAACGCAGAGACTAACGGTCTAACAGGAGTGCGTCCTAGTGTCTGTGACGGTCTATCGAGGGGCCGTTAAAGTATGTAACGCTCCTGTGTGGGTGCGTTAGAGACAATAGTGAAAATAAAATATAACAGAGTGTGTGACGGTCTATCGTAAGGCCGTTATATCACTGTGACGGTCCTACTATGATCCGTCAGAGAATCTGCTAATAGAAAATAGTATGAAATCCAAGAGATCAACTCACATCATGTCTGTAAATCAAACATCATGTAGTTTGAGACATGTTAATGAAGTGTAAGCCAACTACATGGATAGGTCTCAGTGAATAGACAAGGTAACATCTTTCAATTTTCCAATTAGGGCTAAGAGATGCATGTAATGCATAGAACTATTAAAACATGAAATTCATGATTTATCATGCATGGAATTCAATTAAACCAGAGGGCTTTTTATTCCTATCAAGATGTTTTTACCGTTCATGAGATGACCTACCTCTTCTAAGACTTTTAAACTTCAAATTTAGGGTTGAAAAACGTGCCCTAGCTCTCCTCTTCCTGTGACTTTTCAGCAACTTCCTTGGGCTCTAACTCCTTGGTTGCTTGGTCTCCTAGCACGAAATTTGGAGAGCTATTAGTCTAATGTATTATAAATAAAAGTTTCTAAAGAACTTACCTGAAATTATGACTCCTTACCTTGATTCCATGCGAGCAAAAGTAAGGGTTGCTCAGTTCAGAACTAAGTCCTATTTATAGGGTTTTGGCTAGAGTTTGAAGATTAGATCGATTCTAGAGTCCTTAATCTGCCAGAATCTAATCCCTAAGAGTCCTTAGTAATGTTATAACTCTTCCCAAGTCGATCCCTAGTGGATAAGATCCCAAAGTTTCAATCTTTTTGGGAGTTCTTTGACTCACGGAACTTGCAGCATGTAACGGTCGTGTCCAGGCGCGTTACCTGACTGTGGCGGTCGCCCGATGGACCGTTACAGTCAACGTGTATAGAGTTTCAATTTAATAAAACTTTTTTATTCGTTTATCCATATAATTATCTTAGATAATTAGTATTTATCCTTAAAATATGTGAGTAGACTTAATAACCTTCTAGAATATGGGCCAAACTTAATGGGCTTGGTCCTTAAACCTTTTAGACTTTACTTAAATGGATTTGGTTAATTATTTAACACAAATGGGCCTTATAATGACTTACTAATCTAATAACCCATTTATTAATACATTTAGGCCTTTATAAATTCTTAAAAATTATTTATAAATTCAAAAATTATTTACATAAATTCTAGGGTCTTACACCCTCCCCCACTTAAGAGAATTTGGTCCCCAAATTCAATATATGGATTTCGGAGAGTGTACTTATTTTAATGCATTAAGAATTAATGTGAGATGAATGGGTTAAGAAAGTACCTTTTATCATCTTACCTTCCTCGTCTAGAATGGCATTTAATCGAACTTGCTTCCCGCATCCGTTGTTATCCCTTGATGATTGTCCGTTGATGAAAGGACATAGGGGCAAGCGATGTTCCCGGCTTCCACATTTGAGACAAGCGCTGAGACGCTTCCACCATTGTTCTACCGAGTGCCCAAATTTTTCACAAAATGAGCAAGGTGCCACGGCTTGCTCCTTCTCTTCTTTAACTTTCTTATCCTTCCCGTTTCCATTTCCATTTCTTTTTCCGTTACTGTTCCCATTACGGGACCTCTTAATGTGACGGTTTTCACCCTCATCTATTTCTTTCTCTTCTTGCCTATCATGTTTTCGACTTGACCTTTCTTCTCGGAGCCTCTCCACTTTCTCCATGGTTCTTTCACATAGATGCGCTCTTTGAACCATCTCGGTATAGGTGCGATATTCTAAGTTCCAAGTTGTTGGATGAATCCGGGTCTTAAATCATCCATAAATCGGTTGGCTTTCAATAAATCTGTGCTTATCAAGTGAGAAGCATAAGGTGCCAGTCGAGAGAATTATAATTCATATTCTGCCACAGACATCGCGCCTTGTTTTAAGGAGGCAAATTCCATAGCCTTTCTCTCCTTTACATGCTCGGAAAAGTACTTGGCACGGAATAGGGTAAGAAAAACCCCCCCATGTATGAGGTGCGTCTGCAGGTGGCGTTGGAATGGATTTCCACCATGTACGAGCATCCTTGTTGAGTTGGAACATGGCAAGTCGAACCTTCTCCTGGTCAGTGCATTGCATGACATCGAATATTCGATTCATTTCGTCGATCCAATTTTCTGCGTCATTCGGGTTAGAAGATCCAGAGAATCGTGGAGGATTTAAACTTCGGAAGTTGCCATGCAAGTTACCCGCGCCAGCCCTTCCACCGGCTTGGGCCACTATTTGTAGGGCTTGAGTAAGTCCTGCAACAGTTTGCTGCATCTCGTCCCAGTTTATACGATGAGCCATTGAGAATCAAGGTACCTGAGAATCATGGACATTTTAGTTATTTAGAGTCAGGAAGATTTATCCTAAGGTAATTTCTATATAACTATCTCATCCCGGGCTCTACCCAATTCTCACATGGATATGGAAATTGTTTCCTTAGTTCATAGGTATGGGTCCTTAAACCTTGGACTTATCCTATGACATGACTCTTCTCCTTAAGTCCTAAGACTCAGGCCCTGATACCAATTTAACTGTCACACCCCGAGCCTTTATTACAGCGGAAGACTAACTCGGGGAGCGCGAACAGCCGGCATGGTAAGCCTCTTGCAAGCAAGAACGATCAGAGCGCGAGACAATCACACACATAACTACAATTGCACAATATTTAATCAAACTCCAACTTTATTTCATAAATGATTAATAGTCAAATACAATTATTTTTCCATCATCTTTCACTCTACTAGACTCAAGAAATACGAAATTACATTGACTCGATCTAAACAATGTAGACTTCCTAAGTCTTCACTCATTCTTTATTCACTCTCGGATCCGCTATTTGAACCTTCCGAATCCGAACCCGAATCACTTCCATCTCCTGAAAAGATTGGAAATAGGTAATGAGCACACTTCCCTAGTAGGTATCTTCGCATCAACATGAAGGCACTATTAAAGTAATTAACAATTTAGCTCTAAAGAGGTAAGGTAAAATCATGCGAATGCGAATATCATGCGATTAAACCAAAGTAACACGATAATCATGTAAGATAGAGTGAACAAGAATGAACTAGCAAAAATGTAACAAGAACATGATATTTGGCCTTTCATGAACAAGAATGTAACGAGAATGCACTTTCACTTTCACTTTCATAACCATAAAGGTTACGCACGAGAACGTCAATCATGTAGCAATTCTAGTTTTGGACCGTTAAGTACAAGACTGTCCGATAGTTGAAAACAAGTTCTCTGGAGTCTTCGGCGGTCAAAGGTAGATCCGTCAAGGTCCCTTTAGCGGTCTATATAAGGCGCACTATCAGACTATGACGGTCAATTATTGGTCCGCTAAGGTCCAGAAATAAAACATCTCTATAAGTGCATTCTAGTCAATTGGGCTTTTATGGTACAACCAACTCGGCATCCTAGTGGGAATCCCAGGCTCGCGGAGAATTACGGAGGCCTTGAAACAAGATTTCCTAGTCCATTGGAAGGAATATCCAATAGAGAGGTCCTTAAGTCCAAGAATAATGTTCCTATAGTGCAAAGTGTGAACTAATGGACAACATATCGGAATATGTGCCATGTACTTATAGAAAATGACTCTATAGACAGAGAGAGAAAAATGTGTATCAATATGGAAATCATGATAAAACTTCATCAATACATCATTCAAAAATCATGATTTACAATACAAATTATAGACTTTTTGGCACACGAAATTAACACAACTTAAAATAACTCAAGATGCCTAATTCATGCAACTCCAATATGAACAGTAAGTAACTTAAAATCATAATAACAGGTCAAAACTTAGCTATCTAGGTTTAATTATAAGTAAACTTAACTGGTTATTATTCTGCCATAGGTTGACAGAACGCAGAGACTAACGGTCTAACAGGAGTGCGTCACAGTATCTGTGACGGTCTATCGAGGGGCCGTTACAGTATGTAACGCTCCTGTATGGGTGCGTTAGAGACAATAGTGAAAATAAAATATAACAGAGTGTGTGACGGTCTATCATAAGGCCGTTATATCACTGTGACGGTCCTACTATGATCCGTCAGAGAATATGCAAACAGAAAACAGTATGAAATCCAAGAGATCAACTCACATCATGTCTGTAAATCAAACATCATGTAGTTTGAGACATGTTAATGAAGTGTAAGCCAACTACATGCATAGGTCTCAGTGAATAGACAAGGTAACATCATTCAATTTTTCAATTAGGGCTAAGAGATGCATGTAATGCATAGAACTATTAAAACATGAAATTCATGATTTATCATGCATGGAATTCAATCAAACCAGAGGGCTTTTTATTCCTATCAAGCTGTTTTTGCCGTTCATGAGATGACCTACCTCTTCTAAGACTTTTAAACTTCCAATTTAGGGTTGAAAAACGTGCCCTAGCTCTCCTCTTCCTGTGACTTTTCAGCAACTTCCTTGGGCTCTAACTCCTTGGTTGCTTGGTCTCCTAGCACAAAATTTGGAGAGCTATTAGTCTAATGTATTATAAACAAAAGTTTCTAAAGAACTTACCTGAAATTATGACTCCTTACCTTGATTCCACGCGAGCAAAAGTAAGGGTTGCTTAGTTCAGAACTAGGTCATATTTATAGGGTTTTGGCTAGAGTTTGAATATTAGATCGATTCTATAGTCCTTAATCTGCCAGAATGTAATCTCTAAGAGTCCTTAGTAATGTTATAACTCTTCCCAAGTCGATCCCTAGTGGATAAGATCCCAAAGTTCCAATCTTTTTGGGAGTTCTTTGACTCACGGAACTTGCAGCATGTAACGGTCGTGTCCAAGCGTGTTACCTGGCTGTGGCGGTCGCCCGATGGACCGTTGCAGTCAACGTGTATAGAGTTTCAATTTAATAAAACTCTTTTATTCGTTTATCCATGTAATTATCTTAGATAATTATTATTTATCCTTAAAATATGTGAGTAGACTTAATAACCTTCTAGAATATGGGCCAAACTTAATTGGCTTGGTCCTTAAACCTTTTGGACTTTACTTAAATGGATTTGGTTAATTATTTAACACAAATGGGCCTTATAATGACTTACTAATCTAATAACCCATTTATTAATACATTTAGGCCTTTATAAATTCTAGAAAATTATTTATAAATTCAAAAATTATTTACATAAATTCTAGGGTCTTAGACACATCATGTGGTAAACCGGCCCTCTCATGGTGCCATCTTGGTCCATGAGAGAATAATCCTAGCCGGTGGAATGATGATATTCCACTAGGCGATGTCTTGGATTGAGTCCCTTATAGATGGGGTCAATCTCTCAGCTTGATTCATGTCCCTTGATTGGTGACGGGTTTAGTCATCCACTCAAGTTATCACGGCTACCTAGTTAATGTACCGATTCTACCCAGGTTATCGACATGTTATGGTTCTCGTTGGTTTTATCATTGTCCATCTAATGTTTTTCCTTGAATTTTGTAGAACCTATCCACGAATCTACCTTGATATCCTACATGAGTTTGTTTATGGAATTCCATGGCTATCACTAAAGTGGTTGTCTAGATATTACATGTAACAATGTCTGCGCATAGAGGGCCTGATCTGGTCCTAGGAGGAGCACCTGAAAGTACTTGTGCCCATGGGAGTTATATTGATCACGGTGTGGCATTGCACCGAAGTACTTGCTTGAATCTACGACACTCCACTATCTCTCTCTCTCGCGCGTGCTTGACTTGATTGACTTGACACGACTTTCATGGCCCGAAATGGGCAAAGTACTTGCTTGTTAATAGCCATTATCTCATGACATGAAAATTTTTATTGATATACTCGGTACTTGTTCAAATACTTGAAATCTTGAATACTTGAAATTCCCTATCTTGGATCGACAGTACATGTTATTTCCTCTCATTATCATGTTCAATTCCATAGCGTTCTATTTTACATGATTGACATGCTAGACTTACATTTTCATTTGGAAGAGGTAATTACTTAAACCAATTGCTAGTTCTTGAGATATAATTCCTACTGAGCGTTCGCTCATCAAGTTCTTTTCCCCAAACTTTTTAGGTAATACGGACCCTGACTCGGACTCGGATAGGCAGGAGCAAGAGTGACGAGCGTAGAATCTGCAAGCGTCATGCTACTACACCTTATCGTGTCGAGTCGTCCTTAGTTTATTCCTTGGAGTCTTGTCGTTAGATCTTTTTTTATTTCAAGAGTTGTAACATCTAAGGCTTGTGGGCCTGATTAGAATTGTTAAGTCTTGGAGTTATGTGACTTTGTTTAATGGATTAAGTTGTTATCAATGGTATCAGTACTTGGTTATGTTTTAAAATTCTTATCTTATTGCGCACTCTATTTTGATGTCGAAATTCTACTTGCTCTGATTGACATGATTGATATAAACTCATCACGTTTTTCCCGGGTTCCTTCCGCGCTCGGGGCGTGACAGTTTTTGTGGTATCAGAGCCTAGGATTTCAAATTCCTAGGAAACCCAAGTCCAAGGTTAGGTCTATCCCCAAACTGTGAGTATGGGTAGTGCCGTGGGTATAAGTCCTTGTAGGGCATCCGACTACAAATTTCAACATGAAACTAATTAAGGTTAACTCCTTGTAGGACTATGGCTGTTGAGCGCGCACAATGGCGTGAGATGCAACGAACTGTTCAGGGCCTGACCCAGGCCTTACAACAGGTGGCTCAAGGTGGGGCACATCATGGAGCTGGCGACCTCCATCGGAGTTTTAGAAATCTCAACCCTCCGAGATTCGCAGGTTCATCGAACCCCGAGGATGCGGAGAATTGGATAAAAGAGATCGAGCGAATCTTCCACGTCATGCAATGCGCGGATGGTGAAAAGGTGCTTCTGGCCACGTTCCAACTGGAATGGGACGCCCGTGCTTGGTGGGAGTCCATTGAGGCCACCTTGCTCGAAGATCATGTTACTTGGGTCGAATTTGTCGAGCACTTCAATAGCAAGTATTTGTCCGACCGTGTTCAGGAGAAAAAGGCCGCGGAATTTGCTGCCTTGAAGCAACGATCCCTGTCGGTGGCCGACTACGAAGCCCAGTTCTCCAGGTTATCTAGATATGCACCACACTTAGTATGCACGGAAAAGATGAAGGCAAGAAGGTTCTTGAATGGGTTACAACCCCAATATATCACTCAGCTCGCTCCCTTGGATATCCAAGTGTACTCGGAGATGGTGCATCGTTCCTAGCTGCTAGAAGATGCCCCAGAGTTGTCTGACAAAATCCGTGGTAAGGATAAAAGGGAGAATGTCACGAGCCCCAATACTTTTAAGCCTTCTTTCAAGAAGCGGACCAATAATGGAGGTGAACCCTCCAAGGAGAAGAAATTCAAGAAGGGCAATAACAAACCTTTCTCCATCACGGCACCGCTAAAGGAGAATTTTAAATATTGTGACAAGCTGGGTCACCAGGTTGCGGAATGCTGGAGAAGGCTCGGAGCATGCCTTCATTGTGGGAGTCAGGAACACCGTATTCCTGACTGTCCAATGATGAACGAGCAAAGTGAGCCGGAGACAAAGGAAGAGAAGCGTCCGGTAAAGAAGTAAGGATGACTACAAGCTCTCCAAGAGATTGAACCAACCGAGGGTGGGTTGGTGGAAGGTATTTTGTCTGTCTGCTCTAAATCTGCTCAAGTACTATTTGATACTAGCACCACACATTCTTTTGTTTCAAAGAAATTTGCTGCTTCATTCTCTATGGAACCTGAATGGATAGGCTTAGTGATTTCTACCCCGTTAGGGAATGAGTCTGATGTCACTTTCCATTACCCAAACTGTAAAGTCATGGTTAAAGGCCACAATCTACGTGCCGACCTGATATGTTTAGACTTACAAGGGTATGATGTCATTCTAGGTGCCGATTGGCTATCCACCCATCGGGCAACTGTAGACTGCCGAAATGGGAAAGTGACTTTTGTGGATTACCCAGAGTTAACTTACATTACTCCCCGGAAGAGATCACCAGTCATCTCTACTCTTCGAGCCCATAAGCTTATCAACAAAGGATGCGAGGCATTCTTAGCATTTTTAACTGCCACGAAAGCTAAGGTGGCCAGATTAAAAGACATTCAAGTAGCTCGGGAGTTTCCCGATGTTTTCCCAGAAGATTTACCTGGTTTGCCACCAGAGAGGGAAGTCTCTTTCACCATAGACCTTGTTCCTAGTGCCGGACCTGTATCCAAGGCACCCTACAGAATGTCCCCTGCAGAATTAAAGGAATTAAAGGAGCAGCTGATGGAATTATTGAATAAGGGTTCATTAGATCAAGTACTTCCCCATGGGGAGCACCAGTACTATTCATCAATAAGAAGGATGGATCGATGAGGCTGTGCATCGATTATCGGCAGCTGAACCACCTCACCATCAAGAATAAATATCCACTACCGAGGATTGATGAACTCTTCGATCAGATTTCTGGAGCAAAGTATTTCTCAAAAATTGACCTTCGATCGGGTTATCACCAATTGAGGATCAAGGACGAGGATATTCACAAAATTGCATTCCGAAGCAGGTACGGGCACTATGAATTTACTGTTATGCCATTTGGACTAATGAATGCCCCTGCAGCTTTTATGCAGCTGATGAATAGTATCTTTAGACCACACCTGGACAAATTCATAGTGGTATTCATTGATGATATTTTGATATATTCAAAGTCGGAGAAGGAGCACGAAGAACATTTGAGGATAACACTGCAAATATTGAGAGACAATCAATTATATGGCAAATTTAGCAAATGCGAGTTTTGGCTGGAAGAAGTGTCCTTCTTAGGACACGTAATTTCAAAGGATGGAATCTCAGTGGACCCCGCAAAGGTCAAAGCAGTAAAGAACTGGGAACAACCGACATATGCAATAGAAATTAGGAGTTTCCTTGGCCTTGCTGGTTATTATCGACGTTTTATTAAAAACTTCTCGAAGATTGCCGTACCACTCACCAGGCTGACCCGCAAGGAAGTGCCATACGAGTGGAATGAGGAATGTGAACGAAGCATCCACACATTGAAGGACCATTTGACCACTGCTCCGGTCTTGACCCTTCCTATTGAAAAAGAGAAGTACGAGGTATATACCGATGCTTCCGGTATTGGCCTCGGTTGTGTATTAATGCAACAGGGAAGCCTTATTGCATACTCTTCTAGGCAGTTGAGGAAGCATGAAGAAAACTACCCGGTGCATGACTTGGAGTTGGCCGCGGTAGTATTTGCACTAAAGATCTGGAGATACTATCTCTGCGGAGAGCAATTCATAGTGTTCTCCGATCATAAGAGCCTCAAATATCTATTCTCTCAGAAGGAGCTTAATATGAGGCAACGTCGATGGCTGGAATATTTAAAAGACTTCGATTTCACTATTCAGTATCACCCCGGTAAAGGGAATTCGATAGCTGATGCCTTGAGTCGAAAGCCGAGAGGCCTTATAGCCAGCTGTATGATACGGGCATGGAAACTATTAGAGGAATTATCTAGATTAAATATAAGCACGGACCAGAAAGACAGGTGTATTACTCTCTCACACATGAGTGTGCATCCAGACTTGCTATCCGAAATCAAGAAGTTACAAGATGAAGATCCTGGAATGATTGAAATCAGTTAGAAACTAGATCAAAGAACCGAGTTCAAGCTGGCAGTTGATGGAAGACTAATGTTTCAGGAAAGGACATGTGTCCCAAACTATCCTGAGTTGAAAAGGAAAATTCTAGATGAAGCTCACCGCTCTAGGTATACCATTCATCCTGGAGCAACTAAGATGTACAAAGATTTAAAAAGAACTTTCTGGTGGCCGAACATGAAGAGGGAGGTAGCGGACTTTGTGTCTCGCTGTCTCACGTGCCAGCAAGTAAAATCGGAACACCAAAGACCCGCCGGAAAGTTACACCCCCTTGATATTCCCAAATGGAAATGGGAAGGAATTGGTATGGATTTCATCATGGGATTGCCTAAATCTAGGGGCAGACATGACGGTATTTGGGTGATCATTGACTGACTGACCAAATCGGCGCATTTCTTGTCAATTAAAAGTCGATGGTCGGTTGATGTTTTGGCCGCATTGTATATTAAGGAGATCGTAAGATTACATGGAGTCCCAACATCGATCGTGTCTGACCGAGACCCTCGCTTCACTTCTCATTTCTGGAAGAGTCTACAACACTCTTTGGGGATGAAGCTCAACTTCAGCACTGCTTTCCATCCCCAGACTGATGGTCAGACCGAGAGAACAAACCAAATAGTTGAAGACATGTTACGGGCTTGTATTATTGACTTTAGCGGAGGCTGGCATGATCATTTGCCCCTGGCCGAGTTCGTATATAACAACATCTATCAAGCCAGTATACAGATGGCTCCATTTGAAGCATTGTACGACAGGAATTGCCGATTTTCTATATGCTGGGATGAAGTTGGCGAGAAGCAACTACTAGGCCTAGATATGGTAAGAAACACAACATAAAAGGTTGAACTTATCCGAGAGAGACTCAAAGTAACACAATCCAGGCAGAAATCTTATGCAGATAATAAAAGAAGGGAATTAGAGTTCCAAGTTGGAGACTATGTTTACCTCAAGGTCTCACCCAGTCAAGGTATAAGAAGGTTCGGAGTTAAAGGCAAGCTTACACCAAGGTTCATTGGTACATTCGAAGTACTGGAAAGAGTTGGCGAGGTAGCTTATCACATCGCTTTGCCTCCACAACTGTCAGAAGTGCACAACGTGTTCTACATTTCCATGCTGAAGAAATATGTGCACGACCCTTTCCACGTATTTGATCATAGTAACTTAGTGATTCAAAGGGACCTCACTTATAAACAAAAGCCAATGAAGATTCTTGATCGAGAGATCCGAGTCTTAAGAAACAAGACCATTCCCATGGTAGAAGTGCAGTGGAACAAATGCTTGGAACAAGAAGGTACATGGGAAACTGAGGAATCTATGCGAAGGAGATATCCGGAATTATTCTAGGCTGTAAGTACTATATACCCTCCATGTCTCCATTCACGCAATTGAATTTGGGGATAAAATTCTTTTAAGTGGGGGAGGGTGTAAGACCCCGAATAAAAATAAGAAATAAATATGTTCTAAATGAATTAAACATGTGGGAAAAGGATAAAAATAATTAGGCCATATGTATGTTTATGCATTTAATGGGCTTTAACACATTTTACACACACATGTAAACCAGAACCCATTAACTAATGAAAGCTCAAAACCCATATATATATATATATATATAGATATATAATGAGAAACCAACCCCTTGTATAAAGCCATAACACTTACAATTAAGCATGGGCTAAAAACTTATATAGGCTTTGCCCATTTTTAAACCAAACCACCCACGAAGTACGTATGTCAAAAATCCCAACCCATGTGCATGTTCGACGTGCATGTCGCCTTAGGGTTTTTACACCAACTAGGGCAAGCGGCTGTTAAAATAGTTGGGTGTTGGCAAACCATGGGTAGTCATTAAACCTTCCGTTAGTAGCCTTCAAACCAATGAAACCCCCATACACATATATATAAGCATATCCCCTAGAACGTACCAAAGCATAAACCTTCCGTTGAAGGGTGGGCTTCTTCCTCCTACTGCGTCTTCATCCTGTTGCGTCCATCTTCCTCCTGCTGTGATCACAAGTGAAGAAGGCTTCTGTAAGACCCCAAATTCTTTATAAATTTATTTAGAAAGTTATTTGTAATTATTTGGAATTTATTTGAAGTTATTCGAATTAATGAGAATTATCCAAATTAATTAGATTAATTCATTAATTAATAGAATAAGTCATTTTTCTACTATTTTCTAAAAATCCCCAAAAATCACATCTTGTAGAATTAATTTTGTTTAGCAACTTTGTCTTCTACATTTAAGCCTATGAAAATCATTTATTATGCCGAATTAGTGAACTTAGTTTTTCGAACTTAACATTTAACTATTTACGGAATAGTATAAGTAATAATCCGACTACCTTAAAAAAATCTGTAAAAATAGTAAATAGATTTAGGTCGATGTAGATAACAACTTTTCCTTCTGGCATTAGGCCATTGTAAATCCGTGGTAAGATCTATTTAGAGTTTAAACCTAAAAGTGCACACTTTTGACCCATACCTAACCCTTAGTTTAAAACACGAAATTCGACCTCAATACTCGACCAAATGATCTAAAATCAAGGGCAAATGGAAGGCCACAATGTAAGGAACATTTACCCTCAATCAATTTGAGGTAAACCTAGCCCCAAAATGTGCTGCCGACATAGTTTGGTCAAGTCAAGGATTTCGGCGCTGTTTCTAAACACGTAGCTTGCAGCAGCGAATACTCCCAATTCCAAAGGCTCCAGAAGCTCTATGAGCTATCAAAATGAAGCCCTACGCGTATTCTTTCATTTGGCTGCTGTGGGGTTCGCTGAAGTTTCAGATCTGGAGAGATCTAGCTCGATTTGTGGAGGTGGGTCAGCAGGCCGTTGGCTTTCCTTCATCCTTCTTTGATCCATCGATTGAGGTAGGAATTCTCAACCAAATCTTGATCATGATTATAGCAAATTGTTCCTCTCATCGAGCTCTATCCATTGGTGGCAAAAGCCCCAATTTTCATTAGGTGTCCGTGGAGAAATCGAGCTTTTTGTGAGGTGCTGTCTAAGTGTTCTTCATCCTAGGGTTTGAGTTTTCTCTCTCCGATTTGAGGTAGGATCTAACAACCAAACTCTAATTAACTTACATGATGTAATCAGCATGTTTTTAGCTTTCATTTAACGTAGGAAGCCCCAAATTTCGTTGAGCATACTTGGAAAATTTTGATTTTTAGTAAGAGCATGTCTAGAATTTGATGTATATTATGTTCTTCAAGTAGAAGCTTGATTTTCGGGCTGTTTTTGGATTAGATAACTTGATCCACATATGGCTTATAGTATATGGTTGGATTCGTCATTAAGTTATCTTTTTTTTGATATAAAAAACCCCAAATTCCATTGTGTATATTGAGAGAAATCTACGTTTTAGTAGACACATGTCAAGAACTAGGTTCTTCATGTATTCATCATAAATAGGTTGTGATTCGATTGAGTTTTCAGCAAATTTCTTGTTTCAATCTCTTGTTTTATGACCTTAGTATGTATATTAAGAACCCTACAGCATTTGGTTAAAATCCCAACTCATTTAGACCCCAAATCATTGAGTTTTCATGGTTTACGGAATCACCCGTCGCTTCTGGAAGTGTAGGGGTCGACCCATGGGGTCGACCCATGCACCCAGTGAAGGGGGTGTTGTGCCCCTGTGGTTTTGATGATGGTTTTGATGATTGGTTGTTGATGTGAGTTAATCAAATGTTCAGACATCTTGCTGCTCAGTTTAGATTAACATATTTCATGTTACATGTTAAACTGATGCATAAAGCATTCATTGGTGTGGTTTTGATGATTGATTTGGTTTTGATGATTGGTGTTTGATGATTGCTGGGGTTTTGTTGTGTAAGTCATTGCATTTGAAGTTCAGACTGTTTATCTCCTGCATAAAGCATTCATATGCATTTACAGAATCTCTACAGAGTCTGCATCTTTGGAAAGCCTGTACATCGGACAGTGGTTAGGCGAAGTCTATACATCCGTCCGTACAGTGTCTTGGCCAACATCTCTCGACCACCAAGTTTATACTTTGGTCGGTGTCAAGTCTGCACATTGGACTCTTGATCAAGTCTTCACATTCATTGTTAAGGCAAAGTCTATACAATGGCTTTGGGTCTCCAAGTCTATACAGCCTTTTGCCTCGCCAAAGTCTGTACATTGGTCTGCATAGGCTAAGTGTATACATTGTCCAGTACAATCATGCACTGTTCATGAAGATTGTACAGCCTTTTGCATTGGACTTAAAGTCTAGACATTGCACTGTTCCTTTCATCTTCGTGTTGTTCATGTTCACTACACTTCGTGTTGTTTCCCCTCACTAACACGAAAAGATTTCGTGTCGTCTGAGCTTACAACACTTCGTGTTGATTTCCATGCTTGACAGGAAAACTTGTATGAGGTATACTTCGTGCTATTCTAACCTTGTCATCTATGTCTTCGAGTCCTAGTCATAGTTGTTTAACTCTGTGTCGTGTCTCCCTCTGTCTTCATGTCGTGTTCCTGAAGCTGCTCTAAAAAGTTCTGATGAACTTCGAGTAGTTTTTCTGTAGACCTCGTGTCGATTCCTGCTTAGTAACCACACTTCGTGACGGTTACTATAGTCCACGTCTTCGTGTTGGTTTTATGCACTCCGTGTCGTCTTCTTTGTTTCATTCTGTTCTCATCTCACTTCGAGTCATTTTTTTTTGCATACTGTCTTCGTGATTGATTGGCACTTCGTCTTGGTTACAACACCTCGTGTTGTACTGTTTGACTTCGTGTCAGTTTCAGTTGCAGTCCATGTTGTTTTCATGTCGTTCTCCTTTATTGCCACCTCGTGTCGTTTTTATTATTAAGTCTTCGTGTCGTTTTACCTCGTGCAGTGTTATCCCGTGTCATTTACTGTTTCGACTTTGTGTCGTTATCAGCCTGTGTTGTTTTCATCTCGTGCTGTTCTCACTATCTTCGTGTTGGTTTTTCGCTTTAGACTTCGTGTCTTTCTCGCTTTGACCACACTCCGTGTCGGTTACTGTTTCGTCTCCTTGTTGTTTTTATCTTCGTGTCTTCGTGTCTTCGTGTTGTTTTTGTATTCGTAACTTCGTAGTGTCTGTTGTTACAGTGACACTTCGTGTCGTTCTCGTTTTACTTTGTGTTGTTTTCCTTCTACTTCGTGTTGTTTTCTTTCTACTTCGTGTTGTTCTCTTGTAGTGTTTTAGTTTTGTCACCGCTGTATCTCGTGTCGTTCTCTTCGTTGTGTCTGTTCTGTTACTGTTTATCTCGTGTCATTCCCAGTACAGTCCATACCTCATGCAGCTTTGCTTTTTGTGGCCATACAGCGTGTTAATGGTTTTTAATGTCATTACAGGTCCGAGGAAGAACATTCCACACACCTGAGCTGCACGTGATCCGAGACAAGAGTAATCAATCCTATAAAGACACGTGGCAGGAAAGTTCTGGATCAAGCGTGGGAGGCACACGCGTCTTGTGCCCTATCCACCTGCTGCTGATGCTATATAAGGAAGCCTTCGTCCACAGATGAAGGTCGATCGAGTTGGCGAGAAGAAAAGCGTATACAGAGAGCCACGATCCAGATAGAAGAAGAAAAGAGAAAGAAGAAGAGCAGAAGGAGAAGAAGAGAGGTAGAGAACTCGAGAAGAGTGTGAAGAGAAGAAGAAGCAGAGAGTGAGAGAAGAGCAGAAGAAAGAGAAAGAAAGATAGAGAGTGAGCGAGAGAGCTCGTGGAGAAGAAGGAAGATCTTACATGAAGATCCGTCTACTGGACCGTGGATCAAATCCAGGCCAGTCAGCTCCGTTGAGAGCCACATTGTGCATTTCATTTTTCAGCTTTCTGTTTTGCTGAAGACATTTTTCGTTTATTGTTCTTTCCTTTGTTTTCTGGTTTGCTGTGTTTCCGATACTCTGTAGAGTGGTCGGGGTTCCTCCTGTTAGTTCAGGAGAAGGGAGATTGACATCTCAGGTTGCAAGTAGCTGGGTGCTATTTGTGGGTTCCCTCCGGTTTGGAGGAAGGGAGATCTGATCTCCAGTTGCAAGTAGTTGGGAGCTACTTGTGGGTTCCCTCCGGTTTGGAGGAAGGGAGACTTGTCTCCGGTTCTGGGCTTGTGGATTCAAGCCCAGGGGTTCCCTCCATGTCTGGAGGAAGAGAGACCGTGTGTCTCTGGTTTGCTAGTGACTGGTGTCACTAGTGGTTCCCTCCGGTTGGGAGGAAGAGGGGAGGCTGTTCCCCTGGTCAAGCTGTTTGGCAGCATTTGTTGCAGACTGAGTCTGCTGTTTCTAGCGTGAGCTAGTGGAAGCCACACTCGGTTTGAGTGTGGGGTGGATGTAGGTCTGGAGGACCGAACCACCTAAAAATCCTCTGTGCAGTGGTCTGATTTCTCTATATGTTTTGCTTCCGCTAGATGTTTGCATAGGGGCGCTCCAAGTGGTTGATCAGATCTTGTTCTGAGTGTTTAATCCGTTGAGTGAGCGAAAGTTTATTTGAGTGGAAGAATGGTGCTACTGCTAATTAGTCTTTCAGATTTGATACATCTGTCTAGTTAGCACTCTAGATTGTTAGTGAGCATCATAACCTTTTAATTGGGTAAAGGTTTTTAAAGGGTTATATTCATTCACCCCCCCTCTGAATACTGCACCTAACCTAACAATTGGTATCAGAGCAGGTCTCTGATCTATCAGATCTAACAATCTGCAGAGGATCCTGCTGGTTTGTTTGGTGCTGTTCAGTGTGTGTGCTTTCTGTGTTCGTAGCTTTGATTCTCCGTCTTAGTGCATTGTCTTGCTTATTTGGTTTAGGTGCTTCAGTTTGTCCTGAACCTTCAGATTGTTTGCAATGGAGCCAATTGTGATGAAAGCTAGCTCCAGCAAAGCAAACAGATCCAACCACAGTGGATCATCAAGCGAGAAAAGCAGCCTCTCGCGGTCTGAAAGTGATGGAGACCACATGGCAATGGCAATTAGTGAATTCAGGAAATTCCTAAGAAAAAGAAAAGGAAAGCATGGTGATGACAGAAAGCAAAGAAGGTATACTTCTAATCCTGCCAAGATTATTGACTCTAATGTTTGCTACAAATGCAGGAAGGCTGGACACACAAAGGATGATTGTCCAGAGTTATTGAAACTCAAAGGGAACACCTCGGACATTGATAGAGAAGGAAGAAAGTCAATATGCTTAATGGCCAACCGGGATGATGAGGAATCCTCATCCAAGGTAAATTCTGAATCCGAATCAGATGGATACTCCTTTGAAGAATTAATAGTGATGTATGAAGACTTGTTCAAAGTATCCAAGAAATTAAAATCTAAAAATAGAAAGTTAAAAAAGAGATGTGAACAGATAAATTCTAATGTTTCATGTGAAAACTGTCAGAGACTAAAAACATCTCATGATATGTGCTTAGTTGATCTGAATACGAATAAGGAACAAATCTCCTCATTGGAAAATAAAAATGAAGAATTGAGGTTGCTAAACTCCGCCATGTCTGAGAGACTCCTGACAGTTGAAAAAGGGAAATCTATTCTGAAAGAAAATGAAGTGAGTAATGAATTCACATTGACACTGGAAAATGAGACTCTGAAAAGTCTGAATGATGAATTGCAAAATCAACTTATGTTGTGTGAGGACCACATTGTGTCTTTGGAAAGAGAAATTGAAGATCTAAAAAACTCCCTGTCAAAATTTGTTAAGGGAAGAGACAATTTGAATAAGCTCCTTGGTACGAATGTAAATTTTCAGAAGGAGGGACTGGGTTACAGTCTAGACATGAAGAAGGCTGAGAAGGCTTTTGGAGAAAAATTGAAGACTGTTTTCGTTAAAAGTTCAGAACAAGAAAAGCCCTCTACCTCATCCTCACCTCAGTACAAAAATCAGAAAGAGAATGAAAAACAGAAAACAAATAGAAAGAACTCTTCTATGCATATTGATCACAGTCCTCACCCACACTCGCATACATCTAGAAAGAGAACGATCTGTCACTACTGTCACAAACACGGACATTTGATGCATGATTGTAAGTTGATGGAAAAGGATGACCTAGCAGCTGCTCAAAACAATCAGGCTAGAGAACAGGTCCCGTGGGATAAAAAAATTGATTGTTATAACTGTGGAAAAATAGGACATGTAGCTGCACAATGCTGGTCAGGGTCATTTAGAAGAAACTCCCTTCAATGTTCTCATTGTAGAAAGCATGGCCACACAGTCAAAGACTGTTGGCATATCCAGGGTAGGAATGTCAATTTCAAATATGCTAAAATTCCTACAAAGAAAAATGATTTTGGAAGAAATAAAGTTGCAAATAAAAGAAAGACTTCTACATGTTCTGAATGTGGTAAGCTAGGCCACAAAGCTGCCAACTGTTGGCTAGCTGATTATGGAAAGAAATTTTTTTTTATGATAATCAAAGAAATACTCATGCTCATCTACATAGGCATCATACTTCAGCTAATTCGGCGGTGTCATGTAGATATTGTGGAAGGCTTGGTCATTCCATGAATAATTGCTATCAGTTGGAATTTGATGATTATCCTGCTGAGAGACCTTTTAGAACCCCTGCGAGGGTTAATTCAGGACCCAAGGCAGCTTGGGTTCCTGCAGGATCAATCTGATTTTATCTTGCAGGTGTGCCTTGGAAATGAAAGGGGTTAACCAAGGCACTCAAAAAGGCGGAGCCCCAGGAGTCAATTCCTCAGGTTAGGTCTGAACCTTGTTTAAATTCATATCCGAATCCGTGAGCATGAAAATTGTGAGTTTCATGTTGATTTACTTAATTGATGTATGATCTTATCTTGTCTAGTTGATCAGTCTGCAGTCCAGACTCAGCTATTGAATTCAATTCTGCATAACTGATGCTCTTCTCTTGATATATGATTGAACTGAATTTGAATGCTTCTTCAGTGTATATTGTCAATGCATGTGTCTCATAGGTACACATTTCGTCTGCATGACTATCATTTGCCTATTGCTGAAGACTGCATATTTTGTTTTCTGCCTCGAGTTGCATTGTCTTGCATAACCCTGGTATATCAAATGGTAAGTTACTAAAAGGCAAGGAAATCTGCCTAAAGGTTCTTACTATGTGTGAGATGGTCCTTGAGACCAGGTTCTCTGCCAAGTACCAAGGGTCTTGTCTTCATGTAGACCAGTGTACTGCATGTTTTCAGGGGGAGTAAGTTGCATATCTTTGCACAGCAATTCAATGTCGAGTCTTTGCATGTCCCTGCATTACATATAGGCTGTCAAATGCATACATGGGTCAGAGTTCACTGCATATCCTCTCTCACTGATTGTGTTGACCAAAACCTTGATCATACTATGTAAAACCTTGAGTCTTACACTTTCTCTTAATAAAGTTAACAATTGGTATTTCTACTATCAATTGATATCATTTGACTTCAGAATTCTATCAGTCTTTCATGAAGATTTCAATGGGCTATCTCGATCATAAATCTGAAAAACTCTTGAACTAGAAATCTTCTATTATACATTCTTAAGAATGACTGAAATAACTCATGTGGTTTAAGCTTAATGTATTCATGGAGTTTAACTTCAAAATCTCTTAACATATCTGAATCATGTTTAATAAATCTTAACCAACTGTTTCATGCTATGTCTTGCAAAAACTTCTGAAATCTGCACTTTTGAATACATGACTTTATTTGGTTAAGTACATGAGATTAATATTGTTTTGAAGCAAATGAATGTTTTTGAATTGTCTAAAGGGTAAAGTAATTGTCAGAGCAATGACCTTGGTCACTGAGAAACACATGTCCAAAGGATTGTGTCATGAGGTGCCTTAGTTAACTCTGTAAAAATTCATTGAAAATCAGGTAGAGCAATGGCATGCACACTGAGAAATACAATTCACTCATTAAAAATTGAGTTGTAGTGTGTCATGATGTGTAAATGCTAACTCTGTTCACATAAGGCATGACAGTTAGTCACACTAAGGGCTTAGGGATATTGGCCTCTGATCAAGGTATATCCTCTAGTTACAAGGTGTGTACTGGACTAAAGTGCACGTAAAATTTGTAGCAAGGAAAATTGTTGAATAAATTGAAATATCTGAATATTGATGTCAAAATCAAATTGCTACAACCCTAGACAAAATCAGATGACTTCATAATTGCTTGATTTCAATACAGATGCATGTAATTGCGAAAGAAGTCAATAAGTTTGATTGTGTAAGAGAAAGGGAGATTTATCAAGATAAATATGAGGGCTTGGTTCATTTTTATTAAACCATGGTTTCAGATATCAATACAGAATTTTATTGATAAACTCTACATACATCATGATTAAACCATGCTGTTCAATAAAGTTCATTCATAAGCCCTTATAATGGAAGACTTTGTAATATTCTGATTTGGATTTATGAGAATGATATTTCCTTGAAAATCTGATTGAATTCCTTCTGGTTGAAGCTCATCTGAACTTCTTCTGCTCATGTCCTTGGCTCAATGACCTGAACTTCTCCCTGTTTGCCCCTGTGGTATCCCTCTCACTTATCTCATAAGAGTCCACTTATTGAGGGGGAGCTTCCATGTCATGCATCACTTACATATCAATTGGCATCTCTTCAGGGGGAGCATTCCTTGTCATGCTGAATTATGTTCATATCATTTGTGACCTTGCATTCATATACTCGGGAGGGAGTATTGCATTTAATGTTGCATCTGCATTTTTACATTTCACCCTTCCCATTACCTTGCTCTTCTCTAATTCATGTTTTTGCTGAAACTATTAAAGGGGGAGAATCATGTTCTTGCAAGAGAGAAAATTTGACTGAACTTTTAAACTTGCTATAATTTCTCAAATTATTTTTCTTTTTGATGAAGTCAAAGGGGGAGAATAATTTGAGTCTTTAGAATGCCTCACATCATCAGAATGACTCAATATATTGAAAGTGTTGCCATCATCAAAAAGGGGGAGATTGTTGTGCCCCTGTGGTTTTGATGATGGTTTTGATGATTGGTTGTTGATGTGAGTTAATCAAATGTTCAGACATCTTGCTGCTCAGTTTAGATTAACATATTTCATGTTACATGTTAAACTGATGCATAAAGCATTCATTGGTGTGGTTTTGATGATTGGTGTTTGATGATTGCTGGGGTTTTGTTGTGTAAGTCATTGCATTTGAAGTTCAGACTGTTTATCTTCTGCATAAAGCATTCATATGCATTTACAGAATCTCTACAGAGTCTGCATCTTTGGAAAGCCTGTACATCGGACAGTGGTTAGGCGAAGTCTATACATCCGTCCGTACAGTGTCTTGGCCAACGTCTCTCGACCACCAAGTTTATACTTTGGTCGGTGTCAAGTCTGCACATTGGACTCTTGATCAAGTCTTCACATTCATTGTTAAGGCAAAGTCTATACAATGGCTTTGGGTCTCCAAGTCTATACAGCCTTTTGCCTCGCCAAAGTCTGTACATTGGTCTGCATAGGCTAAGTGTATACATCGTCCAGTACAATCATGCACTGTTCATGAAGATTGTACAGCCTTTTGCATTGGACATAAAGTCTAGACATTGCACTGTTCCTTTCATCTTCGTGCTGTTCATGTTCACTACACTTCGTGTTGTTTCCCCTCACTAACACGAAAAGATTTCGTGTCGTCTGAGCTTACAACACTTCGTGTTGATTTCCATGCTTGACAGGAAAACTTGTATGAGGTATACTTCGTGCTATTCTAACCTTGTCATCTATGTCTTCGAGTCCTAGTCATAGTTGTTTAACTCTGTGTCGTGTCTCCCTCTGTCTTCATGTCGTGTTCCTGAAGCTGCTCTAAAAAGTTCTGATGAACTTCGAGTAGTTTTTCTGTAGACCTCGTGTCGATTCCTGCTTAGTAACCACACTTCGTGACGGTTACTATAGTCCACGTCTTCGTGTTGGTTTTATGCACTCAGTGTCGTCTTCTTTGTTTCATTCTGTTCTCATCTCACTTCGAGTCATTTTTTTTTGCATACTGTCTTCGTGATTGATTGGCACTTCGTCTTGGTTACAACACCTCGTGTTGTACTGTTTGACTTCGTGTCGGTTTCGGTTGCAGTCCATGTTGTTTTCATGTCGTTCTCCTTTATTGCCACCTCGTGTCGTTTTTATTATTAAGTCTTCGTGTCGTTTTACCTCGTGCAGTGTTATCCCGTGTCATTTACTGTTTCGACTTTGTGTCGTTATCAGCCTGTGTTGTTTTCATCTCGTGCTGTTCTCACTATCTTCGTGTTGGTTTTTCGCTTTAGACTTCGTGTCTTTCTCGCTTTGACCACACTCCGTGTCGGTTACTGTTTCGTCTCCTTGTTGTTTTTACCTTCGTGTCTTCGTGTCTTATTGTTGTTTTTGTATTCGTAACTTCGTAGTGTCTGTTGTTACAGTGACACTTCGTGTCGTTCTCGTTTTACTTTGTGTTGTTTTCCTTCTACTTCGTGTTGTTTTCTTTCTACTTCGTGTTGTTCTCTTGTAGTGTTTTAGTTTTGTCACCGCTGTATCTCGTGTCGTTCTCTTCGTTGTGTCTGTTCTGTTACTGTTTATCTCGTGTCATTCCCAGTACAGTCCATACCTCATGCAGCTTTGCTTTTTGTGGCCATACAGCGTGTTAATGGTTTTTAATGTCATTATAGGTCCGAGGAAGAACATTCCACACACCTGAGCTGCACGTGATCCGAGACAAGAGTAATCAATCCTATAAAGACACGTGGTAGGAAAGTTCTGGATCAAGCGTGGGAGGCACACGCGTCTTGTGCCCTATCCACCTGCTGCTGATGCTATATAAGGAAGCCTTCGTCCACAGATGAAGGTCGATCGAGTTGGCGAGAAGAAAAGCGTATACAGAGAGCCACGATCTAGATAGAAGAAGAAAAGAGAAAGAAGAAGAGCAGAAGGAGAAGAAGAGAGGTAGAGAACTCGAGAAGAGTGTGAAGAGAAGAAGAAGCAGAGAGTGAGAGAAGAGCAGAAGAAAGAGAAAGAAAGATAGAGAGTGAGCGAGAGAGCTCGTGGAGAAGAATGAAGATCTTACCTGAAGATCCGTCTACTGGACCGTGGATCAAATCCAGGCCAGTCAGCTCCGTTGAGAGCCACATTGTGCATTTCATTTTTCAGCTTTCTGTTTTGCTGAAGTCATTTTTCGTTTATTGTTCTTTCCTTTGTTTTCTGGTTTGCTGTGTTTCCGATACTCTGTAGAGTGGTCGGGGTTCCTCCTGTTAGTTCAGGAGAAGGGAGATTGACATCTCAGGTTGCAAGTAGCTGGGTGCTATTTGTGGGTTCCCTCCGGTTTGGAGGAAGGGAGATCTGATCTCCAGTTGCAAGTAGTTGGGAGCTACTTGTGGGTTCCCTCCGGTTTGGAGGAAGGGAGACTTGTCTCCGGTTCTGGGCTTGTGGATTCAAGCCCAGGGGTTCCCTCCAGGTCTAGAGGAAGAGAGACCGTGTGTCTCTGGTTTGCTAGTGACTGGTGTCACTAGTGGTTCCCTCCGGTTGGGAGGAAGAGGGGAGGCTGTTCCCCTGGTCAAGCTGTTTGGCAGCATTTGTTGCAGACTGAGTCTGCTGTTTCTAGCGTGAGCTAGTGGAAGCCACACTCGGTTTGAGTGTGGGGTGGATGTAGGTCTGGAGGACCGAACCACCTAAAAATCCTCTGTGCAGTGGTCTGATTTCTCTATATGTTTTGCTTCCGCTAGATGTTTGCATAGGGGCGCTCCAAGTGGTTGATCAGATCTTGTTCTGAGTGTTTAATCCGTTGAGTGAGCGAAAGTTTATTTGAGTGGAAGAATGGTGCTACTGCTAATTAGTCTTTCAGATTTGATACATCTGTCTAGTTAGCACTCTAGATTGTTAGTGAGCATCATAACCTTTTAATTGGGTAAAGGTTTTTAAAGGGTTATATTCATTCACCCCCCCTCTGAATACTGCACCTAACCTAACAGGGGGTCGACCCAATGGGTCGACCCATGAAGCTTTTTTTTTGAGGGGTCGACCCAATGGGTCGACCCACACCCAGGAAGGCTCCTGGAATGCCAGGGGTCGACCCAATGGGTCGACCCATGCCCTGTATGACCCCATTAATGATGTTTTTGACCCGGGGATCAATCCGGATCATTGGGGAATCAATCCATTCAACCTAATCACATTGAAAACTACATTTTTGAGGAACTAATGACCTATTCATGTACCCTTTTTAGTTTCAATTAACATTGGTCCATACATGCAAACTTAGTGTAAAAATACACTGTTTATCATCTTCATTTCAATGCATACAAGATTAAATAGAAACCCACATAATTAGTGGTTAATGGTGTAACTAAATCTCTGTTAATACATTCTATTTCACTCATGTGGGAGTTGTTCTTTGCCTTATCATCTTGAATCAGCTTCTTGGCAATTGTCTTAATGCAAATGATAATGGTTAATCATGATATCTTAATTTGGTGATTAGGATTAATATGTTGATTAGCTTGTTTGATTGCTACTGTTTTACAGTAGCACAGCACGATTAACTTTTTTTGTGACTTGGTTTCGATCTCCTTGATGATTATACTTACCTTGAAATTCTGGAAATGAATCTCTTTCCTACGTGAAGTTGTTATTGCTACTTAGTTTAAACCTTGGAATTCTGGCCATAAACTGTGGAAGTCTAGATTCGTGGGATCTTTGATCCAAAGAAATCAATGCCTGGCAAACAATTAAGGGCTCGGTCTGGTCCTGGGAAGAGCGCCCGAACACTACGTGTACCCCCGGGGAGGTGAATGACTAGGTGTGGCATTTGGCACCAGTACTTGACATGTGTTAAATCTAGGACTGTCCACTACTCTCTCCACTACTCTCTACATTACTTTCTACTACTTTTCACTTTTCACTCTTCACTGTTCTATACTCTACTTGTGGTTACTTTACTTGCTTATTACTTGGACGTGGAAATGAAATTACATACGTGCTTGACATGACTTGAATTGTCTTGATATAGCCAACTTTTTATCGTTATCTCCTGTAGTAAATTCTTGTCTTACTATTCTATTCATTATATTTCTTGACCTTGCAAGATCTTTGAATTCTGTTTCGTGATATCACCGTTATCTTTTTATTATTTTTATCATTTGTAGCATGACATTTTAAAATGTAATTAAACTGTTAATCACTTATACCTGTCTGTTATTTCCTACTGAGCGTCAGCTCATAGTTGTGTTTTCCCCCCTTTCCAGGCTTTTCAGGTGACGCGCTTACCGATGGGGAAGGACAGGAGTGATGTCTTGAGTGTATCAGTTCTAGTGTGTTAGTAGTGTGTTATCTTTCTTTAGTTGTGTTTTGGAGAGCTTTTAGTCTCAGTCATGTTATTGAGTTTTAGTGGTTGATTATTCCAGTTGTATTAAGTTGAACTTGAGGTTATTGTATCAGTTGTGGTTTGTTAATGATCATTTAGTATTTCCATCTTGTAGCACTTGTGTATTATTTTAGATTAGTTCTCTCTCTTGCCAGCGTGTCCCTAACTGTACGTCCCGATATTTCCGCCTTGTTCGGGACGTGATAGTTTAGTTGGTATCAGAGCCTAGGTTTCACATTCCTAGGTTTCCTAAGTTTTAGGTTTTCTTGCATTGCATCCCAATAATCGGTATATCAAATGGTGTTGTCCGAACGTTAGGCTACGCCTATCGGGAAGGTCGCACACTTGCGCGAGTGATCTTCGGACCGATTACCTCCGCCAGGTACCGAGTTTTTGGTCGTGTCTAGGTGCATTAGATCCCTAACCTTGTAAAAGTCTAGGACCTGACCTGGTGAGAATGGGTAGAAACTTGGGTTAAGATCGTTTCTTAATCGTGTAATTATTTATCTTGATTAAACCTAAGTAATCTATTTCTCGTGTAGATGGCAGCTGATCGTGCTGAATGGAGGAACCTACAGCGTACAGTGCAAGGCCTTACTCAGGCCCTTCAGGAAGTAGCTCAGGCAGGAGCGGCACCGCATGGCACGGTGATCTATACCGGAACTTCCGCGGAATGAACCCGCCTAGATTCGCTGGTTCGACTGACCCTGACCAAGCCGAGCACTGGCTAGATGAGATGGGGAGAATCTTTGAAGTTATGCAATGCACCAACCAGGAGCGTGTCCTTTTGTCCACATTTCAACTGGAACATGATGCACGTACTTGGTGGGATTCTATCAAGGCAACTCTCGGTGATCGGCAAGTTATGTGGGAAAAGTTCGAAGAACTCTTCAACAGCAAGTATTTTTCTGATAGAGTGCAAGAGAAGAAAGCGGCAGAGTTCGCGGCCTTGAAACTGCGAGGTTTGTCCGTGGCAGAGTATGAGGCTCAATTTGCACGGCTTTCTCGTTATGCTACTCATCTCATTTCCACCGAGAAGATGAAGGCAAAGCGCTTTCTCAAGGGATTGAAGCTTCATTATATCAACCAATTGGCTCCGATGGAGATTTCCACTTATTCTGAGATGGTAAGGAAAGCGCAAGTTCTAGAGGATACTCTTGAGATGACGGAGAGAATCCGTGGGAAAGGCACCAAGAAAGAATTACCTACGGGTTCCGGGAGTGTCAAACCCGGGTATACCAAGAAGAGGCCTGTTAGTGGACCTGGTTCGTGGAGCGGGTCCGGATCGTGGAAGGGCAAGATGCCGAGGCATGAAGACAAGAAGCCTGGCCCTATTGTTCCATTCAAGGGCGTGTGCAACTATTGTGATCGTCCGGGTCACAAGATAGAGGAGTGCTGGCGCAAGCAAGGCGCCTGTTTGCGATGTGGAAGCAAGGAGCACCGTATCCCCAATTGTCCTCTCATATCGGAACAAGCTACACCGGCAAAACCTCTAGTCTTCAAGAAACCACAAGGCAAGCTTCAAGCTTTACATGAAGATGAAACTGGGATTTCTGATGATGGCGGACTCGTCGAAGGTACCCTTACTATAATCGATAAGCCCACATTTGCTCTCTTTGATACTGGTGCAACACATTCATTTATTTCTCGGAGATTTGCTAAGTCATTAGTTTTGGAACCTGTTTTGATGAATACTCCGTTAGAGATTTCAACCCCTATTGGCACTAGATCAACAATCCAGTATTTCTATCCTTCTAGTAAGGTTATGATTGGTGAACAGAACTTTCCAGCATATTTGGTCTGCATGGACATGAAGGATTATGATGTAATCCTAGGAGCAGATTGGTTGGCCAAGTATGAGGCCAATGTTCACTGTAGTTCTAGCTCAGTGACTTTTACTGGACATTCTGGTTTATCTTTTACGGGAGTCAAGCACCATAACTCCGTACCGCTCATCTCGGCTCTTCGAGCTGATAAGCTTTTGAGGCATGGGTGTGAGGCTTTTCTAGCCTTTGTTTGTGCAACTCCTGAGCAGCAGATGGAGATCAAGGACATTCCTGTTGTCCGAGATTTTCCTGATGTCTTTCTAGAAGAACTACCAGGACTTCCGCCTGAGCGGGAAGTTATCTTTTCTATTGATCTTATTCCTGGCACAGCTCCTATTTCTAAGGCTCCTTATCGTATGTCTCCTGCGGAACTGAGGGAACTGAAGCAGCAACTGATGGAATTACTTGAGAAGGGTTTTATTCGTCCTAGTACTTCTCCGTGGGGAGCCCCTGTACTATTTGTCAGGAAGAAAGATGGTTCGATGAGGCTGTGCATTGATTATCGGTAATTAAACCAGCAGATTGTCAAGAACAAATATCCCTTGCCGAGGATTGACGAGTTATTTGACCAGATAGCGGGAGCTCAATATTTCTCTAAGATCGATCTTCGATCTGGATATCACCAGTTGCGGATTAAGGAAGAGGATATTTCTAAAACGGCTTTCCGCAGTAGGTATGGTCATTTTGAGTTTGTCGTTATGCCTTTTGGTCTAACGAATGCACCAGCGGCTTTCATGCAGTTGATGAATGATGCATTTCGGCCCTATCTTGATCAATGGGTCGTGGTCTTTATTGATGACATCCTGATTTATTCTAAGAATGAGGAGGAACATGCTGAACATCTGAGAATGGCATTGCAATTGTTGAGAGATCATCAACTATATGCTAAGTTCAGTAAGTGTGAATTCTGGCTGCAAGAGGTGTCCTTTCTAGGACATATCATTACGAAGAACGGTATTTCTGTTGATCCTTCGAAGGTTGAGGCAGTGAAGAATTGGGAACAGCCTACTAGTGTGACAAAAGTTAGAAGTTTTCTAGGCCTGGCAGGTTATTATCGAAGATTTATTCAAGATTTCTTCAAGATTGCAGTACCTATGACAAGATTAACCCGCAAGGAGAATAAGTTTGATTGGTCAGATGATTGTCAGCGAAGCTTTCAGACTCTGAAGGAGTGTTTGACTACTGCACCTGTTTTGGCTTTACCTTCTGGTGAAGGAGGATTTGTTGTTTATACTGATGCATCAGGTATTAGCTTAGGCTGTGTACTCATGCAGCATGGGAAGGTGATTGCCTATTCCTCTAGACAGTTGAGGAAGCACGAAGATAATTATCCTGTTCATGATTTGGAACTTGCTGCAGTCGTGTTTGCTTTGAAGATATGGAGGCATTACTTGTATGGAGAAACCTTTACAGTGTTCTCAGATCATAAGAGTTTGAAGTATTTATTTTCTCAGAAGGAACTCAACATGAGGCAGCGGAGATGGTTGGAGTACTTGAAAGACTTCGACTTCTCGATTGAGTATCATCCTGGCAAAGGTAATGTTGTGGCAGATGCATTAAGCCGGAAGCCGGTAGCTAGATTGTCAAGTCTCATGTTACAAGAATGGAGGTTGTTGGAACAATTATCTAGTCTGGATCTTAATATTGACAATGATCGGATCTTGATTGCTCAGATTCAACTTAAACCTGAATTATTGATAGAGATCAAGTCCTTGCAAGATAATGACCCCGAGTTGGTAGAGATCAAGGGAAGCTTGAGTAGCAGACCTGACTTCATGTTGGCCGATGATGGTAGATTATTATTTAAAGGCAGAACTTGTGTTCCGGATGAGGCTACAATAAAGAACAAAATTCTTGAGGAAGCTCATAGATCCAGATATACCATTCATCTTGGAGGCACTAAGATGTACCGAGATTTGAAAAGGTCCTTTTGGTGGCCGAATATGAAAAGAGAAGTTACAGATTTTGTGAGCAGATGTTTGGTATGTCAGCAAGTTAAGGCCGAACATTTCAGACCAGCAGGGAAATTGAAACCACTCGACATATCCCAATGGAAGTGGGAAAGTATTGGCATGGATTTCATTATGGGTCTACCTAGGACTCGTGGTGGATTTGATGCGATATGGGTGATTGTCGATCGATTGACAAAGTCGGCTCATTTCTTACCAATTAAGTCCAAGTGGACGATTGATGTATTGGCTGCCTTGTATATAAAGGAAGTGGTGAGATTGCATGGTATCCCAGTGAATATAGTATCTGATCGAGACCCCAGATTTACTTCACATTTCTGGAAGGGACTGCAAGAGTCTTTGGGTACTCGTCTGAATTTCAGTACTGTTTTTCATCCATAGACAGATGGACAGACTGAAAGAACCAATCAGATAGTGGAAGATATGTTGCGAGCTTGCATGATTGATTTCGGTGGTAATTGGAGTGAGCATTTGGCATTAATTGAATTCGCTTACAATAACAACTATCAGTCTAGCATTCAGATGGCTCTTTTTGAAGCACTATATGGTAGAAGTTGTCGTTCCCCGTTGTGTTGGGACGAGGTAGGTGAGAAACAGTGGCTTGGACCAGATCTTGTTTCGGAATCATCACAGAACATCCGTGTTATCCGAGACCGGTTACAAGTAGCCCAGTCAAGACAGAAGAGTTATGCCGACAATAGGAGAAGAGCATTGGAATTTCAGGTTGGCGAGCATGTGTTCTTAAAGGTCTCTCCAACGAGAGGGATCCGAAGATTTGGCATTCATGGCAAGTTGAGTCCGAGGTACATTGGTCCATTCGAGATTCTAGATAGAGTGGGAGAGGTGGCATACAGACTGGCTTTACCACCGCATTTGTCTGGCATACATAATATTTTCCATGTGTCTATGTTGCGGAAATATGTGTACGATCCCACTCATATCATTCAGCAGGTGGATTTTGAACTGAAGGAAGATTTGACCTATGAGGAAAGACCTGCCAAGATTCTGGACCGGAAGCAACAGCAACTCCGGAATCGTTCGATACCGATGGTCAAGATTCAGTGGAGTCGGCGTGGGACTGAAGAAGCTACATGGGAGTCTGAAGAGACTATGCGAAAGCGGTATCCCGATCTATTCTAGGTGAGCGATCTTTTTCTACTCTCAGTTTTAGTGCAGTGAATTTGGAGGACCAAATTCCTTTAAGTAGGGGAGGGTGTAAGATCCCAAATTCTTTAGAAATTTATTTAGAAAGTTATTTGTAATTATTTGGAATTTATTTGAAGTTATTCGAATTAATGAGAATTATCCAAATTAATTAGATTAATTCATTAATTAATAGAATAAGTCATTTTTCTACTATTTTCTAAAAATCCCCAAAAATCACATCTTGTAGAATTAATTTTGTTTAGCAATTTTGTCTTCTACATTTAAGCCTAAGAAAATCATTTATTATGCCGAATTAGTGAACTTAGTTTTCCGAACTTAACATTTAACTATTTACGGAATAGTATAAGTAATAATCCGACTACCTTAGAAAAATCTGTAAAAATAGTAAATAGATTTAGGTCGATGTAGATAACAACTTTTCCTTCTGACATTAGGCCATTGTAAATCCGTGGTAAGATCTATTTAGAGTTTAAACCCAAAAGTGCACACTTTTGACCCATACCTAACCCTTAGTTTAAAACACGAAATTCGACCTCAATACTCGACCAAATGATCTGAAATCAAGAGCAAATGGAAGGCCACAATGTAAGGAACATTTACCCTCAATCAATTTGAGGTAAACCTAGCCCCAAAACGTGCTGCCGACATAGTTTGGTCAAGTCAAGGATTTCGGCGCCGTTTCTAAAAACGTAGCTTGCAGCAGCGAATACTCCCAATTCCGATGGCTCCAGAAGCTCTATGAGCTATCAAAATGAAGCCCTACGAGTCTTCATCCATTTGGCTACTGTGGGGTTCGCTGAAGTTTCAGATCTGGAGAGATCTAGCTCGATTTGTGGAGGTGGGTCAGCAGGCCGTTGGCTTTCCTTCATCCTTCTTTGATCCATCGATTGAGGTAGGAATTCTCAACCAAATCTTGATCATGAGTATAGCAAATTGTTCCTCTCATCGAGCTCTATCCATTGGTGGCAAAAGCCCCAATTTTCATTAGGTGTCCGTGGAGAAATCGAGCTTTTTGTGAGGTGCTGTCCAAGTGTTCTTCATCCTAGGGTTTGAGTTTTCTCTCTCCGATTTGAGGTAGGATCTAACAACCAAACTCTAATTAACTTACATGATGTAATCAGCATGTTGTTAGATTTCATTTAACGTAGGAAGTCCCAAATTTCATTGAGCATACTTGGAGAATTTTGATTTTTAGTAAGAGCATGTCTAGAATTTGATGTATATTATGTTCTTCAATTAGAAGCTTGATTTTCGGGCTATTTTTGGATTAGATAACTTGATCCACATATGGCTTATAGTATATGGTTGGATTCATCATTAAGTTAGCTTTCTTTTGATATAAAAGCCCCAAATTCTGTTGTGTATATTGAGAGAAATCTACGTTTTAGTAGACGCATGTCAAGAACTAGGTTCTTCATGTATTCATCATAAATAGGTTGTGATTCGATTGAGTTTTTAGCAAATTTCTTATTTCAATCTCTTGTTTTATGACCTTAGTATGTATATTAAGAACCCTACAGCATTTGGTTAAAATCCCAACTCATTTAGACCCCAAATCATTGAGTTTTCATGGTTTACGGAATCACCCGTCGCTTCTGGAAGTGTAGGGGTCGACCCATGGGGTCGACCCATGCACCCAGTGAAGGGGGTCGACCCAATGGGTCGACCCATGAAGCTTTTTTTTTGAGGGGTCGACCCAATGGGTCGACCCACACCCAGGAAGGCTCCTGGAATGCCAGGGGTCGACCCAATGGGTCGACCCATGCCCTGTATGACCCCATTAATGATGTTTTTGACCCGGGGATCAATCCGGATCATTGGGGAATCAATCCATTCAACCTAATCACATTGAAAACTACATTTTTGAGGAACTAATGACCTATTCATGTACCCTTTTTAGTTTCAATTAACATTGGTCCATACATGCAAACTTAGTGTAAAAACACACCGTTTATCATCTTCATTTCAATGCATACAAGATTAAATAGAAACCCACATAATTAGTGGTTAATGGTGTAACTAAATCTCTGTTAATGCATTCTATTTCACTCCCGTGGGAGTTGTTCTTTGCCTTATCATCTTGAATCAGCTTCTTGGCAATTGTCTTAATGTAAATGATAATGGTTAATCATGATATCTTAACTTGGTGATTAGGATTAATATGTTGATTAGCTTGTTTGATTGCTGCTGTTTTATAGTAGCACAGCACGATTAACTCTTGTTGTGACTTGGTTTCGATCTCCTTGATGATTATACTTACCTTGAAATTCTGGAAATGAATCTCTTTCCTACGTGAAGTTGTTATTGCTACTTAGTTTAAACCTTGGAATTCTGGCCATAAACTGTGGAAGTCTAGATTCGTGGGATCTTTGATCCAAAGAAATCAATGCCTGGCAAATAATTAAGGGCTCGGTCTGGTCCTGGGAAGAGCGCCTGAACACTACGTGTACCCCCGGGGAGGTGAATGACTAGGTGTGGCATTTGGCACCAGTACTTGACATGTGTTAAATCTAGGACTGTCCACTACTCTCTCCACTACTCTCTACATTACTTTCTACTACTTTTCACTTTTCACTCTTCACTGTTCTATACTCTACTTGTGGTTACTTTACTTGCTTATTACTTGGACGTGGAAATGAAATTACATACGTGCTTAACATGACTTGAATTGTCTTGATATGGCCAACTTTTTATCGTTATCTCCTGTAGTAAATTCTTGTCTTACTATTCTATTCATTATATTTCTTGACATTGCAAGATCTTTGAATTCTGTTTCGTGATATCACCGTTATCTTTTTATTGTTTTTATCATTTGTAGCATGACATTTTAAAATGTAATTAAACTGTTAATCACTTATACCTGTCTGTTATTTCCTACTGAGCATCAGCTCATAGTTGTGTTTTCCCCCCTTTCCAGGCTTTTCAGGTGACGCGCTTACCGATGGGGAAGGGTAGGAGTGATGTCTTGAGTGTATCAGTTCTAGTGTGTTAGTAGTGTGTTATCTTTCTTTAGTTGTGTTTTGGAGAGCTTTTAGTCTCAGTCATGTTATTGAGTTTTAGTGGTTGATTATTCCAGTTGTATTAAGTTGAACTTGAGGTTATTGTATCAGTTGTGGTTTGTTAATGATCATTTAGTATTTCCATCTTGTAGCACTTGTGTATTATTTTAGATTAGTTCTCTCTCTTGCCAGCGTGTCCCTAACTGTACGTCCCGATATTTCCGCCTTGTTCGGGGCGTGACAGCTTCTTCCACTTCTTCCTGCTGACTGCAACGTGAAGGGGCGAGCATCTTCCTCTTCTTCATCCTATTGGCAGATGTGAGAAGGGGGAACCTCCATCATCTTCTTCCTCCTACGATTACTCTGTTTGAAACAGAGTACCGTAACAGCATACGAAGTCTTCATCATGTTCATCATTCCGATCTTCCTAAAGGTAGGTCTTCTCAAGTTACGTAGCCCAAACAAAGTTAATTCATGATTGTAGGTTTTTTCTCAAGTAACGAAGCCAATATGATAGATTAAAATCATATATACCATGCATATAGTTATCGTTGTGTTCCGTTGAAGTTCTGTAATTTTACAGTAAATAGCGACCCTTCCTAGGGCGCTATTTCTTTTTGACGACCCCATGCACGGTCGTCAATTCCCATTTGATTTAATAATTACACATGTTAAAAATTTAATATCTATGTAACAACTTATCTGATTTAATGCATGATCATAGTTTTGAAATCCTGCTATTTTTCTTGACCTGTCCATATACTTGTTGTCATAGAATTTTTATATTGATAAAAATGCTACTATTCATAATCCAAATTTGATTAAAAGGAAAATGACGACTTTCACCCTATCGTTTATTTAAAAAAAGTGACCCTGTCTTGGGCGCTATATGCATAGAAGGCGACGGTGACCAAGTCGCTATAAAAAAATCCTAAAAATCTGAATACATATTAATGCATATATCTAAACTGAAATTGACGACTCAGTACATAGTCTTCAATTTATGAAATAGCGACCCTGACTGGGGCGCTATATTCCTAGAACGTGGCAGCAGACCAGGCGCCATTTACTTAATTCTGGAAATTTATACATAACTATATATTGATATATATATATATATTAATTGAATTAGCGACTCACTGAAGAGTCTTCATTTTATGAAATAGCGCCCCTGACCAGGGCGCTACTTATTGAATTCGTGACTTTGGCTAAGGTGCCAATTCCTTGTTTTCTGATTTTTCATGTTTTCCTATTACCGTGGATTTATATATATATATATGGCACTATATTCCAGTCCGTGACTATAGTTCCATGTTTTTCGATGTTTTATCGATTACCCTTCAACTCTCGGTGACGTACAAGCCCTCCATTGGACATTCCATTCCTTTGGACTGGCAAGTTAGTCATTGGGACCTCTGTAAGTCTCCTCGTAGCCTTGGATTCCCTCAAGGCCGACTGAGTTGGTTGTACCTTAAACACCTTATACCTTTTTTATTACCATGTCATGTGGTAAACCGGCCCTCTCATGGTGCCATCTTGGTCCATGAGAGAATAATCCTAGCCGGTGGAATGATGATATTCCACTAGGCGATGTCTTGGATTGAGTCCCTTATAGATGGGGTCAATCTCTCAGCTTGATTCATGTCCCTTGATTGGTGACGGGTTTAGTCATCCACTCAAGTTATCACGGCTACCTAGTTAAGGTATCGATTCTACCCAGGTTATCGACATGTTATGGTTCTCGTTGGTTTTATCATTATCCATCTAATGTTCTTCTTGAATTCTGTGGAACCTATCCACGAATCTACCTTGATATCCTACATGAGTTTGTTCTTGGAATTCCATGGCTATCACTAAAGTGGTTGTCTAGATATTACATGTAACAATGTCCGCGCATATAGGGCCCGATCTGGTCCTGCAAGGAGCACCAGAAAGTACTTGTGCCCAGGGGAGTTATATTGATCACGGTGTGGCATTGCACCGAAGTACTTGCTTGAATCTACAACACTCCACTATGTCTCTCTCTCTCTCGCGTGCTTGACTTGATTGACTTGACACGACTTGCGTGGCCCGAAATGGGCAAAGTACTTGCTTGTTAATAGCCATTATCTCATGACATGAAAACTTTTATTGATATACTCGGTACTTGTTCAAATACTTGAAATCTTGAATACTTGAAATTCCCTATCTTGGATCAACAGTACATGTTATTTCCTCTCGTTATCATGTTCAATTCCATAGCGTTCTATTTTACATGATTGACATGCTAGACTTGCATTTTCATTTGGAAGAGGTAATTAGTTAAACCAATTGCTAGTTCTTGAGATATAATTCCTACTGAGCGTTCGCTCATCAAGTTCTTTTCCCCAAACTTTTCAGGTAATACGGACCCTGACTCAGACTCGGATGGGCAGGAGCAAGAGTGACGAGCGTAGAATCTGCAAGCGTCATGCTACTACACCTTATCGTGTCGAGTCATCCTTAGTTTATTCCTTGGAGTCTTGTCGTTAGATCTTTTGTTATTTCAGCAGTTGTAACATTTAAGGCTTGTGGGCCTGATTAGAATTGTTAAGTCTTGGAGTTATGTGACTTTGTTTAATGAATTAAGTCGTTATCAATGGTATCAGTACTTGGTTATGTTTTAAAATTCTTGTCTTATTGCGCACTCTATTTTGATGTTGAAATTCTACTTGCTCTGATTGACATGATTGATATAAACTCGTCACGTTTTTCCCGGGTTCTTTCTGCGCTCGAGGCATGACAAATTGTGAGTATTAGAACTGGAAACAAAAGATGTTTGAGTTTTATTTCCAAAACTCTTTTTATTTGCAGCATTATAGCCTAACCCTTCCTTCTGAAAATTAACCTTGCTTCCAAGAAGCTTATCTAAATTGTTCCTTCCTTCAACAAATCTAGACAAGGATTCATTTAGATCATTGTTTTCTTGTTGGAGAGCTAGAATACTAAACTCATAACTGGCCAGTTCTTCTTCACAAGACTTAATTTGTTGACACATTGCATCATTCAGATTTTTGAGGGTTTCAACTTCTTGTTTCAATTCGAGCTCATTTTGATTTTCATCAAGGGCACATTTTCCTTTTTCTAAGACAAGAAGTCTTTCCGACATAGCAGTATTCAACTGTTTCAATTCCTCATTTTATTTCTCCATTTCTCAGTTTCTGCCTTCAATTTAGTGTTCTCCTCCTCAAGCTTATCATCATCAAACAAAACATCAGTTAGGAAACTCTAGTTTTCCTTAACATTTTCTTGCTGGTTTTCTGGTTCATATTTTTCAAGGTTTTCCTGAAACTTTAAATTGACAGCTCTAACAGCCTCGAATTTTTCAGTGATCAATCTATTTTCACTTTCAAGATTGATTAATATTTGTTCAGATTCCTGACATTATTTTTTGAGTTTTTCATTTTCAGATTTGACTTGATCAAGTTCTGAGTTGATTGCATCTAGATTCGACAATTGTCTTCTGAATATTTCATTTTTAGTTTTCAGAATTTCAATGTTTTTACCTCCAGAGTTAGGATTCTCTAGATTATTTAACTTCTTTTTCAGACTTTTATTCTTCTTCCCTAGTTTTTCATAAGATTCTAACAGGTTGGCATAGGCATCTTCCCAATCATCTAAAGTGTAACTAGATAATGAATTGTTTACCTCTTCAACATCTTCGAACTCATCTTGATCACTGCTATGGTTGCTCTCATTAACCATCAAGCATATGCCATCACTTCTCTTATAGGCTGCCATCAGTTTGTCCACGATATCTTTAGCAGACTTGCAATTTGTAACAAACGGAAAGATGTCAGAATCAATAGTCCTTCTTAAAATGCTGAGAACTCTCATATTTTCATTATTTTTCATTCTATGTTTGTCCGTCCATTTGGACACATCTTTAGGCATTCTGTGTGGACCTTTGGAAATAAGATTCCAGAGGTTAGGATTCACTGAATTTATGAATGTGCACAGACTGCCAGGCTAGTTAGGGAAATCAGACCCATTAAAAATCGGAGGATGAGCCATTGGCATATTGGAAGCAGACGACCAGTAATAATAAACGGCAAATAGAGGAAGAAACCACCGAGAAACACCAGGAATTACTGTAGATCGTTGGATCTGAAAAGACAGTAACCCGCTCTGATACCACTTGTTGAGGTGCTAGGCTCGGATTCAGAGGGGGGTGAATGAATCCCCTTTGAAAAATATTTACCCAATTTGAATCTTAAATCCCAATTAACACTGAACTCATAAAATCTTGCGGAAATAAAAATTAGGGTTCAGTAATGCAGGTGTTCTAGTAAGATTCACACTCAAACACTTAATTAGTCAACCTAATGCGAATCTCTTTCGAACACTTAACATGCACAACCAGTGGTTCTTACTTCGGCACTTAGCATGAATAAAACTGTAGAAGATTGGAACGCAGTAAAACAGCTTGATCTAAACAGATGTTCTAATGAGACACATGATAGAACACTTAACCTGCATGCCCAGTAAACACAGTAATTCTATGCAATTGAACCGATCCCAAGCATTCATCTACCGTGAGTGAAAAGTAATTAGATCGTGATCCTAAACATGCATCTAGCAAACTCAGAGAGGTAATCAAATCACGATGCACAAGGAGTTTTAGGTGGTTCGGTCCTCCAGACCTACATCCATCCCACACTACAACTAGAATGTGGCTTACTACTACGAAACAGCTTGAAACCGCTGGGCGTCACAGCTTGCCTACGAACTCTGCCTAACAGCTTGAACCAGAGGAACACACTCCTCTCTTCTTCCAACCCGGAAGGAACCACTAGTGACACCCAGTCACTAGCAACTAGAGACCCAAGTCTCTCTTCCTCTAAACCAGAGGGAAACCACAAGCGACACCCAGTCACTTGCAAACCGGAGGACCAATCCTCCCTTCCTCCAAATCGGAGGGAACCACTAGCGACACCCAGTCACTAGCACCCAGAGACCCAAGTCTCTCTTCTCCTGAGTCCACAGGAGGAACCCCGACCTCAAACCTGAGAATCAGAAAACACAGTGGAAAAGGAAAGCAACAAAAGAAAATAGAACAAACAGATTGGTCTGGGTATGATCCAGAAATCGACAGATAGCTGGACACTGCCTGCTTCAATCTCTATCACTCTCTCTTCTCTCGATCCTCTCTTCTTCTCTTTTCTTCTTCTTCTTCTCTTATCACACATTAGCTCTCTCTTCTCTTTTCTTCTCCTTCTTCTTCTTTCTCTATGGCAGGCACTCAGGCTTCAGCACTTCTCTGCATCCGTAGCTCTACTCTTCTTCTTCTCTTCATTTCTACTTCTCTGTGTCTGAAGTCAGTCACCTTTGATCGTAGAAGAGGGGTTTTTATATATCTTCAGACCTGGGACCCACGAGCTCACACATTGGGCGTATGGAGGGAACACTCCTCCCAAGAGGTTTCAAGAGAATCTTAGCCACGTGTCAGAGTCTGGATAAGAGAGGATCCACGTGGAAACTTCTTTCTGCAACGGTCTACCTTGGATCACGTGCCAATCATTGGTTCTGTTAACCTCACGAACTCATGTTTCAGATGTGGCTTAAGTGATCACGTGAGAGATAGGCTGATGTCTGCCCTTTGTATTGCAGATGCTCGAGCATATGCCATGTCGAGAGGAATGCCTTAGCCTATCAAGGTAAACACACATATGCTCAGACCCTATAGTGATAAGGTTGCACAGACCTTGATAACATATAAATAAGTGTGCAAGGACTTTAAGTGCTTATGAATAGATGTGCACAGACCAGCATAATGTAAACGTGCTCGGACCTAGTATGGCCTAAAACAAAGCTTTCACGGACCTCAGTATGACTAAGGTGAAACGTGCACCGACTATGTACCAACTAGCATGAAAACGAGCACAGCAGTAAGAACATGCACTGACCTAGTGCCAGCCCATAGCAGAAGTTGCACAGACCTTATAACAGTTAGCATGAAAACATGCACAGACCTTATGTGGCACAAACATTACATGCATCGACTATGTGCGCAACAAAACAAGGAATGCACCGACCTTCCAACAGGAACGTGCAACGACTTATGTGCTGAACAAGCGCATATGCATCGACTTCAACCTATAGACATCTAACCCTTCACTGACCTTGGCTCCTATGGCAACAAGACTGGCTTCAACCTGAACAGTGATTTGTACAGACCTTAAGCGCTCGCAGCAAAAGCTGCACTGACCTAATGAAGACATTGCACCGCGACAATACTTGCACTGAGCTCTAAGAGACATAAATAGAGACGTTGGATATGCACCGAGTCTAAGCCCTGAGAGACGCAAAGTAAGACACAAACAGAGACGCTGGATATGCACCGAGTCTAAGCCATTAGAGACGCAAAGTAAGATGGATACATGCACCGACCTAGGCCTAATGAGACTCAAGATAAGATAGACACATAATGTGCACCGACTGTGAGAATACCTGCTATGCAACTTGCACCGAGTTTGGTCTCGCACACTCCAAGTGTGCACCGACTTTAACGTGCACGCTTCAGTCAAGTGCACAGACTTCGACTGCGTGCACTACAGTGCATTGCACCGACTTGCATCTGCCAAGACAGTGTGCATGGACTTGAATACACAAACCTAGATGCACATGAATAGTACACAAACCTAGATGCACATGAATAGTGACGTGCACTGACTTTGAACATATACACTAGCCTAATAAGCAATAGCAGCAAGCAATCCTATTAGTGCAGCATCATTCAATCTTTCATATGCAGACACAGTGTGACTTATAGTGTTTGCTATCATCAAAACCACAGGGGCACCATAAGCTATCACACGGACGAAGGGCAACTTGCTCCGCTACAAGAGAAGGGGCAAGTAGTCAATCAAAGCGCCGAATTAGAACTCTCATTTACTCATTCTGACTCACCAGCTCACGGAGCGAATGCCTCAAGTCCACGATCATCTGGTCTAGAGTGGCGATCCGATCCTGAAGGATGCAAACGGCCTCAGTCTCTAGCATTTGCATTAAATCCCACCCAATATTAAATGCCACAACACATAATGACAGTACTCTGCAAGAGTTAAGGAGACTCACCACCCATGTGTCAAGACGAAGCCGCCAGGCATATCGGTCTCTGTAATCGGCCGAATACACTTCGCTGTCCTGTAGTTCCGGATCGCGCTCTAGGGAGGGTCCCTTCTATAGCACCTCTGCCTCGGCATGATAGAGCGATGTCCAGTCCTGGTCGGTCGCTGAAGTCCGTCGACGCCCTCGATCCAACCCGTGTTGTGCTGGGATAACCACGGGAGGCTGGTGCCACCCCAAGGTCCGCTAGACTAGCCGCAAGTAAAGGGGCGCCCTCACGTTAACATAGAACAACAATGTCTCCCTATGGAACCAAGCTTGCCCATCGGTCACCCAAGACTGGGCGGCGTCATCTTCGCCAGTATAAGGTGTCCACACCACCTATAAAACACAAATTAGAAAGCCCTGTTAAAATGAACTCATATAACAAACAAATAACAACACAAGAGTTAATTTTAACAAAGCACTCACCCGGGGGTGTGGGAACTCATCCAATGCTGACCGTAGATCCGAAAGATGGGTAGCTACCAGGCGGCGGTGTCGAAGCACCTCCCATCGTGCCATAAGTGGAACAACCCGAGTCCTATCACGCGGGATGGTGCCGCGGCCTAGAGGGAAGCGTGTAACGCCCAAGAATTTTCTAGAAATTTTCTAGATTTAAATAGAATTATTAAATATTTAAATGAGCTATTAAACAAATTACTATTAGTTAAGTCTCATTAAGTAAAGGCCTTCTACTAATAAATAGATTAGGCCCATTTAATTGAACCCAAAGGACCCAAAAATCCAAGCCCAAAAGAGTTGGCCCATATTCTAGAAGCTTAATTTATGGAATTTCAGAATTTAAGTGGATAAATAGGACAAATAAATGGATAATAGGGAGAAGAGTTTGAAACAGTTCAAATTCGGCGCCCAGGATAGAAAACAATCTATCGCGAGACCGCATAGCAGTGGAAAATGGTCTAGCTTTAGACTGCTAGGCTCTACAGATTCCGTGAAAGGAGGAGAACGTGAAAAGCTTGAAACTTGGGCATCCAAATCGCCTAGGATCGATGCTATCTACTAATTAGATAAGTCTAGAAGGCTTGGGGATCGAATTGAAGACCTAATTAGGACTCTAAGTTCGTTCAAATCCATGAAACCTAGCTAAAACCTATAAATAGACCTCAGAACCACCTTGCGCGACCCTTACATTTGGCTCGCGTGGAACTAAGGTAAGGAGGTTTTATTTCAGGTAGGTTCTTTAGAATCTTTTATTCACCATACTCAGGTCTAACTCCCCTCAAAATTTCATTCTAGGAGATCAAGTTTACAAGGAGTTAGAGGCTTCCAAAGTTGCTGATCCTACACCAATAACCCAGGAATCTGTGCAACGGCCCAGTGAAGATCAGGAAAATAGAAGCCCCAAATGAAGTAATTAGATAGAGGTTCTTTAGAAGAAATTATTCTTTTCTGTACCCTCTTCTTACCCTCAAAATTTCACTACCTTAGGTCAAGAGAATAAGGAGATACAGGAGAGTGAAGTTGCTGGTTTAGCATAGGACGCGCAGAACTAGGGTTTACTTCTAGTCAAAAATTCAAATTTTGGGAAAAGATCAGAGGTATGTTATCTCATAAAAGGCTTAAACTTTATGTCAGGGATAAAAACCCTCTAGTTTAAGTTGATTGCATGCACTGTACACCGAGAATTTTATAATTTATTAGGGACTATGCATCTAGTAACATCTTCATGCAAAATTCTTAGCGCTAATTAAGTTAAAAGGAAATTTTCTTGTTTATTACTCAAACCCACGCATATTGTTGCCCTATACTCATTGTATCATGCTGTAGGAGTTTATACATGTTGATTTTCGGACACAATATGTCTTAGATTAATATTTTTATTAAGTTTTCTGTAACACAGGAGGAAACGATCTTCCTGTAGATCGCCAGAAACCCTAGCGGTCGCACGATAGACCGCTTGGCCCAGTGAAATGGTCCTCCACTAGACCGTTTTAGTTCTGATTTCTGTATTTAAGTTAACCCGAAACTTAATGCAGAACGGCCCTACTTATCTTATAATATGCCTAGTTAATTAAGTCTTTACCCTGTTTTAAGTGATGTTTTCGTACTCTTGGTTATACTTACTGATCATTCTAGTGGATTTCATGTTCTTTATGCAATTAGGAATTATTTTTAAATATAGGTTAATTTCATGCCAAACAATATACTCTTGTATTAAATGCATATTTTAAATGTTAAGATGAACAAAATTCACTCTTGATTTATCACTGTTCTCTTCTCATCTCAGAGTCATTTCTATAAGTACATGGCATATACTCCGGTATGTCGCCATTAGTTACACTCTTTGCACTTATAGGCACACCATCTTAGACTTGATAACCTCTCCATTAGATATTCCTTACAACGGACTAGGTGATCTTGTTTCAAGGCCTCCATAAGACTCCGCGAGCCTGGGATTCCCACTAGGACGTCGAGCTCGTTGTACCATTAAAACCCATTGTCTAGAAAAGCACTTACCAGTGTTTTGTGTATTCTAGAACTTAGCGGCCCTTTGGACGACCGTCTGATTTCTGTAAGCGGTCCTTCATTAGACCGCTAAGGGATGCTAAATGGCCATCCGCTAGACCGCTAAAGCTCCAGATGGTTTTACTACATCAGTGTCTTTATTCTAGGAAACTGTCCATGATTAGACCGCCGGGCGTGCTAAATGGTCCAGTAATAGACCGCTTGGTTCTGATTGTGTCTAACCCGAGGTTCGATCTTTGGGGTTGATTTTCTTGAATTCCTAGATGATCTTAGGATTATCTGGAGTCTCAACCTATGTTAATAAGTTAATGTTAAAGGTATGAAACGTAATGAAAGTACCGTTGTGCTGCCGAATTTCTTTCGTAGCATGATGTCCATTTAAGTCATCCTTGAAATCTCTTGTTCTTAATTGAAGCATTCTTGCCTTGGTTATCTTATCATGGAACTATTGTTGAGCTTGTACATTATTGGCCACTTTATTGTTATAATCGTGGAAGTAGCTTGATTTATACTTGAAGATACAGTTCGAGCACTAATTGTGTTCAAGGGCTCTATGCTAGTCCCCTCAGCTAATTGTCAGAAACATACTGTAAACCATGGGGTATGATGCTACTGGCATCGCATTGCGCTGGGAGTACTTTCTTTATAAATAAGTGAAAATCCACGAGACTTGAGTAAAGATCTACGTAAATTCACGAAGTACTTGTTACTAAGTGAAGAGTACTTTCTTGCTTGTTACATGACTTTCTAGTGCATAGCCTTCATGGTTATGAAAATTACATTCTTGTTACATTCTTGTTCATGGAAAGGCCAAAATTACATTCTTGTTATATACTTGATCAATCATATTCTCATATCTCGTACTTGATCGTATCTTGTTACTTTGGTTTTGTTCACATGTTTTTACCGTATTTACATGATTTATCTTATTCTCTAGAGCTAAAATGCTAATCACTTAAATTTACCTTCATGTTGATACGAAGATACATATTGGGCAAGTGTACTAATTACCTACTTTCTCAATGTTTCAGGAAGTACAAGTGAATCGGATTCGGAGTATACAAGTAACGGGTCCGAGATTGATTGAAGGTCAAAATGAATCGAGAGAAGCCATAGTACCAGATGTCTAGTCAAGTCCTGTTGTAATTTTCTATTTTTCTTGAGTCTATGATGTAAGAGTGTTAAGGGTTAAAGATCTTGTGTACTTTGATATTATTGTTATGGAATAAAGTGAAGTTTGGAAAGTTTACTTGTGCAATTATTTTTATGTGATTGTCTTGCGCTCTGATTATATTGCTTTCTCGAGACGTACTAGCCGACTGTATACGTTCTCGATTGTTTCCGCTGCATAATCTCGGGACGTGACAGTTAGAGTGGTATCAGAGCATAGGACTAGAAGTCCTAGGAAAGAAGTCATGTCATAGGCTAAGTCCAAGGTTTAAGGACCCACCCCTATGAAACTAGGAAAGAAACTCCCAACCTATGAGAGGAATTAGGTAGAACCTAGGATGAGATAGTAATTAGAGTTATTTCTGAGATTAACCCCACTCATTCCATTAGAATTAACAAAAATTCATTACTCTTCTTAGGTACCTCGTTCCTACGATGGCTCATCGTGTTGACTGGAACGGTATGCAGTAGACCGTTGCAGGTCTGACCCAAGCATTATAGAATATGGCCCAAGCTGGCGTAGGGGCAAGAGCTGAAGACCTACACCGTAATTTTCGGAGCCTAAATCCTCTGCGGTTCTCAGGATCTTCTAATCATGATGAGGCTGAAAACTGGATCGATGAAATGAACCGTATATTCAAGCTCATGCAATGTGCCGACCTAGAAAAGGTTCGTCTTGCCACGTTCCAACTCAATAAAGATGCCCGTACATGGTGGAAGTTACTCCCTACACCGCCTCAAGATGCACCATACTTGGGAGGGGTTCCTTACACTCTTCCGAGCAAAATACTTCTCCGAACATGTCAAGGAGAGGAAAGCTATGGAATTCACTTTGTTACGCCAAGGCATGATGTCAGTAGCGGAGTATGAACTCTAATTTTCTAGGCTGGCGCCTTATGCTCCTCATCTGGTTAGTACCGACCTATTAAAAGCTAACCGATTTATGGACGATTTGAGGCCTGGCTTTATTCAATAACTTGGGACTCAGAATATCCGTACATATGCGGAGATGGTCCAACGGGCACATCTATGCGAAAGGACCTTGGAGAAGGTCGAGAAACTTAAAAGTAAAGGAGAAGAGCCGAGCCGAAGGTCAGATCGGCATGAAAAGAAGGGAAAGTTTAGTATCACAGAACCTTAAAAATCTCGTGATAGCAAGAAGAGATCCCGGAATGGGAGTGGTAGTGGCTACCACAAGAGCAACAAGGTCAAAGAAGAAGAGAAGCAAGTCATGGCGGCTTGTATATTTTACGAGAAGTTCGATCATTCGGCCGAAGAGTGCTAGAAGCGTCTCGGCGCTTGTCTATGATGTGGTAGTCGGGAGCACCGCTTGCCAGATTGCCCCCTTATGAAGGAACAAACTCCTTGTGGTGGACGTAAGCAACAAGCCCGTCTTAATGCTATTATGGAAGATGAAGAAGCGCCCAAGAATGATGGGCTGATGGAAGGTACTATCTAAATCTATTCCCATCCTGCATTCGTACTATTTGATACTGGTGCTTCTCATTCCTTTATATCTACTGCTTTTGTAAAAACCTTGCCAATTTCATCAGCTCCTTTACCTTCGGACCTTGCTATTACTACACCCTTTGGTCCTGGAATAAAACTTACAAATTACTATCCAGATAGTGAGGTAATGATAGAAGGACACAATCTTCCTGCAAACCTCGTATGCCTTGACATGGAGGGCTACGATGCTATTTTAGGTGTAGATTGGCTTGTAGACCACGACGCCTACATCAATTGCCGCAATCAGATTATCTCTTTTCGAAAACTTGGTCTTCCAAGGTTTTCTTTCTTGGTATGAAGTATAGGAAACATCCTGCTATTATTTTATCTCTTCACGCTTGCAAACTCATTTTGCAAGGATGTGAAGCTTTCCTTGCTTCCATAATCATTACCGAGTCCAAGGAGATCATCTTAGAAGACATTCCCATTGTGAATGAGTTTCCTGATGTATTTCCATCAGAATTATCCGATTTACCGCCCGAAAGGGAAGTAAACTTCTTCATTGAACTCGTTCCCGGAGCAGCACCTGTTTCAATAGCTCCCTACAGGATGTACCCCACAGAACTCAAGGAATTGAAGAAACAACTTCAGGAGTTATTAGACAAGGGTTTCATTCGACCTAGCACATCCCCTTGGGGTGCATCTGTTCTATTTGTCAAGAAGAATGATGGATCTCTCAGGCTATGTATCGACTACCGATGACTGAATCAACTCACAATTAAGAATAAATATCCATTGTCGCGCATCGATGAACTCTTTGATCAGATTTCAAGAGCAGAATATTTCTCCAAGATAGACCTCAGGTCAGGTTATCATCAGGTCAAGATCAAATATGAAGACATACACAAAATTACTTTTTGGAGCAGATATGGCCACTATGAATTCGTGGTAATGCCGTTCGGGTTAACTAATACCCCGGCAGCATTTATGCAACTCATGAACAATGTCTTCAGGCCTTATGCTGACTAGTTTGTAGTCGTCTTCATTGATGATATTCTTATATACTCCAAAATAACGGAGGAAAATGAAGAGCACTTAAGAATAGCCTTGCAAACGCTAAGAGAGCATAAACTTTATGCAAAGCTTAGTAAGTGCGAGTTCTGGCTAAAGGAGGTCTATTTCCTTGGCCATATTATTTCAAAGGAGGGTATCGCTGTCGATCCTTCTAAAATAGAAGCTGTTAAGAACTGGAGCCAGCCGACGACCGTATCTGAAGTCAGAAGTTTTTTAGGTCTGGCTGGATATTATAGGAGATTTATCAAATATTTCTCAAAAATCGCCGTTCCTTTGACTAGACTCACAAGAAAAGAGAATCCTTTTATATGGTCGAAGGATTGCTAAGAGAGTTTTCAAAATCTTAAAGAACACCTCACCACTGCACCTATATTAACGCTACCGACAGAAGGTGGTGGCTTTGAAGTCTATACGGATGCGTCTGGCATTGGCCTAGGATGTGTCCTTATGCAAAATAGAAAGGTGATTTACTATTCATCAAGACAGTTGAAGCGTCACGAAGAAAATTACCCTATGCATGATCTGGAACTAGCTGCGGTTATATTTGCATTAAAGATTTGGCAACATTACCTTTATGGGGAGAAATTTATCATATTTTTAGATCATAAAGGCCTGAAATACCTCTTCACCCAGAAGGAGTTAAACATGCGACAACGCAGATGGTTGGAGTAGCTCAAGGACTTCGACTTTACTATCCAATATCATCCGGGGAAAGCAAATACTGTAGCCGATGCTCTTAGCAGGAAACCAATGGCAACTCTAGCAAGCCTCAAGAAAAGTATAACTTGTCTTATTGAAGATTTTTCTCACTTAAATCTTGATATTGACAGAGAAGGAGAAGGAGGTATATATGATCGCCAATGTGAGATCTCAACCTACATTGATTGAAGACATAGTCCAATTGCAAGAAAATGACCCTACATTGATGGAGATTAAGGATAATATTGATCAAAAATTAGAATTTTCTATCTCAAATGATGGAAGACTATTATTTAAGGATCGAATTTATGTACCGAATCATGATGACACTAAGAAATTGATCATGGAAGAAGCTCACAAATCAAGATATGCTATTCACCCAGGTGCTACTAAGATGTATCAAGATTTGAAAAGAAACTTTTGGTGGGCCAATATGAAAAGAGAAGTAGCAGATTTTGTGTCCTAGTGTCTCACTTGTCAGTAAGTAAAAGCAGAACATTTTAAACCCGCTGAGAAATTACACCCCTTGAATATTCCCGAGTGGAAATGAGAAAGTATAGGGGTGGATTTTATGATGGGTTTACCTAAGACAAGAGGTGAACATGATGGTATTTGGGTGATCATAGACCGATTGACTAAATCTGCACATTTTCTACCAATCAAAAGTAGATGGCCCGTGGATGTACTAGCAGCATTATACATAAAGAAGATTGTCAAACTACATGGTGTCCCTGTCACCATTATATCCGACCGAGATCCTCGGTTCACGTCACAATTCTGGAAGGATCTTCAACATTCATTAGAGACCCGACTAAATTTTAGCACGGCGTTCCATCCATAAACTGATGGTCAAACTGAAAGGACAAATCAGGTGGTGGAAGATATGCTCAGGACATGTGCTATTGACTTTGGAGGAAGTTGGCACGACCATTTATCTCTAGTGGAATTTGCCTATAACAATAGCTATCAGGCTAGCATTCAGATGGCACCATTCGAGGCTCTATATGGTAGAAGTTGTCGATCGCCTATTTTCTGGAGTGAAGTAGGAGAAAGGCAATTTCTCGGTCCCGATATCATTAGGGATACTACCGAGAAGATAAAGCTTATTCTGGAAAGACTTCAGATGGCACGAGACAGGCAAAAATCATATGCTGGTAATCGAAGGAGCGACCTGGAATTTCAAGTGGGAGATCACGTATTCCTCAAATTTTCTCCAGGTCGATGTATTCGAAGATTCGGTATCAAAGGTAAGCTTACTCCAAGATTCATTGGCCCCTTCGAAATTCTCAACAGGATTAGTGAAGTCGCATATCGAATAGCTTTACCCCCTCAATTAGCAGGAGTTCACGATGTGTTTCACGTCTCAATGCTCAAGAAGTATGTACCTGATCCATTCCATGTCATCACTTACGACAACCTGGAAATTAAAAGGGACTTGACATATGAGCAAAGGCCAATCAAGATCATTGAACGAGAAGTACGGCACCTTTGGAATAAAACTATTCCTATGGTCGAGATCCAATGGACCAAGTCATGTCCACATGAAGCAACATGGGAAACTGAAGAAGTCATGCGCAAAAGATTTCCAGAGATATTTGAATGTAAGTACACTCTCCGTAAATCCATGTATTGAATTTGGGGACCAAATTCTCTTAAGTGGGGGAGGGTGTAACGCCCAAGAATTTTCTAGAAATTTTCTAGATTTAAATAGAATTATTAAATATTTAAATGAGCTATTAAACAAATTACTATTAGTTAAGTCTCATTAAGTAAAGGCCTTCCACTAATAAATAGATTAGGCCCATTTAATTTAACCCAAAGGACCCAAAAATCTAAGCCCAAAAGAGTTGGCCCATATTCTAGAAGCTTAATTTGTGAAATTTTAGAATTTAAGTGGATAAATAGGATAGATAAATGGATAATAGGGGGAAGAATTTGAAACAGTTCAATTCGGCGCACAGGATAGAAAACGGTCTATCGCGAGATCGCATAGCAGTGGAAAATGCTCTAGCTTTAGACCGCTAGGCTCTGCAGATTCCGTGAAAGGAGGAGAACGTGAAAAGCTTGGAACTTGGGCATCCAAATCGCCTAGGATCGGTGCTATCTACTAATTAGATAAGTCTAGAAGGCTTGGGGATCAAATTGAAGACCTAATTAGGATTCTAAGTTCGTTCAAATCCATGAAACCTAGCTAAAACCTATAAATAGACCCCAGAACCACCTTGCGCGACCCTTACATTTGGCTCACGTGGAACTAAGGTAAGGAGGTTTTATTTCAGGTAGGTTCTTTAGAATCTTTTATTCACCATACTCAGGTCTAACTCCCCTCAAAATTTCGTTCTAGGAGATCAAGTTTACAAGGAGTTAGAGACTTCCAAAGTTGCTGATCCTACACCAATAACCCAAGAATCTGTGCAATGGCCCAGTGAAGATCAGGAAAAAAGAAGCCCCAAACGAGATAATTAGATAGAGGTTCTTTAGAAGAAAATGTTCCTTTTAGTACCCTCTTCTTACCTTCAAAATTTCACGTCCTTAGGTCAAGAGAATCATGAGATACAAGAGAGTAAAGTTGTTGGTTTAGCACAGGATGTGTAGAACTAGGGTTTACTTCTAGTCAGAAATTCTAAGTTTTGGGAGAAGATCAGAGGTAGGTTATCTCATGAAAGGCTTAAACTTTATGTCAGGGATAAAAGCCCTTTGGTTTCAGTTGATTTCGTGCACTGTACACCGATAATTTTATGATTTATTAGGGACAATGCATCTAGTATCATCTTCATGCAAAATTCTTAGCCCTAATTAAGTTAAAAGGAAATTTTTTTATTTATTACTCAAACCCACTCATATTGTTGGCCTATACTCATTCTATCATGCTGTAGGAGTTTATACATGTTGATTTCCAGACACGATATGTCTTAGATTAATATTTTTATTTAGTTTTCTGTAACACAAGAGGAAATGGTCTTCCTGTAGACCGCCAGAAACCCTAGTGGTCGCACGATAGACCGCTTGGCCCAGTGAAACGGTCCTCCACTAGACCGTTTGAGTTCTGATTTCTGTATTTAAGTTAACCTGAAACTTAATGCAGAACGGCCCTACTTATCTTATAATATGCCTAGTTAATTAAGTCTTTACCCTATTTTAAGTGATGTTTTCATACTCTTGGTTATACTTACTGATCATTCTAGTGGATTTCATGTTCTTTATGCAATTAGGAATTATTTTTAAACATAGGTTAATTCATGCCAAACCATATACTCTTGTATTAAATGCATATTTCAAATGTTAAGATGAACGAGATTCACTCTTGATTTATCACTATTCTCTTCTCATCTCAGAGTCATTTCTATAAGTACATGGCATATACTCCGGTATGTGGCCATTAGTTACACTCTTTGCACTTATAGGCACACCATCTTAGACTTGATAACCTCTCCATTGGATATTCCTTACAACGGACTAGGTGATCTTGTTTCAAGGCCTCCATAAGACTCCGCGAGCCTGGGATTCCCACTAGGACGCCGAGCTCATTGTACCGTTAAAACCCATTGTCTAGAAAACCACTAACCAGTGTTTTGTGTATTCTGGAACTTAGAGGCCCTCTAAACGACCATCTAATTTCTGTAAGCTGCCCTTCACTAGACCGCTAAGGGATGCTAAACGGCCATCCGCTAGACCGCTAAAGCTCCGGATGGTTTTACTGCATCGATGTCTTTATTCTATGAAACGGTCCATGATTAGACCGCCAGGCGTGCTAAACGGTCCAGTAATAGATCACTTGGTTCCTGATTGTGTCTAACCCGAGGTTCGACCTTTGGGGTTGATTTTCTTGAATTCATAGATGATCTTAGGATTATCTGGAGTCTCAACCTACGTTAATAAGTTAATGTTAAAGGTATAAAACGTAATGAAAGTACCGTTGTGCTGCCGAATTTCTTCTGTAGCTTGATGTCCATTTAAGTCATCCTTGAAATCTCTTGTTCTTAATTGAAGTATTCTTGCCTTGGTTACCTTATCATGGAACTATTGTTGAGCTTGTACATTATTGGCCACATTATTGTTATAATCGTGAAAGTAGCTTGATTTAAACTTGAAGATGCAGTTCGAGCACTGATTGTGTTCAAGGGCTCTATGCTAATCCCCTCGACTGGTTGTCAGAAACATACTGTAAAGCATGGGGTATGATGCTACTGGCGTCACATTGCCCTGGAAGTACTTTCTTTATAAATAAGTGAAAATCCACGAGACTTGAGTAAAGATCCACGTAAATTCACGAAGTACTTGTTACCAAGTGAAGAGTACTTTCTTGCTTGTTACATGACTTTCTAGTGCATAGTCTTCCTGGTTATGAAAATTACATTCTTGTTACATTCTTGTTCATGGAAAGGCCATAATTACATTCTTGTTATATACTTGATCAATCATATTCTCATATATCGTACTTGATCGTATTTGTTACTTTGGTTTTGTTCACATATTTTTACCGTATTTGCATGATTTATCTTATTCTCTAGAGCTAAAATGCTAATCACTTAAATTTGCCTTCATATTGATACGAAGATACCTACTGGGCAAGTGTGCTCATTACCTACTTTCTCAATGTTTCAGGAAGTACAAGTGAATCGGATTCGGAGTATACAAGTAACAGGTCCGAGAGTGATTGAAGGTCAAAATGAATCGAGAGAAGCCATAGTACCAGATGTCTAGTCGAGTCCTGTTGTAATTTTCTACTTTTCTTGAGTCTATGATGTAAGAGTGTTAAGGGTTAAAGATCTTGTGTACTTTGATATTATTGTTATGGAATAAGGTGAAGTTTGAAAAGTTTACTTGTGCAATTACTTTTATGTGATTGTCTTACGCTCTAATTATATTGCTTGCTCGAGACGTACTAGCCGACTGTATACGTTTCCAATTGTTTCCGCTGCATAATCTCGGGACGTGACAAAGCGTGTATACCCCCAAATCTGACACAAAGGACAAAGAAATCATGAATATAACAAATAGACAGGTAATTAATATAGGTAGATTTGGTTCTAGGGTAGACTCATACCTGCAGGAAAGGAGTGAAGCTGCCCTGGTTCCCCGAACCTAGTCTAAAGAGGTCCATGTGGGCGAAGAGGTGCGCCAGCATCTCTCTTCCCCATGCAAGCTGGGCCCCCCGCTCGAGGTCGCATATCAATAAGAGGTATTTCAGGTTCACATTATTGGAAGAGGTCGCGAATAGTTGATGGACAAAGAAGTAAAGGAGGAAGATCTGAATCTCCTGGTCCTCGGGTCTCTCCCTCAGTCTGATCCTCTGTCGTACTCACTACAGATATGCACCTAAGTCCTCTAGTGGTCCTTGGACCGCACCCACGAATCCGACCAAGGAACTAAGCCTGCCAAGCAGAAGAGTGGTCACCGGCCTCTTGGTGCGGGCCAGCAGCGCACCTAGCAGTCGATCTACCTCTCGCTGGTAGTCTCTCAGTTCCTGACCCAACGTCGGGGCCCTAGCCATGGGCAAGCCCATCAGGTAGGCTACATCCTCGAGTGTGGGGACCATGTGACCCCACATCATAACGAAGGAGCGGCAGCTGTCCACCCACCGCTCGTGGAGCACTGTCAAGAAGGTGGCATCCACTGGAAGAAGTGAAATGCGGAAGAAAGGGGCAAACCCCAGTCGGTCCACCCACCACCTCTGCTCGTGGGGGAGGGAATGGTACCACGCCCACACCAAGTCCCATGAAACACGGGCACAGATCCTCCGTCGTCCCTACAAGCAGCACAGAAACATACCAAACATCAGCCATCGGCCATCTCCTAAAGCACCCATCCCTGAGGCGTGGGCGGCCAGGACCCTAGCCATCTAGTCTCCTGGGCGACCAGGTCCCTGGCCGCCTATCTCTGCTGGACGGCTAGATACTTGGCTGCCTTGCCCTGTGGACTGCCAGAACCCTGGCCGCCCACAGGTTCTTCCCCCATGCCATCACAGCTCTGTTCCTCATCAAACAAAAATCAACAAAATTCTAAAAATTCATAAAACTTACCCGTGGACGTGGTGCATCGTCCGCCGCATCCTTAGCCTCCACTGGTGGCGCCTCCTCCTCGTTGTCGTCGGAATCTCTGTGAACCCATTCAGGGCTAGACTACCCATTCTCTGACGTTGCGGCTGGACTCTTAGCCTCTCCATCGACTGACTGAGATGGAGGAGAGGTAGATGAGCTGGATGCAACTTCATCCACTGGCTCGACCTCGCTCAAAGATGAATCCCCATTCCCTTGGCCCAAGGGAGCTCGCTGCGGCCCCATGACACCCAAGCTCATACGGGAGGCTGGCTGGGGGATCTAACAGGAGGAGATTGAGGGAGAAGAGCTCTCCAAAGCTCTGAGCATTAAGGGGCGCAAATAGAACGACCTTTGGGTTGGCCGTTCTATTTGAAAGGTCCTCTCTCTTTTATGCCCCCGCGATGGGAGGCGGCCAGGTTGTTGGCCGCCCACCTGAGTGGGAGGCGGCCACTACCCTGGCCGCCTTCCCCCCTCTGTCTGCCTATGTGGGCCTTCGTGCCCTATTAACAATCATAAAAAAAACAAAAAACAACAAAAGAAAAAAATGCTCACAACCATATATACATACCCCACCACAAACATAAAAAAATCAATCAAAAGAAAAATCAAAATAAAAAAACACAATAGTCCTTTTATTTCATTTCATCAAGCATTCAAAAAACAACCAACAAAAATACATGAATGTTCATCTTCTATTTCTTTCTTTTTGAAAATGATGCTGAACAGTTGCAATTCATCAACTTCGGCGTCGCATGAAGAATTCATTGACGACCGGCCGAAAACCCCACAGATATCCCACATAGTCTTTCAATTAATATTTATCTTCCCCACATCAATTTGTGCCTTTAACAAGGCGGCATGGCGTCTTCACGCTCGCCGAATCTTCCGAAGCCAACTTATATCCTCATCGGTCCCCAAGAGATGCCTTGATATCAAGGCTCCCCTCGAGGTGGCCCCTAGGATCCATCTAGGTAGTGTTGTGTGCATTATGTTTTGATGATGTCCCACTATAAGTAATTGGCTAGTTATTTTGAAAAATCTGAGATATATATTCTTTATTGGCTAAGTGTGAGGAAAGGCAACAAGTTTCATGAATGCGTCGACTCCATCTAAAGAAGGCATCGACTCGCTATCTCGCAAAAGGAAGAACAACAAAGGTATCGTCGACTCCAGGAACATCATGCTCTTGCATGCGTCGACTCTGAATGGTCTCCAGAAGCTGCCTCAAGCGCACATCAAAGAGTGCGTCGATGCAAGCTTCTCAATGCATCAACCCAGAGTCAGCTCCAGCAACTGTCAAACAGGCGAGACTCCTCTAGTATGTCGACGCTATTTTTATAGTATGTCGACACAAGGCCGCTTCACAGAAACTACCTTGGATGCATCTTCAAAGGATGCATCGACGCACCAGTCTAGCTGCGTCGACGCACAATGGGCTGGCTCAAGCGGAAGACCAGATGTGTCAACACAACCTCTTCACAGCATCGACGCATCCTCAGACTCGCTCTGATGGAATCCTCGGTTCAAGATTCAAAATTTAAAAATTTGACGGGGATCGGCAATCAACTTCATCAACACAATCAAATGGCCAATCTATTTGTCTCATGATAAATGGGCCTCTTTATGGGCCTTATGGGTTATGTCCGTAGCAATTATGTAATAGTCCTTTCATATTTTTGTCTTTAAGTCTTCCAATAGAGTGTCTTTTAGTCTCCCCAAGAGAACTATAATGAGTAGACATTAAGTGTTTAGGATAGTGTCTTTTGGTCTCCCCAAGAGAACTATAATGAGTAGACATTAAGTGTTTAGGATAGTGTCTTTTGGTCTCCCCAAGAGAACTATAATAAGTAGACATTAAGTGTTTAGGATAGTGTCTTTTGGTCTTCTTTGAGAGTCTATAAAAGAGTCATGTATCTTTCATTTGAAAAACAGTGAATGAAATCTTATTTTTGGAACCCCCATGTGATGCCCACGTAGGAGGGGCCTTCCCCTCCTTTATCTTCTTCCCCCCCCCCTCTTTTAATTCCCATGGCCGTGAGTGCCTGTTCTTCCTTCCCTCTCCACGGGTGAGATGCCCAGTTCTTCCCTCCTTGCCACGGGTGTTGATGCCCTTCATTCCTCCCTTCTCCTCCAGCCACCAGCATCTTCCGCTCACCCCCACAGCTTGGCCGAACTTCCCGTTCCCCAGTTCCTCCTGTCTTCTAACCCAATCTTTCACTGCTGCGGCAGTCTACCTTCCTTGCCTCACCCTCTAAGCTTCTTCCTCCCGGCCACGCTATTACCTCATACGCCCACGCTACCTCCGTTCCCGTCATACACGCACTGCACCCCTTTCCACAGCCTCAAGACAACCCCCTGCAACCCCAACCACGTCCACCCACTATCCCCATAGCTTACACCCACAAACACCACCACTAAACTTAGCCCCCACTCCACAAGCCCATCCCAAACCCGCAGGCAGTTTCTGGCCCAATTTGCAGAGTAACTTCCAGCTCGTTCCAGGTGGAGTCTGCATCCAAGGTCTTCAGCAAAGTTGATCGTCCACAAGTCCTCTTCGCAAGCGAGTTGGAATCGTGTCGATCCGAGTTCGTGGCCGCCCACAAGGGACTTTCTTCCCCGACTGCGCAGAGAAGGCCTGACAGCGACCTGAAGCGGTTTGGGGCAGCAACCACGACCTCTTCTTGAAGGATTCAGGCTCCAGGATCTTCATCAAAGTTCTCCATCCTCAAGTCAGCTACCGGGATCAGAAGACGGAACCGCAATCAGAGGTCGGTGGCCAGAGTTACAAATTTTATACCCCGACGACCCCATTCTGCCTCCTGTCTGTCTCCTCCGACCAGTCCCCACTCAACGGGACCTGCACGTCCACACCGACATCCGACTGAGGCGAGACCAGTGCCGCTGGAAAGTAGTCGTCCCCACGATTCCAACGCCACCTGCCGCGCACCAAACGGAGTTCGGGGTTGCTCGTGGTGTCCCTGTCAAGCCGCTGTTCAGAAGCTGCCCCTGCACAGAACCAGAACGGGGTCCCCGCTCAGTCGTCCGTGGCGACCAGGTTCGGGCGGAACCAAAATTCAGAAAAATTGTGCTGTATCCCTACCCTGTTACGAAGCCAACGGCACCAACCGCGCCTCCGGCAAAATTCCAGAGTGCGATCCACAGCCACTTCAACAGCTGCTGGTCACAGATTCCAGAACCGGACAGAATCGACTTCGGCATTTGTTTCACATCAAGTGGTATCAGAGCTTAGGGAATCGGGCCGTCCCATCGGACCGAGATCCTGAGCTTTGAGGTTCGAGGTCGAACCTCCTCCAAGCGGAGGAGTATGATGGAATCCTCGGTTCAAGATTCAAAATTTAAAAATTTGACGGGGATCGGCAATCAACTTCATCAACACAATCAAATGGCCAATCTATTTGTCTCATGATAAATGGGCCTCTTTATGGGCCTTATGGGTTATGTCCGTAGCAATTATGTAATAGTCCTTTCATATTTTTGTCTTTAAGTCTTCCAATAGAGTGTCTTTTAGTCTCCCCAAGAGAACTATAATGAGTAGACATTAAGTGTTTAGGATAGTGTCTTTTGGTCTCCCCAAGAGAACTATAATGAGTAGACATTAAGTGTTTAGGATAGTGTCTTTTGGTCTCCCCAAGAGAACTATAATAAGTAGACATTAAGTGTTTAGGATAGTGTCTTTTGGTCTTCTTTGAGAGTCTATAAAAGAGTCATGTATCTTTCATTTGAAAAACAGTGAATGAAATCTTATTTTTGGAACCCCCATGTGATGCCCACGTAGGAGGGGCCTTCCCCTCCTTTATCTTCTTCCCCCCCCCCTCTTTTAATTCCCATGGCCGTGAGTGCCTGTTCTTCCTTCCCTCTCCACGGGTGAGATGCCCAGTTCTTCCCTCCTTGCCACGGGTGTTGATGCCCTTCATTCCTCCCTTCTCCTCCAGCCACCAGCATCTTCCGCTCACCCCCACAGCTTGGCCGAACTTCCCGTTCCCCAGTTCCTCCTGTCTTCTAACCCAATCTTTCACTGCTGCGGCAGTCTACCTTCCTTGCCTCACCCTCTAAGCTTCTTCCTCCCGGCCACGCTATTACCTCATACGCCCACGCTACCTCCGTTCCCGTCATACACGCACTGCACCCCTTTCCACAGCCTCAAGACAACCCCCTGCAACCCCAACCACGTCCACCCACTATCCCCATAGCTTACACCCACAAACACCACCACTAAACTTAGCCCCCACTCCACAAGCCCATCCCAAACCCGCAGGCAGTTTCTGGCCCAATTTGCAGAGTAACTTCCAGCTCGTTCCAGGTGGAGTCTGCATCCAAGGTCTTCAGCAAAGTTGATCGTCCACAAGTCCTCTTCGCAAGCGAGTTGGAATCGTGTCGATCCGAGTTCGTGGCCGCCCACAAGGGACTTTCTTCCCCGACTGCGCAGAGAAGGCCTGACAGCGACCTGAAGCGGTTTGGGGCAGCAACCACGACCTCTTCTTGAAGGATTCAGGCTCCAGGATCTTCATCAAAGTTCTCCATCCTCAAGTCAGCTACCGGGATCAGAAGACGGAACCGCAATCAGAGGTCGGTGGCCAGAGTTACAAATTTTATACCCCGACGACCCCATTCTGCCTCCTGTCTGTCTCCTCCGACCAGTCCCCACTCAACGGGACCTGCACGTCCACACCGACATCCGACTGAGGCGAGACCAGTGCCGCTGGAAAGTAGTCGTCCCCACGATTCCAACGCCACCTGCCGCGCACCAAACGGAGTTCGGGGTTGCTCGTGGTGTCCCTGTCAAGCCGCTGTTCAGAAGCTGCCCCTGCACAGAACCAGAACGGGGTCCCCGCTCAGTCGTCCGTGGCGACCAGGTTCGGGCGGAACCAAAATTCAGAAAAATTGTGCTGTATCCCTACCCTGTTACGAAGCCAACGGCACCAACCGCGCCTCCGGCAAAATTCCAGAGTGCGATCCACAGCCACTTCAACAGCTGCTGGTCACAGATTCCAGAACCGGACAGAATCGACTTCGGCATTTGTTTCACATCACGCTCGCTACAACTCAAGATGACTGGAAGCTACGTCGATGCAATGGTCTTGCTGTGTCGATGCAATTGAAGACCTCCGTCTATTTTTAAACCCGTTCGAGTCAAACATGCAATCTCGTCTGAAGTCAACATCGCAAGATCCCAAATCACGCGAATCAAGGTCCGAAAAAGTTCCTAGGATAGAGAACTATCCTTTTCATCATAAGGCAGTCAGACCACTTCTTTTTGAAGGAAGATCTATCAGAAGATAGTTTTGGGAAAGGTCTCTTTTCATGGTACCCTCCTTTTTGCCATAATCCAATCAGAATGCTTCTCTGAAAATCACCTAGGACAGAGGACCGTCCTTGTCTGTCACAAGCCAATGAGGGAAGAGATCTGGAAGAGCTCTATGTCCAAGAACATTATTTATATTCCAACCAATCAGATGGGAGAATCTGGGAGGGAAAATGTTTTTGCCCATTCCCACTATAAATATGAAGCTCTTTGAGTGAAGAGCTGCTGCTGCCACCGCTACTGCTGCTTAAGAGAAGAATTAAACAAGAAGAGAGTGGGAAAAAGAGAGAGTGAAGAGCTTCCCTGAAGCCTCCAGTAGAAACCTTGAGAGAAGAAGAAGAGAGGAGAGGTTTGCAGGCTAGAAACCAGTTCGATCCAGTCCTCTGAAGTTGAAGTTTCAGATCGTGGTTCACATCTTCTTTGTTCAGCTTCCTGATTTCCATCAGAAGCTACACTGCAACTTTTCTTGTTTGGAGTTTTTCCTTGTTATTTCTAATTTCTTTTCTTATCCGTTCAGTGTATGTTTGTTGAGTCTCCTCAGCGTGTTTTCGGTACCCTATTTCAGGGACCTGAGTGTGTGTTGGCTGCCTCGTAGCTGTGTGTGTGTTGAGGAACGACTTCCTTGTGTAAGCTGTGCATCGGCGTGTGTGTGTGTGTGTTCTTCTTGGCCAGAGTGAAAGCCTCATTGAGTTGGTGAGGGGTGGACGTAGGCCTGCTAGAGAGTAACCGAACCACCTTAAAAATTGTGTGTTGTGGTTTGTTGTGTCGACACCCTTTCATCTACCCCTTTCACATGTGTTGTAATTCGATCAACGTGCTTTCTTGTGTGCGTGATTCAAACATCTCATGTATCAGTATAGGATAATACTTAAAGTTGCTTCTTCCACCTTGCAGTCTCTATTTGATTTTCGAAGTGACGAAGAATTGGGAGTGGGATCTATTCACCCTCCTCTAGATCCACTCATACCACCTATCAATTGGTATCAGAGCGGGTTCACTAGAGATGTGGTCCAACGACCAGGGGAGATCTGACGGGAACATCCCTCGAAGCTTCATAGCTGAGGGTCACTCCATCAATCGACCCCTATTCTTTGATGGAACAAAATACTTATACTGGAAAAATCGGATGGAAGTTTTTCTTTGTGCCCAGGATCACCTGATCTAGCGAGTAGTCAGCCGAGGCCCTTTTGTTTTACCAGAAGTGGATGAGACCTGGACCTGTAATGCCCCAGTTTTTTAGATTTTGTTCGGATCAGGATCCGTAGGTTTCGGATCGCTTTTACGGGTCCCAGATTGAGTTTTGTGGTTTACGCGTGTTTTCGTCTGGCGAGCCTTTGGAATCCCGTGTAGGGTGAACCATTGCGTTCTCCGACTCCGGGACGTTACCAACGTGTTGTGCATTTTCCAAGGATCATGGGGAGTATTTTCCCTTATTTTTTTAGAAATTCTAGATTTTCTATATATTAAAACCCCATTTTCTCTCTCTCCCCATCTCTCATTTCTCTCCCTCTCCCTCTCTCTTCTCTCACGCTCTCTCCTCTCCCCCTCTCTTCTCCGGGCGTCCGACGAGGCAGACGAGGGTGGGGCGGTGATGCTCGTGGGGCAAGGAGTGACGGGCACGGGACAAGGATCGTGATGGTGGAGGCGGTTCGTGGGATCGCGAGTCGGCGGCGGTTGAAACGGCGTTTTCTTGTCGGATCGGTGTCCCCGGTGCGCGGAATCTTCGGTGGAGGTAGGGGACAGTTCCCTAGCTCGTGTACTTCATTTCCCGTGAGTTTGGTAGCTCGAGGCGAGTCGAGAGGGTTTATATTCCCGCCGGGGTTAAAATGTGTGATTTTGGGGTGTGAGTCATATTTCGCGTTTTGATTGTATTTTTGGGGTTTAAATGGTTCCTCTAGGTGCTAGAGAGGTTGGGGAATGGTTTCCCCTTATTTTCCCCTTCACATGGGTGTGAACGGGGTGTGGAATGGGGTTTTCCACCGAGTTCGCCATTTTCGGGTTCGCGAGCAAGTAGCGGTCGTACCAGAGACTGCCACTGTATGAGGCGGTCCTCTGGGGGCCGCCACTTACCCGTTAAGTCGGTTCCAGGTAGCGGCCACGTGATGGACCGCCACCTGAGGCTGGCGGTCAGGGCATGACCGTTTTATGGCGCTAGCGGCCAGGGGGCTGGCCGCTACTTCCTTGTCTGAGTCACGTGTAGTGGCGACCTCGCGACTGACCGCTACTCTCTGAATAGCGGTCAGGCCAGGACTGCTACTACTGTTGCGGCCAGGGAGATGGCCACCATTTTGCTGGCTACAGCCCAGGGATGGCCGCCTTATTCCATGTATCTCTGGCAGGTGGCGAATCTTTGGAGACCGCCACTTGGAGGGTTGCGGCCCTGAGTGGACCGCTATTTGGTGGCTTGCGGTCTAGGGTGGACCGCCACTTGTAGTGATGGTCCAGGGAAGACCGCCACTATGTTTTCTGGGCTAGTCGTGTTCCATTTGCATTGTGTTGGCCTCGGTCGACCCGGTTGTGACCCAGTGGTCGACCTTCGGTCTTGTGGATGTCCCGGACACCCCATGGGTTATGTGTCCATATTTTTGGGGTGTCCGAAGGTACCGTGTTACCTCGATTAGCATGTCCATAAGTTTGGTGGATCCGGGTGACCCCATTTGTTCCGGGCTTTCATGTTCTCACTAGAACGAGTCACCGTGTATCGGCATGTGTGTGGTGGGTTATTCTCGCACGTCATTGGCTTCCCGGTAAGTGTTGTCCGAGTGGGCCGTGGGTTTGGCTCTTGGACTGTGAGTCCAGTCACCCAGCCTGGGGCAGGAGGTTTCCCACTTTTCCCTTGGATAGGTGATCGACTCGACGGCTTGTGAGCTATTTTAAGAATCATGCTACCGTGGTTTCTGACCTGGGGATAGGCTAGAATGACGGCATGGAGCCGTCCCGGTACAACGGTCTTGACCCGAGTCATGTGACTCAAGGACCGTTGGGTTATTAGGTTTAGAAGGCTGTCCCGAGTCTGGTGGCCTAGGCCACCTATTACTCCATGTTACTCGTGATGGGTGAGTGCGTGGCTTTCCGTGTTCACGTTTAGTGACCTCCTACTAGTCGTAGCCTTCTTACAGCACGCGTGTGCTGACCCACCCGGGAGTGGTGGAGCGGATTACCCGAGAGAGAAGGTTTTTAGGCTGGTTACCGTAGGGCCCCTTCGCGCAGCTTGAGTCCGGGCCTTTGGGAAAAACCAGCTAGAGGATCTGACCTAGGGTGCATGGTCTGTGTGTGCACACTTGGTTGGGGGCGTCGGATCTGCGTTGACGAGCGCGACCCCAGCTAGTCCTAGTTCGTGGTACTGGTTGTGTGTCTCAGTGTCCGCCTGGGACGTCGTAGGGAGACACTGGGGTGCGATGTAAGACGTCAGTGGACGCATCCAGCCTTTCTTCTAGTGAGCAGTGCTCCCGTCACGTGACGTGAGTTACTCATGACTCGAGTTTCTATTTCCCGTCTACGAGACATGGTTTCACGTGTAGATTCCGGGTGGTTTCCCGAGGTAGAGGTCTAGGGTTTTCGGTGAGCGTCACTGTAGCACCCCAGAAATTTAAATAGGAAATAAATAAAAATAACTATAAATATTAGTCATGGAATAATAGTGATTAATAATTTTTTTGATAAATATAGCTAAAATAAATATTTGAGAATTAGAAATTTAATATATCCTTTTATTTATGACTTAAATTAAAAAATACAATTCAAGCATTTAGAAGGAATCTCATTCCAAAACTATATTTATAAACGTACATATATATGAAGATTTTCATAGAATCGAACCCGACTTTGATACCCGAGACAACAATTATAAGAAATAACATATATATATAAAGTTCTACCTTAATTAGACACTCAATTTAATAAAGATATATATTGTAACGTAAACCAAGTAAGACTAAGCCAAATGGGCTTAAGGAGTTTTGGGCTTTCAAATAAAGCTACGATATATATATATATATATATATATATATATATATATATATATATATATATATATAGGTTTGATTCCTCGTAAGACCCAAGCCCGTTCGAAACATGCATGGGCATTGTTTGAACGTTGGGCCATGCAAACCCAACCCAATAATATTGCGCCAAAAGATTATACCCAACGTTGATAACCCATGCCTGTTCGAAGAGAAAGCTTTAGGGTTTTAAACAAAATAAGGATGGCGGCTGTTATTTTGGAAGGGTCAAGACTTATCATGGCAGGTTTCACTCAAACAAGGACTCTGAACTCGTATTAGGACTCTACGTAAGAAACCTTGAGAAAAGGGGTTTTATCCCTGTAAATATACACGGCCTGACGATCGACAGAAGCTTCTTCATGCTCCTGCGTTCGTGCTGCTGCCGCGTCAACATCCGCTTGTCGTCTTCATCTTCCCTCTCCGTGCAAAGGCATACATGGCTTCTTCCCTTCTCCTTCCTTGCCGTGGACATGTTACCGTGGATGTGCTGTTGCGTCCTCTACTTCTAACTGAGCGAGAGGACATTGCTGCAACTGTCGACTTCCTTCCCTTGCAGTTGCCATGCCGCTACTGTCCTTCATCCTCAACGTGTTCTTCATCCGTAAATACATCAAAAGTAGGCAATCTCCCAAGTAAAATCACCACTAACTAGCATGCTAGATGATAGTGCATGTAGATATTCTCTATGAACTTCCTGCTACTTATTTTTCTTGTTCATTAGATGTAAAAATGTTGATTTCCTTATTTAATTGATAATTATTACAATCTTTAAAAAATTGATATCAATTGAACCATGATGATAAAAATAACGAAATGCATATTTTTATGATCCTTGAATTTTTCTCTAAATTTTCATATATTTGTTCTTTAAAAATTCTACCTGAATAAAAGTGACGCTATTTATCTTGTTAACACCTGTATCACCTTTGCCGATTTTTATCTTTAAAACTAGATGAAATAAAGTGTCGATATTTCATGGTTATGATCATTGAATTATTCTCTTATTTATCATATAATTAATTTTGCTAAAATTAATAATAAATAAAAAGTAACACTATTCATCTCTTGGACAACATACGTTGTCGCAAATTTATATATATATATATATATATATATATATATATATATATAACATAATGCTTATTATACATTTTACACTCATCTTTGAAAATTTATATCTATAAAACCATGCAACATAAAATTATAATATATATATATATATATATATATTTGGAACCGCCATATTATTCTCCTAATTTTCATATATTTAGATCCATGAAAAATTGTTAATTTAAAAGTGACTCCATTATTCAGTTAAAACTCCGCATGAAATTCAAAGATTTTTATCTTTAAAAATAGATGGAATAAAATTATGATATTACATGGTTAAGATACTTGATTTTTCTCTTGTTTTTTATATAATTTATTTTGTTAAATTTCTCTTAAATAAACAGTGACACTATTCACTTGTAACGTGTTAAAGAAATAACGACAAAGTGCATTGTCGTTAATTCTTGAAGATTTTTTCCCACTAACCCTGTAAAACTCATATTTGCTTATATGCCATGTGTGTATTATCTGTATCTATTAAAACCTTATCTATATATATCCTTATTCCCTCAAAATGAATATAGAGTCTTAAACAATGCATCTTTTTAAAGAGCCGTCATTTTTTAAATTATTAATAAACCAATAAATTAATGAGACGCTATTTATTATGAATTATTAAATTAAATGAAAATGAAATATAAATTAACGCCTCCTTAAAGAGACGCAAATTAAGGTATGTGAATTTTGTATCTCATAGTTTCATCGAGTTTTGGCCCATATCACGGGTCTCTTGGCACTCATATCCCAGTCCGTGGATAGAGTCCTTATCTCACGATTGTTTCACGTTACACACTTCAACTCTTGATGATGACTAGACCCTCTGCGGGATATTCCTTCCTTCGGACTGATATTTTCTTCATTAAGACCTCCGTAAGTCTCCACATAGCCTTGGATTCCCTCAAGGCCGTCTGAGCGGGTTGTACCATCAAAACCTTGAAACCCTTTAAGTCATGTCACTCTCAAAGAACATGACACCGGCCCACATAGAACCATGTTCTGGCGATTCTGTGAGAAATCTATCTCTGTCAGAATTGACGACCTGGAAGTGGTCGCTAATTGAATTAGCGATCATCCTAGTTGTCGTTCTTTTCAAACTGTTAGCGACCATATGAACGGGCGCTTATTGAATGAGCGACCCTTTACTTGGGCGCTATTTCTTCCAGCTTATGCTATTCACAGATTAGGCGACCGAGCATATGGGCGCTATTTCTTTAAATTGCAGCCGCCTGAGTGGGCGCCATTCATCCCAGTTTTCACGATTGTCATAGTTTTCGTGGAGATCATCGCCACGTCATCTTGTCTATAGTCTTGCCCTTGAACTTCATGAATTTACACTATTGTTCTTACATGCTTGATCCTTGGAACTCTTGGCCATTAAAGTGGAATTGGTCTAGATATCGCAGGTGTAGACACATTTTTTTTTCTTTCTTTCCCTCCCTCTTAACTCAAAAATGAATATGAAGAAATGACGAGGGATGGGCTAGAAGGGAAAGAAGGCAACCGCTAAACTACTCATACATAAAAGCATGCCGTGATCGCCACCAAGACACATAGCACAAACTAATAGCACTGCGTACCTTGGAAAGGGGAGCAGATGGGGACACTTGCCAAAGTGCAGCACTGTCAGGATGAACACGTCCTACAGAGGACCGCCCAAGAAGGTACACGGCCGATCGACAGGCCGCTTACAGCGTTGGAAACCGAAGCGGGACGAAGAATGAACCGGCGCTTACACGGTCTATGACAGGCCACCTGAGGAAGATGAACGGCCCTTTGGAGACCGCTCACGTAATCAAGCGGACGAATGCAGGCCGCGTAAACCGTCCAGACCCAAAGATGTGGAACGTCTTCCTCCACCCCTTCCGGCAGGCTAGAGGGGATGGGCCTCGTTCTCAGCTTCTGTTGACCTGCAAAATAAAGCAAATAACAAGACAATGAAACCTAAATTAGCCCTGGAACGTGCAATACCTATGGAAAAAGATGAAGGATTAACATCACAAATGGAAGGGGGAATACCTGGGGGTTGGTTTTTTAACCCCTATGGGGCGTAGAAAATAATAGGAGGGGTATTATAATGGAGATGACAGTGAAAAATGTGGATGAAAATGGAAGGAAAATGAGCATGCAATAGATGGAAGAATGACTTAGACACCTAGACCAAAACACCAAATAAACACTATTCCCTGAACCGGAGGCTCAAATGGACGTAGAGAGCCTCCCTCCCTGGCTACAGTTCGCTCGAAAATCCGACAGCACTTCGACATAGACGCTGGATCTCCCCCTTTTCAAGCTTGGACTAAGGGTTCTATTTATAGCCCCCAGAAAGTCCAGCCTCGAATTAGGGTTTTCCAGCGCGAATTAAGCCATGATTATTTAGGATAATTCATAGATAATACTCCCATCTCACGCCAGGATCAAATGGGGCCTCATTTGGTTGAGAATCCGCGGAGAACATGCGGAGCAAGTGAGAGGTTTAACCACGGGTGGAGAGAAAAAAAACTGTTAAGGCCAGGATTTCGGACATTTAAGCGGTCTCTCGATAGGCCGCCCATGCCAATAAACGGTCCATTGCTAGACCGCCTATGACTGTCGGTGATAAATAGAAAATAAGATAAATAAGCCAATTATCCCAGAGAATTGACCGAAGTATTCGGCGTAGGACTCTCAAAATAAAGATGGTCCATCTCTAGACCGCTCCAAAATCCACACAGCCTATTGCCAGACCGTGTACAAAGTGTCGGTGATAAATCAACAAACCAAGACAAATAGATAATTATCTGAAAAATAATCCCGTTTAGTACTCTGGCCTAATGTAAGACCGTCTATAATGGTGTCGGTGGAAAATCAGAAAATAGCCAATAAATCCAGAGATAAATATGAGTGACGTAAACGGTCTCAAGGCAACCACCTACAATATTAAACAGTCTATTGTTAGATCGCCTATATGCTGGGCGATTGAAATCAATAAAATGGGATAAATAAGCCCGCTTACTCCGAAGACCAAATGAAATTAAGGCCCACTAAGCCTGAATTCAAGAGCAAACCTAGCCAGGGAGGAAGTATCCATAAAAATCAGCCCATAGACATGCCTGGAAATGGCCCAATGAGTAATGGACAACTCGAGGCATCAAAAATGAAGGTAAGAAGAAAGACTTAACTCTAAGGCAAAAAATGGGTGTCAACAGCAGGGGCTATGGGTCCTGACAAAATTGACTTTAAATGCTAGTGTTTATAAAATAAGTGGTCCTAATCTGATCCCATGGGCGAGACAAAGTCCAAACGTGTACCGGTATCATGAATGATCGGGTGCTGGCATTCATCAAATATAGCTAAATTGGTCTACGACTCATTTCCATGAGGGGCAGTCATGTCGTCATGATTTCCCCTTAGTGCATTGGTCAATCCTACATAGTGCTTGTAGAAGTGATTGTTCTACTTCTATACTTGCGTAATGTCCATCGTGAATGTTCTTGTAAACGGCCATTTGGGGTTGTCATATTGTTGTGATGTCCCTAATGTATCGGCCAATCCTACTTAGTGTTAGTAGAAGTGATTGCTCTACTTCTATATTATTTAAAGTTCATCATGAATGTTCTTGAATTATCTTATTGAAAGCACTTGTTATCTCGTCATGAAAGTTCTTGATATATTTTCTCATCAATCTGTTCGTTCTTATCTTGTCAATTCTTATAGTTCTTGAATTTATCTTGTGCCATGATAGTTCTCGATTTTCTATACCTTGCATGACCTGCATGAGCATGTGAAATTATAATTGACTTAAAGCTAGCTTGGAGCTTGAGATATTAAGTCCTACTGAGCGTTCACTCACCTCGTGTATTTTCATATTTTTTAGGCAATGACCCTAGCGATGACGAGACCGAACAAGAGGGGCAAGGGCAAGAGTGACGAGTACTCCGACCTCTAGACGAACCATCTAGTTTGGCTATCTTGTGTCTTATGTTAAGTCTAGTCAAGTTTTTCACTGTACTTTTTCCTTTATTGAGTCTTTCTTTACTTTGGGTCCAACTTGTAATAAATTTATATTTGAAATGGAAATTTTATTTTTGTTCAATTACATCTTGTCTTATGGTTATGCTCTGATTGACTCGACTATTTAACTTCCACGCTCCGAGCAAACGAACATGTTCCGCTGCTATCGGTTCGGGGCGTGACAGAAGGTGGTATCAGAGCCTAGGCTTTCTAAATCCCTAGGTCATTAAGTCCAAGTGGTAGTTTGAGTCGTCTTTGTCAGCTATCCTATAGGAACCCCGTGAGATTTGGGTACAACTATGGGCTAACTAATAAAATATGTTCCATCCACGTTAGGCTAATGTCAAGAGATGAATAATCATTACCTTAAAACTTACTTTGTAGGCTAGAAATGGCTGCCGAGCGAGCTCAATGGAGAGAGATGCAGCGTACCGTCCAAGGATTAACATAAGCTTTACAACAAGTTGCCCAAGGAGCATAACATGGTGCCGGGGATTTACATAGGAAGTTCCAAAAGATGAATCTCCCTAAGTTTAGTGGGTCTACCGACCCGGATGAAGCGAAGAATTGGGTGCAAGAAATAGAGAGGATCTTTAAGGTAATGCAGTGTACCGACGAAGAGAAGGTACTATTAGGAACTTATCAACTAGAGAAGGATGCCCGGGCATGGTGGGGATCCGTGTAAGCGATTTTGCCCAACGACCAGGTTACATGGGAGGAGTTCTTAGAACACTTTAATGAGAAGTATTTCTCAGAAAGGCTCCGGGAGAAAATGGCTAGGGAATTTGCGGCATTGAAACAACGCAACTTATCAGTAGCAAACTACGAAGCGAAGTTTTCTAGATTAGCTCGGTATGCACCACACTTAGTTTGTACGGAGAAAATGAGAGCAAGAAAATTCATGAATGGATTGAAGGTGGAGCTCATTCCTCAATTGGCTCCGCTGGAGATTCAAACTTATACGGAGATGGTCCGAAAAGCACAACTATTGGAGGATGCTATAGATATAATGGAGCGAATCAAAGGGAAAGTCGCTAAGCAGGAGTTAGCCAATGGATCCAAGAACAAGGAACCCATGGACGGCAAGAAGAGGTCCAATGGAGGTAACGGTTTCCGCAAGGACAAGAAACCTCGGAATGATAGTCAACAAATTATTCCGGCTAAAGAGAAGTGCGAGCATTGCAAGAAAGGGAGGCACAATCCGGACGAGTGTTGGTATAAACTCGGGAAGTGCATCCGTTGCGGAAGCGCAGATCATAAGATTGCTCGTTGTCCACTCATAAAGAAAGAAGCGTCGCAAACATTGGAAGGTAACTCTATGAACCTAACTCATCCAAAATTGCATGAATTGGGTATGGTAATCTTAGCACTTAACATGTTATGAGAATGATCTAGCTAAAATACATGTTTTAGATATGGTGATTTTACCCCACTAATTTTGAAAAGAGAATCATGTGAATTTGATGACCAAATTCTTTTAAGTAGGGGAGGGTGTAGCACCCCAGAAATTTAAATAAGAAATAAATGAAAATAACTATAAATATTTGTCATGGAATAATATTGATTAATATTTTTTTGATAAATATAGCTAAAATAAATATTTATGTCTGACGGTCGGGCCTTAGACCGTTATTTTCCCCTGACGCAGGGCTCCTAGACCGTTATACTCCAGATAGGTACGCATCCGAGGTGCAGTTACTCCCGCAGTTTCTGCTGTGACTCTTTGCTTGGGTGATACTTGACTTCCTCCTTGCTTTGTTTTATATCTCCATATCGTTGTGTGCATCATTGATTGCTAGATTTTAGGCTAGACTTTCCATGCACTCCGGTGCACATAGGACCATTCATCTTTTCATATCCTAGATTGCATTCTCCTACCTTGGTGTGCGGACCTCTCGTCTCCATATTCCTTGGGGCCGACTAGGAAATCACACCAGGGACCTCCATAAGTCCCCGCTAGCCGTGGATTCCCACACGGACGCCGGGCTGGTTGTACCTTTCCCACCCCGTGTCTAGGGTTGCATAAGTGAAGGAGTGATTACACTTAGAGTCAAACCAAGTCCCATAGCCATCTCCTGTTAGGAACCCATTGTTGAGAGCACATTTCAATCAATCCACTAAAGTTCCAAAGGAGAAATCACAAAGAATTGTGTTGCATCATCTTAAAACAACTTGGTTGACTTTGAGTGTCTTCATCCTTTATCACTTACATCTTGTGTTTAAACATTCGAGTTTGGTTACTCATTGTGATTGTTTGTGGTTTGTTTGCATTTGTCAAGGTTGTCCGTTGCATGTGGGGTTGTTTTCGTTCATCCGAATCATCTCCTCAAATCAATCCCTTCTTCACATTCTATTCCAATCCTCTTTTCGAGTCCACCATGGCATCCTTTAATCCTCCATGTTCCCAAGAGGACTCTCTTCCTCAAGGGCTTCTTGAAAACCCTCCTAGGGTTATCACCTTTTCTTCCGGAGAAGGGACTACCCCTCTCCCATCCTCCACTTCTATGGAAGGTGGTCAAGCTACCCCTTCTTTCTCCACTCCTTCCGCGGGCTCTATCCTTCAGATGATGGCCCAATTAGATCCGGCCCAACTCCAAGTTCTTTATCAGGCCATGCAAGGGTCCAACGCATCTCCTCCCACCATCATCCAAAATCAATCCAATCCTTCCGTTGTTGGGCTCCCCATTCAACCCACTCCAATTGATCTTACCCCGGTCCAACCACGGACCATCACTTTCACGGGCATGGAAACGGGCCAGTCTTCCAATTCGGCCCAACAATCTTTCGATAAGGGAAAGTCGCCCATCCCCTCTTTTGTTCAACTGGATCATCACGTATCTACTCCGGTAGCTCTGCAAGTTCTCATGGGCCCTCTCGATTTCTTGCACCCTCGGCTAGGGGTGGCCCAAGCTCCTTCTAATCTGGGCCAACCTCAGGTCCAATATCCTTCTTATGGGCCCCCCATCTCTACTGTTTATCCCTCCACTCCTGCCTATGGGCTTCCACCTTCTGTCACAACCGTTCCATCTGCTCCTCAAAATCAATCAGCATCCTTCACTACCCCTGCTCCCTCCCGAGAGCAGGACTTGCTTGATAAATGGGCCGCCATGCAGCAACAACTCGATTTCCTTCAGAAGCGGGTTGGCCCGCAATCTTTGGCAGATGTTCCTATCCCGAACTTCCAGAACATTCGGTTCCCTCCACAATTAGAGCTCCCCAGCTATCGCAAGTACGATGGGAACAGCAATCCCTTCATTCATGTGAGGGATTTTCTATATGAATCGGCGCAATTCCAGTATGATGATCGCCTTATGGCGTATTTATTCCGCCGATCTCTGGATGGTGTTGCTCTGGAGTGGTTCTACTCTTTACCGCTAGAAGAAGCTGAAAGTTTCAAGGTAGTGAAAGACAAATTCATCCAACGGTTCCAAGATAGGGTCGGCCTGGAATACTCGTTCACAGATCTGGTGGTCGAGAAGATGAAGCCAGATGAAGAGTTCGCCACTTATGCAGACAGGTGGAGACAGATGGCCGCTAGGGTGCCTGGCCACATTCCAGAGGAAGAGAAGGTCAAGCTGTTAATTTCGAATGCTACTCCGACCTTCCGGAACATCCTGGCGATGAATGACATAGCCAACATGCACCAGCTCTACAGTCGGGCGCGCTTTATACAAACCCAATTTAAGGATTCCCCCATCCACTCACTGTTTGAAAATCAAAAGCCCAAATACCACAAGAAACCACAAGGGCCGGTTATCGAGGGGGTCCAGACGAATGAACAAGTACAAGCCGTTGCCTTTCCATTCCAGGCCACACCGTTCCGCTTCCCCCAAAACCCCCGCAATCCACAAAACTCCGCTCCACAAAACTTCCAGGTCACTCCGCAAAGCCCTCCGCCTACCTTTGCCACTCCACAAAACGCCTTCGTCGCTCCACAACAACCACCACCACCTCTACAATACCACAATGTCCCTCCACCTAACGGCTATAACAACAACCCTAACAGCAAGCGCCCGGCTCCCAGGAGAGCTCAATACCCTCCATTGCCAGAGACACTTACAGATATCTTCTCCGCCCTCATGTCAGTGAATGCAATCCAACTTCCTCCGGAACGGCCTAATTGGAACCCGACCGTTGATCAGACTAAATATTGTATGTTCCATAGGCAGCCGGGCCATACCATAGAAGGCTATTTTCAGTTCCGGGATCTGGTATATGATCTTCATGAAGGACAAAGGATAGATTGGGTCGCGATGCATCGGGCCATTGTTGAGATCAAAGAGAAAAGAGGGCAGCAGCCGAGGCAGCAAGTGCAGCAGCAACAAGCACTGCAGCCGCAGCAGCTACCACCACAGCAACCACAGCAAGTACAGGACCTGGGCATCCATCAGAATCCGATGCCGAACCACCCACCCGCTCCTCAGCAGCAGCCACCAGCACCAGCACAAGTAAACGTGGTCCAACCACCGGCCCCCAATGCCGGGTGGTCTTTTGACGATGATGGTGCCACACCACAAGTCATGGCCCTCCACCATAACCACCACAATCCTCTTACCCCCTCCTTCGTCCTTCCCGCACACCTAGCATCCCCTCCATTATCCTCCCAATTACACCCGCTTCAGCAAACCCCTTACCACCCACTGTTCCGTCATACCCTCCACCACTTACTCCCGTCGCCGTCATCACACCACCATCCAACCCTTCACCCATCCTTACCCTTCCGCTAGCCTTCCCTCCACCCGCGTCAACACTCATCACCACCCTGCCTTCCACCAATCATTCACCCATCATCCACTCATCACCTACTACCCCCATCATCCTTATGCTCCACCAAACTTTCTCCCCCACACCACCTGTTCCATTCATCCACCCTGCAGGGCCCATCATACTATCTTCAGATGCCGCGGCGAATTATGCGTTAAGGAGCGGGAAGATGTTCCATCGGAATTACCCTACTACTTCTAATCCCCAGTCCTCTTAACCGACGGCCGAGCAGGAAGAAACTGAACCTCTGCCGGGTACTCAATATGACTTGCTGCATCATCTGGATCGAGTGCCCGCTAAAATATCTGTGCTGGAGCTGATCAAAAGGTATACCCTTCATCAGGATGCACTGAGAGACTTTTTATAGAAGGTGATGGTCAGCGAAGATATGGCAGTTGATAGCCTACCAACGGCACTAGCAACTATCTCCAAAGGACCGGCAATTACATTTTCAGAGACCGAGCTAGCACCTCCGGAAGCACGGCAGATGCCGCTCTGCATTACGATCACTCTGAACAAGGTCAGCATTGAAGTAGCATTGGTTGATACAGGGGCTTCAATTAATGTTTGCCCACTGAGTACTCTACGAGCTTGTAACATATCAGAAGAGTTACTACGGCCTACCCCCACCACTATAGCAGCATACGACAACTCAAGGCGAGCATGTCACGGGGTGGTCACCATCCAAGCCGAGCTCGGACCTCTTACAATGGCCGTGAAATTCTATGTGCTAGACATTGACCCTATGTTTAAGGCTATCTTGGGTCATTCATGGATTGATACACTCGGTGTTGTACCCTCCACCGCACATCAGTGCGTCAAATTCCCTTTTCAAGGGAGGGTCGTCAAGGTCAAAAGCCTATCCACAGTGCAGTCAGTTAAGGCTATTTCAGAACAGATTCTTCCCACGCTTTGGCCCAGCAGTCGGCCCTTCATATCAGTGCTCGACTTAAACTTTCCTTGGGCTTACACATCTCCTAGGCCCGTCACTACTCCAGTCAACATCAAAGTGAAGCCTCAGATTCACGATTCCAAGGGCTGGAACATCATACTGAAACTGGGCTATCAACCGGGGAGAGGCCTCGGTGCACAATTATAAGGAATGACCAAGCCCATACCAAAGGGAAGAAAAATGGACAGGAGAGGCCTCGGCTACAGGGAAACTGCATTATCTATGATAGGTGATTCTGGGCCACTCACCTGGGACTACCGTCAACACTTTGTTCAAGGGCCTCTCCAGCCTGGCACATTAGCTCCACAGCCAGCTCTGCCTATAAGAAATACAATCTGTCCAATTGCGAGTCCACCTCCAGTGCTAAAGGAAGCAGAGGATGATATGATTGATTATGGTCAAGCCCTTCAGGGGCTGTTTCACGAAGAAGACTGCCAGAAACAACGAGAAGTTCAGCCTATGTAGTGGAGGCCGAAGAAGCAGCCTATTGTTGATCTACAGGAAAGGGGGAGCTCTCCCATTATCTTTTCTTGGTCTCCCTCACACTTTCAATCCATTTTTCAGCAAGGGGATCGCATACCTCGTCTTCCTCCCATCATGATAAATCCATCTTTTATTGATCCACCTGAGATCCTCTTTGTTCCTTATGCTTACGGGAGGTGCCCGCGCATTGATCTATCCACTCTCTTCACTCCTCCTCCTCCCAATGCTCAACTCCATGAGATGTGGTTCTCCTCTTCTGATCCTTTCTTCGACTGCATCTTCCCCGAGCTGTTCCCTATGCAGCTCCCACCTCCTCCCTCTTGCTGTATAGTCTCCGCTGATCTCCAAAAAAAAAACGTCAAATTTGATACGGCGATTTCAGTGGAAGATTACGCTATCCTGTCGCCATCTCCTCCCAGGGGCACGAGTCCCCTGCTCCTTCCCTTCCACTAGGCCTCCTCTCTCCTAGGTTAGGATTAGGGTCCGTCGAGTCTAGGGAAGTAGGGTCAGTTAGGTCTAGAGAAGTAGGGTCTTATTCTAAGTCGTCCAACCCTTCCTCTTCTGAGCCGCGCTCGCTTACTCATCCATTCCGATTTGTTCCTGATAGGTTCTTGCAAGATTTAGCTCAGCGTTGCCATGCTCTTTTGAAGTGCCCGGAATTTGTTGCTACAGCAATTGTGATTGAAGATGACGAGGAAATAGAAGGGGTGTGGAGCGACGACGGATTAGGCGTCTATGAGATTTTGGATGAGAAGGATCCAATTAATGAAGACAGCGATGTAGATGACACTGCCGATCTATATGCACAAGGACTAAAAAGATTCGATGAGCCGTCGACGGCAGTGGATGAACCTACAAAGGAAATCAACTTAGGAACGGAAGAAGACCCAAGGCCCATCATTATTGCTGCTAACCTCCCTCCACAAGTAGAAGAGGAATTAATCAAGGTACTAAGGGAGTATAGCGATTCCTTTGCCTGGTCTTACGAGGACATGCCAGGTCTTGACCCCTCCTTAGTGGAACACCGACTCGTGCTTAAACCAGGGGCAACGCCTGTAAAACAAAGGTCAAGAAGATTTCACCCCCACATGGCCTTGAGGATCAAGGAAGAGGTCGACAAATTATACAAGGCCAGATTCATCAGAGTTGTTCTATATCCTCAGTGGGTGGCAAACATAGTCCCTGTTATCAAGAAGGATGGAAAAGTGCGTATTTGCATTGATTTCAGGGATCTTAACAAAGCATGTCCTAAGGATGATTTCCCGCTGCCTCATATAGACGTCCTGGTAGACAACACCGCCGGGTATGAAGCTCTGTCATTCATGGATGGGTACTCAGGCTATAATCAAATCCGTCTCGCTCCGGAAGATCAAGAGAAAACCTCTTTTACCACGCCCTGGGGCACGTATTGCTATGTGGTTATGCCATTTGGTCTGAAGAACGCAGGTGCCACCTATCAAAGGGCGATGATGGCTATCTTCCACGATATGATGCACATCTATATGGAAGCTTACGTGGATGATATCCTGGTGAAGTCAAAAACCAAGGAAGAACACCCCTCTATCCTGGCTAAGGTGCTGCAAAGAGCCAGGGAGTACAAGCTCAAGATTAATCCGAAGAAGTGTGTATTCGGTGTCTCCTCAGGGAAGCTGCTAGGTTTCATAGTGAGCAAACGGGGGATCCAGATCGATCCTAACAAAGCACAGGCCGTCATGGACATGCCTCCGCCGAAGAACCTTACGGAACTTCGTGGACTGATTGGTAGATTGCAATTCATCAGAAGATTCATATCCCATCATTCTCAAAGGTGCCGTCCGTTTTATGAATTGCTTAAAGCAGGGGTCAAGTTCGAATGGAATCAAGATTGTTAGAAGGCCTATGAGGACCTCAAGGAATATCTATCCAATCCCCCGATTTTGCAACCTCCTGTCCCTGGAAAACCCCTAATCCTATACATCTCGGTTATTGAGGATTCCCTAGGGGCGGTTTTAGCACAAGTGGACGATGAAGAGAAAGAGCGGGCTGCATACTATCTCTCTCGGTTGTTTAACCCAGCTGAATCCAGATACACCGCTATGGAGAAGACTTGTGCCACCTTAGTGTGGGTAGCTCAGAAGCTGAAACACTACTTCCTTGCCCACCCAGTTAGGTTGATCTCTAGAATGGACCCGATCCGTTATCTCTTAGAAAAGCCAGTCCTTTCTAGTAGGTTGGCTCGCTGGCAGAGCTTCCTCTCTCAGTTCGAGATCACCTTTGTTGTTCAGAAGGCAGTCAAAGGATATGCCATTGCTGAGCATCTTGCCCATCTCCCCATTCCTCACACCGATTCCATTCAGGACGATTTCTCTGATGAGCATCTTTCTGTTATCTCTCATCACCCCTTCTGGTCTCTGCACTTCGATGGTGCACTCAACTCTCAAGGCCGAGGGATCGGTGCTGCTCTGCTTACTCCGGAAGGAGTGACCATTCCCTTCGCTTATCAACTTCGGTTTCCTGCTACCAACAACATCGCTGAGTATGAGGCTCTCCTGGCCGGATTGAAGCACGCCTACCTCTTAGGTGCACGTCATTTGAACATCATAGGAGATTCTCAGCTCGTCCTACGGCAAGTTCTGTCCACTTACCATACCCGTGACCCCAAGCTCAAGCCTTATCAAGATTTGGTCACGCTCCTTGCCAGGTAATTCCGTAAATTGATCTATATCCATACTCCCCGTTCTCAGAACATTCTAGCTGATGCTCTGTCATCTCTTGCTTCTTCTCTATCTTTTCCTCTCAGTCGGAGCACTGAGACTGTTGTCGTCCAAAGATTGGATGCGCCCTCTCTTCAGGATCCTTGGTACATCAATCTTAGGAAATCTGTAGAGGCAAGAGCTGAGAAGGAAGATCTCAAGGAAGTTTCATTAGCAGAGCTAGAAGAGATTCTGGACGAAGAGGAATTGCCTTGGTACCATGAAATCGAGATGTTTTGCAAGGAAGGGTCGTTCCCAGAAGGGGCAAAAACCGAGCAGCGTAAGTCAATAAGAAGAGCCACCGCAAGGTACACCATTGTTGCAGGAGAACTGTACAGGCGCGCTACTAATGGGATGCTCATGAGATGCTTAGATGATGTTGAAGCTTGGAAGGTGGCTGAAGCAGCCCATTCTAGTGAGTGTGGGGGTCATGTTAATGGCCAGGCTCTAGCGAAGAAGATCCTTAGGCAGGGCTACTATTGGCCCACTCTAGAGGAAGATTGCTCCCTCTATGTCCGGAGGTGTCTTAAGTGCCAACTCCACGCTGATAAGATTCATTCTCCAGCTTCATCTCTCCATCCTATGACCGCTCCTTGCCCATTCTCTATGTGGGCTTTCGACGTTGTCGGCCCGCTCGGTGATCCTAATTCCCAGATCAAGCAGAAATCCTTTATCCTTACCGCCACTGAGTACTTCACCAAGTGGGCCGAAGCTGAGGCGTACGCAGAGATTAAGGCTTCAACGGTGTGCCGCTTCATCATGAAGAATATCATCTCGCGGTTCGGAGTGCCAAGCAGCATCATCACCGACAACGGACCCCAGTTCGTCTCCCAAGAACTTAAGGACCTCTATAAGAAGTTCAATATTGCATTGCATCATTCATCTCCATATTATCCTCAAGGCAACGGTCAAGCCGAGGCCACTAATAAAACCCTTCTTAAGATCATCAAGAAAACATGCGAAGCTCATAAGTTTTCTGATTGGCCGGAAAAATTAATAGAAGCTCTGTGGGCTTACCGCACCTCCGTCCGTACTCCTACGAGACAAACTCCCTATTCTCTTACCTACGGGATGGAGGCGGTGCTCCCATATGAGATCCTGATCCCTTCCCTCAGAGTGCAGCTCGATAAGGAACTTAATCTCGATGAACGTCGAGAGGCGTTACTGGTCCAGTTGGAACTCTTAGATGAGAAGAGGATGAACGCGGCCGATCACGTATCCGTCTATCAAAAGAGGGTTTCGCGTTATTTTCAAAGGAAGGTAATCGAACGTAAATTTCTAAAAGGTGATATGGTTTTGAAACGTAAATTCATTCGGTCTGCAGGTCCTAGGTCTAAATTGCAACGTAACTGGGAAGGGCTGTTTGTCGTAAAAGAAGCTTATCCAGGGAATACTTATCGCCTAGTAAACGCGGAAGGTGAGGAGCTCTCTCACCCGTGGAATGGGTTGTATCTTAAGCGTTTCTTTCCTTAGAGTCAAAACCGCGTGCTTCCCCGGCAGCAAGATGCTCCTTCCTGTTTTAAGAAGGATCCCGAGTAAGGCAATCACACACTACACGACATCTCCGGTCAGGTTTCCCACTTTAAAAGACACCGTTTCTCCTCGGCCATGCTTTAGGGGAAAATCGAAGTCCCTGTCCGCTTCATTCTTCGGCTGAATCCAGGGGCAAGAAGTGAATAAGGAGGCGACAACCAATCCAAACACCCTAACGAGAGGAGGTCTCAAATAGGGGCAAGTCCGTTATGACCTAACGCCACAAGTAACACAACAACAGAAAAAAGACAGCAAAGGGGCAATCTCTGTGATAAAATCAAAAGCATCATCTCAAAAGTCTACCGATTCTGAACTCCAAAGCTCCAGGAATGCAAAAACAGAAAAGCTAGGCATGACAAGAGTGGCAGTATAGTTCCCCGCGGGATGTCATGAGCCCGGTCGCATGCATGCCTAGAGTGGACAAAGGTTCGATGACGGACACAAAGCCCCGGTGCAACAGACCAAATCTCTAATGGGGTTGTACGGTGAGGAAATCAAGTCCTAAAAACTTCCATATCTGGCCTAAGCTGACCCCCGTGTTCCTTTTTTCTTTTTAGGACCAAGATTAGTACCCTGGGTATGGCCTCGGTAGAAACACCGTCATGTGAATTGGGCCTTGGCCAAGGATTGTCACCCATGTTACACGCCAACCTCGGGACTCCTGATTCTGAACAAGGAAGGGTTCGCGTTGCTAGGGGAGACACTGGTTTTCAAAATCCAAAAACACCAGATGTTTTCAAAATCCAAAAAAACATCAAATATTTTTCAAAATCCAAAAACACCAAATATTTTCAAAATCAAAAAAAACATCAAATATTTTTCAAAATCCAAAAACATCAAATACTTTCAAAAATCCAAAAACATCAAATATTTTTAATCCAAAAAACACCAAATATTTCCAAAATCCAAAAAAAAAAACCAAATATCTGTGAAAATCCCACAAAAATCAGATGTTTTCCAAAACTCCATCATGTGCGTAGCATGCATTGCATTTTATTATATTTTCCGCCTATTTAATAAGGCTCCACCCCTTGACCAAATATCAAGAAACGGTCATTATCTAACTTGCTTCAAGGCAAGGGGTTGAGTCTAAGAACAGATCTAACTTGTTTCATGTCTTAGCATGTGCAGACAACAGGTTCAAATGCAGGATTGCAACTATGCAGGATGTGACGCATCAGTGTTCGACCGTCACAGTCATTTAACGGTCCCCCCCCTTGACCGTTAATTCCCTTCAGGCGTGGGCTTTTTATTCTTTCAACCATTGTCCCTCTGACGGCCTGGTCCATACCGGCATTTCTATATAACGGCCCATCTCCCATCCGTTACTTGCTTCAGAGAACAGGATTAATAAGGCTTTCATTCTGACGGCTCCTCATCAGACCGTCGTTTCTTTATGGCGGTCCACTGCCCATCCGTTACATCCTCCAGAGGCTCTGCCTCTTCACATCATTCTAGCCAATCAACCCACAAAACTTATGTCATTCAACTAAGCCAGTCTCATCTCATTCAAGCAAGCTTAATAAAAGATGAATTCATAAAAATTCCAGCTTTGATTGTTAAATACAAACAATATCTCTCATGAACAAAAGAAGATCAAGGTACATTCAGTTTTCTATCCGCAAGAGGGCAGATTCTTCTCAACTCTTTCACGTAATTACGGCGTGCTTCGTCATTCTCTTCTACTTCTGCTTGCCACGGGCGCACCTTGCTGATCTCCCACATGGTCAGCGCGTTCCGTACTGCTCTTTCATCTTCCTCGGTCCCCATCTTCCTAGGTAGAAGGGGAGGGTAGTGTGATAGTGCAAGAGCTTGGGTTCTTGGAAGTCCGATCTGAAGATGGCACCGGTGCGGGTTGTAGATCGCCATGGTGGTGTTCCCCACTAGTTGGAGGTCCAGGCCTGGACGCCGCGGTATTTTGAGAAGAGTGCTCCGAAGGATTCTTGGTCGCATATTGAACTTGTCTATTGGCAAAGTGTTGAAGAAGAGGCGCCATTCATCCCGCATTTTCTTATCCGCCGTCTTGCATTCAACCTGTGAAGAATACCCGAATGCCCCTCCAATGAAGAAGAGAGGGTGGCTCCCGAAGATTCGGCTAGTTGAAGTTAAGTCTTCCTTCGGTTGGAATTTGACTCTCACTCCCATCCAGCACTCAAGGAGTATCATGGAGCCGAACAAAAGTCCTCCTAGGCAAGCCGAGCTTAGTCCTTCATAGAGGTATGAAAGGATCGCTTGAGAGATGGACATTCCCCGCCACAACCCGCTAATAATGCTGAGATTTTGGGTATCTAGAAGGTGGTCGGTTGTAGTGAAAAGGAAGACTCCGCATAAGCAAACCGCCACCGCCTTGGCTATTGCCTCATGTCTCTCCCACTTGTTTTTACAATGAGACACTATCCACTGTGCCAAGGGTATCAAATGAATGTGGTGAGGGCTGATCATGGTCCTCACATCCTTTGGATTATGGATGAAATCACTCAAAACCAAGGATGGGTCAATAGGCTCTATTGTGTAGCAAACCCGGTCTTCATTCCCCGCCTTAGTCTTAGGAAGGGCTAGGTAGGTTTCTACCTCTTCTAATAGGACGGTTGCCTCGAAGGAAGGAAGATGAAAGTATGAGTTTGTGGATGCCATAGTTCTACAAGAGCTGAAATACTTGGCCAATCTAGAGATAATTTCTAGAATTTTTTGCCTAAAACCAAGAGTGGTTGAAGGTGCCATGCTTTAAGGATAGATGTGACTTCTATAGGGAGTGCCTTTACCATGGGAGCCACCCACTTCAGACTAGAATAGCATCTTGGGCCGGGAAGAGGCTTGAAGGAAGAAAGAGAAGAAGAAGTCATGAAGAATTGAAGTGCAGAATTTTCTGAATTTGGGTGAGTGTTAGAAGCTTACCACCCTTTGAATATTGGAGCTTAAGTGCTTGGGAATTGACGTCAGCCGTTGGAGCTCTCCATGTTCCTTTCTTGCAGCTTTAGGTCCGGTGTAAACCCTCTCCTCCATGGCCATCATCTCAGAGCTTCTCTTCATCTTGGTTTCTGCCCTTAGGAGAGGTTCTTCAACCCTAAAAGCAGAGGTTTTCAGCAAAGCTACGATTTTGGTTGAGTTTCCAAGTTTTAAAGGTTTAATTTTGGCTTTGGAAAGGATAAGACTTGAGTTGGAAGGCTTTATCTTTAGTCTAGATAAGTTCTAGTAGAGTTTAAGTGGATAAGTCTCGGGTTTAGGCTCTCACGGCTCAATCCTTCTAGGAACGCAACTCAGGATCTAACGGTCTATCGTGGGGCCGTCACTTGTCTCTAACGTGCCAGCCTTGGGCCGTCGCATTTTCTGTGGGTTTGATTTGGCCAGACCCTGTTCTGTGAAGCTTAACGGTCTATACTGTGGCCGTTGTTATCTTGTAACGCGTGAACCATGATCCGTTACACTCTCAGTCGTTCAGATATTGGCTCTTGGGTTCAAATTTTCCCGACGGTCTTGGTTATGATCGTTATTTCACCCCGACGCGCCAGCCTTCGGCCGTCGCATTTTCTGCTAGTTGCCCTGACAAACTAGTGTTCTGCCATGATCGACGGTCTAGCATCTGGCCGTTATTTGTCAATGACGCGTCTCCAGTAGGCCGTCACTTTCCTGCAGCTCAGATTACAAATTTGGACTCTGTCATGTCTAACGGCCGTTAGTCGGGCGTTATTTAATTGTGACGGTCTGCCCCTAGACCGTTACTTTCTCTGCTGCTGAATTCATGAAATTTCTTCCGGCCCTTGTTTTGGAACTGGCGGTCTTTCACATTCTACAACTCATTCATCATCCACGCATTCTCATACATACATTTTTTCCGCATACATGCATTTTCACACATCACCTCAAATCATCTCAATCAATCATTCATTTTCTGCATTCACATTCAAACCTACCAAACCATTCATCCACTCATTCGTTCCTGCATTTTTCAAAAACACATTCCTGCATTCATTCACACTCATGAAACAAAAATAAAAATGCCAAAAAAGAATTTTTTATTTCTCTATATATAGTCATGTACAAGTAGTAAGAAAAAGAAAAATGCATCATTCGGCCGGCCTGTCTGCCAGGCCGCCCTCCTCATCTCCGTCCTCGGGTCTCCTAGCCGGTGGTGCTATGGAGGCACTCTCCTCCTGCTGCACTCTCTCCGCCCTCTCATTCCTCCGCTGTCCAGAGGAACTCACGAGGAAATCAACCACCGTCCCGCTTCGGGCGACGCTCCGCTGTGCCCCACCCTGCGAAGCGCTCCGATCAGGTCCTCGGCCTATCATCCGGACGGTCCTCTCGAGGGTCCGCAACTCGATCTTCATATCGTAAGCCTGGCGCCGAGCCTCGCGTGCCTCGGTCCGGTATCGGTCCAAATCCACTGTACCAATCCGGAGTCGCTCTACCTCAGCCTGTGACTGAGCTAGCTCCATCCGAAGTCGCTCCACCTCTGCATCATCCGAGCGTCGCGGGGTCTCCTCTTTCAGCCGGGCCATCTCTGCCCGTGCTAGCTCTGTCTCTGCTCGGGCCCGCTCAGTCTCAGCCCGGCTTCTCTCTATCTCTGCCTGGAGACGCTCTGCCTCCAATCGAGCCTTTCTAGCCTCGACCACCGCTGCAGCTAGCTCTCTCGCCTGTAGATTGCATGTCATGTAGTTGATCAAAAAGCATTTTTTGGCATACGCATGATCATGAGCATAAGCATTTAGCATCTTACCCACTCCGCGAGGGTGGCCTCCGCCTCCTCGGCCCGGGAAACCGCCCGAGCAAACTCGACATCCTGATCTGTTCTGCCTCCCGCAGGATGAGAGGAGGACGATGGGGCGTCCGGTCCTGCTCGTTGGGCTCCCTCGGCCCGCTGCATTTAGAAATCATGATTAGAAGTCATGGTTAGTCAGCATTTTTTTGCATCATCAACATTAAGCATCATTTAAGTCTAAATCTTACCAGGAGCTCCAGGGCGGTCCGGTACTCGTCCCGCTGCTCGATGGTGGAGTGGAGTAGTCCCTCCAGCTCGGCTATCCGTCCCTCGGGGTCTAGCTGCATTTAAAGCATGTAAGTCAGTACATCTAGCACGATGCATCTTGCATATAGAAAGGGTGTTTTGAGTTTAGATTTGCATACCGGTCGTCTGGTACCTCAGTACACCCAGTCGCCGTAGAGTCGAGCGAAGGCCTTCAGATATGCCTCGTCGCTCTCATCTCGTTCCTTCATCGCTCGACCCCGCCTGTTCCAGTCGTGGACGTACTTCACCTTCCGGGCGCACCAATCCACGTTGCCACTGATGCCCCTTGCCGACTTGCCTAGGTGGTCATCGTTGTGGCGTGGAAAGGTCACCTCGGGCTGGTGTAGTCCCCGAGTCCGCAGGATCAGCCGGTAGTGCAGAGGCTCGATGATGTGGATGCAGTGTAGCCAGATGTCTCGTCCCCGGTATGACAAGGCCGCCTCCACCCACGGCTGTCCCGTATAACCCTCGCCGCGGTACAGGGTCCATCTCACCTAGGAACATCAAGAGCATCCATCATTATGATCAGCATTTAGAAGCATTTTAGCATTTAGAAGCATTTAAGAGCATGTAGAAATCACTTTGAGTTCTAGACTTACCGACGTATGTGGGAAGGAGTCCAGGTCCTCCTGGATCGTCCGGGTCAATCTGATGATCGACCCTGTGTCCCTCGCTACCGTCCACCGTCTCGCAATCGGGATACGGCCGAGGTGGAGTAGTGTGCCTCTCCCGATGCCCGGGAGGTACATGTAGCTCCAGATCTGCATTTTAGAAATCAAGTCAATCAAACTGCATAGTCATTTGCATAACATTCTTGCATAATCATATTGTAGAAAGCATTTAAATTACATTTACCTGTAGGAAAGGCGAGAAGCCACCCAGCATCGTCTGCCGGTCCGTCGTGCTGAGGGACTCGAACAGGAACGCTAGCACTGCCGCTCCCCATGCGTATCTCCCAACTCTGTGCAAATGCTCTATCAGCGGAAGCAGTCGGCAACTAATGACGTCCGCTCGAGTCGCGAAGAGGAGCTTCCCGAATAGCAGCATCAGGAAGCGTCTGAGCACTCTGTCTCCCTCTGGTCCCACCTCCGCCGCCACGCGAGGGCGCACCTGGTCTATCACTCTGCCCAAATGCTCCTCGGGTAGCTCTCCCACAGCAATCGCCGCTCCTCTCAGCCCCAGGCTCTCCTGCAGTACTGATCTCGAGAGCTGAGATGAGGACTGTTCTGGCCTGATCAAATCTAGCCCGAGCAGCTGGTGTGTCATCTCCCGCTAATCCCCGTAAGTCCATCCGGTCACTGCGGCTCCGTGGACTCTCAATCCCGTAATCCTCGCTATGTCTTCTAGTGTGGGGATCATGTGGCCCCACGGGAAGATGAAAGCTCTGCAGATCGGATCCCACCTCTCGTGCAACGCGTACAGCAAGGGTGTGTCCATCCAGATCACCTCGATGCTGAGCACCTCGGTGAATCCCATGATGGCTAGTCGCTCCCTCTGGTAGTCGGGCAGTGCCTGGTACACCGCCCGGACCTGCAGCCAGGAGATCCTTGATCTTCACTTTCCCTGCATGTTATTTAAATCATAAGTTAGTTAATTGTATCATAAAACATTGCATAAGCATTGTAAAATGAAAACAAAACAAAAATCAGAAATTGAAAACCCTAAAAAAAATAGTTCTAGGTCCCTGACAGATGTAACGGCCCTGGGGTAGGGCGTCGCTTGCTTCTGACGCACCAAGGGTGGCGCGTCAGGAATGTGACGGTCGCTGGCAGGACCGTCACATTGTCTGCGTTTGGGCATTTTTTCTTTGCATTCCTGTGGTCTTCCACTTTGGCCAAATGGCCTACAATCATTCCTAATGGGTTCGTAGACCCATTTTCTACCCTCAAAACCCGCATGCATCACAAATAAAACCCAAAAAATTAAAAATTGAAGTTAGGGCGGGAAGACCTACCTCATGGTCCATGCCCCTTCTCCTCTTCTTGGCTGGTTCCTTGGGCTCCCCTTCACCCAAGGGGACGTCTTCCTGGTCTCCCACGGCCGTGGGAGCTTCATCTTCCTCCCTTGGCTCTCTTCTCCTCGGTTCTTCTTCCGTGACCGGCGGGATCGCCTCCCGTTCGAGCCGGCGGTGAAACCGCCGGATTGCTTTCTTCTTTCCCCTCTCCCTCTTCTGTGGTGGTGGCTGGGAACCCTCGTCGCCGGCCATGGTAGTGGTGGGGACGTTGGTCGCCGGTGGTTTTTTGGTTTGGGGCGTTTGATTGCTTGAGTGTTGAATGAAGGCCGTGACCGTTCGGTTTTATTTTTTTTAACGCTAAGGAAATGTGACGGTCTATCGTTCGGCCGTTACATCCTTATAACGCGTCTGGATTTGACCGTTACATGTGATGAGATTGTTTATTGAAAAATGTGAACCGCCTGGTTTATGACGGCCCAGGGCTAGTCCGTTACTTTATGTGACGCCCTCATCTTAGACCGTTAAAAACTTGCAAGTTCCTTGATGAATTAAATGGCCTAATTGATGTCAAAATGGTTCCATATTCTGTCAAGATGTTTATGGATGATGTCTCTCGCACGCACAAATGGTTATGCCTTGATTCATGTTCATAATTATTTTTGGCTAACCTATCTTTCATGAAGGAATTTATGAACGAAATCATGCTTTGCCGTCTGTCAGGCAGGTAAGTCAGGTAGTGTATCTCTTTCCCTTATCCCTTAATGCATTACTATATGTTACTTACGATATTATCTCGAGAACCGGCTGGTCATTCATGTGTTCTGGGATCTGATGTTCCCCTTAAACAAAAATGATGATGATCTAAGTTCGCATGTTTAATCGTTGGATAAGCCGTTAGGTTGGAAAAGTTTGGGGATGATGGTTCTGTCTTGCACGCCGTGGTTGCAGATGGTGTCCTGACTCTGATTTCTCCAGTCTAGCAATATTATTCTCGAGTATTTTCTATTTTATTTTTCTTTTGCATTCGTTTTGATGATTTCTTTTCCTTTAGCCCAGCATGCATCATACGCATTCTTTGAGCATTCACGAAGCTTCATCTGTTCAAGGTATCTCAGTAATGGTGAATAGCTGTGTTCTTAATCTCGAATGAGGAGAATCATTCTACTCTGAATTAGAAGGTTTCCTTCGATCTGGTCGCTTGATCTGGTTGGCTGAAGATTCCTGTCTGGAGTTTAGTCAGTACTCTTTTCCTTTCCGTTGCCTCCGGCGGCTAGCCGTGTTTCCATTCCTTAGTTGTTAATTCCTCTAGACTTGCATTCTTTGGTTGACTATTTCCTTGTGATCAGTTTGAAGTTTTCCAGAAAATTCCTGTCGCTTGTTGGTAAGAACGGGTGTCGTTTACCTTAACGCCCTCTTTTTGATCCACTCCGCTTCATTTCCGCTTCATCTTCATGTTCCATTTCGCCTTCGCTTCACCTTCGCTCGCTCCCCTGCAAAGAGGACGTTAAGGAGGGGCATCTGTTGACACCCGTTTTATGACCAATAAGTCGGGTCATCTCCTTATTCATTATATATGATGCTCCGAGTTGTTCACTCTTCGTTGAGTCTCTTGATTGATTTGGAGCCTATTTCTTGGGTCTTTCTCCTTGATCGGATATGGCTCTTTGTGGCATTTCCTTTGACTAGGGCTTAGCAAAACCCTCATTCATTAATTTGAACTACATTGATAATAACGGTCTGTCCCAGGCGCGTTGTTTCATTCTGACGGATGGGTCATGGGCCGTTACTCTTTGAAGAGTCCTAAGGCTTAAGGGCTTGTTTCAATCCTTATCTTTTTAGTTTATACGTTGATAATAACGGTCTGTCGTGCAGCCATTGTTTTAGTATGACGCCCTATGCCTTGGCCGTTGCTTTCCTTGAAGAGTCCTATTGCTTTGATCTTCTTCCCGTTGATCTTATCTCTTTGGGATAAGGTTGAAAGTAACGGACGTTCCTTGGGGCGTTATTTCCAAGTGGCGGTCTGTTGTGCAGCCGTTACTTCCTTCAGAGAGTCCTGGCAGTTCAGGCCTTTTCTCTGCTACTCCGTGGTCGAGATAAGAACTTGGATTGACGATATCTCTTTCAAATCTGATCCTCAGAACCTTCTGTTTATTTCTATGGACTCTTGGTGATATTATCTTCAAGGATTTGCTAAAGAATTATCCCTTTATCTTGTTGGCTTATCCTCTGCTCGACCTAAGAGTTTGAGGGTCTATAAATAGAACCCTTGACTTCATGGCCAAAAGGGGGAAAATCTGGAGTTTACGTCGAAGTGCTGCCGCATTCTAGAGCCACGTCTGATCAAGGAGAAGTGCTTCTCACGTTCGTTTGCTGCCTGGTGAAGGGAGTATTTGTTCCATTGGTTCCAAAGTTCACAATTGCATATTGAGTTTCCATTCAATCTCTCTTTCATCATAAGCATTATTTCTCTCCTTCCTCCACGTTTTTCACTGGTTTTCATCATCTAAACATCCTCCTAATCTTTTAAAACGCCCAGAGGGGTTAAAAAACCAAAACCTCCCCGGTATTCCCCTTTCCTTTTGATGATATTTTGCTTATTGAAGAATTGATGCTATATTATTGAAAGGGCTAATTTGGGTTATTTTGTTCTTGTCTTCCACTTCTTTGGCAGGTTTACAGGTTCACTAGGACGAGGCCCAAGTCTTCTAGCCGGCTGGAAGAGTTGGAGTTAAAAGGACTCATACTTTGTTACTGCAGGTTATACGACGGTCTTGTGCAGGCGCGTCATATTCTTCTTGCGGTCTATCGAGCGACCGTCACTTCCAAGTGACGCACAGGGTTCTGGCCGTCACTTCTAGCTGACCTGCAGGTTCTCTTTGGTTTCCTCTCCCGTGGGCGGGTGTTTCATCCACCTATTTCCAAGGTATATTCAAGTCTTTGGCTTGTTTTTACTTTGGTGGTGATCACATCTTTCCTTGGTATTGGGCATTAGCTTTCTCCTTCATCACATATATCTTTATTTCCTTGCTTGTTCCACCCTCGCGGTGTGTTTTCATTTACTTCTTGCTCCACGCCCCGGCGTGTGTTTTTCTTTATTTCCTTAGCATTAGTCTGATTGAGATAGCATGCCCATGTTAGAGCTAGCTTTGATTGCCTAGGTTCATGATCACATGTTCATAGGTTAAGAGTCGATCTTTGATTACTTGCTTGTCATCTTATCACATTCACACAACAAAAACCCCAAAAAGAAAAGAAGATAGGCAAAACTAATCAACAAGGAGTAGCTGTAGCGCCGAGTTTTCACCAGCCACCGAGTTTGCTGTTCCTGCTGGTGTTGCTGCTTTCCGTTATCGCCGTTGTTTACGGTTGGGGTTCCGTGGGACCCCTACTGAGCCAGTGATAGGAGGCTCTTCCCTGCTTTTTAGGTGTGGCAGTTCTTCCTTGAGATTCGAGGGTGCTGTACGGAGGTTCTTAGTTGCTAGCTCATCGGGCTGAGTGTTCACTCCGTGTTAGGTACGCTTCTCTGCCTTAGACTGTACTTCTGTTGGACTGGACTCTGTAATTGTTTATTTATTTTTGTTAATTGTTGAATTGTCCTACTTTATTTCCTATTTCTTTGTACCTCCGCATTTATTTTAGCCCTTCTGAGCCCTCCGGCTCGTGGGCTGCGGTCCAGGATTCAAATGGTATCGGGTTCTTCACAGTATCCGGATCTTGGGTCGTCACAGTTGATATCAGAGCAGTGGTTGTGGAGCTACATAGGAATTCAAGATATTATAGTGATCAGAGTTCATAAGGTCTGGTATAGTCGGCAGCAGGCATAGGGTTTTATGTTTGTTTTCCACTTTGTTTCTCGCATGAGAGCTTGAGTGCGCTGCGTTGGCGGTGTGAAGGCGGTTGCCGTTCTGTTGGAATGCCAGTGTTGGGCCCGAGGGATGTGATAGAGAGATTTCTTCCCAATGGGTGGTGGCCCTAGTTATGTAGCGTTGGGCAGAGGTTTTCGGCAGGCATGAGTTCACGGTGCTGCGTTCGAGGTATTTGCTGTAAGGTCAGGTGGCTGGTGAGGATTGTTCGTGGTTAAGTGGCCGTGAGCTTGCTCTGAGGGAGCTGCTATTGAGCTTGGCCACCCCAGCTTGAGATTTATCTAGCCCCTGAGGCGTCGAGATTGTGGTTGAAGTGGCCGAGTGGGTGCTCTAATCGAGAACTGTGCTCGAATGAGCGAAGGATCTTCTTGGTGAGTTAATGATTATCGAGCCTGATTTTCTCATCATGCTCTGTGGTGTCTGCTATGACGTGTCAGTCCCGATTATTTTCATAGATTTCGAGACAAGATTAGGCAGAGTTGTCCCAATGAGCTTTAAGTCCCACGCTTCTGCGTGTGAATGGGTTGTGTTCGCCCTGGATTTGGCTTGAGATGTGAAGGTTCCGCGGTAAGTTCGGGACTCGGGGATCAGCGTTGGCGGTTGCTGATTATGGCTCATGTTGCGGCTTGAGGCATGGTGTATTGTAGTTTGTGGAATTACAGTGGTGGTGCATCGTGATATGCTGTGAATGTGGTCCGACGGAACACTTGGCGAGTGTAGTCGGAGGAGCTGACCTGACGAGAGTGATGGTTTTCTTGGTGCTGGAAGGTGTGGTCCCCAGCATGCGCGAGATTCAAGGTCAGGTCAAGCGTGGAGTTTTCCTTCCGTTGGGTCGGAGGTATGCCAGTTTCTCTTTGGTCGAAGAGATCGCATTTTGGCTAAGGATTTGTCGTCTTGCATCGTGTGTCTGGATTGGTTGGCCTTTTGTGTGCCATGAAGTCCGTGCGAGACAAGTCCTGTGTTTTGGCAAGGTGGTTGCCTGTGAGAACTGTTGCCCGTTCCCTGATGCGTGAGGGTGCGTTGGCACTGTTCCGGAAGGACGAGTGTCGGTTGGGTGGTGTTCGTGAGAATTTACGGCTGGTGTTGTGATTCTCGATGAGTTGAGGATCAGAGCCAGCATAGTTGCAGAGGATTGTTGGGATGGTGGATCTCGAGTCGTTGTGGTTGGCTGTGCGTGTGGATCAGAGTGCGTAGCGGAAGCCTGTTGGGCTCATGACCCACAGGTTTAGGATCGTAGCGTTGGTTGCTACGAGTGGATTCCTGAGGATGTGTAGGGCATCAGAGGAATGGTTCCTCGGTGTGAGACGTGTTGTTGCCGTGCCGTTGCTTGAGATATTATGGTCATGGCACTGGCAGGATGGAGAGTTGGAGAAATGTGTTGGCAAGTGTGCCGCATGAGTACCCTGTTCTTGTGTTGGAAGTTGTGTTCTTGGATGAGATCGTGTTCTGGAGAAGTGATCTCTAAAAGATTATGGGTCCCAGTTGGTAGCTGCGAGCGGGCTGGCAAGGTTGACCGAGTGGTAGACCATGGTAAGATGTGTATTGTCAGGGGACCCATGTACTTCAGCTGTGGCGTTGTCGACCAGGTTGCTGTGATAGTAAGTGGCACATGGTTGCTTTGGAGTTGTGTGCTATGAATTTCTTAGGGTGTGTCTCGGGGCTCTGTGGTAAGAGCGGAATCGGGATCGGCAGGCGTCCACTCGGAATAATTGAGATAAGTTGTTATTGGGTAGCAATCGGACGATGCCTGTGCTAGGTCTCTGAAGAGACGTTGACTTTGGATGGTGATCCTTGGTCTGTGACCAGCATGGAATGGTTCCCCTGCAAGTCTAAGTTGAGTGATGTGAGGACCGAGGATTGTAGAATCTTGTCACTCAGTTTGCCGTGCTCCCCTGAGAGGGTAGAGTTGGCATGAGGATAGGTTTGGATGCGGTATCCGAGTGAGGTTTGGCTCAAGATGTGGTGTTGGTCTATGCGTGAGTCAACGGATGGCCTGTTTAGGTTTGGAATATGCCTTTCGGATCTGGTGAAGGACCAGGAAAGAAGGAAGAAGCTATGTGAATCAAGGGTTTCCCGTTGACGAGTGTCTAGTGACCGATTATTAGTCTTTCACAGATAGAAGATGCTGGTGGTTGTGCATCAAGAATGGTGAGAGCCGTGTACGAGCAAGGCCTTTGGTGGCCATTTTCGTGACATGCTTTTCCGGATGGGACCTGGGCTTTGTCGAAGTTTGAGTTCTGGCAGAGTTGGTCCCATGCTGTTGTTGGCATTCGGCTTGCCAGGTGTAAGATGGTCCTTAGTGTGGGGCCGACAGATTTATGGTGGTCAGTTGTTCGAGAGGCTGACGTTTATTTGGTCCGCCGACTATGAGTTGATCGGTGGCTGTTTCTCGTAACGAGGACTGTGTCTCCTCGGTAAGCGAGATTGTGACAGCGGTGCCGTGGTTGAATTTCATCGTGACTGAGGTGATGCCAGACTTATGTCCTTTTTGTTGTATACCTGCTCTAATGATCGATGTGTGCAGTGTGCGGAGTGAGGTGTTGCTTAAGATGATGGTCTGGTCGTATCCCTTAGGATCGGTGCTTTTGCGAGAATCGAGGTTTTCTGTGCTGGGGCTCTGACAGCATTATCAGTTGGTTAAGGTGTTTTCCCCCTGTGACTTGGTGCTAGTCCTGAATTTCGAGGACAAAATTTATTTAAGGGGGGGAGGCTGTAATGCCTCTGGTTTTTCAGATATTGTTCGGATCAGGATCTGTGGGTTTCGGATCGCTTTTCCGGGTCCCGGATTGAGTTTTATGATTTACACGTGTTTTCGTCTCGCGAGCCTTCGGAACCCCGTGTAGGGTGAACCGTTGCGTTCTCCGACTCCGGGACATTACTAGCGTGTTGTGCGTTTTCCAAGGATTGTGGGGAGTAATTTTTCCTATTTTTTATATTTTCTAAAATTTTGGATTTTCTATATATTAAAACCCATTTTTCTCTCTCTCCCCATCTCTCATTTCTCTCCCTTTCCCTCTCTCTTCTCTCACGCTCTCTCCTCTCCCCCTCTCTTCTCCGGGCGGCCGATGGACGCAGACGAGGGCGGGGAGGCGATGCTCGTGGGGCAAGGAGTGACGGGCACGGGACGAGGATCGCGATGGTGGAGGCGGTTCGTGGGATCGCGAGTTGGCAACGGTTTAAACTACGTTTTCTTGTCGGATCAGCGTCCTTGGCGAGCGGAATCTTCGGTGGAGGTGTGGACGCACTTTTTATTTAATAATCGTTGGTTATTTGTTTATTGGCGTTTATTAAGTGCGTGGGCGTGCCAGTCACAAAGTGACGATTTATTGTGCGCTCGATCTGACTAATCAGACGGTTGTGTGGTTCGTGTCGGGACTGAGACCCGCCGCGCCATGAAGGTCACGACGTCATTTACATCCCCTCAGAGAGGGGAACACCCTTGATTAATCGTCGGGAAAAGGGGCCTCATGGCCAGGAAAATATATCGAGAGAAACAAGCCGATAGCGGTCTCGAATCAGTCGGAAAGCCCTATGTCCAGGGAAACAAGCATTCGAAATATGTCGGTCATGTGTTGACCATTTGATGTTCGGACGAGTGTCTGTTTTGAGAAACGCGTAATAGTCACGGGAAAAACCGGAGCATATGTATGCCGGATACGGCAAATTTATTATCTAAAGGGATATGAGACATTCAGTTGAATCCCGATTAGAGTGATCGGAAATCAGCGAGTTTATTGGCCCGGTGCGAGATCGAGTCAGGACCATTTCGGGGGCGCCTCCCACGGTCCAAACGAGGCTTGCGTGGGCATCATTAATATCTCCGGTGCCGAAGGGCGGCGGGAAAGTGTCCCGGGACTAGATTCCAAAACAAAGATGTATACAGAGATAGCTGGCTATAGGCCTAGATGTGGGTCAGGTAATGACCATGGTTGGGGCGAACCCAAGGTCCAGACGTGACTCACGAAGGTCTTATTGATATTCCCACACGCGTGGTCGGGGAAGGCGAGAGCCGTCTCGTTCCATTCAGATTTTGTTGGTCATTCATGGACCATTTTATGCTCGGACAAAGATCCGTATTGAAGACGTAAATAGAAATAAACCCGTACAAATGTCTGCCGTGAGTACAGCAAGTTTTAATGCAAGCACGGGATTCGATCCCGGGATATACGTCGGTCACTAACGGACCATTCAGTATTCAGACGTAAGCCCATATTCGAAACATTGAAGACCACGACAAAGACATATCGGAGGTACGGCACATTTCCTGTGGGTGCGGGATTGGATCCCGGTATATACGTCGGTCACTAACGGACCATTCCTTATTCGAACAGAGGTCTGTATTAGTAGCGTCAAGGATGACGATAAAACCGTACGGATGTCGGCCGTAGGTACGACAAGTTTAATGTGGATGCGAGATCGGATCCCGATAAAGACAGGTCGAGCTAACGAACTATCGGCCTGTGATAAGTTCGGATCATGGTCACGTCCGGGCGAGGGCTCCCGAGATCCAAGTCCGATGCCATGGGACGTCATTACTTTTCTCTTCACACACAGTCCGGGGAAACGAAGCTTCCAAGGTATGTGTGCATGTCGGTCACGGTCGGACCATTCATTGTTCGGACGCGAGTCCACGTTTGAAGCATCGAAGACGACGATAAAACCGCACGAATGTCTGCCGTAGACACGACAAGTTTAATGTGGCGTTGCGGGATTAGATCCCGGGAGAAGCGGGTCGAGTTAAGGAACTATTGGCCCAGACTGTGTTCGGCTCATGACCATGTCGGGGGTTCCGAGGTCCACGCCCGATACCACAAGACATCATTGATTTTCTCTTTGCACCGAGTCCGAGGGAGTGAATTGTTAAGTGTGGAGCCCGAACTTGCCATCGTGCGCCCTCGCACGCGGATCGACCTTTATTATTATTTTCTTTCAATTAAGGCACGGGTGATGGAGTTCCTTTCATTCTTTTATTAGCATGATTGACCTTTATTATTATTTTCTTTGGGCCCTTCTATTTTGGCTATTTATTCATTTTTGTATTAAGGAGGCGCGCCGGATAAGTGTGTCAGGTGCACAGGGATAGCGCCATTTTAGTGCAAGAACCGCGCTAGGTTAGCAATCTACAAAGGGGAGAGGGGCGCGCCGTGTTCGGGCAACGAGATGGAGATGGGCGCGCCGTTTTAAGATGTAAATGGAGATGGAGGGGGAGCGCCGTTTTTAGATTACAAATGGAGATGGAGGGGGGGCGCGCCGTTTAGCATCCAAAGAAGGAGATGGGGCTATTGTGAGGAGGGTTAAAACGGCGCGATGGAATAGTGGCCACGTCGGATTAGCCTCTCCTGAGGGTTTCTTGCTTTAACTGTGTGTTTTCTTTTCTTTCACCCGTGGGTGGATCTTATGATACATTTGTTCATCCATTTGGTGGATTAGATAGGTTATGAGGTGGGGTTTAAGTGATTTGTTCGAAGGAGTTTATTGTGTAAGATTTTAGGGGTTAATTCACAGAGGGTTCACTGTGTGTTTTCAAAGGGCGTCTTGTTCATTCGTTCTTGAGTGTTCTTAATCCCTTGGCGAAAATTGGGCAGCACCTCCCCCGGACCGGGACTTGCCAGAGAGAAGCGAAGGCCACCAAACAGATTGCTCTGAGGTGACCCTCAAACATCGGAGTGGCCTTACGGCGGTCCGAACCCATGTGTGAGTGTGGAGCGCTCGAGGGCTAGCCTTCAAGAGCGACCACGACTCACGGGCGATGAATCTTCGGCACGGGACAGATGTTTGCCACGAGGGCCATGAATGTTCATCCGGTGACAAACTCCTTCGAAGGCCGTGCTATGGAGAAGCAAGCTTCGAAGGGTCTTGGATGAGGAGAAGGTGAAGTAGGGAAAGAAGAAGATAGACAAAGGATCGTGTTTGCCAAAAGGGCTTTCTATTTATTCATCCACCGAAGGGAAAAAAAATGGCTCAAGCCCAAGAAATTTCATCTCCACAGAGAATAAATACATTATGGAGGGAGAAAAAGGGGGGAGAGATACATCAATGGGAGAGGGGGAACAGAGCACAAGCTCCTCCCCCTCTGAGCTCACCTCTCACTCTCACTCTCCTCTCTTCTCTTCTCCGGCACGGAGACGAAGCTTCTTTTCTCTCTTTTTCTTCTTCTCTTCAATGGCCAGCCAGGGGAAAAGACAAGATCTTCCTCTCTTCAATCGCCCATCGGGGGGGGTGGTTCGAGCCTCTCTTCTCCTTCTTCAACAGTGGAGCATGCCTCTTATAGAACGGACAGTGGGGGAGAGGATTCCCGCCACCCCTACCTTGTTCGCAACAACGTTGTTGTTGTGTTGGATGCTGCTGATTCATGCCGTACACTGGCGCTCATCCTAGGACGAGATGTTCGTAGGTTTGCCAGGAGGATCTGCTGCCGCTTCTCCACCATGGATGCTTGTCTTCACCGTTGATGTAGCTACGTTGTCGAACGGAGGTGGAGATAGGGCTCCAGAGCATTGAATGCCCATAGAGACAGGGCTTCAGAGCATTGAATGCCCTCTAGGCACCAGGCTGATGCAAAAATAGGGTATCGGCTGGCGGATGGGATGGGTTGATTGCGCGCCGGGGAAACGCTTCAGAGACTAGAATGAGGGGTTAAAACGGCGCCATATTCAAAGGGGCGCCGTTTTAAGCATCAAAGGGGATGCCCCTTCGCGCGCCGTGTAGCCAAAAGGAAAAGGGGCGCGCCGTTTTAAGAGGGGGGTGCGCCGTTTTAAGGCGCGCCGTTTTAAGGCCCCTTCATGCCGTTTTAAGCCTTGAATGGATTCTTTTCGAAGTCGCAGCCATTTATTCGAGCGTTGGCGCTCCTGGAATGTTCTAGTTGCAACGTATGGCCTTCATAATATTATGTTTACAGCCTTTGGGGCTTGGTCTCAGACTTTGCATGACTTTCGGTGCATCCCGAGACTATACTGGAGTTCCCGACTTTTCTTTGATTCAGCTCTCGACATGGCCGGTCGGAGCGTTGTAGCTGTATCTTCTGCTTAGGGGGCTTCCTTAGCGGGTAGCGGACCACCAAGCGAGTTCTCGTCCTGATCGGGCGAGGCATGAGGTTTATTCGGCATTTCTGTCTTCGGCTTGCTCTCGAATGTCGAGACGTGCATGCCGTATGATCCTCATCGACATTTTTTGGTGTCCACAGGTGGTAGGGGGGCGGTTACCTAGCTTGTGTACTTCATTTCCCGCGAGTTTGGTAGCCCGAGGCGAGTCGAGAGGGTTTATATTTCCGTCGGGGTTAAAATGTGTGATTTTGGGGTGTGAGCCGGATTTCACGTTTTGATTGTGTTTTTGGGGTTTAAATGGGTCCTCTTAGTGCTAGAGAGGTTGGGGAATAGTTTCCCCTTATTTTTCCCTTCACATGGGGGTGAACGGGGTGTGAAATGGGGTTTTCCACCGAGTTCGCCATTTTCGGGTTCGCGAGCAAGTAGTAGTCGTACCAGAGACCACCACTGTATGAGGCGGTCCTCTGGGGGTCGTCACTTAACCGTTAAGTCGGTTCCAGGTAGCGGCCATGCGATGGACCGCCACTTGAGGCTGGCGGTCAGGGCATGACCATTTTATGGCACTAGCGGCCTGGGGGCTGGCCGCTACTTCCTTGTCTGAGTCCCGTGTAGTGGCGGCCTTGCGACTGACCGCTACTCTCTGAATAGCGGTCAGGCCAGGACCGCTACTACGGTTACGGCCAGAAAGATGGCCACCATTTTGCTGGCTGCGGCCCAGGGATGGCCGCCTTATTCCAGGCATCCCTGGCAGGTGGCAGCTCTTTGGAGACTGCCACTTGGAGAGTTGCGGCCCAGAGTAGACCGCTATTTGGTGGCTTGGGGTCCAGGCACGAGCTCCCCGACGCACCAGCAAGAAGCTTCTCGGTGCGCCTCAACTCATGTTGGGCTTGGCCCATTTTCCATCATTCGGCACCGGGATCAACCTAATGGGCTCCCTTCGTCGGCGTGGTGGGCTTCTTAGAGTAGACGCTCTACCCGTGGTTGCCTAACGCCTTGTATTCACGATCGAGCGTGAGGCTACCTGAACCCCTTTCTATGAGTATCAGAATTATCTGAAGATCCTTTCCAGCAGGCAGATGGTTGCCTGGATTTTGTTATAGTTTTTATCAGCCTGACTACCTGAATGATCGCAGTACTGGGCAGTGGCCTAACTAGAGATGGCTTTAGCCGGACAAAGTGTTAGGGGTAGTGGATCTCTTCTATTATGATTCTGAGAACTTTCATGGATGGTGCAGGAGCCGCACCTCTGATCAGCCTTCAGAGCCCTGAGTCTGCTTCGGTCTCTTCTGGTATATTTTAGGTGTCAACAAATGCCCCCAACCCACCGGTGGCGTAAGCGAAGGATGAGCGACACGGGACATGCAGGTGTACATTACACCGCACTTTGTAATTTCTTCAGGTCTGCTCCTGTTCATTGTTCATTTTTGTGACTTTGAGTCTTCATTCTGCTTGTATAATCCCAGTATTTGTAAGCATACTCGGACAAACATCAACATTCTTGGTTTAATCTCCTGTTAGCAGCACCCCTGGGTGAGCCAAACGGCACCGTTAACGATCTCGGCACGGTCATCTCGACAAAACACTCAATCGGCGCGAGTTTCATATCGGCATCACTAGCCTCGGTGCGCCTTTTGTTTGGTGCTTTCGGCGTGGAGAGGCTCTCGGCGCGACCAGCGTCGGCGCGCCTCTTCCTCATTGTGCTCTCGGCGCGTGCGGCGTCGGCGCGCCTTTTGTCGGCAGGCGCTCTCAGGGCTGGAGGGTTCTCAGCGCGCCTTAGGGTTTCACCCTATTTAGCACCGAGAGGAGGGGGAGGAGGCTCATTTCATCCTGAGCTTTCTCTCACTTCTCCTCATCTTCACCACGGCGGCGATCGGCGTGAGGGGCTTCCCCTTTATTTTTCCTCATCTCATCATCGCGAGGTTCCATTCTATTCTTCTCATTCGGGACTACGTCCCTCTTTATTATGGAGTCACCCCCTCTTGGTGGGTGTTCTCCTATTTGACTTCTGGGCATACTCCGGATAAGGGGAGATGCTGTCAAATTTTTTTCTTGAATTTTCTTTTCTATTTCTCTCTTCATATTAACTCATTTGCTTTGATTTCGTCTACAGTTACTGAAATGGCCGCCCCTTCTAGCCATGCTGCTTCTAGAGTTGCTGATGTTGGTGCCTCTTCCCAGGGCAAAGCATTTGGCCCTATTGTGACTTGGAGGAATGTTGGACAGCTGGACCGAGGTCTTGGGAGGATCGCCATAGTTGACGAATCTTCTGATTCGGAGATGGACATAGTGTCCGCATCTCGTGTCCTGACTACTAAGGACGGGTTGGACTTCAATCGTGATGGTGACTATCGTCCGGACTTTCTGAAGGATCGCCATCTCGCACCATGCATCTGCACCTTCAATGTATCGGGAAAGAGAGATGTCATGCTGGCTCGGATGGTAGAACGGGCCATGTTAATGGAACGGGATAGCTTGAAAGGCTCCGTGTATCGCGGAGACACCATCTATCTCCCGAGAGAGCGGCGCAAGTGGAACGCCGTCTTGGGAGTAATTGAGCTGGAGGCAGAGCAGAAGATGTTGACGCGGGCTTCAGAATTCACGCCAGCCAGGTGGGACACTGCTGCGGGTCGGGTCAACAGAGAGAAACCCGGCTATGGTTTATTCTGGGTGCCCATTAACTGGGGCTACAGAGATGAGCCATTCGTTCTGAACTGCCTGGCTGTTCAATTCAAATTTCAGTTGGGTGTTGGATGGTTCGTGATGGGAATCGACGCCAAGCTAGTACTTCTCATATTGCATTTATGTCCTTTAGTTTATTTGTATATCCATGGGAAAGTATATGCGCAATTGTACGGCTTTATAAGCCAATGCGTCATTCCCACGGATTGTTTGGGTTTCTATGTAATTTGTCAGTAGGACCAGCAAGGGGGCCCTCAGCCCTCTCACATTGGTCCATGTCATCCATGTGGGGCTGGTCAACCATCCTAGGTGGCCATCTAGAAGGTTGGAATGCCAATTGACCACATGGGAGACAAGTGGTCATATTTTTCCAAGGTAGGTCACCAACCATTCAACCTTCCATTCAAAACCTACCCATAGTCAATAGGCCGCCCCCCCCCCCCCTTCATTTTTTAATATTTTTTTTTGTGTTTGTGGCATGCAATCCCAGCCCTTCAATCCCCATCCCTAGATCTAAGGGTGGACAATTGATTTGGTTGGAATCATATAAAAGATTGTATTTTTATGTGAAAATCAATGAAAATCAGAAAATTTTGTGAAATTGTGAAGCTAGCTGCGCCCCCAGCTCCTCTCCCTCTGGTTTCTCTCTTCCCAAACCTCCATTCTAGAGTGGTATCACCTTTCCCCCACCTCCGGTGATCGTCGGTGCCGCCGCCGCCGCCGTTCGTGCCGCCTTCGAGCCGCCACGGGATCAATTTTGGTGTTCTGTCTTGCTGGAAAGAGGTGAAGCTCGGAAATTCCTCAAGTCAGCCACGAGTTCAGATCGACTTCAAATTTTGTGGGTTGGTTCCTACCTTATATCTCCTTCCCCAAAAAAAAATTCAGGTCTAAATTCCCCCGTTTCATAGTGTTTCCACTTCGTTCATTCCCCAAACTCAGATCAGATCTGTCTCTGTCTACAGTGACAGACCCTTTGAATTCGTCCTCTTCTACCACCCTTTTGAATTTATTTTGACCTTCCAATTTAACTGGGATTTCTGTCCATTGTTCCCTACCTCCAAAATTTTTATTAATTTTTTTTTGAGTCTTTTACCTATTTTTCAAAATTCATGTTCTACCGGAGCTACAGTACTTCCAGCCAGATCCCAGATCCGACCTTCCTCCAGTAAACAAATCATAGAAATTCATAGACACATCCAAACGTGTCCAAACCAACTTTTCCATCTTTCCAACTCAAAATCCTACAACTTTCATGAAGAAGTCGAAGTCTGAATCCAAGTTCTTCCTAGCGGTCAACGGCAGTTATCAGAGATCAGCTCTGCAGATCTGAGTGTTTAGTTACTGTACAACAGGAGGTTGTAAATTCCATAAGTCAAGATCAGCGAAAATCCATGCCAGATCTCTAGGCCTACATTGAAGTACTTCGAGTCAGCTTTCCAACGGCGCTAATTTCGTGTCAATCCGACAACGGATCTGATCTCAGCGTCCGTTCTCGCCGGACAGCGCGCTGAAAACCAGATACTGCAGATCCGTGGGAAGTTTTCCCGACGGGCGCCGGCCGGAGCCGCCCGGCCTCCGATCGTCATTCCAGCGTGCCGCCAGCCCGGGGATCGCTTCCATCAGTGTCCCCCACCACAGCGGTGACCCGGGTCCCACACGCCCCCTTCGGACAGCACGTGGGCCCCACCGTCATTAGTTCGGGTGCTGCCGAAGCTACGCGGAAAGCCGCCCGTCAACCCGAAATCGGCCCTCCCGGGCTCCATTGTGTCGCCCTTTACCTCCCTGCGTGGAGTGGGCTTTACATCATTGCTGTAATCTTTATGTATTAACTATCCCGGGAGTGCGAGATCGGCCGGGTCCGTCGTCCCCACGCCGAGCGCGTGGAGGTATCATCTTCGCTCTTTACTTGGCATTTTGCTTAATTCTCATATATGCTTGTTTATGCCGCTGCTAGATAGCATGATAGGGTAACTAGCTCGCTTTCTATTTGTATCACCGCTGCTGCGAGAGTGAGCATTACCGTCCCGTGATCCGATCCGGGCACGAAAGTGCGAGCCGACCACCCTAGCTCTTGCCGATTTCTCAACCGTGCACGTCCGACGCTTCCCTCATCAAGGGACGATCGCGAGCTTGTTGTGTGCGTGGTCCCGTCCCGCATCAATTTGGTATCAGAGCGAGTTTGAGTCTAGGGTGTCAAAAAGAAAAAAAAAAGAGTGTCATTTACGTCTAGTCATTAGTCGGTCTAAGTCGTGTTTAGGATCATCATATTTTTAAAACAACAAAAGAGTCGTTTTTGGGTCGCATACATCCCTTTACTCGGTATATAAAAAGGTGTTGTCTGACCGTTAGGTTACGCCTATCGGGAAGGCCGCACACTTGTGCGAGTGACCTTCGGGTCAATTATCTCCGCCGCGTACCGAGTTTTGGTTAAGTCTAGGCGCATCATTTTGCATTAGTGTGTTTTGCTTTAGTCGGTGTCTTCTAGTCGGTGTGTTTGCATGCCCACTCGTCGGGGTACTCAGTACTCACCCCCACCCCCACCTATGGCCAACCCACGGGATACCTCGGGAGACTTCCACTCCCTACAAGAGGCGATGATGGCCATTATGACTAGGTTGGACCAATCCGATGCTAACTTTCGGACTTTCTCCGATAATATGGATGGTCGCCTTAGGGCCATGGAGGGACGCTTGGAGAACTCCGATAGGTCAGTCCAAGACCTCGTTGGGCGGTTAGAAAGGATGTCACACGGGGACCCTCTTGGGACAGCCCAAGGTCCACCCGCACCTCCTCCCGCGGTGGCCCAAGTCCAACCCGCTCCCATGGCCCAAGTCCAGGTCGCTCCCTCGGCCCAAAACCAGCCACCACTGGTTCCTCCACCCGCCCCTCCTCGGGTTCCCCAACTACCACACCGTGACCTTGGTCTTGAGGACTATGGGTCCGACAATGCCTACGAGGGGTATGGTCAACGCCGTCGTGGTTTTCAACCACAACGAGATGAGGATGATGATCGGGTCCTTAAGACCGTGCGAGCGGATCCTCCCGCTTTTTACGGGTCTTTGGATCCGAAAGTCTACCTAGATTGGGAGTTTGGCATGGACCGTTATTTCGAATGGTATGATATGTCGGAGCGTCGAAGGGTCCGATTTGCCACCATGAAACTCATGGGGCAGGCACAAACCTATTGGAAGAATGTGGAGAGCCTGCTACTTCAGCGGCTAGAACCCCCGATCGACACATGGGCCGAGATGAAGAATAAACTTCGGCAAAAGTACCTTCCTCCCACATACCGCCAGCGACTCATCGATAGATGGCAAAGTCTTAGCCAGGGAGACCAGTCCGTCTCCGAATACATCGCGGAGTTTGATGAGTACTTTCTACGATGTGGTGTCACGGAGGAGAGTACCATGCCCGTGTCCCGCTTTCGACGTGGTTTGCGGCCACACTATCAGTATGAGCTTTTCCGCCGCAATGCCAAGATGTTGGAAGAGGCATACCAGGTTGCTCTCGAGATGGAGCAATTTGAGGGAGAGTTCGAGTCTAGCCATCGGTTGGGCCCCACCCCTCTCCGTAGTGCCGAGCCCCGTCACTCCATAGGCCCGCATCAGCGGCCTCCCATGGCTCGACCTCAGGAGCCCACCCGTCAGGAGCACTTCGCTCCATGGCCTCGCCCTCCTCCACCCCGGGATCTATTTCCATCCCAACCACCGGCACCCTTTGCCCGTTCCCCAGCTCCTATAGCCCGTCCTCTGGCACCGGCACCCCCTCCACTCTTGTCCAAGGCACCTACATCTCCCCCATTGTTGCCTACACCCCCTACCCGGCGGGATGATAAGGGTAAGGCCCCTCTTATCGGGGAGAGTAGTCGATCGCGAATACAATGTTTCCACTGTCACAGGTACGGCCACATTGCTAGTGAGTGTCCCGCTCGCACCACCATAGCCTTAGGTGTTGGAGGATCCGTACCTCCCGAGCCTGAGTGTGTTGATTATGAGGCCGATGAGGCGCTTGCCGAGGAGTACTATGCCTTGGGAGGGGAAGAGTGGGAGAGCTCTCCCGCCACCCAGGATGCAGCCACCTAGTGGGCTTGTTGTCACCACCCTAGTCTAGGGTCATATATGAGTCAGTGTGTTTTCTTGTGTGGTTTGTTTGTGTGGTGTGTTTGAGTCGATTGTTTGTGTGTATTGCATGGTGAGTCTGCATGTGTCTTGTGCAAGCTCGTTGTCGTTCTCTTATGAGTGTGAAGCGAGTCATCTCACTCGATGAGTATGGGATCGGTTCTACATCTATACCCGGATCAGTCACCTATAGGGACTCAGCGGTGATTCCTAGTGAGTCTTCGAGCTGTTTTCTTCCCTTTTGAGAGTGCGCCTTCGGAGTGACTACCTTTAGCCCATAGCAGTTCGCATATCGAGTATATATGGAATGAGCAGGTGACGATCACTTGGAGTGGAGCATACCCGCGCGACATGGCACGGTGACGTATCCGCCGGAGTACCCGAGCACCCGTACCCCGACTCGGCGGGGTCGAGTTCCTCCCACCCGGGGAGAGTTGATGGGAATCGACGCCAAGCTAGTACTTCTCATATTGCATTTATGTCCTTTAGTTTATTTGTATATCCATGGGAAAGTATATGCGCAATTGTACGGCTTTATAAGCCAATGCGTCATTCCCACGGATTGTTTGGGTTTCTATGTAATTTGTCAGTAGGACCAGCAAGGGGCCCCTCAGCCCTCTCACATTGGTCCATGTCATCCATGTGGGGCTGGTCAACCATCCTAGGTGGCCATCTAGAAGGTTGGAATGCCAATTGACCACATGGGAGACAAGTGGTCATATTTTTCCAAGGTAGGCCACCAACCATTCAACCTTCCATTCAAAACCTACCCATAGTCAATAGGTCGCCCCCCCCCCCCCTTCATTTTTTAATGTTTTTTTTATGTTTGTGGCATGCAATCCCAGCCCTTCAATCCCCATCCCTAGATCTAAGGGTGGACAATTGATTTGGTTGGAATCATATAAAAGATTGTATTTTTATGTGAAAATCAATGAAAATCAGAAAATTTTGTGAAATTGTGAAGCTAGCTGCGCCCCCAGCTCCTCTCCCTCTGGTTTCTCTCTTCCCAAACCTCCATTCTAGAGTGGTATCACCTTTCCCCCACCTCCGGTGATCGTCGGTGCCGCCGCCGCCGCCGTTCGTGCCGCCTTCGAGCCGCCACGGGATCAATTTTGGTGTTCTGTCTTGCTGGAAAGAGGTGAAGCTCGGAAATTTCTCAAGTCAGCCACGAGTTCATATCGACTTCAAATTTTGAGGGTTGGTTCCTACCTTATAGCTCCTTCCCCACAAAAACATTCAGGTCCAAATTCCCCCGTTTCATAGTGTTTCCACTTCGTTCATTCCCCAAACTCAGATCAGATCTGTCTCTGTCTACAGTGACAGACCCTTTGAATTCGTCCTCTTCTACCACCCTTTTGAATTTATTTTGACCTCCAAATTTAACTGGGTTTTCTGTCCATTGTTCCCTACCTCCACAATTTTTATTAATTTTTTTTTGAGTCTTTTACCTATTTTTCAAAATTCATGTTCTACCGGAGCTACAGTACTTCCAGCCAGATCCCAGATCCGACCTTCCTCCAGTAAACAAATCATAGAAATTCATAGACACAACCAAACGTGTCCAAACCAACTTTTCCATCTTCCCAACTCAAAATCCTACAACTTTCATGAAGAAGTCGAAGTCTGAATCCAAGTTCTTCCTAGCGGTCAACGGCAGTTATCAGAGATCAGCTCTGCAGATCTGAGTGTTTAGTTACTGTACAACAGGAGGTTGTAAATTCCATAAGTCAAGATCAGCGAAAATCCATGCCAGATCTCTAGGCCTACATTGAAGTACTTCGAGTCAGCTTTCCAACGGCACTAATTTCGTGTCAATCCGACAACGGATCTGATCTCAGCGTCCGTTCTCGCCGGACAACGCGCTGAAAACCAGAAACTGCAGATCCGTGGGAAGTTTTCCCGACGGGCGCCGGCCGGAGCCGCCCGGCCTCCGATCGTCATTCCAGCGTGCCGCCAGCCCGGGGATCGCTTCCATCAGTGTCCCCCACCACAGCGGTGACCCGGGTCCCACACGGCCCCTTCGGACAGCACGTGGGCCCCACCGTCATTAGTTCGGGTGCTGCCGAAGCTACGCGGAAAGCCGCCCGTCAACCCGAAATCGGCCCTCCCGGGCTCCATTGTGTCGCCCTTTACCTCCCTGCGTGGAGTGGGCTTTACATCATTGCTGTAATCTTTATGTATTAACTATCCCGGGAGTGCGAGATCGGCCGGGTCCGTCGTCCCCACGCCGAGCGCGTGGAGGTATCGTCTTCGCTCTTTACTTGGCATTTTGCTTAATTCTCATATATGCTTGTTTATGCCGCTGCTAGAGAGCATGATAGGGTAACTAGCTCGCTTTCTATTTGTATCACCGCTGCTGCGAGAGTGAGCGTTACCGTCCCGTGACCCGATCCGGGCACGAAAGTGCGAGCCGACCACCCTAGCTCTTGCCGGTTTCTCAACCGTGCACGTCCGACGCTTCCTTCATCAAGGGACGATCGCGAGCTTGTTGTGTGCGTGGTCCCGTCCCGCATCAGTTCGCCGACACAAAAGTGACTGACGCTCATCTCTTCCGCGTAGGCGCGGTAGAATTCACAGAGTATGTTCTGAAGGAGTATGCTCCTTTATTGGTCAGGGCCGGGGTGTATCACAGCGTATATGCATCCCATTTCAAGTACCCTATCTCAAAAGGACTGTGCTGCGGCATGTTTGAAGTGTTCTGCCCACAGTTCAAAACTTTCTATACAACAGAGGGTGAAACTTCATTGGACCTCTAGAGCTTGTCACAACTGTGGGGTCTGCCGATTGATGGAGAGCCTTATGAAGAGGTCTGCCTTCATGACTTCATCAAAGACGAGACAGACGGTGAAGGTGAGTACTACTTCAGCTTCTCATATCGGTACTTGATGAAAGCGTATCGCTCCCTATGCTTGGCACTTAACAGGGGATCATCAAAGGGCTATCAGGCCCGGGAGAAGAGTAGCAAGTTGAGAGTCCGAGTAGGACACTGGATTCAGTATTTCTTCGGCGGCCCTCTGAAGTACAGTGAGTTTCCCCATGTAGCTCCTATTGCGGGTAAGCCCGCAAGCCTCCCAAATTCAAGTCAGGGCTGCCTGCTTCACTTCGGCGGATCAGCCGTGGGGGACCGAATCCGACTGGGGTGGATCCCCTTACCCATTGTGCTGCTTACCTCACCTTCTGGTTGTACACCTTCGCCCTCCCGCAGGGAGATGAGACAGTCATTAGGCCGGAGGCAATATACCCGGCCTGTCAGATGGCTTGGGGCATGTGGCTTGCTCTATGTCCAGCAGCACTCTGCCTGATTTATAAATCTCTTGGAGATATTCATAGGCATCGGATCCCCCGCTCTTTCAGAACAGTGGGGCCAGTTCATTTCTTCAATGCCTGGGTATGCAACTTGTTCCCAGAGCTGGCTCCTAGGACTTTGCAGACAGTGACATTGTACCCCAGGATGCTGGAATTTGCTAGTACAGAACCCGGTCCAGTGTCTTAGTAGCTTTTCTCTATCCGAGGCCGGCTGACAAGGGTCCCGATGGATTCAGCGGGGACCATTCATTTTTGGAATTTAGCAGCACATTCTCCCCCATTAGTGAATCGCCAGCGTGCGTGCAAGCTTGAGGCAGTGGAGACTTTCACACATTTCATTTCAGGCAACACAGTGACCTGGCCAATCCTGGAGCCTGAGCTCATCGACTGGGCTTTATCGATTCGCCCCAGCGTCTTAGTGTTCAGAAAGGGGGGCGCAGTTCACTTGGAACCCTACTACACCTTTAGGTTTGGCCGAAATTTCGGCTATGATCAGCATATCTCACCTTCGGCTGCTCAGTTTCCCCTGGATAGCAGGTCGAAGCATGGCTCGACTGTTGTAAGTGAGGGTCGCTCCTGGTGGGATTACTTCCACCCTAGGGATGATAATGTCTTCAGAATGTCGGTGCCGAACCGCGTACCCCGGGTCACTCCAGAATATATAAAATGGTGGAATGCTCGAACCGGCTTTTACCGCAATGCCAGAGCGGCATGCTGGGATGTAGTAGAGCGGACCTTTCTGAGCCAGCAGCCTGGGCCAGTCTTTGATATTGATGAGGCCCATTTGAAAGGTTGTTCTCCCAACATCCGAAGGAGGTAGATGCGTATATAACACACCGAAAATCCACGAAGGAAGAAGCCACTGAACAGCTAGTTCATGTGCTCGCTGACATAGATGAATACACTTTCACACAGAATTTAGAACATCTGTGCCAGATTGGTGATTCCCGCCTGGAGCTCTAGCAGTACCCATTTCCAATCGAGGAGCCGCTATCCAAAGCAGTTTCATGTAAGTGTGAAGTTGACCGCTTCTGCCCGTACCGGGCGTTTGTTAACAGGGAAGACAGAACGCCGACATACTATCAACATACATCTTGGCTGTTTGTCTTGATGAATGTCCATGGGCTGACCCTTGACATTCCTGTAGCAAGTGTCCTGGACAAACCTTTGTTTGTGTCTTTTCATTATGCCGATGGCTGGGGTTTCGACCACCTTGGCTTATATCATTGCATAGCTTCCCATGGTCACGCGGACTTGGCCGACCTAGCTGAGAAGTGTAAGAAGATTGGCGACATCTGCTGGCTCGTGCGGGAGGCTGTATCCCGAAGCAAGGAGGTGGCTTATCAATATTGGCCGCTCTCATCTTTCTATAATGGCCCGGTAGGTAAGGTCTCCTTCAGTTGATTTATAGAGTAGCTTGTTGACCAGTTCTCTTTATAACGGCATATGCCTCTTTTAACAGATCGTCCGGATATAAAGCAGCAGGGGCTTTACCGGAAGATTATTTCCCAAGCCCAGAAGCCGGAATATTTTGATGCTCCCGCACCGGCACCGACCACTACTCCGCTGCCACCTGGAAAAAAGAGAGCGGCCTCCGCGCTGAAAGTCACAATAGGCCGAGCGAAGAAAGCTCGAAAAACTTCTTCCAAGCAGTCTTCGACTGATGCTGCTGAGGCTCCTCTACCTGAAGTGCCGTCATTTGAGCAGTTTGCCGCTCAGAAAGAGGCCACTCAGCAAGCAGCTGAAGGTGACATCACTTTTCTTCACGGTCTAAAGGAGTGTTCTTTTCATGACGTCTTCACTCCTTTGACATCTTCTTTATTTGACTTCAGCTCAAGAAGCGGCTGGCACCGCCATGAGTGCTAAGGAGGTCACCCTGGAGACGACGGACATGGGCTCTTCTATTATGGCCATGGCAGGGGCATCCAGGACAGCTGAAGCCACAGGGGAGAGTCTCCCTGCTATTGGGGAGGATGTCAGACTCCCTTCTCCCACACCTGCCAGTGAGGCCGAGGGTGAGCCAAGTGACTGTTATCCTTCTGACTCTTCTTTCTTATTGATCCCTTTGCCTTGCCTTATGCGTATGTTTGTTGCAGCGGCAAGAGTGGTTAGCACAGTGGTTGAGACGCCTGCCGCAGATGTTCCTTCACAGCATGAAGGACATAAGACTACGCTAAAGAAGGGTGCTAACCCGTCGCGGCGTGTAATCACCCGCTCGGCGGCCCGTAAGGCGACAAGAGGAGGCGGGCCAACCCGAGATCAGCATAGACATTTCCTCCAGCAGTTCTACCACCCCTTCTGATGAAGAAATTGATTATGATTCTTCAGAAGGTGACGAACAAGCACCTGCGGCAGCCAGCAAAGGGGCAGCGGCACCCTTCATACCGTTGAGCGGTCCTTTGATCATTAGTCCTCCGAGGTTGCCGGTGACATCATCTAAGGGAATATTGCCGGAAGATTTTGCTGGGCTAGACATGGAGGTAGAGATAACCCCTCCTTTTGTTGCTTCATCTGGAGAGTTAGAATCTTCTATCTAGGCACTTGAAGAGATGGATGCTGCAGCCATAGTAAGTTCCGCCCGCCCTTCTACGGGGCTGCATATCTTTTCATTCCTTTCTGCCATTTTGGTGCTTACTGGAATCTTGTTCCAGGAGTCTGACGCAGCCGATCACCCTCTGGTATCATCTTATGATGCCATCATGGTTTCGTCGGAGGCTTTGGATATGCTACCACTAGCCACCGTGTCTTCTTCAGAGGCAGTTACCATACGTCGCCCTGTGCCAGTAAGAATACATGCAACCACGGAAGTATCATCAATGGAGCTGAGCCCACTAGGAGAGAGTCTCGCCATGGTGCCTGCAACAGAATTGAGAGCTGAAGTTGACCCATCAAGGGGTTCTGCCTTTGTCCCGGCGGCCATAATGACTATTGCGCCTGACCCTGCGGCCCCATCCGTGCCAGATGTAGAGTCGGAATCTCTGCCCCCTCCAGCACCTGTAGAAGAGAGTTCTTCAAAGAGCCCGATGGAGCATGAGCACGCTACCGTGGTACCTGCTACTTCGGCTCTGGTGGCCGTTCCATCTTCTTCTTCTGAGCCAGACATTGGCTTATGGGCTTCCATAGAGAGGGAGGTGACCTTTGAGGTGGCTCCGGTAGCCTCCCTGGGCTTTACTTCATCGGAGGACTTTGTCTGGCAGCTTCTAAAGATATTGCGTCAAGTCGTAGAATCTCAGCCGACATTATCTTACCTCCAGCTGAAGGAAGTGGCTGAACGACTGACGGTTGGGCTGCAGGCACTAGGCTGTCCTTTGGATACCTGGACCCAGCAGGTGTTGTTCCTGCTGAAATTTGTAAACCGCCGAGACTTTCTCGGGAGGGTGATGGACGACCGGCTGGCGGCCCTCAAATTGCAGATAGCCGACTGTCAGACGGAGCTGACGTCCCTGACCTCCGGTCTTCATAGGAACAAGGCCCATGTTGAAGCTTCAGCTGCTCGGGCACAACTTCTATGCAGCCGACGGGAGGAACTCCGGGCTGAATTGGTTGCTATTGAGGCTGAGCTACCACTGCTGGAGGCTACAGAAGTTCAGGGCCTTGAGGAGACCGCCTTGCTAGAGGGCCGAGTCGCATCCCTAGAGACTGAGATGACTTACGTTCAGGAGGAAGAAATGCAACTCCGTGAACTGGGAGCGGCTCCACATGTTGGGCTCATTGACTTTGAAGATATCTTCATGCGGTCTTAGTTGATCTGCCTTTTGCAATTCGTCCCCTTCGAAGGGCCCCTTTTGTATTTATTTCTCCCCTTTTTACAATGAAATACAAGTTTCTTTTATTACTTTAGGTGTCCACCTTCACACTTGTATTCCATCATATCTTGTGACAACTTTGGTGACATGTACGGAAGTATACCCGTATCTGTACCACAGGAGAGCGTCCACCCTTTCAAGGAAAGGATGGGGGCCTCGCTCCGCCACGTGTCGGGGTCCTAGAGGTTGTCAAATTGTTACAAATGTAAGTCTCACTAGCTAGAAATGCCGAAAGTACGACGGCCGGCTGATGAGAGGTCCATTCGTGATAAGCTTTATTACCGGTGGTATAACTGCTGGGAGTGTCACCAGGAGGTATAGCATGCATTTGATAATAACCACATCACTGGCCCACGCGCCCTTTCGGGTTTTCACGTGGTGGGATACCCGATTTTGCCTGTGGCGCCCTTTCGAGTTTTTGCCACAGCCGGGTTTACAGCCATTTTTTCCCTTGCCCTGGTGTAGGAACAAGGCCGGCGAGGCACCACTTTTTTAAGCCTCATTTTTTAATCATTTTTTTATTACATACACATATATATATATTTTGAACTCAATTCTTGGGGTAGAGCTGGGCTTGAGGAAACGCTGGCCGACCTTGCCGATGGTGACAAGGGTCAGAAGTAATTCGATCGGTCTTGTCGATGATGACAAGGGTCACAAGGAGGCTGACCGATCTTGTCGATGGTGACGAGGGTCAGAAGTAGGATAACCGATCTTGCCGATGATGACAAGGGTCAGAAGTAGGCTGATCAATCTTGCCGATGGTGACAAGGGTCAGAAGTAGGATGACCGATCTTGTCGATGATGACAAGGGTCGCAAGGAGGCTGACCGATCTTGCCGATGGTGACAAGGGTCAGAAGTAGGATGACCGATCTTGCCGATGATGGCAAGGGTCACAAGGAGGCTGACCGATCTTGCCGATGATGACAAGGGTCACAAGTAGGATGACCGATCTTGCCGATGATGACAAGGGTCACAAGTAGGATGACCGATCTTGTCGATGGTGACAAGGGTCAGAAGTAGGATGATCGATCTTACCGATGATGACAAGGGTCGCAAGGAGGCTGACCGATCTTGTCGATGATGACAAGGGTAAGAAGTAGGATGACCGATCTTACCGATGATGACAAGGGTCACAAGGAGGCTGGCCGATCTTGCCGATGGTGACAAGGACCGAAAAGGTAGCCGGTCTTGCCGATGGTGACAAGGACCAGAAAAGGGTAGCGACCGATCTTGCCGATGGTGACAAGGATCGAAAAGGTAGCATGTCTTGCTGATGGTGACAAGGACCAGAATAGGGTAGCGACCGATCTTGCCGATGGTGACAAGGGTCGAAAAGGTAGGTGGAAGTGGAATGACGAACGAGGGCAACCCCGTTACTACATCATCATTTTATTTCATTCATCATTTTTTATCACATTACCGACTCAAGCGCCCTTTCGGGTTTTCACCAAAGCCAGCACCCTCTTGCTTTTGCCCACGCGCCCTTTCGGGTTTTCACGTGGCGGGGTTCCCGATTTTACCTGCAGTGCCCTTTCGAGTTTTTGCCACAGCCGGGTTATAGCCATTTTTGCCCTTGTCCCAGTTTAGGAACAAGACCGGCGGGGTATCTCTATTTTTTTAACTCCATTTTTGTTTCTTTTCTTTTTTTAATATTCTTTTATACTTCGCGGAGAATCCGGAACACGGGAGAGCTTGTTTGTTGAAATGTCGACCGGCCTTGTCGATGATGACAAGAGTCGGGCCCTGGTTTAATTCGTCGACATTGGTTGAATGCCGAAGCAAAGGCTGTACAACTCTTAATAGGGATGAAAGGTCCACGTTAAGGGACAGGGGTCGACACATTTTGCTGATGATGACGAGGGTCGAACCTGGGTTTGTTCATCGACGTGGGTTACAAGTCGAAGCAAAGGTATGTTCATTAACAAGGATGAAAGGTCCGAGTTAAGGGATAGAGGTCGACCGATCTTGCTGATGATGACGAGGGTCGAACATGGGTTTGTTCATCGGCATGGGTTACATGTCGAAGCCATGGTAAGTTTATTAACAGGGATGAAAGGTCCGAGTTAAGGGTAGAGATCGACCGACCCCGTCGATGATGACGAGGGTCAAACACGGGTCTGTTCATTGACATGGGTTACATGTCAAAGCAAAGGAATGTTCATTAACAAGGACGAAAGGTCCGAGTTAAGGGTAGAGGCCGACCGGTCTCGCCGATGATGACGAGGGCTGAACATGGGTTTGGTAGGGGATCTCCGGTGAGACTTTTAATGGTTGGCCCTTGGGAGCTTCATTAGGAAGAGAACAAAGAGGAAGTTTTTAGGTTACCACTTTACTGACTTAAGCGCCCTTTCGAGTTTTCGCCGAAGCCAGCCCCCTCTTGCTTTTGCTCACACGCCCTTTCGGGTTTTCATGTGGCGGGGTACCCGATTTTACCTGCAGCGCCCTTTCAGGTTTTCGCCATAGCCGGGTGATAGCCATTTTTTCCCTTTGTCCTAATGTAGGAATAAGGCCGACGGGGTATCTCTATTTTGAACCCCATTTTCTTTTCTCTTTTTCTTTTTCTTTTCTTTTTTTTATATGACAAAGGGACGTTGAGAGAGTCGGCTAGGATGCGAAGTCTTGCGTCGGGAAAGAGGGTTTATTTGTCAGCACAAAGGCAATGCTAACGCAAGGGATAGATTTGTGCCGATTCGGACGTAAGACCCGTAATGGCAATGCTATATAAGGGTCGGCTAGGACACGAAGTCTTGTGTCGAGGACAGAGGGTTTATTCATCAACAAGAAGGTAATGCTAACGCAAATGATAGATTTGAGCCGAATCGAACGTAAGGCCCGTAATGACAAGGATGTATAAAGGTTGGCTAGGACACGAAGTCTTGCGCCAGAAAATGGGTTTATTCGTCAGCAAGAAGGTAATGCTAACGCAAAGGATAGATTTGAGCCGATTCGAATGTAAGGCCCGTAATGGCAAGGATGTATAAAGGTTGGCTAGGACACGAAGTCTTGCGCCAGAAAAGGGGTTTATTCGTCAGCAAGAGGGTAATGCTAACGCAAAGGATAGATTTGAGCCGATTCGGGCGTAAGGCCCGTAATGGCAAAGATGTCAATTTTATGCGAGTTCGGTCATGGCAGAGTGCCACTGGACCAAGATAAGGGTAGCTCGGCCTGGGCGGAGTGCCACTAGACCAAGATATGGGTAGCTCAGTTAGGGTGGAGTGCCACTAGACCAAGGTAGGTAGACTTTAACTAGGGCAGAGTGCCATTAGACTAGGAAGATGAAACTTAGCTAGGATAGAGTGCCACTAGACTAAGGCAGATAGAGTTCAGTTAGGGCGGAATGCCACTAGACTAAGAAGAAGGTAGCTCGATCTAGGCAGGGTGCCACTAGACCAAGATAAGGGTAGCTCGATCAGGGCAGAGTGCCACTAGACCAAGATAAGGATAGCTCGACAAGGGCGGAGTGCCACTAGACCAAAGTAGGTGAAACTTAGCTAGGGCAGAGTGCCATTAGCCTAAGGCAGATGAAACTTAGCTAGGGCGGGGTGCCACTAGACTAAGGTAGATGAAACTTAGCTAGGGCAGGGCGCCACTAGACTAAGGCAGATGAAAATCAGCTAGGGCGGAGTGCCACTAGACTAGGGCAGATAGAGCTCGGTTAGGGTAGAATGCCACTAGACCAAGAAGAAGGTAGCTCGATCTGGGCGGGGTGCCACTAGACCAAGATAAGGGTAACTCGATCAGGGCGGAGTGCCACTAGACCAAGGTGAAGGTAGCTCGATCGGGGCGGAGTGCCACTAGACCAAGGTAGATGAAACTTAGCTAGGGCAGGGCGCCACTAGACTAAGGTAGATGAAACTTAGCTTGGGTGGGGCGCCACTAGACTAAGGCAGATGAGACTCTAGTCGGAGCGGATATAGCTCCTAGACTAAGGTGGGTAAAGCTTGGTCAGGGCGGAGTGCCACTGGATCAAAGGTAGGTAGAACTTAGCTAGAGCAGAGTGCCACTAGACTGAGGCAGATAGAGCTCGGTTAGGGTGGAGTGCCACTGGACCAAGGTGGGTAGAGCTCGGCCAGGGCGGAATGCCACTAGACTAAGGTAGGGTAGAGCTCGGCTAGGGCAGAATGCCACTAGACCAAGGTAGGGTAGAGATCGGTCAGGGCTGAATGCCACTAGACCAAGGGTGGACATAAATCATTCTGGGAACGCCGGTTGAACCGTGTGATACAGCCTCAGGTGTTTCCCATTAAGGCGAGAGAACTGGATAACTTCTTTGTTATCCACGAGGACATACGCACCCCCTTCATATACTCGGTAGATGACATACGGTCTGACCCAATTTTTAACCAACTTCCCCTTGGGGTTGGAGGCCATCACTTCTCTTCTTTTAACCATTACCAGGTTACCCTTTTTGAATTCCCATCCTTTGACCAGCTTATCAAAAGCACGGGCCATGCGGGCTTGATAGAGTTGGATATTTTGTTGCGCCCGGAGACGCTTTCCTTCGAGCTCGGCGAGCTCCTCCAGTCTTCTTTCTATGTTGGTCTGCTCGCTGCTTACCAATCCATGCTGGATGGCGATTCGCAATGAGGGGACTTCTAGTTCAATTGGCACCACAGTCTCCGACCCATATACGAGGGAGTAGGGTGAGCAGCCAGTTGGGGTCTTGTAGACTGTACGGTAAGCCCATAGTGCCTCGTACATTCTTTCCTCCCAATCTCTTTTGTTAGCCTTGACAGTCTTTGCTAGCAAAGTGCATAGCATCTTGTTGAAGGCTTCTGCAAGTCCATTGGCTTGAGGGTAGTAGAGAGACGATGCCCTCCAATCAATCTTGTACTTATCAGCTAGTCGGTAGACCTTCTGATTCTTGAAGTGACTGCCGTTGTCAGAGATGATTCGGCTGGGCACCCCAAACTGGAATATTATATTTTGTCGGAAGAACCTGGCGACTAGTTCTCCCGTCACTTCTCTCAATGCCACTGCCTCTACCCATCTGGAGAAGTAGTCTGTAGCTGCTAAGATATATTTGCATCCGGATGAAGATGCTGGTAGTGGCCCCACCACGTCCGTGCCCCATTGAGCGAACAGCCAACTTGGGATGGTAGGATGCAGTGGCACAGGCGGCCTTCTTGACACAGTGGCATGTTCTTGACACCTCTGGCAGGCTTTGGCGAACATACAGCAATCGTCAAACATAGAAGGCCAATAGTAGCACAATTTCTTTATTTTGATTTTTATTTTCAGACCAGCCTGGTGTGCCCCGGCTGACCCGACATGGACCTCTTGCATTACCTGCCTGGCTTCCTCTGGAGATAAGCAACGAAGTAAAACCTTCTTTTGGGCATCTGCCATTATCCGGAACAACGTTCCATTCCTCATCTCATAAGAGTCTTTGACTCTCAGGAGTTTCATTCTCTGTTCTTTCCATTTCGGGAGTTGCTGGTGTTGAAACCAATGCAGGAGGTGCTCCCGCCAATCGGGCTGCTGGATTGCTTCAATAGCCGTTACCCCATCCGCTTGTTCATCGGCTAGAGCTTCAGTCACACTGGGGACCTGCCTCCGGTTGATCACTGTTATATTCAGGCTTGTATCAGGCGGGACCACCAAAGAACTTGCCAGCTTTGCGAGGGCGTCAGCTTGAGCATTCTGTCCTCGGTTGACATGTTTGATGCTAATGAAATAGAATCTTGTCATTAGGCACAGGGCCAGATGGTAGTAAGGGATGAGTTCTTGCTTCCGCACATCGAACACCCCTTCCAACTATTTTATGACCAGCATGGAGTCCCCGAATGCTTCTAGCATTTGAATCCCCATGGACAGAGCAATCTGTAGCCTGATTATGAGGGCTTCATATTCTGCTTCATTGTTTGTGCAAGGCTTGTTTATTGAACATGATGTATGTATGACTTCTCCTTCTGGAGACTTCAGGACTATGCCTGCCCCTGCCCGGACCCTGGCTGATCCCATTGCTGAGGTGTAAATTCTGGAGGCACCGTCAAAATACAGTTGCCATAGAGAAGGTTGCACCTGGCTGACCCCTAGAGTTTCGTCTTCAGGAAGTTCTGGTTCCAGGGGACAGTCTTCAGGTACTGGATGCTCAGCAAAGATGTCTGCGATAGCTTGGCCCTTGACGGCCCTTTGTGGTACATAGGAGATATCATACTCCATAAGAATCACCGCCCATTTGCCTAGGTGGCCTTTGAGGGCTGGTTGGGACATGATGTATTTAAGCGGATCCACTTTGGAAATCATCTTAACTTCATGCGACAGCATATAGTGTCGGAGCTTCTTGACCACGAAGACCAGTGCCAAGCAAATCTTCTCGATGTAGGTGTACCTTTCCTCAGTTCTGACCATTCTTCGACTGAGGTAATAGAGGGCTTGTTCTTTCCCTTCTCCATTATGCTGGGCTAGCATTGCCCCCAGGGAGTTGCATGTGGCTGCTATGTAGAGAATTAGCGGCCGTCCTTTAACCGGCGCACCCAGCACTGGAGGAGACTTTAGGTAATCTTTCATCTTGTCAAAGGCTGTCTGGCATTCTTCGTCCCAATAGAAGGGAACATCCTTCATCATTAGCTTATGAAAGGGGTGACATCACCCCGACAAGTTGGATATAAACCGCCGGATGTATACAAGGCGGCCTTGAAGGGATCTCAGCTCGGAGAGGTTCCTTGGAGAGGGTAACTCTTGAAACGCCTTGATCTTTATGGGGTCTATTTCAATTCCCCGATACCTGACAATGAAACCCAAGAACTTTCCGCTCGATACTCCGAATGCACACTTCATAGGGTTCATCTTTAATTCATACTGCCTCAGCCTCTGGAAAATAACTCGGAGGTCTTACAGATGGTCTTCTTTCTTTCTGGTCTTGACTACCAGGTCAACTATGTAGCAGTCAACATTGTGGTAGAGCAGCTCATCGAATATTTTGGTCATTGCCCGCTGATAAGTTGCGTCGGCGTTCTTTAATCCGAACGGCATTCTCTTGTAGTGATAAATGCCCTTGGGGGTTCGAAAGGCAGCGTGGATCTGGTCATGCTCCGCGATCCATATCTGGTTGTAACCGGATGACCCATCCATGAATGATAGGGCCTTATGACCAGTTGTTGCATCTATCATGACCTCCGTTATCGGCACTGGGAAGTCATCTTTGGGGCAGGCTTTATTCAGATCCTGGAAGTCAACACATATCTGGATATGTCCATTCTTCTTCTTTACAGGCACAATGTTAGCTATCCACGTGGTATATTGATTTTCCTCGATGAAACCCACATCAATGAGCTTGTCGACTTCCTTGCATATTTGAGTGATGAGCGCTGGCCTCATGCACCACGGCGGCTGCTTCACCGGCTCGACCTCAGGGTTTATGGTCAGCTCATGCTGTGAGACTGCGGGGCTCAGTCCTGGCATCTCCTTGTATTTCCAGGCAAAGCAATCCTGATATTCCTGCAGCAGCTGGATGTACAGCTTCTGTTCTTTAGCAGACAGTTGAGCACTGAGGAAGGTTGGCCTGGGGTCATCCTCGTCTCCCAAGTTGACTTCTATCAGTTCATCGACTATTGCTTGGCCTCCGTCTTCTATCTCAGGGGGTGCAGGTTAAAGGCCGACAAAGTCTGGTACATCATCTTCGAGGTCGAGGACCTCGATCTCTTCATCTTACCTTATCTGGGCTTTGTCAGAAATCCCTTGTTCGGCTGGTAATGGCTGCATGCACCGTTCTGCCAACAAATCTACCTCACTAGCAACTTCAAGGGGCGAGTTGATTGCCTCACCCCCTACTGAGGGGGTTGCAGTCACTAGGGACTGGTGGTTGTTTGTCATTAAGTCAGAGTAGCACTGCAGCTCTATGGTATAGGGTGAGGAGGTCTCACTCCCTTGGATCACCGTGTCTTCAGTGGAGATAGCTATTTATTTTCTAGCAACATCTATCTCTTGATCAGGCTTGGGGGAAACTTCCTCGACCGGTTCAAGAAGTGCTGACATCATGAACAGAGGAGGGCCACTGGAGGGAGGCGGCTCTGCCTCTTCAACATCTTCAGCTTCACTACTGCTAGCTGTGTCGAATCTGGCTTGAAGAGCCGTATCTTCAGGATAGACCTGCTCCCAGCACCGGCAGGAGAATATAGCGTCGGATTCCAGACTTCTTGATTGAGCTGGCTGAGTGTATTCACCTTCTGTTGGGTGTTCATCAAAAGTTTCCACCAGTGGATCATCCTCTATCGGGTAAAAAGTGGAGATGGTATCCACTTCATAGCGTCCGCTATAATAGTATTCCTCGAGGGTGAAACCCAACCCTGGGAGTTGAGAGACACGTCTCATTTCTTTATCCAGGCTCGGGGGGTACCATAGCTTCTGGAATGCTCCTTTCTTCTTGCGAGGCTGGCCAGAGGGGATGTGTTGCTTCTGGAACATCTTGGCCATTTGACTTGTTATAAATGTCAACCCCTGTATAGGTACTGACGGGTCTTCTATATCTTCAGGCAGATGACAATCAGTGTCTTCCTGTGTAGGGTGCTCTTCAGCTGTGTAAAATAGGCTGCTGGGACCATCTATCTGTGCCACCTCCCAAGCTTTGAAAGGCTCGACAGTAGTATTATCGAAGCTGAAAATTGGCTTGGTAAGGCCTTCTGGGATCCCGATGTGGTCGTGCTGCTGGTTGACCCTGACTGCATTAGCTTCGGGGTAGATGGCGGGTGGTTGTATCTGACCCACATCCCCGGTGACAGTGATATGTGAGACCGTCTTAGGATTGACATATCCACGCAGCGGCGGAGGGAACCATCCTTCTTTGGAGGTGCTTTTTGTTGTGCTAGAAGAGGTCTTGGCTTCAGGGGCCTTCTGCGACCGTTCTGCATATAGAGGAGCATCTGCCAAGTGGCATTCGAACACCTCGAACGGGTGGAGATCAACAAATACTCTTTCCTCCCTCCCATCTAGGTTATATTTGATGCACTGGTGAAGTGTGGAAGGTACCACCATATTCTCGTGTAGCCAAGGGCGGCCAAGCAGCGCCTTGTATGAGGTGCGAGAATCGATGACATGAAACTGCACCTTTGTGACAAAGTCCGCTAGAGTGAGTGTGAACTCTGCTACTCCTAGCGGTACTTCACACTTCTGATTGAAGCTGGCAATACGCATATCCCTGACTTTTTGGAGGTGCACGTTGAAGTAGTGCCTCTCATGTATCCTGTAGGGTAGGATGTTGATAGCCGCCCCGGGATCCACCGGGATTCTGTTCTTCACCTCGGCCATTTAGGTGCCCCCTCATATACAGAGGTCTATTGTGGCTGGTGGTGGGGAGTAACATGTCTTCCTGGGTGAAGGTCATGCTGGCCTCCGGTAGTGCTTCAGCTAGGCAGGTCTCATATCGGGCAAGCGTCTGTAGAGCAGTAATGATCGCCTGTCGGGTCTCTTCACTCATGGAGAGGATTTCCCAAACAGTAAATCTTGCCGGGAGCTTTTTCAATAGTTTGACCACCCGGCTTCCTGCTCGGACATTAGATAGCTTCATTTCTTCTGCCCACCTGGGCTTGGGAGATTCCTGGATTGCGGCTCCTGATGGGCCTACTTCATCAGACTCGGAGGCTGCACCCTTCTGCTTGGGGTCGTCTCCTGGCTGTGTCTCACTAACTACTGCTGGGCGAGCTTCTACTTCCTCTGGCGATTCAGGAGATTGTTGGAGTTACGGGTGACTACCCCCGGTTGCTGGTTTGGCATCCCTGCATGGCTGCTTCCCCTTTGACATCTTCACAAATTCTAGGAAGGAAGGAGCGGGAGTGCTGCCCCCACTTTGGTTGTATAAGCCTGATGGAGGAGGGATTTGAACTCCCCTGACTTCCGGAGGGGGTATCTTGTAGGGTTGTTCCCCCCTGAAGATAATGTTGTGGTTGGCGGGCGGCTGACGCCCCCATCTTCGGCCCGACCGGGTTGCATGTGCGGCAGTTGCGGCTTCGGCCTGGCTTTCCTTAGCGGCAGGTGTGATGCATATCTCTTCTTCACCCTCCTCACCGGACTAATTGAACAGAGCAGAGAGGGTGTTGCAAGAAAGGATTACACCCTTTGTAGCCTTGCCGGCCCTTCTCTCCTTTCTTTGTCTTCTTTTCTTTTCTTTGGCTAGCGCTTGCCCCCAGAACAGGCTGCCATCCTTGTCTGATGCTTTGTCAGCCTCCTCTTCTTGCTTTAGTGAAAGCTGTTCCAGCTCCTGCCACGGGACATGATCCCGTACCAGCAAAGGTTCTAGTTCGGGCTATACATACTCATCTAGCCCATTTATGTAGTCCTGTAGCCACCGGGCTTCTGGACTGATCTGCTTGACTGTCGGCAACGGAGTTTGCCTCCTCCGATTGCGGGTAGGTATCTGATGACTGCTGTGGATTGGTCCACACAGGTGTTGCCACTGGCGAAGGGGGTCGTGGTGTGATGCCCCGAATATGTGCCCCCGCTGTTGGGCGAGACATGCCCTTCTTCTTGGTTCTTGCAGGGACTTGTTGCCATCCCTCTTGTCTTTTATTGGGGCCAGAAGGCAGGCTTCATATGTGCGCTGGGTACTGGCTTCTGCGGTCTCCTCAGGCAAGGCTTGATACAGAGAGACCATGTTGACGGCGGCTCTTCTTACGGGCACCTCATGTGGTTGTGGAGGGTCGACCTTGTACTCCCCCAATTCTATTTCTTCCTTTCTCACCATGCCTTCGATAATATCCTTGAAAACATAACAGTCTTCAATTGGATGCCCCAGCATCTGGTGGTTGGGGAAAAATCTTGGGCTATCTCTCCTCTTCAGGTCCTCTGGCCTCTTTGGCTCAGACAAGGTGACCTTATCATATTGGGTAACCCAGTCAAACAAGATCTTGGTCTTCTCTTTTGGGAAAGAGTAGGCCTTCTTCATTTTGTCCCGGAGGGATGTGCCTTCTTTGCCGTCTCCGGTCTTGGCAGGCTGAGGAGCAGCCGTCTTCTTGCCTTTATCTTTTTGTTGTTCAAATGCCTTGATATCAAGGGCGTTTGCTTCTTTCGGTGCCTGGCGCCGCTCTACCGCCTTGCCCTTTTGTGCAGTGGGAATATTTGGTGTAGGGGTAGGTTTTGCCAGGAAGGCTTCTACCTCAGCCACAATATTATTCAAACTGTCAAACGACTGGATTTCCATACCAATCATTTTCTCCAGCACCTCTCTCCTGAGGTTCTGCTTGCATATCTGTACAGCGTCCTCCTGGTGCGGGGGCCGCTTGCATCTCATTCCGAGGTTCCTCCACCTCTTGATGTAGTCGAGGGCCGTCTCATCTGCCCTTTGTTTCGTTGAATAGAGTTCAACCACTGTGACCTCCCTCTCTGTGACATGGAATCTTTCTCTGAACTTCCTCTGCATGTCCGACCAGTCGCCGATCGACTCGGCCAGAAGGCTGGAGTACCATTCGAATGCGAGCCCTGTAAGTGAGGACCCGAAAAACTTCAGTAAATATGACTCGTCGGTGGCCAGGTCACCCATGACGGTCATGTAGTAGGTGACATGTTCCTTTGGGGATCCCTTCCCGTTGAACTTGTCAAATTTTGGCGGCTTGCTAATCCTAGGAGGGAGCCGCTTGGCAGCATGATGCGGCGAGTATGGAACCCTATATGCATCGAATGTGACATAGTCGCCTTCGGCCCTTTCAGCGAGCTTGAGCTCGATCATCTTTCCACCATCATTTTTCTCATGACGGTCGGGTCAACCGGTTCTGGGTAGAAGTGTGCCGGCTGCAAGTAAGGGGTGACCAGGGTGGTCGCCTGCGGAGGAGGACGCAGCAGTGGAGGTGTCTGGTGCACCTGTGGTAGCACCGGCGGCATCAATGGCTGTGATGGGCACTGTTGAGTTGTCACAAGCTTGCCTCCGCTTGCTGAGGCGGGGCATAGAGTGGTGGGAAGTCATTCTGGCTGACGGCTCCCCTTAATGACTCGGCCTGCATATCCGGTTGCTTGGATGCCGAAGACTGATATGTCTTCTCCGTCAATTACTTTTTTAGCTGTTCTATCTCTTGGCGGTACCTTTGGAGTATCATCAGTACGACTGGATCCATAGCTGCTGTACTGGGGATAGTCTATGTCGTCTCGCCAGATGCACCCTCAGGTAGGATGTCAAGCAAGACATCTTCTCCTTCGCCTGTCGTCATCACATTTGCGGTGAGAATAACGGTCTTGTCATGCTACTAGAGGTGGGTGGGGGTTTGCTTCCCCTTGGTTGCCACCAGCTTCTCCTTTGCGGCTTCCACCCTTCGAGTACTCGGCCCCGGTCTTCCGGCCAGCTGGGCCAACTCACGGGGCTCCTCGGGCAATCTTCTGTAATGGCCATATATCCCGGCCATGTTGCATGTGAAAATTTGCATCCTTCGTCTCTGTCTGCAAACCCTCCTTTTGACATTTTCTGGGAAGGTGAGCCTTTCAAACACAGAGACTCTTCTCCTTTCCCCTTGGTGGGGAGTAGCTTCATCGGCTTGAATATCAAAGCCGTCTTCATACCCATTGTCATCAACCGATGACGTCATTCTTCTGTCTTCTTCCTCTTCCACTGCCATTGACGAGCAGTGATCTTCTTCAGCCGCGGCTGCTTGCAACAGCCGTTGTTGGCCCAAGGAGGGGTTGCCTAATCCCCTAAAATAGCTCCTGACCATATTGGTCATTTCTTCTTGCCCTCGGCCCGGATGCGGGGTTGGGGATAGTTGTCGACCTCCCATTGGAGGGACGTAAGCAAGCCGAGCTCTCTCGGCAGTCTGTTGGAATCTTCTTCCCACCATGGGGATGTTAGCTTGTCGGGCGCAAGCCCTAAAGCTTTCTCGGCGTGGAGGCTCCATGATTGTCTCTTCCTTCTTCGGGGTAGGGCCCCTCTTCTTGTTTCCTTCTGCTCTGGTGAATCTGGAGCGGTACTGGACTGGAGCATCTTGGTAGACAGGCTGAACCTTTTTGGGGATCCAAACCTGTTTGAATCTTCTTGGCCTGGGGGCCAACCTTCTCTGGCCATGGCGGCCGGCTTCTTCCTCCTCGGCTCTTCTTCCAGACAGAGCTTGATAAGAGTTGTAGATTGGTACTGTGGGGATTACCCGATCTGGGCTCACTCGAGCTGGGCGTCCATCCAGAAAAACGCGGAGCCCCCTACTAGCATGGACTTGCCGAACGTGGAGAGGTGTCCGGTCGTAGCAGCAGCAACCTTCCTTCGGGGGTTCCGGTGTCGGCACCTCCTGAAATTCTTGGCAGGGACGGGGCAGGCCCCGTGAGCAATGTGATGTACCATGCAGCTGGCGACTTGAATCGGGCTTGCAGGCGAGCCTGTACATCGTCGAGCCCCCGGGGTCTCGACCTTCCCAGCAATCTCCCTCTCTGTGGGCTCTGAGGACTCCGTCTGCAGCATGTCAGCAAAGGCCAACCCCAAGAAGTTGGGGAAGCCTATGGCTGGTGGGAAGGAGCCGAAAACCGTGGGCACCGCCAGGTACCCGTGTTCAGCGTGAGCAGCTACGATCGCGGGGCCGAAGCCAACACCGGTGAGTCCAGATGACGTCATTGTCCACCTGAGGCAGATAGGGAGACAGTTAATATTCTTGGGGAAAGCCCCCAAAGGCATTCTCTCTTGGCAAGGAGATGAAAGGAGACTCGAGTCCCACCGGGCGTGCCAGAGCTGTGGGGATGGATTTTTATCTATCCTTATTTTTATGTTTTATTCTGTTATTTGTTTGGTTTATTAATTAGGCGTGCCAGTCACTGGCGTGACAGTTTATTGTGCGCTCGATCTGACTCAGTCAGTCGATTGTGATATTCGTGTCAGGACTCGGAGTCCGCCATACCATAAAGGTTATGACGTTAATTACATCCTCTAAGAAAGAGGACCACCCTTGATTGATTGCCAAGAAAGGATGCCTCGAGGGCAAAATGAGATAAGACTGTGACGCTAACTTTGCTAGCAGGACGTGAAACATGCATAGAAAACCATGCGATGCGGGATATGATAATAGTGTTATGGCATAAATCCGGCAGCATACCCCTTATTTTGGACTATGCCAAAAGGGTAGTATAGGTCATCGACCCACGGAATGCCGGGATGGAAGCCAAAAGGAGAGCCGGGCGTAGCCCGAGATTCGGAAGGATCTGAATATGACGGGACGATGTCTATGGCCATGGTGTTTGTTGATGTTCTCTTTAGAGACCATTGGAGGACATACAATGGTAGAACTCCAAGGGCTAGTAGGGTTAGAAGACAACCTGGCGGTCAAATGGCGTATAATGTGGGGGTAAGACCCCATCAATATAGATCCGTTAGACATGGATGGAGAACTATGAGACCCCCATGATATGGTGGGAACTGGCATGATGGTCCATGGAGGTTAAGGTACCCAGTTTAGACTGGTTTTGGGCTCAATAAAGTTGCTGAGGAGTCAGATGTTTGAGTGATGGTTGATGCTAGAGTGAATCGGCGCGGCCAGGGTTTTGGCACGAAGGCAAACCGGCGCTACTGGGGTTCGGCACGAAGGCAAACCGACGCGGTTGGTCCCTCGGCGCATCGGTCACCCGGCGCGAAATTGGCGCCGAGAGGAGGCGGCGTCGGGAGGGAAGGTGGCGCCGATAGATTGTGTTCTTTCGGGCTTTCAAGGATTGTGAGTGCTTTATGAATTCAAACGGGTCTTTTGCGTTCAATGGGAGTTCCATGGGTTTGCTCACGGTGGTATTTGAGTAGGATAGAGAGTGAGGGCAGACTCGTCCATAGAAAGTCTAAGGAGACCATGTGACTATGATGGTTATATTCCCTTCAGACGGTGGTGAGCAGAGGATCGTGAGATGGTATAACTCAGATCTCTGCCACACAGCTGGGGTTAGATTCATAATTTTAGTGAAACCATCGCACTACACGACAAATAAAGCTCGTGGATGAATTTTGGCAGCATGTCCCCTTTATTTTGGACTATGCCAAAAGGGAAGTATAGGTCATCCACCCACGGAATGTCGGAGTGGAAGCCAAAAGAGAGGCGGGCGTAGCCCTGGATCCAACAAAAGGATCTCAATCTTACGGAACATTATCCACTTATTGATATCCTCTGTGTAGCCAATGGAGAACATGCAGTGGCAGAACTCCATGACTTGATGGGGTGGCAGAGTGTAAGGGGGGATCAACCCCGTTAATGTAGCTCCCATAGGTGTCGAGAGAAGGATAATCCTTCTCCTTGGAAGGACAGGGTATTATGACCAAGGATGGCATAGCTCAGAAGTGTTGAGAGTATTGGCACGAAGCTATCGGCGTGGCTGGCTTCAGCACGAGGGATGGAGAGGCCTCGGCGCGACAAGGAGAGCAGAAGGGTCTCAGCGCGATGGGAAGAATCCAACCGGCATGGCTAGCACTCGGCGAGAGACTCGCGCCGAGGGAGGATGGCGCCGGGAGGTTGAGGGGATTTCTGAAACAAGGGTTTTAGTGGGGTTTAAAGGGGTTTCTGAGGTGAGAACTTCAGGGGACTCTAGGAATTTTAAACGGGGTTTATTCAGGGATTTAGGGCGAACACTGGAGGTGGTTCTAGAGATGGTAATCCAGGGATAAGATGGCCTTCCCTCAGGGACCTCACTGGGAGCCTCATCACAGACCGAACCTCGTGAGTTCCAGTTTGAGTCTATCCCTCTTCGTTTCACAAACGAGAAGCCATGAGATAGACTGTCTCAGGCTCTCGATGTGGAGGTGAGGTTGGGAAGGACTACGACAGAACACACTCATGCAGACGGGATATGTTTGCAGTAGCTATTAAATACATTGAACCTCGGATGCAGAGGAAGAAAGGAAAGGAAAGGGCGAGCTTCAGCCCTCTTTTATTAACTATTCATCCAAACAGCATACACGCATCTAGCTCAGAAGAAAATCCAACTAAAAGAAAAAAATCATACATAGACTCTATCCCTGATAACAGGGCTACATTAGCATTCGATGCTACTAGAGCAAGGATGCTCGAAAACAAACACAAAAGAAGAAAGGGAGATTCAAATAAAGGATAGGGGGGAAAGGGAAACTGTAGCCCCTCAGGGCATCTTGAAACCGATCCCACCTTGACTCTTCCTTCGAATCTCTGCAACTCTCTCTTCTCCTCAGCTTCCTCAGAGGGCTCTCGAGCTCCCTTTCCTTTCGGTGGCTACTGCTCCTGTTCCCTCTATTGCCTGTTCTTGTCTTCTATATTCTGTTCTCTCTTCTTTTTTTTTCGTCCTCCCCGTTTCGAAGGGCAGCATGTTGTCTTTATAGAGGGATGGCCCTCAGCCTCTCGGCACGAGCTCCCCGGCGCGCCAGCAAGAAGCTTCTCGGCGCGCCTCAACTCGTCTTGGGCTTGGCCCATTTTCCATCATCCGACATCGGGATCAACCTAATGGGCTCCCGTCGTCGGCGTGGTGGGCTTCTCAGAGTAGACGCTCTACCCGAGGTTTCCTAACGCCTTGTATTCACGACCGAGCGTGAGGCTACCTGAACCCCTTTCTGTGAGTATAAGAATTATCTGAAGATCCTTTCTAGTAGGCAGATGGTTGCCTGGATTTTGTTATAGTTTTTATCAGCTTGACTATCCGAATGATAGCAGTACTGGGCAGCGACTGTAGAATATGGAAAAATCCACTTAAGAAAAGAAGGATAAATATAATAAGCACGTGGTGCTAATGGGAAGTGTGATCGCCAGGGGGGTTACCTCAAAAAGAATAAAAATGATCGCGTGTACCTTGTGTTGAGCGTGAGAGATTGTGAGCTTTTCCTTCCTCCTTTCACCGGCCGACCGATGAAGGGGGTTCTTAGCTTGATTACCCTTGTAAGAACACACAAGACAAGTGAAAAGATTGATTAGCCAAAAGTGTGTAGTATCAATGTTCTAATGATATGAATTCAAGCAAATAAAGTATGAACACATCTGGTGTGTTTTGATTTTGAAACCCCTTAAGAGGAGTATGAAAGGTATGGGAATATGAATGCAAAGTATGCAAAGCAATGTATACGATGTGAAAGTGACAATGTCTTCTAGCAAAGTAGCTAGAAAGAACAAGATGATGATGATGCTAATGCTAATAAGGAAGAGGGCAATCTCCTCTCTGCTGTGTGTGCAGTAGTACTGGGAGAGAAACCAGTTGAGTAGCAACTGATGACCGTGGAAGAAGAAGAAATCTCCAAGAGGAAGAGAGATTACTTGAAGCGAAACCTGCAAGAAAAAATCAAACTCTCTTCTCCCTATTCTCTGTTAACGTTCTTCCTCTCTCTCTTTTCTCTGTGTTCTCTGTGTGTGGTCCCCTTCTCGCGAGGGAGATCCAGGGGGGGGTATTTATAGGCTAAAAATCCTTGCAAAATAAGGATTAAAACAAGGTAATGACTCTCCAACAAGAAACCCTCTTCCCAATCGAACACAAGGTGCAAAATGGGGTAAGGATCATTACTGGAAAGAAGCAGGCGAAACGGATTTGAAAGTGAAAATGACGACCTGCCAAAGGGCGTCAATTAAAAATGATGACTTCACCAAGGGCGTTAATTAAAATGACGCCTCCTACAGTGGCGTCAATTCCTAGACTTATTTATGGCAACAAAATACTTTCCTTATTAAAAATTCTGAAATGACGCCTGTTCAAAAAGGCGTTAAACAAGAGGCGCCCTTAAGGGGGGCGTCAATTCTGTGATTTTTTCATTTTGCTTAGGATTCGTAAAATTCCAAGAAATGACGCCACTATACATAGCCGTCCGTTTCTGAAGAGGCGCCCTTGACTACGCCGTTAATTAAAAGACGCCCCTACTTAAGGCGTCAATTACATTAAACACAGAAAAATGCAAAGAAATCACAATTAAAACATGAAAAAAAGAAAAACTTCATATTAAGCCAATATTGAAGTCCACTTTGGGGTGTCACATGGTGACATGAGATTTACTCAACATAGCATCGATTTTGGCGTGTCTACAGCTGTCCCGCCTTGGCGTCTGCTTTGCAAGGGAGTGAGACGGAATGAAGCGAAAGTGAATCAAGCGGAATGAAGTGGAACGAACTGATAAGTAGATGCCTGTTGCATCCCTATGGTTTTGATGATGTCTTACACTATAAATCAATCTTCTATCTCTAGATTTATGCTGGTTCATCACCTAAGTGAGTTCAGTTCATATGCTGTTTCATTATTTCATCTATCTACACTGTTTTGTTATTATGGACAGTAGTGGGTCGACTCATCAGCAAGGGTGGGTCGACGCATCAGAACATTGATAGCTTGGGTACCAAAGTCTATACACCAGCTTGATCTATTAAGTCTGTACATTGGCATATCTTCTTCTAGTCTGTACATCGGGCACCTTCTAACTGAAGTCTATACATTGGTCCTAATATTCTAAGTCTGTACACTGCCCGACCAGTTAAGTCTGCACATTGCCAAAGTCAGTACAGCTCAACTCTATACATCCTTCCAAGCTTCAACTCTATACACTGAATTATCAAGCTTCATGTCTATACACTGGTTTGTCTAAACTTCAACTCTATACATCCGATTACTGTTGCAGTGTTCACCAAGTCCATACATCACCTTCATACCTTCAACTCCATACACTGCTACAGGAACCAAGTCCATACACTCTCCTGTTCAAATCCTTCAAAGTCTGTACATCGGTTTCGCTTCTCCAAGTCTATACATCGCTAAGTGTGTACATTGCATTCTGCTCAAACGATCAAAGCTCAAAGTCTGTACAGCGTGAAGTCTATACATTAGCTCAGGGGGTTCAAGTCTATACTTTGAACTGCTCTTCAAAGTCTGTACAGTGGCTTCGAATCGGCAAGTCTGTACATCGGCTTCATTCGCTCAAGTCCATACATCCACAGTGGTTCATCAAGTCTATACATTCACAGTGGTTCTTCCATGTCTGTACAACGCTGAAGCCTTCACAAGTCCATACACTGCTTGAGCTTCACCAAGTCTGTACATCGCTTCAAGCGATTCAAGTCTATACAGCCTGCCTTTACATTCAGAGTCTGTACATCGGTCCTACAGCCGATCGTCTCATTCAGAACTTTGCAAGTCTGTACAGCCGAGCGTCTCATGCATCGTCTCACTCTGGCATAGTCTATACACTGGCTCAAGCTTGTCAAAGTCTGTACATCACCGTTGGGCATCAAGTCAATACACTGTTCACCGTCTTATTAAGAGTCTTACACTATCAAGTCTGTACATTACGAACAGTACATCGCTTCCTCAAAGTCTGAACACTGGCCTCTTGCTTCAAGTCTACACATTGGGTTGTCCGACCACAACTCTATACATTCTGTTGTTATAACTTGAGTCTTCAATGCTCACAGCACACTCTTTCCAAGCCTGTACACTGGTTAGGCTTCGTGAAGTCTACACAGTGGCTGGGCAATGTAAAGTCTACACATTGGCAAGGCTAGTTCATGCATTGTTCATCACATGTCTATACACTGCCATTCATGCGCTTATTCATTAAGTCTATACACTGCCTTCACATGCGCTTTATTCATTAAGTCTATACACTCTCTCACGTTGTACACACTTACTCAGTTGATGTTTCTGAAGTATATACACTCGTGTTAAATAGCCCGAACTAACTAAGTATATACATTCCATCTGTCTGTCTGCAGGTGATTCAGGCTGATGATTGGGCACGTGATCCAAGGTTGGCACCTGGCATGTGATCCAAGACACCAGGAACATGACACGTGGATGGCAACCTAGTCAGGATGCTGCCATGTGGTCGAAATTCAAATGATCTGGCAAAAAGTTCATGGGCGAGAACCTGGCAGCCACACGCCCAATATCTGCTATAAATATGGAGCTTCGTCCTTCAGTAGAAGCTTGATCGTGAAAAGAAAAAGCAGAAGGCATATGTGTGAGGCTGCACGATCCAGAAAGGGAAAAAGAGCAAAGAGTTCCATAGTGTCCAGATCCGAGAGGAGTATGTTCGAGAGAGAGAGAGCAGTGTCTGTGGTTTGATGAATTGCTTCCTTTGAAGCTACATTTGTATTGGTTTCTGAACCGACTGCTTCTTCATTTGTCTTTGTTCCTATTTTGTTTTCTTTTCACTTTGTTCATCCTTCTGATTCGAATTGGTTCCCCTCCGATGTGTGGAGGAAGGGAGTATTACTCCAGTTTCCCTCTGGGTTGCAGAGGAAGAGAGATCGGTGATCTCTGGTGTTGCTAGTGATAGGTTGTCATTAGCAGGTTCCCTCCGGTGTGTGGAGGAAGGGAGAGGTGTCTCCGGTTCTGTTCTAGCTGGTAGCTGGAACAGGTATCAAGTTCTGTGAGTAGCAGAGCTTGGTTGAGGGATTTGTTTCCCTTGGTTGTTCAAGCTGTGTGGCAGCATGTTGTTCGCAGACTGAGTCTGCAGTGATCTAGCATTGTCTAGTGGAATCCTCATTCTAGTTGGAGTGAGGGGTGGATGTAGATTGCGGACTGCAATCGAACCACCTAAAAACCGAGTGCCTCCTCTGTGGCTTGCTGTTGTTATCTGCGCTCTCCATCTGCTTGTCTCTTTGCTTCCATGTGATCAGTTCTTCATTCTCATTTACTTATACTGCCTTGCTTGGTGACTGTATTTGCATTTCTCTGTGTGCGGGTTAAGGAGGGGCGTAATTAGTACAATTTATTTTCCACCTAAGTTTTTACAAATTGGGAGTGATCTATTCATCCCCCCCCTTCTATATCACTCTTGCTGCGCTAACATCTATGAGATGCCTAGCGAGTGTAGGACCATTGATGCCAAGTAGATGCCAAGGTGTGATGTGACACGCCTTCGACACTAAGCGCTGGAAATCTTTCCAAGACTCTGAATGAAACAACTCTAGATGATTACAAGGAAGCATTGATGAGCTGGACCGAAGGGATTAAACTAAATGAAAAAAAAATGTGCACGAGGGCACGAAAGGGAGACACCATTGGAGAGCGGTTACCAGCCAATGTGGACGTGCTACAACCAATGTGGATTTGTAGGAAAATAAAAATGAATTGAGATGAAGACCCAGCAAATGAACGCTTTTCAAGGAACCAGCCTGAACGGCTTCAAGGAGAATAAAGTACTTGATCTGGAATGGAATGTCTCATGCCAACTCAATTAAGAGCGAGTGACCTTCATTATTGGCGTAATATGAAGATTTTCATCATTAAACTCATGGTCCTACATGATGCATGCTGGGCTAAAAGGAAAATTAAATCAAACTAAGAAAAAAAATAATCAAGGATAACATTGTTAAGCCATCTAGATTTGGTCAAGAATCCAGATCTCTAAGTTGACACTAAGCCGAAGCCCGTTTGTCCACGCATCAACTCAGAAAGTGGAACCATCATCCCAAACCTTAAATGACTCAACGGCCTATCCGTGTGATCAAGATTCCCCTGGAATTATCACTGTTTTTGATGAAGGGGAACTTAAATTCCAGGTTCATCAGAACCACAAGGTCCTTGATATGCTATAGTAGCGTAGGATATCATATAGTAATAATGCTTACAAGAAATGCATACAGGAAGATGGTGATATCAATGAGCACGAGCGAACTGAGACGGAATAAAACACCGTGAGGCTTGGATGATGATGCCCAGTCGGTGGGGTCAAAAGCTTCTTATCTTGTGCTCAAAATTGCATAAGACATTAATGAAAGCATAATCAAAATACTCAATAACATTGGTTTGCATTTGAAATTTTTTTGTTTGGAGTATATATATATATATTTGTTTATTTTTTTTTGAGTTATTGGAGAATTTTTGAATTTTTATTGGAATTTTGAGAGTTTTTTAATTTTTATTGGATTCATTGGAGAATTTTTGAATTTTTATTGGAATTTTGAGATTTTTTGAATTTTTATTGGAATTTTGAGATTTTTTGAATTTTTATTGGAATTTTGAGAGTTTTTGAATTTTTATGGACTTATTTGAGATTTTTTGAAATTTTATTGAAATTTTGAGATTTTTTGAAATTTTATGGATTTTGAGAATTTTTGAAATTTTATGGATTTATGAAAATTTTTGAAATTTTTTTGAAATTTTGAGATTTTTTTGAAATTTTATTGGAATTTTGAGAATTTTTTGAATTTTTATGGATTTCTTTGAGAATTTTTGAATTTTTATTGGAATTTTAAGATTTTTTTAAATTTTTATTGGAATTTTGAGAATTTTTGAATTTTTATGGATTTATGAGAATTTTTGAATTTTTATTGATTTATGAGAATTTTTGAATTTTTATTAGAATTTTGAGAGTTTTTTGAATTTTTATTGGAATTTTGAGGATTTTAACTGTGGGATGGATAGACTTTGATATGTAGACATGGAATGTACAGACTTTGACAATGCTTGGACTTTAGGAAATGTATAGACATGGGGAATGTATAGACTTATAAATGTAGAGACTTATGGATGTGCAGACTGGTGGAATGTATGGACTCGGAAGGCAATGTGTAGACTTAGGGTGTACAGACTTGTGAAATGTGTGGACTTGGAGTGTATAGACTTGGAGAATGGATAGACTTATGATGTAGAGCCTTGAAGGAACGTATAGACTTTGGGACGTACAGACTTAGCAATGTATAGACTCTATGGAATGGAATGTATAGACTTCGGAATGTGCAGACTTAGCAATGCATAGACAGAATGGAATGTATAGACTTTGGAACGTGCAGACTTTGAGAATGGAATGTATGGACTTGGGTGGGTAGAATGTATAGACTTGTGAAGGGAATGTATAGACTTGGGATGCTTGGCCTTTGGGGAACGTATGGACTTTGAGAATGGAATGTATGGACTTAGACAATGCAATGTGCAGACTTATGAAGGGAATGTATAGACTTGGGATGATGCAATGTACAGACTTGTGAAGGGAATGTATAGACTTAGACAATGCAATGTGCAGACTTGTGAAGGGAATGCTTAGACGGAGGAAATGGAAGATAGAGGAATGGAAGACGGAGGGAATGGATGGAGTGCACAGACTTTGGTAATGTATAGACTCTATGCAACGTATAGACTCTATGCGATGTATAGATTTATGCTTAAGATGGATGGAATGTATGCATGGACTTCAGAACTTATGAATGTATGGACTTCAGAACTTTGCACCCATGATGCTTAAACTTATGCAAATACTTCCAGGCTTGCACAACCTGCACTTCTACACTTCAAAGCTTATTAGTTTGTCAAAAGAATTATCAGCTCAGGACATATGATCATAAGTGCATAAAATAATTAATTCCATCAAGATATAATAACACTTAAGTTCAAAATGTTGTAAAGCAATTTAAAAGCGTAAGCTCAGAAAATGACGCCCCTTTACAGTGGCGTCAAATCAAGAAATGACGACTGTTAATAGGGCGTTAATTACTATCGAGGTTTGATTTGGAATTGAACCGCAAATGATGCCTTCCAGGGAGGCGTTTAATTAAATGACGACCTTGACTGTGTCGTTAAGTAAACAAATGACGCCAAACGGCGCGTCGTCAATTAATAGTTTTCGTTTCCTGCTCGGAATTAAACTTCCAGCAACTCGTTTGATTCAGACACAAACTGTGATATCCGTTAGCGTTCTAAAACATTATAAAAGGTAACCGTTCGTCTTATGAGTATATCAAACCAATTGAGCAGACAGAGAACTTGCAGAGGATCTACCATAAGAATTGAAGCCCTCTTTAACAGAAGCATAGCAATTGCAGAACAACTTCCAGGAAGATGAATACGATGATGCAGAAACAAAGGCCTTCCAAGAAGCCGAAGATGATTTTTCCACGGATTTCTGAAGTTCCAAGCCATATTAGTGGGAGAATTGCCAACAACCAAGTAAGTGTTCTTACGTTAAAGCTTTTATTTTGTTCTTCTTCCTTCCTTTTCAAAATTTCTGATTACATTTCCTCTTCTTCTTCTTTCTTTCTTTTTATGTTTTCAGGATTACCCAATTGTTCCTGGTCCAAGGAGATTTCTCAAAATTAAGTGGCTTCCTTTATTACTCTCCAAACTCTCATTAGACATGAAATCCTTCCTCTCAAGGTGGCACCTTCTTGGCCTCATAACCCATGCTACCCATTATAATGACATTCACTTAGATTGGGCCTCCATTGAAGCTCTTATAGAATTGTGGCACCCTCACACTCACACATTCCTCTTCCCAACCTTTGAAGCTACTATTCTCCTAGAAGAAGTAGAGGCACTCTTAGGCTTGAGGAAGATGAAACAAGGAGAGGAATCTAGGATGGCTCACATGGCTAGACCAATACAAGCTCAAGACATACTCACTAGCCTTATTCAAAGCCCAAATCTAGTGAACCAAATTAAAGCTCATAAGGGGATCAACCTTCTAAAGTTAGCTTCATGGGTGTTCAAAAATATGGATAAGGCTCAAGAGGATGAAGACTTGTTGGAGAGGGTGATGAAGGGATTCGTGATATGTATAGCGGGAGCTCTCTTATTCCCTTCAATGGAAGATCATCTAGAGGAGCACCACCTAAGTGCCATAGCTAGCATATGGGAGGGAAAAAGAATAGGTCTGGTGGTATTAGCCAACCTATACAATGGGCTCACCTCGGCTTCCTTAGGACGGCCTCTCTATGGGTCAATGCTCCTTCTACCTTGTTGGGTGGACCTCCACCTAAAGTTTGACCCATGCCAAGAGACTCAAGTGGCCTCAAAGATATTCTCAAAGAGCCCCCTTTGATATATGACAAATTCGTTAGGCCTATGTGAGAGAGTGACCAATCGAGTACCCAAGCTCAAGAAGAGAAGCGAATGGAGGGACTACTTCAAAACAATGCCAAAGAGCGGTTTCACTTGCGCACCGGGGTTTCTCAAGACCCAAGATCTTCGCTTAAGACTCTCCTCCGGCATAGTGCTTCGGTTGCTAGGCAGGACCGACTTCGTCCTTTATAACGCTCACCGGTGCCTCCCACAGCTCGGGCTACCTCGGCACCTCTTTGAAGAACCTTCTCACCTACCTCCACTCAAAAGAAGGGAATTGTGCTCAAGTGGAGACCAAGAAGAAATCAAGACAATAATGGCTCAATGGAAGGTTGGACTACTCATAAGTCCAAGGCACATGTAGAAGAGGAAGAGGACAAATGCAAAGCTTATGTACTAGCACTTAGGAAGATAAGGCCTATGATGGCTCAATAGATGTAATCATGATTTTTCTTCAATGAAATAAAGATTCTTCCTTTACTTGAGCCAAAACAAAGAATTAATGATCACTTCTTCCAATTGTATGCAATTCTGTCTGAAGAAACTGAAGGCTTCGGGTTCTCTGTTATGAACATTGCCTTCTTGCATGGCGTTAATTGAAAACAACGTATGAGATAATGTCGTCAATTCCATTAAATCAATTCCTTAAAATACTTCAAAAACCACAAATGACGCCCTCAACGATAGGCGTTTATTAATTCGTGCCCCTAGGAAAGGCGTTAATTTCTTTAAATTCCTTAAAATTGTTTTCAAAATAAATCCTCAATTGCATAAAATAGACGCCCTCCATCATGTCGCGTATTAAAAACGGACGCCGGTTTGCATGGGCGTCAAATTCAAATAGTAATTATGACGATCGATCAAATCAGTCACTGTCCCATTAATGCGTCTGACGACGGTTGCAATTTTCCACGCAAATAAAAATGACGCCTAGCTTCAGGACATTACATAGAAAAACCACGCCATAGCCCAAACCGTCAACTGATATAAAAATGACCTCCCTCACGGCGTCAATTTATTTCGACCGTTAAGACCCTTTTTTCCTCCTTCTTCTCCTTCTTTCGTCTTCTCTTTCCCTTTCTCTCTCTTCTGCAAACCCTAACCGAAAGCCCCCCATCTCTTGTTCTATCTCTCTCATTCTCACTCTACTCTCTCTACTCTCTCCTTTCTCAAACCCATGGCTGGCGGTGGTCACAAGCGGCAACGGGTTGTTGCCCCCGACGTCGTGGACCTAGGCGTCGAAGAAAATGCCGTGGAGGAGGTTCCTCCGGTGGCAGCCGAGGAAGAAGAGGAAGAACAAGGTGAAGACGGAGACGATAGAGAAGATGAAGATGAAGAGGATGGTGACAATGATAACGAAGACGAAGAGGACAATGATGAAGAAGAAGAAGGCGGAGAGAACAACGAAAACGAGGGAGATGAAGAAGAAGAAGATGGAGATGAAGAACCACCGAGGGCGGAGGCGATCGTCCCTCGACCTGGGCAACCACGGCGGCCACGACAACCCCGGCAACCCCTCCGTGGAGGGCTAATGGTGCCCGGACGACGCAAGGTAGGCCCCCAAACCCCCTATTTTTGATTTTATTTTTATTTTATTTTCAATTTCCACCCATTTCCATAGCTCTCGACCTCGGTCGAGGGAAAACCAGACAAATGACGCCCCCAGGGATGTCGTCAATTAAAACGACGCCCAAGCTTGGGTCGTCAATTTAAATTTCTAAAATTGATTAATGTGAAATCACGCTCTGCAGCATGTCGTCATTTTTTTAAATCATCATGTTTTATCATTATGCTGTTAATTCACATGCCATTTAATTTATTTTTAATGTGTATGTCTCTGCTTTATTTTTATTTCGCATGCTAATAGCTTTAAAACCCCAGAAAAACAGCGCCCCCTACCGGGGCGTCAATTCATTAGGTAACGACCAATGGGGAGGTCGTCAATTTATTAGGTAGCGACCAATGGGGAGGTCGTCAATTTAACATTTTCCAGAAAGGTAATTTAGGATAGAAAATTGCTTTTAAAACAACGTCCCCGACAGGGGCATTACTTAGACAACTGATGACCCAGGGCTGGGCGTCTTTTCAAAATTTCTCAGAATTTTCGAAAATTACCTTCAAAACAACGTCCTCCACAGGGGCGTCATTTAAATAAACAACGACCCAGGGTAGGTCGTCAATTCAAATTGCACACGAAATTACCAGAAACACATTGTGAAATAACGCCTCCCTTAGGGGCGTCACTTAATTGATTAACAGCAAATAAACTTGACGAATAACCACATGAAATCTTAAATGAGGCTTTTTATTTGTTGCATGCAGGGGTTGATGAGGACACGGATCTCTTGGGTCCAGGTCCGAGCAGCTTACTACGGACTCCCCGAGTTCCAGAGAGCTAGTGATGGGAATCGACGCAGAGCATGTACATTTTATTTTGCATTTATGTCCTTTAGTTTATTTGTATATCCACGGGAAAGTATATGCGCAATTGTATGGCTTTATAAGCCAATGCGTCATTCCCACGGATTGTTTGGGTTTCTTTGTAATTTGTCAGTAGGACCAGCAAGGGGGCCCCCAACCCTTTCCCATTGGTCCATGTCACCTATGTGGGGCTGGTCAACCATCCTAGGTGACCATCTAGAAGGGTTGAATGTCAAATGCCACATGGGTAGACAAAGGGAGTAAAAAGTCTAAGGTAGGCTACCTACCATGTCAAGCTTGTCTCCCACTTGGGTTATTTTATTTTTTTTGTGTGTGTTGGTCACATTTAATCTAGGCCATTCATTCCCCATCCCTAGATCCAATGGTGGAGATTGGATTAGATTGGAGGCATATAAATACTTGTATTTTCCATTTGAATATTAATGAAAGTGAAAAAAATCATTGTGCAAGAACCCCTCTCTTGGAGAATTTCGACCTCTCCTCTCTCTCCCCCTGGTTTCTTCATCCCCAACCCCCATTCTAGAGTGTTATCTCCTTCCCCCCACCTCCGGTGATCATCGGTGCCGCCGCCGCCGCCGCCGCCGCCGTTCGTGCCGCCATCACGCCGCCGCGGAGCCGCCTTCGGTGTTCTGTCCATCCTGGATAGAGGCTTCTTGTCCGAATATCTACTCTCCACCACGTGAAGATCTCAAGCTGCAATTTTTATACCCTTCGAAGCATCTTTCCAATGGCGCCGGTTTCGTCGCATTCCGACGTCGGGGCTGATCGCAGCGTCCGTTCTCGCCGGAGCGCGCGCCGGAAAACAGAATCGACAGATCCGTGGCCGGTCATTCCGACCGGTGCCGAACGGAGCCGCCCGGCCTCCGGCCGGCGAACCAGCGTGCCGCCAGCCCGGGGAGCTCTTCCCTAAGTGTCCCCACTACATCGGTGCCACCGGGTCTTACACGGCCCCTCCGGACAGCACGTGGGCCCCACAGTCACAAGTTCGGGTGCTGCCGAAGAGACGCGAGAAGCCGCCCGTCAACCCAAATTCGGTCCTTCCGGGCCCGTTTGTGTAGCCCTTTACCTCCCTGTGTGGAGTGGGCAGTAATTCATTTGCTGTAATATGGTGTATTAATTATCCCGGGAGTACGACTTCGGCCGGGTCCGTCGTCCCCACGCCGAGCGCGTGGAGGTATCGTGTTCGCTCCTTGCTTGGCATTTTGCTTACTTCATATATATTTGTTTATGCCACTGCTAGAGAACATGTGTAGGGATATCTAGCTCGCTTTATTTATTCATTACCGCTGCTGCGAGAGAGTGCGAGACCGTCCCGTGACCCGATCCGGGCACACGAGAGAGCCGATCACCCTAGCTCATTGTCGGTTTCTCAACCGCGCACATCCGACGCTTCCCTCGTTAAGGGACAACCGCGAGCTTGTCGTGTCCGTGGTCCCGTCCAGCATCAATATGGTATCAGAGCGAGTTTGAGTCTAGGGTGTCTAACAAAAAAAAAGTGTCATTTACGTCTAGTCATTAGTCATTGTCTAAGTCGTATTTAGGGCCATCATTGTTTTAAAACAAAAAAAAGTGTCTTTTGGGTCACATTTACATCCCTTTACTCGGTATATCAAAAGGTGTTGTTCGAGCGTTAGGCTACGCCTATCGGGAAGGCCGCACACTTGCGCGAGTGATCTTCGGATCGGTTATCTCCGCCACGTACCGAGTCTTGGTGTCTTGTCCTTAGTGTGCATGCATCCCAATATTGCATAGTCGGTCTAGTGTCTTATCCACATGGCTTTGCATATCCATTCCTAGGGATCCATTCCCATATTTTGGCAACTATGGCCAACCCATGTCGACCCGTCCAAGGCGATAGGTCTGTGTCTGAGTACATTCGGGCATATCATACGTATTGGTTGGAACATGGCTTGGGAGAGGAGAGCACCACGGCTGCATTTCAGTTCCGGAGAGGTTTACGCCTTCACTTCTAGTTGGAGTGTCTTATCCGTGACGCATTCTCTCTGGCGCAGTCCTATAAGGTCGCTCTGGAGGTCGAGCCATTTGAGTCTCGATTTAATGACGACCTATAGCGAGCCGACGCTGCCATGGCTACCCTTCGGCAAACATCTACCTCCCAACCGAGTCCCGAGCCGATCGGACTGCCTACCCCGTTGCCTTCACCACCCGAGAGTGCTCCATTGTCACCCTCACCTTCCGATCTTATTTCGGAGCCCTCTCATTTGGAGCCACCAAAGCCCGAGCCACCCGTCGTAGACACGCCATTCCTGACGTCTCCTGAGAAAATCTCATATTACTATACAACACCCCGCGACGGCTTACGTGTTTCGAATCACTTGAGTGCTTCCTTTTCTTGAGTCTTCTTCCGCCCTTTTCGGCATCCGGAATCGTCTCGTCACGGCATTCGGACGGCATCAACACCAGTCAGACGCATCAAGAGGTTGCGGAACCAAGAAGGTGTCTGTCGGGCAGCCGCCGATTGAGGACCCGGGTGGGTTTTAATGGGGGCGTCCAGGCCCCTAGACGCCCCCATATTTTTAATTCTATTTATTTATTTTTTCAGGGCCCAAAATTAAATAAAAAATAATAACTTAATGGAGGCGTCCAGGCCCCTGGACGCCTCCATAAAAACAAAATATAAAAAAATATATATATATAAAATGCCAGTTGGCATACAAAAAACAAAAAAAATAAATAAAAAAAATATATATATTAATGGAGGCGTCCAGGCCCCTGGACGCCTCCATAAAAACATATAAAAAAATATATAATGCCAAGCCTGGTATAAAAAACAAAAGAAAATAATAAAATAATATAATTTTGGAGGCGTCCAGCCCCCTGGACGCTTCCATCAATTCCCTCACGGGCGCCGCCCACCGAACGACGGTTTGTCGTGTGTGAAAAAAGCCAACTTATAGAGACGTCCGGTCAGCTGGACGCGCCCATTTCTGAATCACGAGGCGCCGCTCACAAAACCACGCGTTGTGCCAAACCGCGTGCGGCCGTCGTCGGTTTTCGGTGGAGATGTTAGAGGCGTCCGGGGCCTGGACGCCCCCACAAAAGTATTCCAAAAAAATCAATAAAAATAGAATAAAATATTATTTCGGCCCTGATGGAGGTGTCCAGGGTCCTAGACGCCTCCACCCTCCGGAGCTCTATAAATAGAGGCCCACCCCCTCAGTTCTAGAGGAGCTAAGCAGTGATCCGATAGGCTGCCGGAGCCTAGAGGCTACGGAGTCATTTTTCTAACCCGTGGGGTCTTTTGTAGGTGGAGGTTCTGCCGGCTTCTCGGGTGCCCACGCTCGCGAGAGGAAGGTCGTCTTCATCCACCGCGCTTCTACGTCGTCCCCACGCTGCCGGAGCTCCGCCGAATTTCACCACCGGCACATCCAATAAGCCAACTCTTTCCTTTTCTTCGTAGTTCTTTGCATTCATCATCTCGCATCCATCATCTCATTTTCCTCCTACTCGAGTCCGAGAGGGGTTTAAAAGATAACACCAACCAGGTGTGTGTCTTCCCGTTATTTCGTCATTTTTATTGCAAGGATATGAATACTACACATTCATCTTTCTAAGCCACTTGTCATTTGTTTGTCGTTGTTTTGCAAGGGTAGCCGAGGAAAGCCCTCTCCGTCGGCCGGCCGGAAGGAGAGGAAGAAGCAACCCGCCATCTCCCGCTCTTGAGGTAGGCGCGATCACTTTCTTATTTTGGGGTCTTTCGGCCCCTGGCGATCACATCCTTTCATCGAGGCCGCGGCGAGTCACTTCCCCAATGGCCGTTTAAATTTCTGTTCTCATATTCTTTTTATATCCTGTTATATTTCGTTCATACCATCGAGGCCGCGGCGAGTCACTTCCCCAATGGCCGTTTAAATTTCCGTTCTTACATTCTCTCTATATTCTGTTATATTCTGCTCATATCATCGAGGCTGCGGCGAGTCACTTCCCCAATGGCCATTTAAATTTCCGTTCTTACATTCTCTCTATATTCTGCTCATATCATCGAGGCCGCGGCGAGTCACTTCCCCAATGGCCGTTTAAATTTCCGTTCTTATACTCTCTCTATATTCTGTTATATTCTGCTCATATTCTCGAGGCCGCGGCGAGTCACTTCCCCAATGGCCGTTTAAATCTCTGTTCTTATATTCTCTTTTATATTCTGCTATATTCTGCTCATATTCTCGAGGCCGCGGCGAGTCACTTCCCCAATGGCCGTTTCAATTCTTGTTATTTAATTTCTGTACCATTCCCGTCCCCCCGAGGTCGCGGCGAGTCACTTCCCGCTATGGCCGTTTGAACCCCATATCTTGCTATATTATACTTGTCCCGCTCGCCCCGCCGGAGCAATCTCCCGTGGTGGCCCCTTCTCTCTCTTCTCTCATCTCTGTGTTGCAGCAAACAGCAAAACAAACAAAAAGAGGAGCCCGCGCGCTCTCCGCATCCTCTTCCCCGCTCCATCGAACTCCGAACCGCGTGACGTCGCTCACAGATTGGCGATCACGGTGGGACTTCTACTGCTTCCTCTCGGTTACCCTTGCAAGTTCGGCACCATCCGTGCCTCTCCATCTTGGCGCCCGCGCGCGCCCCCGTTGTGCTCACGGTAGCACCGTCAGTTTTGATTGGTTCTTTGTTTATTATATGTTTGTTATTTCTGTTGTTTTCCCACTCCATATATCTGTCAGCATTCCATTGCATACATCCATTCCTCTTTTCTATCCTTTTTTCATTTTTTTTGAGGATCACCCTTTCCCGGTGAAGGAAGGACTCTCCGTTTGGGAATTCCTCTCAACGGACTAGAATCTCCTACACTGGGACCTCCGTAAGTCCCCGACATCGAAGAATCTCCTCTTCGTTCACTGGGCTGGTTGTACCATTGAAGTTCCCCGGAGTTAGTCATTTCATTCGTGGTGAGACGAGAGACCCTAGCTGACACGGCGGTGAAACAAAAAAAATAAACTAGGGTCCCCACTTTGAGTGAACTTCGGATCTCGCTAAAAATAAAAAAAAATCATCAAAATCAAAATAAAAAAAGGGTGTAAAGGCATCCACTTGTTTGATAATCTCTGCTTCCTACTTGCTAGTGTATGTTTTTGCGTTCTGGGAGAACTGTGAGCATGTCTCACGAGTCTTCTGAGGAGAACCACCCTAGCCGTGGTTTGACAGCCGACCCGCGAGTCTATGCTATGGACTCGGGTCCTTCTCATGACCCCTCGCATGAGGTGCAGGTTATTGCCGGGGACACGTCCCCGCCACAGGATATCACTTCCTTACTGGGCGTCCTCGCCAACACGGAGCTTACCTCTGAACAGCTCCGGGCCTTCCAGGCCATTCTAAAGGGGAAATCTGTTTCCCCCACGCCCCAGGAGTCAACTCCGGCTATCGCACCTCTCCACGAGTCCGTGCAGGCCATTCCATCTCCTTCATTGGCGCAAGCCATCCAGTCTCCCTCGCTTCAAGGACAAGCGAGCCAACAACCTCCCTCATTCCAATTCCCGTCACAATCTCAAACTCCCGGTGTTCCTCACACACCGTTTCAGCCAGGGCCAACTGTCGGGGGTCCGACAGTTCCCTCTCATTCCGGGTTTCCCCCTCAAGTCTCCGGGAGACAGTTTCTCCCCCAATGGCAAGTGCCACCTTCACCCCCAGAGGAGCTCGCCCAATCGCTCCTCAATAGGTTCAATCGCATGGACGAGCAGTTTCAAAATCTGAGAAGAATGGTGGACGTGAAAGCCACCCCGGAGGTTGCTTTGCCAATCCTCCCCGTCATTCATCTTCCTCCCTCCGAAATGCCCACGTACCGCAGATACAATGGTACCGGCAACCCCTTCATTCACCTCAAGGACTTCATGTATGAGTCCTCCTATTGGCAAAACGATCAGAGGTCCCTGGCATACCTCTTTCGGAGATCATTGGATGGTCCCGCGCTTGAGTGGTTCTATTCTCTGGAGCCCCGCGAGGCCGATAATTTTGAAATAGTGCAGAGAAGGTTCTTGCAGAAATATAGGGATAGGGTCGGTCCCTCACTCTCCATTACCGACCTAGTGGCCGAAAAGATGAAACCCGATGAGGATTTTGTCCGATATGCTGATAGATGGAGGTCTCTGGCGGAAAGAATAAGGGATACCCTCTCCGAGCCCGAACAAGTGAAAATGATTGTGTCTAATGCAACCCCGCAGTTCAGACACGTCCTCGCCATGAATAAACTTACTACAATGGAGGAACTCTATGAAAGGGCCCGATACATCCAAACCCAGCTAAAAGACTCCCCCATCATGAACATGTTTGAGTCGCCGAAGCCCAAAGTGGTCAGAAAGACAGGCGCTGGTGTCCCGGGCGGAGCCACAGAAGGGGTCGTGACAAATGAGCAAGTCAGTGCGGTCAACAATGCCAACTATGCAGTCAACCCAAGGCCTCCACAAATGCCCCGACTACCCCTTCAACCAGGTCCTTTCCCTCTCCGTCCTCCACCCCAAAATAATCCACCCCAGGATAATATGCCTCCATTACGCCAACCCCAGCAACAACAACCACAACCTCAGCAACAACAACCACCGCTTCAGTACAACCAAGTTCCACCCCCGGGGAACTATGGTCCCCAACAGCAACAAAGGAGACCGCTCGGTCCTAAGAGAGCCTACTATCCACCATTGCCAGAAACCTTAGCAGATATTTTTAATGCCCTCATGGCATCAAACCAACTCGCCCTACCCAGAGAAAGGCCCGCGTGGCCCCCCAATGTTGATACCTCCAAATACTGCGTCTACCACAGGCAGCCGGGACACACAGTGGATTACTGCTTCCATTTCAAAGATTACATCCATGATATGAATGATGAACATCAAATAGATTGGGATGAGATGAGACGGTACGTCGCGGCTCTCAAGGCTAGGAGACCTCCTCAGAGGCCACAACAGCAGTTACAACAGCAGCAGCAGCAGCAACCACAACAACAACAACAGCCTCAGCAGGCCCCACAACAACAGCCCGACATGGGCATAATCCAGAATCCACTACCGGAGCACCAACAACCCAATCATCAGGTTAACCCCATCTCCTCCTTCCCGGAAGTCGGGAGAGAGCAGGTGTGGCACCAGGAAAGTACCTCCATTCTTTATACCTCCAACCCTATCGTCATGCAACCCCCTCACCTTGCCCGGGTAGCACCTCTCTCTCATCAACCCGCATCGGTATCGCCTTCACCATTTCCACTACCATTACGCCCTCTCATCCGCACCCCGACCTCCTATCAACCGACACTCTCTACTACACCTTCACACCCTCTCACCTTCTCCCACTCCCCCACTTTACCATCCACCTCTACCACATTTACCCCTACGCCTTCTAAACCCCTTATCATCCGTCCACCATACATAACCCCGTCTTTCTCCACCACATCACCACTAATGCCTTCAAAACCACTCATCACCCACCATCCACCTCAAAACCATTACCCGTTTCAAACCTTACCCACTCCTACTCTGTCTCCACCTCCACCTTCCAGACCCCTTATCCTTCATAATCCGCGCGATATCCCCTCTACCTCCACCATGCCGCCACCTAACAAACCCCTCATCAGAATCCCTGCTCCTGTCATCACCCCTGCTTCATCAACCATCCCTCCACTACTACCCCTCAAACCCCTGTTAAAACCCACTGCTACCCCCACAGAGGTACAAAGGCCGCAGGCAATGGTGCTCCGGAGTGGAAGGATTTTCCACAGGGTTTTCCCCCACAACAGTCAGAATCCCGAGCAATCTCAGCCAGAGAAGGATGATGCAGAACAACCCGAAAGAGCTATCCCTGGAACACAGTATGATCTACTGAAACACTTGGACAAGACGCCTGCCCGGATCTCCATCCTAGAGCTACTTCAAAGATCCACATCCCACCAGGCGGCCTTGATGGAATATCTTCAAAAGGTCATGGTTAATGAAGACCTCCCCGTGGAGAAGATTTCGACCGTCCTGACCCCAACAGACACACAACCAGCCATCATGTTTCACAACTACGAGCTCGCTCCCAAGGAAGCTCGGAAATATGCATTGTGCATTTCAATAAAAATTAATGGGGTATCCATAAACCCGTGTCTTGTCGACACGGGTGCGTCCATAAATGTGATCTCCATGAGCACTCTTCAGTTGTGTGGGGTTAACGAGGAACAAATAAGACCTTCCTCGATCACGGTCACGGCTTATGACAATAGCAAAAGGCCGCCGCAGGGGATGATTATTCTGAAGGCAAAACTAGGCCCCATGTCAATTCCCACGGAATTCCATGTCCTCGACATGGACCCCACATTCAAGGCTATACTGGGTCGCCCTTACATCGAAGCCATGGACGCTGTGCCTTCCACCAACCATCAGTGCCTGAAGTTTCCTTACAATGGGAGAATTATTAAAGTGGTCAGTACACCTGTCCTTCACACAGTGGATGCTATCAACACCTCTCGGCCTTCTGTTTGGCCGTCTCATCGGCCCATATTGTCACTGCTGGACGTACGTGATCCATCTCATGTTCCACTAGCACCAAAGGAGCCGGTCAGGGCAACCGCAACATCCTGTCTCCCTTTTCACTCCAAAGGTTGGGAGATTATGAGGAACATCGGCTATCAACAGGGAAAAGGTCTGGGCGCACAGTTACAGGGTATGCTCAAGCCGCCAAAAGAAATTAGGCCGAACCGTAGGTTTGGCCTAGGCTTCAAAGGACCGTTCAAGGCAGATTGGAAGCCCCTCACGTGGACTCTATCAAACCACTTCAACAGAGGGCCCGTTGTTCAGATAGGAGATCACCCACGAGAAGCATATGGAGGATCACATGCTGTATATTTGGCTGAAAAATGTCCGAGGATCACCAAAAGAGGCAAGATCAAAGATCCGGAATGCGAGTGGGACAAATGGTTCGACATATGGGACATTTCCGTTGCACTGGAAAGGATGTTCTCATCTCCACAGCTTGAAAGACCACCATTGATCTCCGAAATACCAGAGAATATTATCACTCTTGCCAAGGTTCCAAACTATCCTCGTCATCGCCAGAAGGACTCTGTCATTGACGGATCTTCATCCGTCCTCAACATTGCCGTCGACGGCTCATTAGCCGCCATCCTCTCCATCCACTCGTCTCAGCCTTTGCTGATATCTTCTTCCTGGGCCAGACAATTGTCTGATGATCTTCTCAGGTCCCCTTCTTTGCTTACATACCTACGCGGGCTTTTCAACCCGCGCCAGGTCTTCAACCATGATCTGCTCTACGAGCCCCACAATCCTCTAGCCATAACCACTTTCCTCTCTCCTCCAATCTCTTTTCACTGCTTTGTCATTAAAAATGGGAAACGAAAAAAAAACGTCAATTTTCAAACTCTCCAACAACACATCTTCGTTGAGGAAACCTCCTACATCTCCCACGGGTGCGTACCGCCTTGCGGACCACCCGTCCAAGGTCCGATGAGCGACCTTCTCTACCCCTCCTCTGAGGGGTCTTCTCCTGTACATTCTACACCATCCTCTTCGTCTTCCTCTTCTTCTGTAAATATTGTCAATCAATCTAGGAATGATAGGCCAAGGGTAGTACCTAGGAAGAAATCCAAGGGTAGGCAGATCCCTCGTCGATTCCTTCTGGATTTGGCCGCCAGGTGTCAGGCCCTTCTTGCCATCCCCCAGTTGTTAGAAAATCCCATCCAGCTACCCGAAATAGAATGCGAGGGCGACTGTGCATCTGATGAAGGGTATGGAGTCTACGAGATCACGAATGAAGAATGCCCCACTGAAGATGAGGGTGAAGAATATGAGGATGCGGCGGGCGCATACGCTAGCGGAATGAGGAGATTCGACGAGCCGTCAACCGCCGTAGAAGAATCCACCAAAGAAGTCAACTTGGGGACTGAGGAAGATTCTAGGATCATCCTCATAAGTGACAACCTACCACCCTCTGAAGAAGAGGCATTAATTGAGGTCCTCAAGGAATATAAGGACACGTTTGCATGGAGCTACGAGGATATGCCGGGTTTGGATTCAACCTTGGTCGAACACCGTTTAACCCTAAAACCAGGGTCCATCTCGGTAAAACAAAGGTTAAGGCGTTTCCACCCTCAGATGGCTTTAAAAATGAAAGAAGAGGTCGATAAGCTCCACAAAGCCAGGTTCATTAGAGTCGTTCTTTATCCTCAATGGGTGGCGAACATTGTCCCGGTCATGAAGAAAGATGGGAAAGTCAGGATTTGCATTGACTTCCGGGACCTTAACCGCGCGTGTCCAAAGGATGATTTTCCCTTGCCTCACATTGATGTGTTGATTGATAACACGGCTGGTTATGAAACCCTCTCATTCATGGATGGATTTTCGGGATACAATCAAATTCGTTTGGCAGAAGAGGATCAGGAAAAGACGTCATTCACTACCCCTTGGGGAACATATTGTTATGTGGTCATGCCGTTTGGGTTAAAGAATGCTGGAGCTACTTACCAAAGAGCGATGATGGCCATATTTCATGACATGATGCACATATATCTGGAAGTGTATGTGGATGACTTATTGGTGAAATCAAGGACCAGGATGGAACATCCAGAAGTTTTGGCTAAGGTCTTGCAAAGGTCAAGAGAATTCCAATTGAAAATGAACCCGAAAAAGTGTGTGTTTGGTGTGTCGTCGGGTAAATTGCTGGGGTTCATTGTGAGTAAAAGAGGGATCGAGATAGATCCCGACAAAGCCAAGGCTATCAGGGATATGCCGCCTCCCAAGAATTTGAGGGAAGTCCGAGGTTTAATCGACAGGCTGCAGTTTATTCGTCGGTTTGTGTCTCAACATTCACAAAGGTGTAGACCTCTCTACGAGTTGACCAAGCCAGGAGTAGAATTCCACTGGAATTCTAAATGTCAGAAAGCTTTTGAAGGGTTGAAGGAATATCTGGCTAGTCCACCCGTTCTCATTCCACCTAAACCAGAAAAACCTCTGATCCTTTACATCTTAGTCTTGGATGACTCCGTGGGAGCCGTCCTCGCACAATCTGATGAAGAAGGCAAGGAACGGGCAACCTATTACTTGTCTAAACTTCTCAATCCCTGTGAGTAGAAGTACACCGTCATGGAGAAAACCTGTGCTGCCCTCGTTTGGGTGGTGCAGAAATTGAAGCACTACTTCTTGGCTCACGAGGTCCACTTGATTGCTCGAATGAATCCTATCAAATTCCTTCTGGAGAAAGCCGTCCTTACGGATAGGCTAGCACGCTGGCAAAGTTTTCTCTCTCAGTTCGACATCACCTATATCCAGCAAAAGGCGATTAAAGGTTATGCCATAGCCGAGCATCTCGCTCACCATCCTCTTCCCAAGTTCGATCCCGTCCTATCAGAGTTTCCAGATGAGGAACTAATGTCCATCAACCAATCAGATGAGCCAATGTGGACACTATATTTTGATGGAGCTCTGAATTCTCAAGGGAGAGGAATCGAAATCGCCCTCCTGTCGTCGGAAGGCCTCACATTCCCATTGGCATACCAGCTCAAATTTCCAGTCACCAACAATGTAGCCGAATATGAAGCTCTTCTAGCTGGCCTAGGACTCGCTCATTCTTTTCGTATCACTAAGTTGCGAGTCGTAGGTGATAGTCAACTCATCCTTCGCCAGGTGCTCACTAAGTATCGCACTCGCGATCCCAAACTCAAGCCATACCAAGAACTCACTGCTGCCTTTGCCAAACTGTTCGCCAAACTGATCTTTGTTCATATCCCTCGTCATCAGAATATTCTCGCCGATGCCCTCGCCTCGTTGGCATCATCCATAAGGTTCCCTCTAGGAAGATGGTTTAAGTCCATTTCCATCTATAAACTTCATGCTCCTGCAATCGATGATGCTTCCTACGTAAACATCAAAGACAGGATAGCAAGGAAGATCCTGCAGGAAGATATCCTTGAAAAGAGGGAGATCATGTTGGCAGAGGCCGAAGAAGAACTGGCTGATGAAGAGAAACCATGGTTCTATGAAATTGTCAAATATTGCCAAAATCAGTCTTATCCTGAAGGGGCCACCACAGAGGACAAGAAAGCCATAAGAAGGGTGGCTCAGAAATATACATTGGTTGGAGGTCTACTCTATAGAAGGAGCCTTAGTGGTATTCTGTTAAGATGTCTTGATGACGATGAGGTTTGGAAATGTGTAGAAGAGACGCACTCGGGTGTGTGCGGTGGCCACGTGAATAGTCAGATGCTCGCCAAGAAGATCATTCGTCAAGGCTTTTATTGGCCCACCATGGAAGAAGATTGTGCTGTCTACGTCCGTAGGTGTGTCAAGTGTCAACTTCACGCCGATAAAATCCATTCACCATCTTCCTCACTTCATCCAATATCCTCCCCATGGCCTTTCTCCATGTGGGCATTCGACATCATTGGTCCCCTAGGTGATCCCAATTCCCTCACCAAGCAGAAATCTTCATCCTTACTGCAACGGAATACTTCACCAAATGGGCCGAAGCCGAAGCTTACGCGGAAATCAAGGCATCAACAGTCTGCAAGTTCATCATGAAGAACATCCTCGCCAGATTCGGCGTCCCAAGCACGATCGTCACCGACAATGGGCCACAATTCATTTCTCAGGACCTACAGGACCTCTGCAAAAGGTACGCAATTGCATTGCATCATTCATCGCCTTATTACCCACAAGGTAACGGCCAAGCGGAGGCCACCAATAAAACATTGCTCAAAATCATCAAAAAAACCTGCGAGTCTAGTAAGTTTTCAGACTGGCCAGAAAAGCTTATCGAAGCCCTATGGGCCTATCGCACTTCAATCCGTACCCCCACCGGGCAGACTCCATTTGCCCTCACTTATGGTATGGAAGCGGTAGTCCCGTACGAGACTCTGATCCCTTCTCTCAGGGTACAATTGGATGAGGAATTTCCCCTCGACGATCGTCGTAATTCACTCCTCGCCCAGTTGGAACTCTTGGATGAGAAGCGGCTGGCCGCCGCCGAACACGCGCGTGTGTATCAAAATAGACTCGCTCGCTTTTACCAAAAGAAAGTCGTTGAGAGAAAATTCAAAGTCGGTGAGATGGTCGTAAAAAGAATTTTTGTCAAACCTGGAGGGCCGCGTTCTAAGCTCCAACCCAATTGGGAAGGACCATTTGTAATTCAAGCCGTGCACCCTGGCAACGCCTACAAGCTAGTCAACGCCGAAGGGACCGAGTTATCCCACCCTTGGAATGGGCTTTATCTTAAGAAATACTACCCTTAGCACAAAACAAACAAAAAATGATGAAAAGATAAAAAAACATCAAAAACAAGGAAATATTGAAAACCACTAAAAATATGGAAAATTCAAAATGCCGATGCCTGGCAGGCACCATGTAGTTAAGTCCCTGCATCTAACCTTCATGTTAGGATAGGGCCCATTAAGGCTTGGTAGGCACCGGGTCTTGGTTTGCCAGAACCGTGGAGACCCCTGTCCGGCCACGTCGGCCTATGCTCGCTCGAAGGAAGCTAACATGTGTTCACTTATGTATTTTATTCAAAAAAAGTTGGTAGCATCACCTACGGTAGGGCCACACCTAGAAGATCTCCGGAAGCTGTAATCTTTATTCTTTTCTCTTCGACCAAATGAGACAGTCGGCGCCCTTAAAACGCTGAGCATGAGAAACCGAAACTCAAACCCCAAGGACAAGAGTAGGATCCATTTCCTCGAGCATCGATCAGAGCACGAGAAGAGGGCAGTGTCCCCGCAGGCATACGAAAAGGGAGCCCACAAACGTCAAACGACTATATCTCCCTCACAGAAAGAAATACAAAATCAAAATCAAGAGAAAAGCCTGGTCGTGACCGTGCCTGGTGCGATAAACGAACCCCTCAAAGCAAAAGTCTGAATCCACAAAGGGGGGCCGTGGAATGTAAATGCTCGAGATTTGGTCCGAAGTTGTCCGAAAGGAAAGAGTTAATGGGCCCTTATTCGCTCGCCGGGTTAACGGCTTTGCCGGTCCTCTCAGGAGGTTTATCCCCTACACTCTTCCTTCTCCCTCTAAAGATGAAGGTTCGATGGAGTTTCTGAAAGGTGAAAACTGCCCAGGGTCTGCGACCTTATTTTAATATACACATTTTGGTTGCCTACTTTGAAAAAGCAAAAGCTATCGCTGCGAAGGAGTCTCCGTGTTTCTGGCTGGTCAAGACCCCTGTTTACCACCTTGATGTCTTCTTGTTTAACCTCGGGCTTAGGCCAATGCAAGCGCGTCACCTATGGGTGCGACGGCGTCTGACTCCGGGTCAGCGTCGCGCGGTTGGTCGTTAGGGTTCCAGGGTGTTCCATCTTATACCATCTAGAGTTGTGAGGAAACAGACCCGGGCCGGGCAAATCATTTACCTCAAACACCTTTTGGGTGAATCCCTGTGGTCGGAAGCAACTGGGAGCCTAAGCATGGCATGACGGTATTGTCATCAGGGTAAGTCTTAGCCGGCGGGATCGTCATTCGAGGGGTCTAGAGGCCCAAATCAACCTAGATGTGCACTTAGGATACCTGGGAGGTTAGTAAGAAACCCCTGTCTCACGTAGGTTAGGTGCCATTTGGGTGCTTGCCGGGCGTTAGCAATAAAAAAATTGAAATGATAAAAGCAAAAAAAAATGGAAAAGAGAAATGTACATATTTGCAAACAAAAAAATCTTTTTATGATAAAACAAAAAAAAATGTCAAATATAAAAAGAAAACAAATCAATTTTGCATGATTGCATTTACGTGCATCATCTCATTTTTAATATCGCTTGCATTCGTGTGCTTGCCTGTCGCATTTATCATCACCGCATCTTTCCCTTGCCTTCGTTAAATAAAGGCTTGGCCCCTTGACCAGTTATCAAGGACAGTCACAGTGACCATTTGCTTATTGAGCAAGGGGCCAAGTCAGAACAGAAATTCTGATTTGTTTGTTTCAGTGATATGTGCAGGGATTCAGGTAACTGAAGCAAAGGTGAAAAACAAACAAACCAAACCTTGTGTTTTATTCCAAAAAAACCAAAAAAATTTACATCAAGTTCCGTCCTCTCTCTCTGCATTACTCGTCCCACTACTCTCCGGGCAAAACACTCTCAAAGGTGCTACCCAACTACGAAAAGCGGTACTCCTGCCGCTCTGTACTCCTCTTCCTATTCCCACATCCCGGCGTTGATCCACGGAAGCAGCAGAGAAGCTACCAACACGAAAGCCACGCTCTCGTGCTTTTCGGTAGCGCTCCTCACCATCTCTCAGCCACTGTTCAGCAAGACCAAGGCCGATTCGGAGTTCGAATAGTTGGGCCTCCATGGCCCTTCGCTCCTCCCTTTCAGCCAAACTGTTGGCTCTTTCTCTCTCTGCGTTTCTTTCCCTCTCTGCCCGTTCTCTCTCACGGTCTTCCCTCTCTAACTGGAGAGTGATCCTCAGTTCCATAGCATCCCTGGATGAGTCGTCATCAGGATGACGCCGCAGTTCCCTCTCCAGTTCTGCTATCCTAGCCTCCTTCTGCGCAGCTTGGGCAAGCGCTTCTTCCGTCTCCTTTTCCTGCCGAGTGTACCATCTCAGATACGCGATAAGGCGTAAACAAAGAGAACTCAACGCTGAAACTTTTACCTGTATACGGAGCATCCCTTCTGCCTCCGCAGCACGCTGCGTGGCGTGAGCAAGTTGCTCATGAAGCGAGTCAAGTTCTGAGGTGGGAATCCGCAAGCTGGAAGAGGCACCACCTACTCCCATCGCTGGGGAGGCTGCGCCAATCTGGGCATGCTGCGACCATGTGAATTAGCAGCCAACATCTGGAATCTGGGGTTTTAACTAGGAATGTACTATACACCTACCAAGGCGCTCGTAGCTCCGCGGGCATCACCCAACTGTTGTTCCATCTCTGCCAAGCGAGTTCGTAAATTCGCTATCATGGCATCCCGGACATCCTGCAGCCTTACAAGTCAGCATTTTTACCAGAAAAACCAAGAAAAGGAGAAAGAAGAGAAGAGAAAAAGGGGAAACCTACCTCCACAAGTCCCCGGGGTTGGAACCGTTCTGCGTACTTTGTCCTATATAGACGCAAGTAGTCCTCGCTGTCCCGCGCCTGTGATTCTACAATCGTGCCACCCCGTTGCCAGTCCTCATACTGTTCGGGGAATCGCACGCGCCAGTCAATGCAAGTCGCCGGTCCCCGCGTCTTTCTCCCGACACGAGGTGGCGCAGCTGAATCCACCCATTCTTGAGCCAGTCCTAAAGTCCTCATAACTAATCGTAGCCGAAGCGGCTCGATTTCATTCAGGCAGTGCATCCATAGTTCCCGTCCGAACCGGGCACGACTTGCTAGAACCCACGGCTGGTTGGCATCGACCATGTCTGAGTAGGGTCTCCAGTTTACCATCGCTGTAGGGAACTCCTGTAGCTCCCGCCTTAACACCATCAGTTGGTAGGTTAGGGGTGCCGCACTCATGACGGGTTCCCACCGCCTGGCTAGCGGCACCATCACGGGTCGCCAATGTCGAGCTCTCCCCATAGGGAGGTAATAATAGCTCCATAACTGCTCGGCGCAGGTCATCAGCACCTTGCGAAAACAACAAAAAAAATACAAAACAAGTAAAACCAAAAATACCTGGATGAATGGTGTGAAACCACTCACAGTCATCTCACGATCCGTTTCTTGGAATAGGCCTGCAAACAAGTGTGCCAGCATGGCAGCTCCCCAGGCATAGTACCCTACTCTTTCAAGGTCTGACAGCAGCTCCAGGAAGCAACATTGGATACCGTCCCCTTTCGAGCTCAGTACCAATCTCCCCAAAAGGAAGAGGAGAAATCTCCTCAAATCTATGTTACATCTTTCCCAGTTGCCGAAATCTGTGCAGTACACGGCACGGCATCCTATTTCCATCCTTTCCATGAACTCTTCTGAGGATTCGTCATCCCGCCGACGAGTGTCGGTGAGCCCTAATGCATCCATGAGGGACGCCCTAGCTACCGACCTGTTTTTCCGACCATCTAGGTCCAAACCCAGTAACTTCTGGGCACCTTCTCGGTAGTCCGCGTAAGTGACTCCGGTCACTGCCTCGCCATCCACCTTGAGACTCGTAATTCGGACCACATCTTCCAAGCTGGGCACCATGTGCCCCCAGGGCATCAGGAATGCCCGGCTCACTGGGTCCCATCTCTCACACAAGGCTTGGATCAGGACTAGGTCAAGCTGGATCGGCTCGATCCGAAGGAAGGTACCAAATCCCATCACGTCTAGCCTCGCCTTCTGAAAATCTGGGAGGCCCCTGTACGCTGCTACTACCAACTCCCATAAGATTTGTGATTTCATCACAACCTACACATACCAGGAATGGGGGTGAGGTTTGGTCAGAAGAAAGGAAGAAAAAATGAGAAAAGGGCAAGAAAACTTGGCTTACGAGTTGTGATTGGGCCCTTTCGCTGAAGTGCCCTTCAAAGTCTGAAAGCCTCCTGGAACTACTACCACTGGACCTGCTTCTCTTCGAGGAATGGGAAGATTCGCCCTCCATCCAACTCTCAGAATTTTGAACTCCTCCTCTCCCGTGAGAACTTGTGCTCCTCGAGTTATTCCTCGATATACCTGGGAAGATAAAAGGGACAAGAATTTATAGAAATGGAAGGAGTGCGGGCCAAGATTGCCTCCATCACCTGTCGATGATAGCCCTCGCAATAAGACACCGACCAAGCGGCCCCATGTGTCGCTTCACCGCTCGCACAGGGTGATTGACTGGACGAAGAATAGGACGAATAGCCCCTATGTTGTCTAGGGATACCCTATCATGTTTTGGAGGACGCCCGCAAAATTTGGCACAACATCCGGGAAAAGGAACTAGGGCCGTCAGTATTGACTTCGACGGCAGATTCCCGTGGAAAATGGTCACAACAAGACGTGATTCTCCGCTCGAGGCGGAGTCTCGACAGATCCGTCACATGGGAACAGTGCAAAGGAGAAGAAGTGTAGGGAAGAAGGAACGCACAAGAGGACAAACAAGCATCAGAAAATCAAATCACTCCATTCATAATTCTACATAAGCTGTCAAAAACATCATAAACATAAAGAGGTGACGGGTCCACTAGCCCGCCAATCCTCACCATCACTCATCTCTCCGGGCACTCTCCTCCTCTCCCCCGAGGTGAGGGTCCCTCAGAAGCCTCCGGGATCCCCGTGCAGTAGCACCTGCCTCGCCTCTGGGCGCCTGCTCCGCAGCAGTGACTCGCTGCTCCTCCCCTGGCGTGGCGAAGAAGCCACTGGCGGCAAAGCGACCGGACTGGCGGAGTCGCTCCCCGAACTCTCGCGCTCTCTCGTAGCGCGTCTCCATCCCTCCTAGCCTCTGCACGACGGCCTGAAGGCCCAGCTGGAGCTCCCTCACTTGGGCCTCCAAGGCCCTCCTCTCGGTCAGATCCCGCTGTCGCTCGGACCTTCTCTCGGCTTTCTCTCTCTCTACCTCTCTCCTCATCATCTGCAGAAGAACCCTTAACTCCAGGATGTCTGGAGAAGGTCTCTCCTCACCACGATGCCGCAGCTCCGCTACAGTCGCCACCCAGGCGTCACGCTCCTCTTCCGCCCGGGTCGCACGGGCCACCGCACCGGCAAGTTGCTCCCGGAGGGAAGCAATCTCGAGAAAAGGGGCCGAGGAGCTAGAAGATCCGCCAGCCGCTCCCACCGTCGCTGTCTGCTGGGCACGCTGGAACAAAATAAACAACGGCCGTCAGTGAAACTCCAAAATCTGAAGTTAAAAGGGCGGCACGTAACTTACCAGGAGCGACAGCTCATGTTGAGCGACGGCCAGTTGCCGCCTAGTCTCTGACAGCTGGGCGCGCGAGCCGCCGATGCCACGCGTGTCCCCAGCTTGGGGAAGCCCCGCGTAACTCTCTCTCTGCCGCCGCAGGAAGTCGGCACTGTCCTGCACCAGTACACCCCCTTGCTGTCCAGGGAGACGTACGGGCCAGTCCTCGAGCCTCGCCTTGCCGCGACTCTCCCTCCTGACGCGGCTCGGCTCGTCCGCACTCGCCCACTCATCGGCCAGGCCCAGGGTCCTTGCCATGTCCTGCACCAAGAAAGGGGTCCCATATCAGTCAAAAGGAACGCGTCCCCTGTCTAGGACGCGTCCATCATTTGAGTGCAACACTCGCCGAACCCTTTCCTCCTCGCGCGGCTCGCTTCAAAACCCAAAATGAATTAAAAGAGGAAGAGATCGGAGGACCTACCGGACCGTGTTCACCTCCTCCCACGCCATCGGGCCCCTCGGGTCCCTCGGGGGCCCGAAGCGGCCCTTCCTCCTCCATGGACGCCGTTCCGTGCTCGGGCGCGTCCCTCCTTGGGCGAGGATTTCCTCGTCCCTCTCCACCTTCACCACGGTCGGGCCCACCGAACTCCATCGATCAAAAGAGGAGGAAGACGAAAAAGGGGCAAGCGCGTTTCGGCGGAAGGCGGGCTCGTTTGCGGGTAAGGCACGGGAGAAGAAAGGACCACCCGTCGCTTTAAATTTAAAATCAAGGATTAAGACGCGTCCTCGCGCCTGGACGCGCCCAAAAGGGGGAAAAGGAAACAAAATCCCCCCGTGCAAAGCGTAGTTCCCCGCTGTTCAGGGCAAGGTCTCGCGGAGCGTGCCTCAAGGGACAACTCAGTGCAAAAAAGAAAGTGTGGGAGAGAGAAAAGTACACACAACACAAAAGCCATTTCCATTTCATATAATAGCCGAAAGTACATCATACAGTGAGAAGGGTGACGTACAAGCAACTCTCTAACTCTCACCGTCACCCTCCTGGTCATCTCCTTCCTCCCTCCTCTGACGGAGATCCCTAGGGGGCCTCCGCGACCTCTGTGAACCCTGAGAAGCCGTGCTCGCCTCGCCCTGCGGTGGCACTCCAGCCTCGAAGGCGCGACGACGCTCCTCGGCCGAAGAAACCAGATAGCTGCCCATGGAAAAAGAACCAGACTGACGAAGTCGCGCCCCGCGTTCCTTCGCCCTCTGGTACCGCTCCTCGCTCTCCCGAAGCCTCCCCTCCGCCGTGCCAAGACTCAATCGGAGCTCCAGCAGCTGGGCCTCCAGAGCCCTCCTCTCGGTCTGATCCCGCTGTCGCTCCTCCCTCTCTCTCTCCCTCTCCTCTCTCTCTCTCACTGCCTCCCTCCTCGACAACTCGAGGGCGATCCGCAGATCCAGCACGTCACGAGGGAGCTCCTCAGCCTCTCGTCGACGCTCCTCCTCCAGCTCCACAATCCGGGCGTCACGCTCCGCAATCCGGGCGTCACGCTCCGCCACCCGAGCGTCGCGCTCCTGCTCGGCACGAACAGCACGCGCCAGGGCCTCTCGGATCTCGGCCACCTGTCAAGGCACGCATGCACCGTAAGAGAACAGTGATAGAAGGAAAGTAGCTAGAAAAGGGTCGCGGCCAAGCAAGCACTCACTCGAGCCTCGCGGTCACGCTCGGCCTCCTCAGCCCGAGCCACCGCGTACGCCAGCTGCTCCTGGAGGGCAGAAACCTCCGGAGGAGGGCCCCGCGAACTGGAACCCGCTCCACCAGCCATCCCGGCTGCCGCTGTCTGGTGGGCCCGCTGAAACACGGGGCAAACGTCAGTCAAAGGCTAAGCATCAAAAATCCAGGTCACAAAAAAATGCATTGCATAAACTCACCAGGATCTCCAACTCCTGTCGGATGGCCACCAACTGTCGCCTGGCGTCCGCCAACTGGGCCCGCAGGTCGGCGATCATGGTATCACGAGCATCCTGCATTACACATAAGTTAGTATCCCATGCATATACATATAGAAAGGTGGAGCAGTTTCATTTCACTTACCCCTGCCATACCACCCAAGGAGAGGCGGTCCCCGTACGTAGCTCGGTACCGTCTCATGTAGTCTGTGCTGTCCTGTACGTGGGACACTACTGGGACCCCGCCCTGCTGCCAGTCCTGGTACTGTGCTGGGAAGCGCGTACGCCAGTCCACGATCTTCGCCTTCCCCTTGGTCTTCCGCCCAATGCGGGCCGGCGCATCTACGTCTACCCACTCCTGGGCCAGCCCCAACGTCCTCATGACCAGTCTAAGCCGCAGCGGCTCAATCTCGTTCAGGCAATGGACCCACACGTCCCGCCTGAAGCGAGGAAGACCCGCTACAACCCAGGGCTGGCCAGCATCGCCCATGCCCAGGTAGGGCCTCCACACCACCTGCATCACCATACATACATTATGTTAGTTACCATTCAGTCACATGCATAAACACAAAAAAATCATACGCATCATACCATGGCCTCGGGATACTCGCTCAGCTCCCGACGAAGTGACGCCAGCTGGTAGCCGTGGGGTGCTGCAACCACGACCGGCCTCCACTGCCGCGCCAGAGGCACGGCCCTCCTGTTCCCATGCCTAGCCCTCCCCATCGGGAAATAGTAATAGCTCCACACCTGCATCCATCATACATCATTAGTACAATAATTGCATATTTAACTGTGGGAATGCATAAATAAAATGTTTACCTGGAGGAAAGGTGCGAAGCCGCTGACTGTCGTCTCCTTCTCCGAAGTCTGGGAGAGATCGGCAATCAAATGGGCAAGCAGAGCCGCTCCCCACGCATAGTGCCCCACTCTGTCCAGATCCGCCAAGATCCCGAGGAAACGGCAGTGGATGCCATCCCCCTTCGTCCCCAGCAGAAGGCGGCCCAGGAAGAAGAAAAGAAACCTCCGAAGGTCTAGATCCACCAGCTCCCTCTCGCTCGGATCCTGGGTGAAAGCTGCACGAGCATCCCCCTCCAGTCGAGCCAAGAACTCCGCTCCAGTCTCGCTAACCCGCTGACGCGGGTCGACGAATCCGAGCGCCTCCATGATCTCCACTCGGCCGACTACCCTGCTGTCTCTATCAGTCACGCTCGTCTCTAACCACAGCAGGTCCAGGGCACTCTCTCGGTAGTCGGGGTAGGTGACCCCGCTGACTGCCTCTCCGTCAACTCGTAGCCCGGTGATCCGAGCCACGTCCTCCAGTGACGGCACCATGTGCCCCCAGGGCATCAGAAACGCCCGGCTCGGTGCGTGCCACCGCTCCCTCAGTGCCTGGATAAGAGGAAGGTCGAGCCGGAAGGGCTCGATCCTAAGGAAAGCTCCAAAGCCCATGGCGTCCACACGCGCCCTCTGAAAATCCGGCAGCCCACGGTATGCTGCCACCACCAAGGACCAGCTGATCCGGCCCTTCATCACGCCCTGCAAACCACAAAACCAACAAAGAACACATCAGCATCATGAACAGTCATAAAACAATAACACTGTATATATACTACTTATTCTTTTATTTTATTTTTTATATTTTTAAAAATATTTATATTTTCTTGTGGAGGCGTCCAGGCCCCTGGACGCCTCCTCTTTTTTTCCTTTATTTTGTTTTTTTTAGAAAAACAAAGCCAAAACAAGAAAAATATATTAAAAATATATATATTATCATGGAGGCGTCCTGGAGCCAGGACGCCTCCTTATTTTTATTATATTTCTATTACTTTTCGTAAATAAATAAATAAACAAAAATAAAAAGAAAAAGTGGAGGCGTCCAGGCCCCTGGACGCCTCCTTCTCTCACTACCCGCCTTTCTCTCACAGCCTCTCGCACACCCGTTTTAGCCTATTGAACCACAAAGTGAGAATTCCGAGGTACTTACCGGGTCGTGATCGTCCTCTCCCGCGTCACCAGCATCCGCAGCGGCCTCCGCGGCCAGGAGAGGCACCTCCATCTCCTCCCCCGCAGCAACCTCCTCTGCTGCGGCCTCCTCGGCATCATCCCTCAACCTCCTCGCACGACGAGCCAGTCGTTTCCGCTTCTCTGGACCCTGACTCGATCCTCCTCGCTCCATTGGGACTAAGAATGGGTCGTTTGGAGTGGCTGGACGGTCGGAATGAACAGTATAAGTGAACAGGGGGGAGCCCCCCCTATATATAGAATGACCTGTTATTGGGGCGTCCAGGCGCCTGGACGCCCCCACAATTTTTATTTTTTTCAAAAATTCAAAAAAATAGGGGCGTCCAGGCGCCTGGACGCCCCCAAAAATAAAATAAATAAAAATAAAAAAAATAAAGAAAAATCAAAATAGGGGCGTCCAGGACCCTGGACGCCCCTAAAAATAAATTGTCAAAAAAAATAATAAAATAATAAAATAAAAATTAGGGGCGTCCAGGCCCCTAGACGCCCCAATAATAAAAAATTTTTTAAAAAATATATTTATATAAGAATATGTATATAATCCAAACAAAATAAAAAAACACAAAGAAAAAGAAAAACCATAAAAAAAGATAATAATTAAGGGGACGGGGGTCCGAAACATCCAAATGCCAAATTTTATTCCATCAGAAAAGCAGAGTGAACTACATCAGGGGCTTAGGCGCTTTAGGCCTTAACTTCCCCAGTTCGGTTACATAAGCCCTCCACGGCTCGCATTCCTCCACCACGTGCGCTAAGGCCTTTCCCGCAACACTTGTCTTCCAGGGAGCTTTAATGGCCTTCGCTTCCTTCGCGTCCGCTTCAGTGCCCAACTCCCTTTTCTTCAAAGGAACAATGCCAGTCGGTGGCGGGAACGAATGGCGTGGGATGCCAATCTGGAGACAGCACCGATGCGCACTGTAAAGGACGAACTCGGTCGCGCCGATCAGTTGAAGATCAACTTCGGGGGAAGACCTCATGAGGAGATCTAGCGAAAGCAAACATGCCGGTGCGCAAGTAAAGAAGCCTTGTGTCACGGTGCGGAAGTGAGACCGCCAGTCTTCACGTTTCTTCAGCCACGGAACGCGGTTCACTACAGTACCACCAAAGCCTAACACGTCGGCTATGTGGTGAAGCGGGCTTTGTTGGAAGAGCTTCGAAGCGGTTGGCATTCCCTCGCGGTGGTCGAATTTGAAATGCAAATCCAGCCAGCAATTCAAGACAAGTGCACAACCAAATGGAGGCTTACCCATGCTCGAGGCAGTAAGGCCACTATACAGGTAGGCGAGGACAGCGGGTCCCACCCTCTTTCCACGCCAAATCCCGCAGATAGCACTCAGTTGGTCTTCCTCCACTATGTTGTCGGTATAAGGAAACAAGAGAGCACCCGCCAGACAGATAGTGAACCCCTTCATGATTCCCTCCAAATAGTCATCGTCTGGTGACCCTCTCAGGGCGTTCATGACCCACTCCGCAAGCTTTTGGAGATCGATCCCCTTCTGAGTACGGACCTTTCTAGCTGCGTCGGGCGGCATGAAGCTTCCAAGGACGCTTTCAGAAGTACCCCGTGTCAGCATCCGCATAGCCTTCACCTTCCCGTCACTCTTGAATTTCTTCAAACCAAGCAGAAGTTCCACCTCCTCGAGGAGGATGGTCACCTCGAAGGTCGGGAAGATAAAAGTGTGGGTCTGGGGATGCCAGACCTCCACTAGCGCGCCCATAGCCGCCCAGTCCATACGAATCTTCTCGTAATGCTTGGCGTGAATAAGGAGCCCCTGCAGATGCCACTTCGAGAGTATGGCCCTCATGCCAATGGAGATATTGGAAGTCAGCTTTGAAAGCCATGGCAGCTTGGAAAACTTCCTCGGGCCTGGGAAGAGTGGATATGGCTGGAGAGGAAAGAAGAAGAAATGAAGGAAGTAAGAAGAAGGTTCACGTGAGAAATTTGAAAAGAGTCAGCTTACCATATGCGACATGATCGTCCCACTCAGATGACCCTCGAGGTCGGAAAGTCGCCTAATCTCGCTGCTAGGCTTGCTCCTCTTCATAACGCGGGAAGACTCTCCTTCCATCCTGAAGATCTCTAGATTCTCCTCTCCTTCCTCTCCTGAGCTTCCAAAACCCACCTTGGTGCATTTGAATGAACTAGCCTAAGGGGAGTTCTTATAGGAAGGGAAGGGTGCTACAGGACAGAACATGTCACATCAGTGGTCATTGTCAAGATTTTGTCTGGATCTCCTTTGAACTGTGGTGCGATTCTGCTACCTTTTGATGTTGCTAACCTTTGCTGGCCTGTGCAGGTTTTACTAACGGACGTCTTTGTCCTATCTCCTGTCCCACCTTTCATTGGTTGGTCCCACCATGTCATGCATCATAGTATATGATACCTACGCTACTAGAACATGTCAAGGACCTTGCGGCCCGAACGAATCTGGGATCTGAGTTCCCCTTCAACAAAAACGGTGATGATCCCGGAAGAGTTTGGGTTGTACGGATAGGCCGTTAATTTGTGGTAGCATGGGGACGACGGTTCCGTTCAGTGAGTTGGTGCGCGGATAAACGGGCCCCAGCCCAGTATCAGCTCACCGGATCGGTATCCTGACCCATTCTTCACAAGTTAACAATATTATCCTTGGCTATTTTCTATTTTAGTTTGTTTTGAATTTTTCTTTAAACCCAGCATGCATTCATATAGGACTTTGATTTATTGCGGAAGATCATTCAAGTGATTCGATTGTGAAAGCCGTTGTGTTTCAATTCCCACAAATATGAGATATTCCACTCCGAATGAAATACCGAGTTTCCTAGAGACGGCCCGACGCTGCTCTTCCAAAGGAGACCCTTGTTTGGACAGACCCTCAGATATTCCTTTACCTTTTTTTGACCCACCTTGGCCGCAGCACTTCCACATTGGCTGGTAACCGCTCCCCAAAGGTGAAACCTCCGGTTTATGACCCAGGTACTTCCACACCGAGAAGTTGGTCCCTTTTTGTTTCGTGCCTGAGCGCACATCTCACCCTCCCTTATTTGATCTCCGTCCAAGCAATCGTCAATATTTGAAAGACCTTCTTCAAGGTCGCCTCATTGAAACTCCAGGAAAGATTCCAAACAGTAACGTCAAAAGCGTGTCTCATCACACCTTGGCATCGACTTATCAGTCCGCTCCCACTCCATTTCACTCCACTTCGATACCATTCCACTACGTATCGCTCCCTTGCAAAGCAGACGCCAAGGCGGGGCAGCTGTAGACACGCCATTCCTGACGTCTCCTGAGAAAATCTCATATTACTATACAACACCCCGCGACGGCTTACGCGTTTCGAATCACTTGAGTGCTTCCTTTTCTTGAGTCTTCTTCCGCCCTTTTCGGCATCCGGAATCGTCTCGTCACGGCATTCGGACGGCATCAACACCAGTCAGACGCATCAAGAGGTTGCGGAACCAAGAAGGTGTCTGTCGGGCAGCCGCCGATTGAGGACCCGGGTGGGTTTTAATGGGGGCGTCCAGGCCCCTGGACGCCCCCATATTTTTAATTCTATTTATTTATTTTTTCAGGGCCCAAAATTAAATAAAAAATAATAACTTAATGGAGGCGTCCAGGCCCCTGGACGCCTCCATAAAAACAAAATATAAAAAAAAATATAAAATGCCAGTTGGCATACAAAAAACAAAAAAAATAAATAAAAAAATATATATTAATGGAGGCGTCCAGGCCCCTGGACGCCTCCATAAAAACATAAAAAATATATAATGCCAAGCCTGGTATAAAAGACAAAAGAAAATAATAAAATAATATAATTTTGGAGGCGTCCAGCCCCTGGACGCCTCCATCAACTCCCTCACGGGCGCCGCCCACCGAACGACGGTTTGTCGTGTGTGAAAAAAGCCAAATTATAGAGACGTCCGGTCAGCTGGACGCGCCCATTTCTGAATCACGAGGCGCCGCTCACAAAACCACGCGTTGTGCCAAACCGCGTGCGGCCGTCGTCGGTTTTCGGTGGACCTGCTTGAGGCGTCCGGGACCCTGGACGCCCCACAAAAGTATTCCAAAAAAATCAATAAAAATAGAATAAAATATTATTTCGGCCCTGATGGAGGTGTCCAGGGTCCTGGACGCCTCCACCTCCGGAGCTCTATAAATAGAGGCCCACCCCCTCAGTTCTAGGGGAGCTAAGCAGTGATCCGATAGGCTGCCGGAGCCCAGAGGCTACGGAGTCATTTTTCTAACCCGTGGGGTCTTTTGTAGGTGGAGGTTCTGCCGGCTTCTCGGGTGCCCACGCTCGCGAGAGGAAGGTCGTCTTCATCCACCGCGCTTCTACGTCGTCCCCACGCTGCCGGAGCTCCGCCGAATTTCACCACCGGCACATCCAATAAGCCAACTCTTTCCTTTTCTTCGTAGTTCTTTGCATTCATCATCTCGCATCCATCATCTCATTTTCCTCCTACTCGAGTCCGAGAGGGGTTTAAAAGATAACACCAACCAGGTGTGTGTCTTCCCGTTATTTCGTCATTTTTATTGCAAGGATATGAATACTACACATTCATCTTTCTAAGCCACTTGTCATTTGTTTGTCGTTGTTTTGCAAGGGTAGCCGAGGAAAGCCCTCTCCGTCGGCCGGCCGGAAGGAGAGGAAGAAGCAACCCGCCATCTCCCGCTCTTGAGGTAGGCGCGATCACTTTCTTATTTTGGGGTCTTTCGGCCCCTGGCGATCACATCTTTCATCGAGGCCGCGGCGAGTCACTTCCCCAATGGCCGTTTAAATTTCTGTTCTCATATTCTCTTTATATCCTGTTATATTTCGTTCATATCATCGAGGCCGCGGCGAGTCACTTCCCCAATGGCCGTTTAAATTTCCGTTCTTACATTCTCTCTATATTCTGTTATATTCTGCTCATATCATCGAGGCCGCGGCGAGTCACTTCCCCAATGGCCGTTTAAATTTCCGTTCTTACATTCTCTCTATATTCTGCTATATTCTGCTCATATCATCGAGGCCGCGGCGAGTCACTTCCCCAATGGCCGTTTAAATTTCCGTTCTTATACTCTCTCTATATTCTGTTATATTCTGCTCATATTCTCGAGGCCGCGGCGAGTCACTTCCCCAATGGCCGTTTAAATCTCTGTTCTTATATTCTCTTTTATATTCTGCTATATTCTGCTCATATTCTCGAGGCCACGGCGAGTCACTTCCCCAATGGCCGTTTCAATTCTTGTTATTTAATTTCTGCACCATTCCCGTCCCCCCGAGGTCGCGGCGAGTCACTTCCCGCTATGGCCGTTTGAACCCCATATCTTGCTATATTATACTTGTCCCGCTCGCCCCGCCGGAGCAATCTCCCGTGGTGGCCCCTTCTCTCTCTTCTCTCATCTCTGTGTTGCAGCAAACAGTAAAACAAACAAAAAGAGGAGCCCGCGCGCTCTCCACATCCTCTTCCCCGCTCCATCGAACTCCGAACCGCGTGACGTCGCTCACACCCGTGTTTCTAACGCGTACACTTTACATAGCCGAGCCACTACTTAGTTGGCTCAAGGATGGCTTGGTCCCACTCCCTTACCCGTCTATGGACCCTACCCTACCTTTAGTGCCCGCCAACTCCTACCATACTACGTTCCGATCTCGTCACCATGTTGACACATTGGGTGACCTTATCCTTGGTTTAGGTTGGCAATGGTAGTTGACACATATGTTGGCTCGAGGTTTCGACCAACCCACGGGTCGTAGCTTCACCCATCCGGCCTTCGGGTCCATTACCTCCGAGTGCACCGTGGGTTGTGTCACCACGGAGGTTCTTCTACTTCTCCCGCTACCGGATGAGCCCGACTTCATGACTTTGCTTCCGAGGGATGAGTCATATTTCCTATACACGGTCCCATCTACCATGACGGAGGAAGGTGACCACCCGCACCTTCAAGAATTTCACGATTGGGACCATGTCATGTTGGAACCCACCATAAGGGGTCATACCTTCTTTGATCCCTTTGACCCCTTCCCTAGTGGATCCCTAGACCCTTCATATTCCCTTCACTTCTTCGGGGAAGTCCACCTTCATACCCCTTTCCTACGGGTCGGGTCCTCCATACCCACCAAGCCCGTCCACGATACACCTACACCCGGCTCTTCCACACCCGGCTTTCCGAGCCCACTCAAGTCTCCTAAATCTAAAGGGCCGTCCATGCATGACTGGGTCATACTTAGATGTTTAGGTGTTCCCCATACCACCCATCTTCGGTTACATAACATGCATTCATGGCACACATTCGGGTGTCCTGGTCCGCCGTCACCTATGTACGGGTCGGACTAACAATAGGTGTGTCTAGAGTCATGCATGAGTCGGTTTCTTATTTGTGTGGTTTGTTTGGTTTGTGTGTCGTTTGTTTGTCTGCATGCGTCTTGTGCAAGCTCGTTGTCATTCTCTTATGAGTAAGAGGCGAGTGGACTCACTTGATGAGTATCGGATCAGTTCTACATCTATACCTGGATCAGTCACCTACAGGGACTCAGCGATGATTCCTAGTGAGTCTTCGAGCTGCTTCCTTCCCTTTGCGAGTGCCCCACCCGAAGTGTCCACCTCTAGCCCATGGCAGCTTGTGCATATCGAGTATATATGGAATGAGCAGGTGCCAATCACTTGGAGTGGAGCATACCCGCGCTACTTGACACGGTGACGGATCCACCGGAGTACTCGAGCATCCATACCCCTACTCGACGGGGTCGAGTTCCTCCCACCCGGGGAGAGTTGATGGGAATCGACGCATAGCATGTATATTTTATTTTGCATTTATGTCCTTTAGTTTATTTGTATATCCACGGGAAAGTATATGCGCAATTGTACGGCTTTATAAGCCAATGCGTCCTTCCCACGGATTGTTTGGGTTTCTTTGTAATTTGTCAGTAGGACCAGCAAGGGGGCCCTCAACCCTTTCCCACTGGTCCATGTCACCTATGTGGGGCTGGTCAACCATCCTAGGTGGCCATCTAGAAGGGTTGAATGTCAAATGCCACATGGGTAGACAAAGGGAGTAAAAAGTTTAAGGTAGGCTACCTACCATGTCAAGCTTGTCTCCCACTTGGGTTATTTTATTTTTTTTGTGTGTGTTGGTCACATTTAATCTAGGCCATTCATTCCCCATCCCTAGATCCAAAGGTGGAGATTGGATTAGATTGGAGGCATATAAATACTTGTATTTTCCATTTGAATATTAATGAAAGTGAAAAAATTCATTGTGCAAGAACCCCTCTCTTGGAGAATTTCAACCTCTCCTCTCTCTCCCCCTGGTTTCTTCATCCCCAACCCCCATTCTAGAGTGTTATCTCCTTCCCCCCACCTCCGGTGATCATCGGTGCCGCCGCCGCCGCCGTTCGTGCCGCCATCACGTCGCCGCGGAGCCGCCTTCGGTGTTCTATCCATCCTGGATAGAGGCTTCTTGTCTGAATATTTGCTCTCCACCACGTGAAGATCTCAAGCTGTAATTTTTATGCCCTTCGAAGCATCTTTCCAACGGCGCCGGTTTCGTCGCATTCCGACGTCGGGGCTGATCGCAGCGTCCGTTCTCGCCGGAGCGCGCACCGGAAAACAGAACCGGCAGATTCGTGGCCGGTCATTCCGACCGGTGCCGACCGGAGCCGCCCGGCCTCCGGCCGGTGAACCAGCGTGCTGCCAACCCGGGGAGCGCCTCCCTAAGTGTCCCCACTACATCGGTGCCACCGGGTCTCATACGGCCCCTCCGGACAGCACGTGGGCCCCACAGTCACAAGTTCGGGTGCTGCCGAAGAGACGTGAGAAGCCGCCCGTCAACCCGAATTCGGTCCTCCCGGGCCCGTTTGTGTAGCCCTTTACCTCCCTGTGTGGAGTGGGCAGTAATTCATTTGCTGTAATATGGTGTATTAATTTTCCCGGGAGTACGACTTCGGCCGGGTCCGTCGTCCCCACGCCGAGCGCGTGGAGGTATCGTGTTCGCTCCTTGCCTGGCATTTTGCTTACTTCATATATATTTGTTTATGCCGCTGCTAGAGAACATGTGTAGGGATATCTAGCTCGCTTTATTTATTCATTACCGCTACTGTGAGAGAGTACGAGAGAGCCGATCACTCTAGCTCATTGCCGGTTTCTCAACCGCGCACGTCTGACGCTTCCCTCGTTAAGGGACAACCGTGAGCTTGTCGTGTCCGTGGTCCCATCCCGCATCAGCTAGGGTAGATGTTATGGGGTTTGGGGCCTTCCTTAGCATAGAGCCAGTTAGACCAGACCTACCCTTGATCTAGGTGCTCAGAGAGAGATGGGATAGGTCCAGCAGGGCATTTCTGATGCCGTGGGGTCATATGGTTCCTAGCCTAGAGGATGTTACTAGGATTACTGGGCTGAGGGTAGACGGAGAGGCGGTGAGCGGGATCACCCTACCCGATTATAGTGAGCTGACTCAGAGGCTACTAGGGCTAGAGACAGTCTATGAGACGCCTAGCGAGTGTAGGACCATTGATGAGGGAATCCCTCGCCCCCTCCACTTCTTTTGAGGCTCGGATTGCTTATCAGCATGCACCATTGTGTTCGTCATAATTTTTTGAGTCTAGTCATGTAATTTTTACATTTTATTTGAGTCATCATCATGTAATTTTCCCTTTATTTGAGTCATGTACCTAGGTTAGTAGGTTATCTACCAAAGTCTTGTGTCATTGTGTCGGTTTGTTAGGCTATTGGGCCCAACTAATGGGCTAGGCCCAGGGGCGCCCCTCCCTTGGAGTGCTTGGTCAATAGTTGTTTAGTCAGGGTCATTTTCATCCTAGGAAAAGTCCAATGCCTATAAATAGGCCCCCACTCATCTCATATGTAATAACTTTTGCATGAATATTGAAATCCAAAATTCCATATCCCTCTAGATCTCTCTCTCATTATCTCTCTCTCTCTCTCTAAGGGGTCCCCCCTCTCTCTCTCTCCCCTCACCCCAAATTTTGAAATTTTCTCTCTCCTCCCCATTCACCTCTCATTAAGACCCCTCCCCCTTCCCCATACACTCATTTAACTCCCCCCCAACCCCAAGGTGGAATCCTCCAATCCTTGCTCCACCCTCCAACCACCAACTACCCTCTTCCCTTCCCCAAGCACCCTTCCCTCTCCCCCATACAACCCACCACTTCCCTAGGCCATTTGAATTCAAATCCACCTTCCATCCACAGCCCTAGGGCACCCCCAAGACCCCACCCCTTGGTTAGGGTCGCCCCCCCTCTCTCTCTCATCTCCACCATTCTCACTTGCTCTTCTCCATCACCTCTCCCACCTCCATTGATAGATCCTCCAAGCCGCTGGCGACCTGCAGAGGACCACCTTCTTGCAGAGGCGACCCCGACCACATTCCAGTGAATCTGAAGGCCCAAGAGGTACCTTTGGAAGCGTCTGCCTGTCTTCTTCGCAACGGCGGAGGTTTCATCTTCGTCCGAGCACGGTGCTGCCCGGGAGAGCCTTTTTCCCCCGACTGCGTGAATCTTCCCTGGCAGGAGGCCAGAGCCGGAGTGGAAGCTCTTCTGCGACGAACCTATTGGGAATCGGATCGAGAGTTCTTCAGGAAAAGTCTTCTACTTCGAGTCCTCTACCATCCCCAAGAAGCATAGTTCAATTTGGAGATCGTACCAGAAAGTTATCAATTTTCTCCCCCGATCATGCGGTTCTGCTTCCACTCTATCTGCACCGACCCTCCTTTAGTGTTCAGAAGACACCGGACTACTCCGACATCATTTGGCATCCCTGTCAGTTCGGCTTCGAAGTAGACCCATCAACGGTTCCAAAGGCTCTGACGGCATCTGATTCCGATCTCGGGAGCGTTCGTGGCACCCTCTGCTTCTTGCTGTTAGGAACCTGCAGCTATCAGAACAGAGGACCTGCTACCCTGTTCAAGCCCCTACCCTGACCAGCAGAGGTACCAGAAGAAATGCATAAAATTTAGGTGTCTTCCTGGTCCAGCTACGAAGATTTTTCCACTGGTTTCTTCTTCAGAAAAAATCCGGAGTGGCCGCAGCATCCAGAGAAGCGACTGTCTATCCAGAAGCGCAGACAGTGGGCAGAATCAACATCGGCGTCCAATTTCATCTTTAGTCGGTCTCACCCCTCCCCGCTTGGCCGGCTGAAGGCCCCTCCCTATGTGGAGGTAGTTTTGGGTATAATCTCAGTTAACCCCCACCCTAAGATCCCTTTCCTGTGAGAGGTGTAGTTCATGTAATAATTCACTTGCAGGTTTGAAGCTTCATCGACGCGGCGTGCGGGTGCATTCCCACGCCTCCCCGCTCGCCCCCGTCTCCGGCCGGAGTCGGCGTCTTCACGCCGGCTAGGTGAGCCTCGGTCCCTCTCTTGGCTGGTTTCAATTCATTGCTAGCTTAGTATTACCGCCATTGTTCCGTCGGACGATGAGTGAGAGCTCGACCCTAAGTTGCTAGTGCCGTGAGTGACCACCGCGGGCGAGTTGTGAGTGAACCCTTCATCCCACACCCTTGGTGTGCTGGCCGCCCATGATTTGGGCATCCCAGGCCCATTTGGGGTTCTCCCCAAGCTAGCCAACCTTTGGAGCCTCAAGGACCCACCTCGGACCCTCTCCATCATCGCCCAGTTGCCTTCGGGCACTAATGTGCGCCAAGCGAGTGAGCTCGCTAGTGTGAGTCCGCTGCCCAACTTGAATGCTTGCAAAATAGGTCCGAGGGTGATTTCACATCAAGTGGTATCAGAGCAAGTTCACAACTTGTCTCTATCAAGTTGGTCTTAGGGCATGTTTATGCATTTAGAGTCCTCGGTTGCATCTCTTGTCCACTAGTATGGCCACCTCATACCGACCTTACCAATCGGCCTTCTCCATAAGTCCAAACCACCAAGGGATGCCTACCACTAACACACATAACCTCCCTGGCCATGTCAACTACCTCATGAAGGCCTTGACCTATGCCAATCAGCGGCTTGATAACATATCGGGTCGACTCAACCAACTTGGAGAAAATGAGCCCACCCCAAGGACGGACGATAGAATGGTCTCTCTCCCACTTCCCACCTTTGATGGAACCTTTCCTAGAGAATATTTAGATTGGGAAGCTACAATGGACCATTACTTTGAAAGGAATCCCCTGTCCGAGGATAGGAAGGTTCAATGTGCCAAAATGCAACTAACTAAAAGGGCTCAAACTCATTGGGTTAAAATTGAAGGCTTAAGGATAATTAGAAGGGAAGCTCCCCTCACCACATGGGAGGATATGAAGGAACAACTTAGGACAAGATATGGTTTCCCCTCCTACCCGGATCACCAAAGCCCAAGGAGCATTTCAACTCCACCATCCCCAACCGACCAACCCAAGAACCTAATCCCCCATTCCCCACCACTTCCCACCTATCCTATCCCGACCACCACATCTACACCCTACCTACAAATTCTCACCACAACCATAGCTCCACAAACCCAATTGGGCCCCATGACCACCCCTCCACCTAGGCCCATGACGACCACCACCCCCCAACCCAAATTCCCCCACCAAACCCATATCCCACAAGCTCCCTTGAACCCCACCACTATCCCTCCATCACCCCCAAAGAAAGATGCACCTCGCAAGGCCAACCAACCTAAACCCCCTCGCCCAACCCACCTTCCACTTCCAACCCCAACCCTACCCCAACCTAGGCCACCACTACTTCCACTCCCAACCCAAGTTCGACCTCACTCACCACCCCGGGTGCACCATGCCCCAACCATCATCACCCCATCTCCACAAGACCTTCCCATTCCCTTGAGAAAGGAGGCCACACCCACTCACATAGGAATAGTTGCTAGCCCGGACCCTCTCCCCGCTCATAAGGAAGCCCAAGTTCACACCAATAGTAAGGAAGAGCCTCAACCCTTCGCCACTTCAAATAGTCTGGATCTTCAAGAGCCACAAACCTTCACAAATGGCACCATAATCATAGATGGGCCCCTAGCTAGATGGCTAAAGGAGAGACCAAATCACCCCATCATGTCCCATATTTTCCCTCCCATAGAACAAGACCTTCCCATAGTGCCCTTGTTCTCCTATCACACCACAATCCAAGCATCCTATCAAGTGGAGACCTTAGAGTACCTTCTCAAGGGCTTAGCATGGCAATTAGAGATGACTAGCATGTTGACCCCTAGGATCGAACAACCTAGGAGCCTTGGCCTCCTACACCTATGCATAGGGTCCATCACCTCAATGTGCACCATTGGTTGCTACACTAGTGACCTTCTCTTATTCCTCCCTATACCCGATAAGCCCGATGCTATCCATAAATTAGAGTTGCTTATCTCAGGTAGAATGTCGAGCCCTCCATTCATGGCCGACCATCCCACCAAAAACTTCAGCCCAATTATTTCACTAGAGGAGGATGAATCACCACTATGTGAGGACCATGAGGACCTAGAGTTCCTCTCCCTAAGTGACCCTTATCATGACCCCTTCGATCCCTTCCTACACCCACCCACCTTACTCACCACCAACCTTTTCCTACCCCAACCAACCATGTTGGACCAAGCCCACCTCTCCCAAGACCCAGACCACGCCAAGGGAACCATGACCATGGGTGAAATACACTTAGGAAACAATGAAGAGCCCCTCTCCATGATACCCACCTTCCTAGATCCTTTCGACCCTTTCACATGGAAGATCAAGGGCCACCCCACACCCATGCACATGGAGGTCATCTCTAGGATATGAGTGCATAAGTCTTGGCACAACACACCACTTGGTATGATTAGAAAGTCGGGTCCATTCATTCACATCACCCACATGTCAAGTAGGAAGCATGAGTGGTCCCTATTTGGGTGTAACGGTCCTCCCCAATTCACCATTGGTCTTATGTATGCTAGGAACCTACATGGGTGTCCGGGTCCTCCAACATTCATCACACTCACTCATAAGAGGGACACCTATGGATGCCCCGGTCCTCCCAAATCATTCAAAGTCTTCATAACATCAATGCATGATAGGTCTATATGTGGTTACCCTGGACCACCTTTGCATACCATACATTGTCCACTCACACCGCATCATAGTGCATGGCATATGCATCCGAGCAAGTATCAAGCAACAAGCGGTGAGATTCACAACAAGCGGGCAAAAACTCATGGGCGCCACTTGGAATTCCAAGTTAGTAACTTGACGATGATGACTTTGGAGTGGCTCTACCCTAGGGTCACCTCTAATTTGAGGGCACGAGGACTTGGACCTTGCCAAGTTCCGAGTGATTTTGGCAACCCGACTTGCGGGTTGGACTTACCGATGGGTTTTGGGATTCACCCCATTTCTCATGTGGCAGATCCGGCACCCTCTAAGGGCACCGCGGTGGATCCTAGTGAGTGCCTTGAGCTTACACCTATCCTTGCGAGAGACACCCTCGGAGTGCCACCATAAATTAGCCTGAGAGCCCGACGTGAGCACACGGCGGCAATACTAGGCAAGCAAGATCCCATCGCCAGCATGAGGGTGTGTCCGAGCCACTTTGACGAGCTGAAGCGCCCTTCTCCAGCTATGAGCGAAGGTTGAGTTTGGAGATCGTGGTTCGCCCGGAGCTGCATTTTGATGTACTACTTCCCCGGTGGACCCATACTCGACGGGGTCGAGTTTTCCCCACCCCGGGGGTATGATGGGGGCATCCCTTGCCCCCTCCACTTCTTTTGAGGCTCGGATTGCTCATCAGCGTGCGCCATTGTGTTCGTCATAATTTTTTGAGTCTAGTCATGTAATTTTTACATTTTATTTGAGTCATCATCATGTAATTTTCCCTTTATTTGAGTCATGTACTTAGGTTAGTAGGTTATCTACCAAAGTCTTGTGTCATTGTGTCGGTTTGTTAGGCTATTGGGCCCAACTAATGGGCTAGGCCCAGGGGCGCCCCTCCCTTGGAGTGCTTGGTCAATAGTTATTTAGTCAGGGTCATTTTCATCCTAGGAAAAGTCCAATGCCTATAAATAGGCCCCCACTCATCTCATATGTAACAACTTTTGCATGAATATTGAAATCCAAAATTCCATATCCCTCTAGATCTCTCTCCCATTATCTCTCTCTCTCTCTCTAAGGGGTCCCCCCCTCTCTCTCTCTCCCCTCACCCCAAATTTCAAAATTTTCTCTCTCCTCCCCATTCACCTCTCATTAAGACCCCTTCCCCATACACTCATTTAACTCCCCCCCAACCCCAAGGTGGAATCCTCCAATCTTTGCTCCACCCTCCAACCACCAACTACCCTCTTCCCTTCCCCAAGCACCCTTCCCTCTCCCCCATACAACCCACCACTTCCCTAGGCCATTTGAATTCAAATCCACCTTCCCTCCACAGCCCTAGGGCACCCCCAAGACCCCACCCCTTGGTTAGGGTCGCCCCCCTCTCTCTCTCTCATCTCCACCATTCTCCCTTGCTCTTCTCCATCACCTCTCCCACCTCCATTGATAGATCCTCCAAGCAGCTGGCGACCTGCAGAAGACCACCTACTTGCAGAGATGACCCCAACCACATCCCGACGAATCTGAAGACCCAAGAGGTACCGTTGGAAGAGTCTATCTGTCTTCTTCGCAACGGCGGAGGTTTCATCTTCGTCCGAGCACGGTGCTGCCCGGGAGAGCCTTTCTCTCCCGACTGCGCGAATCTTCCCTGGTAGGAGGCCAGAGCCGGAGTGGAAGCTCTTCTGCGACGAACCTATTGGGAATCGGATCGAGAGTTCTTCAAAAAAAGTCTTCTACTTCGAGTTCTCTACCATCCCCAAGAAGCAGAGTTCAATTTGGAGACCGGACCAGAAAGTTATAAATTTTCTCCCCCGATCATGCGGTTCTGCTTCCACTCTATCTGCACCGAGCGTTTTTCAGTGTTCAGAAGCCAGCGGACTACTCCAACATCATTTGGCATCCCTGTCAGTTTGGCTTCGAAGTAGACCCGTTAACTGTTCCAAAGGCTCTGACGGCATCTGATTCCGATCTCGGGAGCGTTCGTGGCACCCTCTGCTTCTTGCTGTTAGGAACCTGCAGCTATCAGAACAGAGGACCTGCTACCCTGTTCAAGCCCCTACCCTGACCAGCAGAGGTACCAGAAGAAATCCATAAAATTTAGGTGTCTTCCTGGTCCAGCTACAAAGATTTTCCCACTGGTTTCGTCTTCAGTAAAAATCCGGAGTGGCCGCAGCATCTAGAGAAGCGACTGTCTATCCAGAAGCGCAGACAGTGGGTAGAATCAACATCGGCGTCCAATTTCATCTTTAGTTGGTCTCACCCCTCCCCGCTTGGCCGGCTGAAGGCCCCTCCCTATGTGGAGGTAGTTTTGGGTATAATCTCAGTTAACCCCCACCCTAAGATCCCTTTCCTGTGAGAGGTGTAGTTCATGTAATAATTCACTTGCAGGTTTGAAGCTTCATCGACGCGGCGTGCGGGTGCATTCCCACGCCTCCCCGCTCGCCCCCGTCTCCGGCCGGAGTCGGCGTCTTCACGCCGGCTAGGTGAGCCTCGGTCCCTCTCTTGGCTGGTTTCAATTCATTGCTAGCTTAGTATTACCGCCATTGTTCCGTCGGACGATGAGTGAGAGCTCGACCCTAAGTTGCTAGTGCCGTGAGTGACCACCGCGGGCGAGTTGTGAGTGAACCCTTCATCCCACACCCTTGGTGTGCTGGCCGCCCATGATTTGGGCATCCCAGGCCCATTTGGGGTTCTCCCCAAGCTAGCCAACCTTTGGAGCCTCAAGGGCCCGCCTCGGACCCTCTCCATCATCGCCCAGTTGCCTTCAGGCACTAATGTGCGCCAAGCGAGTGAGCTCGCTAGTGTGAGTCCGCTGCCCAACTTGAATGCTTGCAAAATATGTCCAAGGGTGGTTTCACATCAACCATCTTCCGCACCGACCTTACCATGTTATGTTAGATGGACGCAGTCTATCTCCACGAAGTGTGGATCTAGAGGGGGTGAATAGATCTACTGCCTAATTTAAATCCAGTATAAGGCTCTAAAGCGGAATATAGGCAAATCTACTGAATCACTATCTCGAGTACTAGATTTGAACAAAGGCGAATCAAACTGTAAAGATGAATAGGAAATCCAATCGCACACAGTTCATACACAAACAAGCAAACACAAGGCACACAAGATTTTTAGGTGGTTCGGTCAGAAGACCTACGTCCACCCCACACTCAACCGAGTATGGCTTACTGCTGCGTAGTACAGCTCGCGTCCGCTGGGCAATACAACTTGGCCTACAAACCGTTGAGCAACACAGCTTACTGTCTAAGACAAGTCTCGCCTACTGAGGATTACAGCTTCACCTGTCCAGTGGAAACCTCCACTACAACTGCTGGGGTTTACAGCTTACCCGACCAGAGGCAGCACCTCTGCTAACAGCTGACTCATAGCTTGAAGAAATAATTTCGGAAACAAAAGACAGAAACAAACGAAAATAAGAAAACCCAACTGGGAATGTAGCTCGGAATGAGCAAAGCTCAGCTCTGGTATCTGAACCAAGAGTCTGAGATACAACCTCTCAATTAAACTCTCTCAATCTCACTCTCTCAACACATCTCTCTCAATCTTCTCTTCTCTCTTTTTCTTCTTCTCTGTTTTTCTTCTCTCTGTGGATCGGTGGCTCTCTGCTGCTTCAGACTTTTACTCTCTCTGTTTATACTTTGCCACTGTTCGATCTGCCTTCATCCAAAGAAGAAGACTCATATATATACCAGCAGCAGATTGGATAAGGGTGTGTGGCTTCCACATTTCCCGCACAAAGAATTCTCCAGATCTGAGGAAATTTAATCCACATGGCAGCATCCTGGATGGGCTGCTTTCATGTGTCACCATCTGATCACCTCGTCCTTCCTTGGATCATGAGCCAAGTCATCAATCCCTACAAAGAATCCTTGTCAGACAGACGAAATAGAATTATCAGTTTAAGTATAAACCCTGTACAGACTTTGTGAAATGCAATGCATTGTATAGACTTCACTGTATAGACTTTATGAACTCGAATGTATTGTATAGACTTTGTGAACGTGAATGCAATGTACAGACTCTGGAATGTATAGACTTCATATATGCAGTGCTGTGCGATGTACAGACTTCCTATATGAAGGCAACCGCTGTACAAACTTGCTGAAGTGTAATGCAATGTGCAGACTTTGAAGAACATTCAGCAGCCAATGTATAGACTAGGCAATGTAAAGACATGCCAGTGTATGGGCTTGATGAGCGTGCATTATTGTGCAGACTTCAATGCATGAAGCACTGTGAAGACTTAGACAGACACAACGTGCAACAATGTATAAACTTGAAACACTAGATGCACGATGTACATGCTTCAACTAAAATGATGCACAATGTGTAGACTTGAATGTTGTGCGATGTACAGACTTCATGTTATGCATGAGACTCTAAGTAAGACAGACGATGTGCAGACTTAGCCAGCATTCAACTCGATGTATAGACTTCATGAATGATGCATGCAATGCACTGGACAATGTATGGACTTAGCCGATGCAGACTAGTCCGATGTACAGACTTGCTCATTATTCAGACTTCATGAATGATGTACAGACTTGTCAAAGGAAAGGCTGTATAGACTTGATGCAATGCAAGACAATCGAGTGTATAGACTTCACGATGTGAAGACTTGCCAAAGACAACTGGATGATGTACAGACTTGAGCGAAGCAAAGCAATTGAATGTATAGACTTCACGATGTGAAGACTTGCCAAAGACAACTGGACGATGTATAGACTTGAGCGAAGCAAAGTCTGTACAGACTTGAAGGTTCACAATGTAAAGACTTTGGCAAAGTAGCAATGTACAGACTTGCACAGTTCTGGGATGTATAGACTTTATCTGAAAGCCCAATGTACAGACTTGCAAGACTGAACGTAGGTAAAGATCCCAATGTATAGACTTCGAAGTTCAACTGGTGAATGTACAGACTTTGAAGGTTCAACTGGTGAATGTACAGTCTTCACCTTGAGCAAGCTACAGTGCAGTGTATGGACTTTGAAGAATGATGCATGACGCTGTACAGACTTCACTAATGTATGGACTTAGCTTCGTGCTTGCTACAGTCCAATGTATGGACTTTGAATGACAGTGCAAGCACTGTATAGACTTTGAGCACAGACACCACAATGAAATGTATAGACTTGCTAGCTATGTGAGCTGCAGTGTATGGACTTTGCCCAATGCATAAGACGCTAAGTGAGACGGACAATGTATAGACTTATGTTCTGGGTGAGTCGACGCATCTAAGAAGGGGCTCGACCCACTTCTGTCCAGACTATGCTGAGAGTGATGAAGCATGGATTTATAGACTTGTGATGCACTGATGCAGTATATGCACAGAGAAAGCAATGCACCGATGCAATGTATGGACTTTGAACTTGTGCAACACAAACACAACACGATGTATAGACTATGCTGAATGTAAAGACTTGTGTGTGTGTGCAGTGTGTAGACTTGTGAAATGCATAGAACACACAGACAATTTGATAAAAGTAATTTCATCAAAACATAAACAGTTGCCAATCAATCAAAACAAGGTGTTACCAATGAAGTAAATCATATTGTCAACATCATCAACACAGAGGAGTCACAACAATCTCCCCCTTTTTGATGATGGCAACCCCTATCATGTAGAAGAGCAACAACCTGTCATTCAGATGAATTTTTGATGAAAGACATGATTTGTTATTCAGATTGTCATGCAGATGCTATGAATGCATGCTGAAATGAAAATAGCTCCCTGCTAACAAGATCCCCCCCTTTGTCATAACATGATGCATACACTCCCCCTGGAATGAATTCATAATTCATCAAACAGACAATATTCTCCCCCTTTGCCATCAACAAAGAGGAGGGAAAGTGATTACAAGGGAAGGAACAAGAGAGATCATCTGACTGGCATTCTGAACAAGTAGTTCAGGAATAAGCATTCTAAAGCACAGAGTCTTCAGTCATATGAATTTAGAAACTACTTTCAGATAGCATTCTGGTTTAAAGACTATAAAATTTTGAGTTCATACACTACAATCAATGGATAAGTTTTCTGTGCATGATAAAATAATAAACCAGAATCACATTTGCATGAGAGATTCAGTTTCAAAATATCTTACTTTCATAGACTCAGTAAAAAAATGTTAAGAGTTACCAGGTCATGTATTGAAATTAAACAAATTGACATCCATGAAATTTCTTTTGAAGGAACAGCATTTTCAATATTAGTTCATTAAGGGCATTCAGGTACCATTTGTCTTTTTGCGTAAGGGTATATGTTTATCAGACGCCAATACCCCTAGATACTCAACATGATGGACCATTCTGCCATGATCAAACTCAATAGAACTGATTTACACCTTTTTATGTGAGGGTACACGTTTATCAGATGCCAGTTACCCCTAGGTACTCAGTGAAACCACCCCATTTTGTTGATCATTTATACAGAGATAACTGATACACTTCATGACTTATGTATAGTCCATTTCTTTGATGGATCACTTAGTTTCTCAGTATTTTACCAATCATTGCTCTGCCAATGTTATTTTTAATTAATTTTCAATATTTTTCAATATCTTTCTTAGCTGTCCTTTATTTGTTTCAGAATGACTTGTTTAAGAACAATACACATACTTAGCTTCTCTAACATGATTTCAGAAGAGTTTTCAGATTTTAGATATGATTATCTTTGTCTGCCATGAAATAAGATAAGGGTTGAGAGTTTTATCAATTTACAGCTTTCTTATTTACTGATTGCAATCTTTAAACTTTAAAGTTTATAAAATTTAAACCATCAAAGTCAGTCTTTAAGCAATTAAAATTCTTATAAGAGAAGAAGTATGTTTTCAATTACTTAGGAATCAGAACTGACTAATAGATTGCCATATTGTCAGACTCAATCATTCAGAGTCAAAGGATGAATGAACAGGGTCGACGCTGGGAGTTCAAGGCGTCCACGCATCAGTTGAAGAGGTAACATCATAAAACACTGAGATAATATCAGTGCGTCGACTCCACGCTATTGCAGCGTCAACTCATTAGAATAAGAAGCAGAGGCATTCACAGATCTAGTTCACTGCGTCAACGCCACAGTAGAGCAGCGTCGACGCAGCAGTTAAAAAAGGCAGAGTTAATGGTTCACTGGAATACCCCAGTGCGTCAACGCTACAACGTGATAGCGTCGACGCAGCAGTTTACCCTGAATTTCTGACAAGACTCCCCCTGTCTATATACATGCAGTTTTGCAAATGAATGGCAAGAATTAAATGAGAGAGAGCTTCGACATAGGTCATGGATGAATGATATGCAATGAAAACTATGTCATAAAAAAATATGAATGATATGCATGTGGTTTTAGACACATTCATGACTAAATGATATGCAGTGATGATCATGAGTGTAAAAAAAATGAGTGACATGCATGATCATGAGTCTGTTGCTACATTCAACATTCACATATTTTATTCAAGCCATCAGAGAATTTATTCATTATGCTGAAATTTACACAAGCCAAGTTCTCTTCTAAGAAATTTAAACCTTTCATTCCCAAGAGGCTTAGTAAAGATATCAGTAATTTGTTTTTCAGTTTCAATGAAGTTCATTTCAATTTCCTTTTTATTTACAACATCTCTAAGAAAATGGTGTTTTATCTCTATATGCTTAGTCCTAGAATGATGAACAAGATTTTTAGCAAGGCATATAGCACTAGTATTATCACACAAGATTGGAATACATTCTAATTTTATATGATAATCATCTAGTTGGTGCTTGATCCAAAGTACTTGGGCAGCACAATTACCTGTTGCAACATATTCAGCCTCAGCTGTAGACAAGGCTATAGTGTGTTGTTTCTTAGATGCCCAAGATACTAGACAGCCACCAAGGAATTGACAATAGCCACTAGTGCTTTTTCTATCTTCTCGACACCCAGCATAGTCTGCATCAGTGTAGGCTAGAAGTTCTAACTCACACTTAGCAGGATACCATAGACCTAGCTCTTGGGTGCCTAGTAAATACCTAAAAATCCTCTTCACAGATTTAAGATGTGATTCTTTAGGACTAGCCTGAAATCTAGAGCATAAACACACTGAAAATTGAATGTCAGGCCTAGATGCTGTAAGATATAGAAGGGATCCGATCATACCTCTATATAGCCTTTGGTCCACTGGTTTACCTTGAGGATCTTCATCCAAACTGGTTGAGGTACCCATTGGAGTAGCTATTTCCTAGAGGTTGTCCATTTTGTACTTCTTTAATAAATTCTTTATGTACTTGGACTGAGAGATGAAAGTACCATCCTTTGATTGTGTAACCTGCAGTCCAAGAAATAGTTTGAGCTCACCCATTGAGCTCATTTCAAACTCATTAGTCATAATTTGAGAGAATTTCTCACACAATTTGGGGTTAGTTGACCCAAAGACAATGTCATCCACATAAATTTGAATGATAAAAATATCTGAATGACTCACCTTGGTGAACAATGTTTGATCAACTACACCTCTTGTGAAGTTCTTTTCAGTGAGGAATTTGCTCAACATGTCATACCAAGCTCTAGGAGCTTGTTTTAAACCATAGAGAGCCTTTTTAAGTTTATAGACATGATTAGGGAAATCTAAGCATTTAAATCCAGGAGGCTGTCTCACATAGACATCCTCACTGATTTCCCCATTCAGAAATGCAGATTTTACATCCATCTGCTGAAGATTTATTCCTAGGGAACATGCATAAGCCGATAATATTCTGATTGCTTCTAACCTGGCTATAGGGGCAAAAGACTCTTCAAAGTCTATTCCAAATTCCTGATTATACCCCTGAGCTACAAGTCTGGCCTTATTTTTAATGACATTCCCTGATTCATCAGTTTTATTTCTGAACACCCATTTAGTCCCTATGACTGTTTCATGATCAGGAGGTGGAACCAAATGCCACACCTTATTCCTGTCAAATTGATTGAGCTCCTCATGCATGGCATTAATCCAATGCACATCTTTGAGAGCACAGTCAATGGACTTGGGTTCTACATTTGAAACAAACGCATATGCATTCAATTCATTTTGAATTCTTAAGTGACCTCTAGTCCTAGGGGGATCATGCAGATTTCCAATCACATTATCTACTGGATGATCTTTAAGATATCTAATGTTAACAATTGGATTGTCATGATTTTCATTTACCTCCCCCTGAGCTGTAGGCTCTTCTTCATTAGGCTCTTCATTTCCTTCCTCATTTTTGGATTGGTCTGTAGGATTTCCTTCTTTCAGAATTTCACCAATGTCTTCAATCCTGCATTGAACAATGTTAGTCTTTAATATGGATTCAACAAACACTATGTGTGGAGATTCTTCAACAGTTTTGGAATTCAGATTGTACACTCTATATGCTCGGGTGTTTTCAGAATAACCAAGAAAAATTCCTGGTTCACCTTTAGGTTCAAATTTATCAAGGTCTCTTTTATCATTTATATGAATGAAACATTTACAACCAAAAACCTTGAAATGAGCAATAGAAGGTTTCTTACCCTTTAAGATCTCATATGGTATTTTCTGAGTAGAAGATCTTACCATGGCTCTGTTAATTACATAACAGGCAGTATTTACTGCTTCAGCCTAAAACTTCCTTGGTAGACCACCTTCAACCAAGAGTGTACGACCCATCTCCACTAGGGTTCTGTTCCTTCTCTCCATAACTCCATTCTGCTCAGGTGTCCTTAGTGAGGAGAACCTGTGGTTAATTCCATTTGACTTGTAGAATTCATCAAACTGTGAGTTTTCAAACTCACCTCCATGATCAGTCAAAATATTTTCAATTTTCTAGTTTTTCAACTCCTGAAATTCTGAGAATGCATCACTTTTATGTGATAAGAAATATACCCAAGTATATCTAGAGAAGTCATCTACCATGACAAACCCATACTTCCTCCCTGATAAGCTGACAGACCTGGTTGGCCCAAAAAGGTCCATGTGTATCAGCTCATAGGGTTTAGAAGACAGATTTTCTGTTCTAGATTTAAATGACTTTCTAGTTAACTTTGATTGAGTGTAAGCATCACAGATTTTATTTTCTTTCTTAAAGGAAACTGCAGGAAGTCCTCTAACCATGCTATGCTTATTCAGCTTATGCAAAACAGTGTAACTAGCATGACCTAACCTACGATGCCATAAAAATGCTAAGTCTTCTCTACTAGCAGTAAGGCATAGGTTAGAATGTTGAATATCATCTAAATCTATCATGTAAGTGTTATTTATCCTCTTACCAGAAAATTTAACAGTTTCAGAATCAGGTTCAAAAACTTTGCAACATTGAGAATCAAAAAGCACTTTGCATCCTTTATCACATAGTTGGCTGATGCTAAGTAAGTTATAAGCTAAACCCTCAACCAACATAACATCCTCAATGCAGCAAGTAGTACACTTACCTACCTTACCTGCTCCAACAATCTTACCCTTTGTGTTGCTACCAAAGGTGACAAGGCCTCCTTGTTTCTCTGTCAGCATGTAAAACTTGGCCTTATCCCCTGTCATATGCCTGGAGCAGCCACTATCCAAGTACCACAAGTTCTTCTTGGCTGCCAGGCATACCTGCACACATAATCAGGTAGAGAAGTTTGGAACCCAAGACTGATTGGGCTCTAGAGAAGATGGAAAGCAGTTAAAACAAGAAAGTAGACTTTTAGGAATCCACATTTGTTTGAAACAGTTCTGTTCAGTGGATTTTCCAGATTTCTTTTTATTTTGCTTCTTCTTGTTGACACTAGCATGATTATTTACAGATTGATTATTTCTGTGCCAGTGCCTTGGCCAGGATGTATTCATGAAATTTTGGCCATAGTGATCATTGGGCTGGCTGTAGAAATATTGGTTCCTAGGTGTCCACTTGCCATACCCACTAACCCAATTTCTAGGGCAAGGTCTATAAGACTGTGTAGCCTGATGTCCATGACCTGTAAACCTTCCTTGAGTCCTAGTCCATCCTGACCTATTTGGATAGGTTGACTGTGCAAAGAAGTGGGACTGGGCTCTAGGTTGGTAGAAGTGTTTGGGTTGAGCTCTAAAAGCATTCTGCCTCCCCTGCACCTTGGACCCTGCTGACCTATTCACAGGTGTGTGTTGGGTCTTCTTCATAGGTGGTGGTGATGGTAGAGACTTGGTGACCTTAGCATGGGGTTTATAAGACTGTGTAGGTTTACCCCTAACCTGAGACTGAGCTTTGGGATTTTGCTTGGATGTGCTAGCTCTACTAGTCTCACTCAATTTTTGTTTGCCCTTGTCCTCAGCACTGGACTTTTTTAGATTAGCAATTTTGTTCATTGAAATGTTTGAATTCATGCTAATTAGTGGTCCTTTCTCTTTTTGTGCAATAAATGAAATAGTTTTCATTCCAAAGGTTTTTGTTGCACTAGAATTAAATCCTAGGCCCTCTTTTCTGAAGTTGACCTTTGACCCTAACAGAGCATTTAGATTATCTGTACCTTGGGTCATTTTCTCAATGGTTTTAAGCTTGTCCTCATTATCCTTTTGAATTTCTTCAATGGATTTTTTCAGTTCTGTGTTCACACTCAGGACAGCTTGATATTTTTCATTCACTATTTTTATCTCACTCTCACATTTCTGAATTTTCAATTTTAGTTCATCAGTTTCTTTTTCTAACCTCTCATTTTCTTCTTTAGAGGCTTTTGACTCATTCTTGATTTCTTCTAATTCAGAACATGTGAGTTTCAATATACTATTCTTAGATTCTAGACATGCAATTTTATCAGTTAGAGTTGTGTTATTATACATGGAATTTATCTTTCGTCTTAGATGCCTATTTTCCTTACTGATATCATCTGCTTTATCGGCTATTTAATGGTAGGCATCTACCCAATCAGCAATAGTAAAGTTATCAAATCTAGTGATTACCTCATCTGAGTCCTCCTCTCTGTCTTCAGAGCTTGTTGCCATAAGGCAAATGGGCTTCTCAGATTCAGCTTCACTATCAGAGGTATTGCTCAGGGAGCCTTCATCTTCATCACTCCAGGTGCTAACCATAGCTCTCCCTTTCGTGTTCTTCTTCTTTGACTTGTCCTTGTATTTCTGATTCTCTAGACAGTCAGCTTTCATATGGCCTGGTTTCCTGCATTGATAATAAGTATTAGTTTCAATTTTCTTAGCAGGGTTGTGTTTATACCTTTTATCCCTTCGGCCGCCACCATACTTCTTTTGGCTGAATCGTCCTGCTCCTTTTCTGAGGAATCTCCTGAACTCTCTGGTCATCATTGCCATTTCAGTACGGGTTATGTCTTCTTCATTCAGGCTCTCCTCTGATGATGAACTGCTAGAGCTAGATCTGCTGGACTTGCTGGATTTGCTGGTACCAGCTTTCAGAGCGATTGGCTTCTTCTTCGTCTCAGCTTCTTCTATCCTTGGCATATTAATCTCATATGCCATCAGCGAGCCAATTAGCTCATCAGTCCTTGTATTTCGAAAATCCCTTGACTCCTCCATAACTGTAGCCTTAGTATGCCAAGCATGAGTCAGGGAACGCAATATCTTCCTCACTAGATCATACTCTGTCAGAGGTTTCCCGAGACCTCTAAGACCATTGGTAATGATTGTCAACCGAGCATACATTTCTTTGATGGTCTCGTTGGGCTTCATCTTGAATGCCTCATATTCAGACACTAGGAAATTAGCCTTCGTCTCCCTAACTTGAGAAGTCCCTTCATTGATCACTTCCAGTGCATCCCACATCTCCTTAGCTGAACTGTAAGCAGATACTCGAGAAAATTCGGTGGGGTGCAGAGAGCACTGGATAGCTGTAGCAACCCTGATAAAATATTAATAATAATAAATATTTTAAAATAAATCAAATAATTAGATAAATAAAGCAATATAAAATAACGCCTCGGATCAAGGCGCTATTTAAATTATAAACGCCTCTAGTTAAGGCGTGACTCAAGAAGTGACGCCCTCACCACACGGCGTCAAATTCCAACGTCAAAAACGGTAAGGCCAAGAAACGCCCCTATCTTGGGCGTGTTTTAAACAAAGGAACGCCCTAATGAAAGGCGCTTCTTAAGAAACGACCTGCACCAGGTCGTCAATTCAAGAATCGACGACCTGACCAAGGTCGTTAATTCAGTTCGTGAACCGTTCGAACCCAGAGCTTATCTAGGAAAGGATTATGTTAATCTAGTAAGTATTTAATAGGGCAAGGACTCTATATTAGAAACATTACTTCCACTAGAACTCTAACCCTAATAGGATTCCCAAAATCCCTATAAATAACCTAATGATCGAACCTTAAACGCTATTTGGCGTTTGGAAAACTACAAGGTACGTAGTAGCATTTCATATAGCTTCTCTTTGCTTTGGTTACATGAAGAACTAATAGTTCTTCATCCTCTTTTCCTCTTACAGGTTAAGGACGCAGCAGTATAAGTGAAGAACAAGGTAACATTCTTCTACTATCTCCTCTGTTCCGATAAGTGAAGAAATTAATATATGTTTCTTCTTCTCCTCTTATAGGAACTGCAGCAAATTGGTGAACCGAAGAACAAGGGTTCTTCAACAAAAACCTTCTCTTCCTCCTACTGTGGATATTCGTTGCTGTTAAAGCAACAGAACTTCTATTCTCATAGCCTTCACGATTCAAATTTCAAGTCTTCAATCAAGGTAGGATTTTCTCAAGTCACTGTAGCCCAAACTAAATTGATACAGTACAATAATCATCATGCATATACATGGTTTGGTTTACTATAGTTTCTGAACGATTTTCTGTTAATTTCTTGAAAGAAACGTCCTTAGCAAGGGCGTGATTATGAAATACACGCCCCAGACTAGGGCGCTATTTTACAAGTCACGACCCTGCCAAGGTCGTCAATTTTAGATTTGACGCCCTGTACACAGGCGTTAATTTCATTTAATGATTAATCACCCATGTTAAGAATTGATTATCGATGAAATCATGATTCTACAATAATGCATGATCATATGTCTTCAAACCTGTTAATTTTATTGTCATGACCATACATTCGTTCTCCATGAATTCTATTATCCTGAAATTATTACTGCCCATGAAAATTCATGGTATTTCTTGAATTCACGACCGTGGCTAGGTCGTCTTTCACTGGACTAACGCCCGATACTAGGGCGTGAATTGAAGAGAAACGCCCCTTCATAGGGCGCGTTTCTATTAAAATCCCGAACAATATATTCCGTAAAAATAAGAATTTAATGATTAACGCCCCTGCCAAGGGCGCGTTCTTGATAATTTCTGAAAATAAATATATTCTGTAAAATATTGTAAATAAAAAGACGCCTGCTACTGTAGTCGTCTCATTGCAAAGAAACGCCCCTGTCCAGGGCGCATTTTAGATAAATTTCTGAATTATTGAAAATTCTGCCAAAATGGAAACATATGTAAACGCCCCTCTGTTAGGCGTTAATTACTTGAGAAACGACTTTACCTAAGTCGTTATTTTCTGTAAACTGATATTTTTATCCTGATTCTGTTAACCGATGGTTTCATATGTTATATAATATATATATCGGCACTATTCTCCATTCCGTGAGTATAGTCCCACGTTTCGCGATTGTTTTATCGATCACACTCAACTCTCATTGACATACAAGCTCTCCATTGGACATTCCGTTCCTTTGGACTAGCGAGTTAGTCATAGAGACCTCCGTAAGACTCCTCGTAGCCTTGGATTCCCTCAAGGCCGACTGAGCTGGTTGTACCCTAAAAACCCATTACACCATTGATGCCATGTCACTCTAAAGAAACATGGGATATCGGCCCTTATGTTATACAAAGAGTATATCATAAGAAATTCTTAATGGGATGATGATATCATGCCATATCATGTCATTATTGTAAACCTCAATTCTATGACAAGAATGAGGGTATCTTATCTTTGATATACTGTTCATGTGGACCTCAATTCTATATAAAGAATGTCCATATTGATTGGTCATGGTACCCAAGTTAAGGGAACCATATTCTACCTAGTTTTATCGATATCGTGATTATACCGTTATTATCGCCAATCTATGTCCTTTGTCATATTTTGGACTCTATTCTATCAAAGTTGTCCTACGTGTCTACAAGCTTGATTATTGAAATTCTATGTTGGCTATAAATAAGAGTGGATGTCAAAATACATGATAAATGCCTGCGCATATAGGGCCCGATCTAGTCCTGGGAGGAGCACCCGAAAGTACTTGTGCCCATGGGAGTTAAAATGATAAGGTATCTGGCATTATACCGAGTACTTGACTTGCTTGATTGGACATTCCACACACATCTTGTACTTGAATCGTACTTGACTTGACATGAAATGCGTGGCCCGAAAAAGGGTAATTTACTTGCTTGATACATGATAGCCAAAGTTCTTGACATGATTTGTTAAATGTACTTGCTTGAATATCTTGAGTATCTTGTTGAAAGTTCATGATTAGTTCATCTTAATTCCTTGATATTACATTCTCTCTATCTTGTCGTTTTATGCGAGCATGCATAGCTTTATTGCATTCATGAAAGATGTAATTACTTAAACCCCTTGCTAGTACTTGAGATATAATTTCCTACTGAGCGTTCGCTCATTCCGTTTGTCCCTTTTTACTTTTCAGGTAAGTCCGATGACGAGACTGAATCGGATGGGAATGGTCAAGAGTGAAAGTGATAGAGCTGCTCAAGTGTCATCTAGTCTTTTCTATAGTTTCTTGAGTCAACTATGTACTTTTCTTTTTATTAAACAGAGTATTAGATTTGTAATAGTCTATTATGAAAAAAAAGGATTGGGTTATCTTGCTATTTTGCGCATCTCTGTCTTTGTGTCGAATACACGACCACTCTGATTGACATGATTGATATAAACTCGTCACGCGTCTCCGGGTATCTTCCGCGCTCGGGGCGTGACAGTTTCTGTGGTATCAGAGCCTAAGGTATTCAATTCCTAGGAAAAACCCAAGTCCAAGGATAAGTATAAACCTTTTACCAGTGAGATTGGGTAGAACCAAGGGTTAAGAGTCAATGAGTCTTTTTAATAAGATCACAGTGATATAATACTAACGTAGCTATTATAATTGTAGGATAATGGCTGCCGAACGTGCTCAATGGCGCAACATGCAGCGTACCCTTCAAGGAATGACTCAAGTGCTACAACAGGTAGCACAAGATGATGCTCCATGAGCTGGAAGCTTACACCAAGCCTTTAAGAGCATGAATCCCCCGAAGTTCATAGGATCGACCGATCCGGACGATGCCGAGCATTGGGTTCGGGAAACCGAACGCATATTCCGTGTTATGCAATGCACGGATCAGGATAAAGTCTTATTAGCTACTTTCCAGTTAGAAAAGGATGCTAGATGCTGGTGGGAGTCTATTGAAGCAACCATCGATCCTACTCAAGTAACATGGGAAGAATTTGTGGAATACTTCAATGCTAAATATTTCTCGGACCGAGTCCAAGAAAAGAAGGCTGCAGAATTCACTGCATTAAAGCAACGATCTTTATCATTAGCAGATTATGAAGCTCAGTTCTCCAGGTTGTCTAGATATGCTAAGCATCTTATTAGCACGGAGAAGATGAAAGCCCGTAGATTTCTTAATGGGCTTAGGCCCCACTATATTACTCAACTGGCGCCGATGGATATTCAAGTTTATTCTGAAATCGTGCGCCGAGCTCAATTACTTGAAGATGCCACGGAACTATCTGATAGGATCCGTGGAAAAGACAAGAAGGAGCAAGTCACAGGTTCGGGTTCTTTCAAATCCAACTTTAAGAAGAGGCCCAATAATGGAGGTTCATCCTCTCAAGATTCCAAGTTCAAGAAATCCAAGCCCTTCTCTATCACCACTACACCTTCTAATACAGTATGCAAGCATTGTGACAAGGCTGGTCACAAGACAGAAGAATGATGGAGGAAATTAGGAGCTTGTCTCCGTTGTGGGAGTCGCGAACATCGGATTCCCGATTGTCCATTAATGAATGACCAAGCCGGTGATGGTAAACGCCCGGTGACAAAGAACGCTCGACTTCATGCAATAAAGGAGACCGAGCAAGAAGAAGGTGGACTGGTAGAAGGTACATTAACAGTTTGTTCCAAAAGTGCTTATGTCTTATTTGATACGGGTGCATCGCATTCCATTATTTCTAAGAAGTTCGCCGACCCGTTACCGTTAGAACCAGAATGGATAAAAATAGTTCTAACTACTCCTCTTGGAAGTGAAAATGATATTTGTAACGCCCGGTAATTTTTGGAACAGGAATAAAAACATACATAATGATATACCTACTCTTATAAGTATAAAATGTTAATTAAAAATTTATTCAAATAAATAAATGGTCAAGTGATATTCCCAAGGGGTTGCTCAGATCGAACCTGCCTCTGATACCTAAGACAAAGACTAATAAAAGTTAAAGAACTTATGAGCAATAAAATCTCTAAATAGAAGATTACTAAGATCTCAATGTAAGTGAGAACTAGCCACACCAAATCAATGAGGTATAGAACCTTAGAGATAGTCTTAAGAGCCTTATTTATGCATAGACGGAAATACATGCAAGTTATTAAAAGATATTAGTCGTATGTGTAAGGTCTTGACAAATAAACAAGTAAGACTTCCAAACAAAGTAAACTTGTGTAAAGGAACAAATAGAAATAACTAGTTACAAATATAATTATTAGGCCTTGATAAAGGATTAACATTTTTAATGCTAAGCTCCATTGGCCCAAACTCAACCCAAGCATTTTACGCTTAATGGGCTTTTTAACACGTTTTATTATCTTCTCCCATATAGGCAATATATATATATATATACATAAGTACATAACATAAACCTGTATATATGTATATATACCTAGAAATAGAAGGAAAGTATATATTATATACGAATGAACAAATAAAAGAGTGAAATGGAAATAACGCCTCGGATAAAGGCGCTATTTAAATTATAAACGCCTCTAGTTAAGGCGTGACTCATGAAGTGACGCCCTCACCACACGGCGTCAAATTCCAACGTCAAAAACGGTAAGGCCAAGAAACGCCCCTATCCTGGGCGTGTTTTAAAAAAAAAGGAACGCCCTAACTAAAGGCGCTTCTTAATAAACGACCTGAACCAGGTCGTCAATTCAAGAATCGACGCCCTGACCAAAGTCGTTAATTCCATTCGAGTTCCGTTCGACACGGGAGCTTATCCAGGGAAGGATTATGTTAATCTAGTAAGTGTTTACTAGGGCAAGGACTCTAATAGGGATATATTACTCCCAATATAACTCTAGCCCATTAGGATTTCCCTAGATCCTATAAATACCCTTGACAGTCAAACCCTAAACCTATTTGATCGATCGTCTGCTACGGTGAGTAAAGAACTGAACGTTCTTTTCTTTCTATCATATGAAGAGTTACTGACTCTTCATCTCTTTCTCTTCTATACAGGTTAGGGAAGCCTTCATCAACATCAACTTTTCTTCTTCCGAGAAGACTCTGTTACAAACAGAGTATTGTTCCCTATCAAGTTCTTCACGTGTCCTTCATCCAGACCATACTAAGGTAGGTTTTCTCAAGTCACTGTAGCCCAAACTAAATTGATACAGTACAATAATCATCATGCATATACATGGTTTGGTTTACTATAGTTTCTGAACGATTTTCTGTTAATTTCTTGAAAGAAACGTCCTTAGCAAGGGCGTGATTATGAAATACACACTCCATACTAGGGCGCTATTTTACAAGTCACGACCCTGCCAAGGTCGTCAATTTTATATTTGACGCCCTGTACACAGGCGTTAATTTCATTTAATCATTAATCACCCACGTTAAGAATTGATTATCTATGAAATCATGATTCTACAATAATGCATGATCATATGTCTTCAAACCTGTTAATTTTATTGTCATGACCATACATTCGTTCTCCATGAATTCTATTATCCAGAAATTATTACTGCCCATAAAAATTCATGGTATTTCTTGAATTCACGACCGTGGCTAGGTCGTCTTTCACTGGACTAACGCCCGATACTAGGGCGTGAATTTAAAAGTAACGCCCCTTCATAGGGCGCGTTTCTGTTAAAATCCCGAAAAATATATTCTGTAAAAATAAAGAATTAAAGAGTAACGCCCCTTCCTAGGGCGCGTTTTTGATAATTCTCGAAATTATTGATATTCTGTCAAACAGTGACAAGAAAAGGACGCCTTCTGGTGTAGTCGTCAAAACTTAAAGAAACGCCCCTGATCAGGGCGCGTTTTTGACAAATTATTGAAATAATGAAATTCTGCAAATATGAAAAATAGATGAACGCCCTTCTGTTAGGCGTTAATTACTTGAGAAACGACTATACTTAAGTCGTTATTTTCTGTAAACTGATTTTCTATCCTGGTTCTGTTAACCGATGGTTTCATATGTTATATAATATATATATCGGCACTATTCTCCATTCCGTGAGTATAGTCCCACGTTTCACGATTGTTTTATCGATCATACTCAACTCTCATTGACATACAAGCTCTCCATTGGACATTCCGTTCCTTTGGACTAGCGAGTTAGTCATAGAGACCTCCGTAAGACTCCTCGTAGCCTTGGATTCCCTCAAGGCCGACTGAGCTGGTTGTACCCTAAAAACCCATTACACCATTGATGCCATGTCACTCTAAAGAAACATGGTATACCGGCCCTTATGCTATACAAAGAGTATATCATAAGAAATTCTTAATGGAATGATGATATCATACCATTCTTGTAAACCTCATTTCTATGATAAGAATGAGGGTATCTTACCTTTGATATACTGTTCATGTGGACCTAAATTCTATATATAGAATGTCCATATTGATTTGTCATGGTACCCCAGTTAATAGAACCATATTCTACCTAGTTTTATCGATATCGTGATTATACCGTTATTATCGCCATTCTATGTCCTTTGTCATATTTTTGGACTCCATTCTGTCAAAGTTGTCATACATATCTACAAGCTTGATTATTGAAATTCAAAAATTGGCCATGTAAACAAAAGTGGATGTCAAAACACATGATAAATGCCTGCGCATATAGGGCCCGATCTGGTCCTGGGGGGAGCACCCGAAAGTACTTGTGCCCATGGGAGTTAAAATGATAAGGTATCTGGCATTATACCGAGTACTTTACTTTCTAGATTGGACATTCCACATAAATCTTGTACTTGAATCGTACTTGACTTGACATGAAATGCGTGGCCCGAAAAAGGGTAATTTACTTGCTTGCTACATGATAGCCAAAGCTCTTGACATGACTTGTTAAATGTACTTGCTTGAATATCTTGAGTATCTTGTTGAAAGTTCATGATTAGTTCATCTTAATTCCTTGATATTACATTCTCTCTATCTTGTCATTTTATGCGAGCATGCATAGCTTTATTGCATTCATGAAAGATGTAATTACTTAAACCCCTTGCTAGTACTTGAGATATAATTTCCTACTGAGCGTTCGCTCACTCCGTTTTATTCCAACATTTTCAGGTAAGCAGGTAGCTAGCAAGACCGAGACCCACACGGGCGGGACAAGTGTGCAAGCGAGCTGTGGAAACTACTGAACCCGAGTCTTTTATTTTTCTTGAGTCTAGATAGTATTGTCTAGCTAAGTTAGCTTATCGTCTCTTATTCAGTTATCTTGTCTAAGTCTGTTAGTATGTCGTTATCTTCTTTTCCATTATGTTGAAGTCTCCAAGATGGACAACAAGTTCTTGTAAGAGATTCATATTAGAAATAAAATTTCTATTGTTGTTCAAAATTATCTTGGTCTTATGCGATTGCTCTTGATCATTCACGACTGTTTTACTGCCACGTTCCGAGCAAACGACACGTTCCGCTGCTATCGGCCCGGGGCGTGACAGAGGTGGTATCAGAGCTTCGGCTTTCATATCCTCCAGATTAAGAATCCTTGTCTGTCATATCAGAGCTTCGGCTTTCATATCCTCCAGATTAAGAATCCTTGTCTGTCATATCAGAGCTTCGGCTTTCATATCCTCCAGATTAAGAATCCTTGTCTGTCATATCAGAGCTTCGGCTTTCATATCCTCCAGATTAAGAATCCTTGTCTGTCATATCAGAGCATCGACTTTCATATCCTCCAGTTATCAAGCCATATCAGAGCTTTGGTTTTCCTATCCTCCAGTTGTTATATCCTCTGGTTGTTAAGTCCCAAGGATAGGTCATCCTTATCAACCATATTAGAGCTTCAGCTTTTACATCCTCAAGTTATTAGGTTTCAGTGATAGGTCAGATATCCTTGTTAGTCATATCATGGCTTTGGTTGTCGCAATCGTTAAGTTTCCGTGATAGGTCCGGTATCCCGGTCGGTCATGTTTGGATTCAACTTTCAAAATCCTTAGATTGTTAAATCCAGGTTATAGGTCGAGTATCCTTGTCAGTCATCCTATAGGAATTCCGTGAGAGATGGGTAGAACTTGGGGTTAAAGTTATAAAAGAAAGATAAAGTATTTACATTTCATTAACACTAAATCTTGAGTAAATAAATTATCTCCCCAATCATCCTTGCAGGAACCTAGATAAAATGGAAGTCTCTAAGCCGAGCCTTGTTCATGAAATGATCTTGGTGGATGTCCAAGTTTACGCGAGCCTTGTCAGGAGAGTTCAAGAACTAGAGAAAGTAGTGGAAGAAAAAGAAAGAGTTGAAGGGAAAGATCAAACAAATAACTCCGAAAGTTTCGCCGTTACCAAGAAAAGAATAAATGAGGATGATATTTCACAAAGGTGTAAGAAATGTCAGAAATGTAAGAAGTGTAATAAGAAAGAAGCTTCGGTGGATCACTCGAAAGATAAGTGTAGATCTTGTGAGAGATATGGTCACCAATCGAAAGAGTGTTGGTGGTGTTCGGGTGCATGTCTGCGTTGTGGGAACTTAAATCACAAGATAGCAGAATGTCCCAAGAAGCCTCCAAGAGGAGTTCAAGATTTAACCCTACTTGCCAAGGGGAAAGATGCGAAAGGTATCCCTCACCCGTAATCCTAAACTAGCCCTTTTTCATTCTGAAGATTTCTTCTGTATAAGCTCATAATAAGTTCTCTATTAGGAATGAAAGGTGATGTGAATTTGGGGACCAAATTCTTTTAAGTGGGGGAGGGTGTAACGCCCGGTAATTTTTGGAACAGGAATAAAAATATACATAATGATATACCTACTCTTATAAGTATAAAATGTTAATTAAAAATTTATTCAAATAAATAAATGGTCAAGTGATATTCCCAAGGGGTTGCTCAGATCGAACCTGCCTCTGATACCTAGGACAAAGACTAATAAAAGTTAAAGAACTTATGAGCAATAAAATCTCTAAATAGAAGATTACTAAGATCTCAATGTAAGTGAGAACTAGCCACACCAAATCAATGAGGTATAGAACCTTAGAGATAGTCTTAAGAGCCTTATTTATGCATAGACGGAAATACATGCAAGTTATTAAAAGATATAAGTCGTATGTGTAAGGTCTTGACAAATAAACAAGTAAGACTTCCAAACAAAGTAAACTTGTGTAAAGGAACAAATAGAAATAACTAGTTACAAATATAATTATTAGGCCTTGATAAAGGATTAACATTTTTAATGCTAAGCTCCATTGGCCCAAACTCAACCCAAGCATTTTACGCTTAATGGGCTTTTTAACACGTTTTATTATCTTCTCCCATATAGGCAATATATATATATATACATAAGTACATAACATAAACCTGTATATATGTATATATACCTAGAAATAGAAGGAAAGTATATATTATATACGAATGAACAAATAAAAGAGTGAAATGGAAATAACGCCTCGGATAAAGGCGCTATTTAAATTATAAACGCCTCTAGTTAAGGCGTGACTCAAGAAGTGACGCCCTCACCACACGGCGTCAAATTCCAACGTCAAAAACGGTAAGGCCAAGAAACGCCCCTATCCTGGGCGTGTTTTAAAAAAAAGGAACGCCCTAACTAAAGGCGCTTCTTAATAAACGACCTGAACCAGGTCGTCAATTCAAGAATCGACGCCCTGACCAAAGTCGTTAATTCCATTCGAGTTCCGTTCGACACGGGAGCTTATCCAGGGAAGGATTATGTTAATCTAGTAAGTGTTTACTAGGGCAAGGACTCTAATAGGGATATATTACTCCCAATATAACTCTAGCCCATTAGGATTTCCCTAGATCCTATAAATACCCTTGACAGTCAAACCCTAAACCTATTTGATCGATCGTCTGCTACGGTGAGTAAAGAACTGAACGTTCTTTTCTTTCTATCATATGAAGAGTTACTGACTCTTCATCTCTTTCTCTTCTATACAGGTTAGGGAAGCCTTCATCAGCATCAACTTTTCTTCTTCCGAGAAGACTCTGTTACAAACAGAGTATTGTTCCCTATCAAGTTCTTCACGTGTCCTTCATCCAGACCATACTAAGGTAGGTTTTCTCAAGTCACTATAGCCCAAACTAAATTGATACAGTACAATAATCATCATGCATATACATGGTTTGGTTTACTATAGTTTCTGAACGATTTTCTGTTAATTTCTTGAAAGAAACGTCCTTAGCAAGGGCGTGATTATGAAATACACGCCCCATACTAGGGCGCTATTTTACAAGTCACGACCCTGCCAAGGTCGTCAATTTTATATTTGACGCCCTGTACACAGGCGTTAATTTCATTTAATCATTAATCACCCACGTTAAGAATTGATTATCTATGAAATCATGATTCTACAATAATGCATGATCATATGTCTTCAAACCTGTTAATTTTATTGTCATGACCATACATTCGTTCTCCATGAATTCTATTATCCTGAAATTATTACTGCCCATGAAAATTCATGGTATTTCTTGAATTCACGACCGTGGCTAGGTCGTCTTTCACTGGACTAACGCCCGATACTAGGGCGTGAATTTAAAAGTAACGCCCCTTCATAGGGCGCGTTTCTGTTAAAATCCCGAAAAATATATTCTGTAAAAATAAAGAGTTAAAGAGTAACGCCCCTTCCTAGGGCGCGTTTTTGATAATTCCCGAAATTATTGATATTCTGTCAAACAGTGACAAGAAAAGGACGCCTTCTGGTGTAGTCGTCAAAACTTAAAGAAACGCCCCTGATCAGGGCGCGTTTTTGACAAATTATTGAAATAATGAAATTCTGCAAATATGAAAAATAGATGAACGCCCTTCTGTTAGGCGTTAATTACTTGAGAAACGACTATACTTAAGTCGTTATTTTCTGTAAACTGATTTTCTATCCTGGTTCTGTTAACCGATGGTTTCATATGTTATATAATATATATATCGTCACTATTCTCCATTCCGTGAGTATAGTCCCACGTTTCACGATTGTTTTATCGATCACACTCAACTCTCATTGACATACAAGCTCTCCATTGGACATTCCGTTCCTTTGGACTAGCGAGTTAGTCATAGAGACATCCGTAAGACTCCTCGTAGCCTTGGATTCCCTCAAGGCCGACTGAGCTGGTTGTACCCTAAAAACCCATTACACCATTGATGCCATGTCCCTCTAAAGAAACATGGTATACCGGCCCTTATGCTATACAAAGAGTATATCATAAGAAATTCTTAATGGAATGATGATATCATGCCATTCTTGTAAACCTCATTTCTATGATAAGAATGAGGGTATCTTACCTTTGATATACTGTTCATGTGGACCTAAATTCTATATATAGAATGTCCATATTGATTTGTCATGGTACCCCAGTTAAGGGAACCATATTCTACCTAGTTTTATCGATATCGTGATTATACCGTTATTATCGCCATTCTATGTCCTTTGTCATATTTTTGGACTCCATTCTGTCAAAGTTGTCATACATATCTACAAGCTTGATTATTGAAATTTAAAAATTGGCCATGTAAACAAAAGTGGATGTCAAAACACATGATAAATGCCTGCGCATATAGGGCCCGATCTGGTCCTGGGGGGAGCACCCGAAAGTACTTGTGCCCATGGGAGTTAAAATGATAAGGTATCTGGCATTATACCGAGTACTTTACTTTCTAGATTGAACATTCCACATAAATCTTGTACTTGAATCGTACTTGACTTGACATGAAATGCGTGGCCCAAAAAAGGGTAATTTACTTGCTTGCTACATGATAGCCAAAGCTCTTGACATGACTTGTTAAATGTACTTGCTTGAATATCTTGAGTATCTTGTTGAAAGTTCATGATTAGTTCATCTTAATTCCTTGATATTACATTCTCTCTATCTTGTCGTTTTATGCGAGCATGCATAGCTTTATTGCATTCATGAAAGATGTAATTACTTAAACCCCTTGCTAGTACTTGAGATATAATTTCCTACTGAGCGTTCGCTCACTCCGTTTTATTCCAACATTTTCAGGTAAGCAGGTAGCTAGCAAGATCGAGACCCACACGGGCGGGACAAGTGTGCAAGCGAGCTGTGGAAACTACTGAACCCGAGTCTTTTATTTTTCTTGAGTCTAGATAGTATTGTCTAGCTAAGTTAGCTTATCGTCTCTTATTCAGTTATCTTGTCTAAGTCTGTTAGTATGTCGTTATCTTCTTTTCCATTATGTTGAAGTCTCCAAGATGGACAACAAGTTCTTGTAAGAGATTCATATTAGAAATAAAATTTCTATTGTTGTTCAAAATTATCTTGGTCTTATGCGATTGCTCTTGATCATTCACGACTGTTTTACTGCCACGTTCCGAGCAAACGACACGTTCCGCTGCTATCGGCCCGAGACGTGACAGTTACAATGGTCTGAATCCCGAACAAAGAAAGTAGACTCAGTTCAATGTGACGGTTGTATATTGGGCCGTTATATGGGCCTGACGGTCCAATATAGATCCGTTACATTGCTAGAACCAGAAAAACATCGATAGTGCTTTCTAATCAATTGGGTTTTAATGGTACAACCAACTCGGCGTCCTAGTGGGAATCTCAGGCTCGCGAAGAATTACGGAGGCCTTGAAATAAGATTTCCTAGTCCATTGGAAGGAATATCTAATAGAGAGGTCCTCATGTCCAAGAATAATGTTCCTATAGTGTAAAGTGTGAACTAATGGACAACATATCGGAATATGTGCCATGTACTTAAAGAAAATGACTCTACTGATAGAGAGAGAATGTGTAACAACGTGAAACCAAGATAAAACTCCGTTCCTACATCATTGAAAATCATGGAGTTAATACAAACTATAGTGCTTTCGCATGAAATTAACATATCCTTAAAATAATTCAAGATGCTTTTAACATGCGATACTTATCATGAACCAATTAATAAATTTAAAGTTATATCAACAGGTCAAAACTTAGATAACTAGGCATATTTATAAGTTAATGTGACTGTTCTTCAATTCAGTCTACAGTTACTCTGACGGTCAAGAATGGGGGCGTCACAGTGATTGTGACGGTTTGTCGTGGGACCGTTACAGTGTTGTAACGCACTGAGTCTAGGCCGTCAGAGACAACAGAGAAATTTAAAAACAACAAAAGGTGTGACGGCTTGTCGTAAGGTCGTTATATCATTGTGACGGTCTTACCTTGATGCGTCAGATCGTCTGCTGGCAAAAATCTAAGGTTTCAACTTACATCATGTCTAGAAATCATATTAAAACTTCCATATGATAGAATGAAGGCTAACCTACTAGTATGCATGGGTTTTCTGTGAATTTGACAAGAGAGTTCCTTTTTAACTTTGTTAGGGTTAAGAGTATACATGTATGCATGACCTACTAAAAGATGAAATTCATGATCTATGATGCATAAAATCAATCAAAATTAAAGGGCTTTTATCCCTAACAAGATGTTTTTGCCAATCATGAGATGACCTACCTCTTATCTTGGCTTTAAGCTTCTAATTTGAGTCTGAAAACCGTGCCCTAGTTCTCCCTTTCCAGTGAGTTTCCAACAACTTCACGCTGCTCTAACTCCTCGACCTCTTGACCTAAGGATGTGAAATTTTGAGGGTAAGAAGATGAAACTAAGGGGAACAAAAAGTTATAAAGGATTGAGCTCTAATTACCTCGTTTAGATGTCCTAATCTCTTGATCTTTAGGGGTCTTTTGCTCTGAATTATGGGCTGCTATGACTGAATCAGTGACTTTGGAAGCTTCAATCTCCTTGGTTGGTTGATCTCCTAGCACGAAATTTGGAGAACTATTAGTCTAAAGTATACTAAACAAAATCTTCTAAAGAACTTAACCGAAATTATGACTCCTTACCTTGATTCTTCAAGAGCCAAAAGTAAGGGTCGCTCAGTTTAGAACTAGGTCCTATTTATAGGGTTTTGGCTAGGGTTTGAAGATTAGATCGATTCTAGAGTCCTTAATTTACCAGAACCTAATCCCCAAGAGTCCTTAGTAACCTTACAAGTTCTCCCAATTAGGTATCTTGTAGATAGGATCCCAAAGATCCAATCTTTCTACTCGTTCTTCCATTCACGGAACTATCAGGGTGTAACGCATCAGTCTAGGTGCGTTACATGACTGTGGCGGTCGCACGATAGACCGCTACATCCAACGTGCATAGAATTCAACATAAATCAAACTCTTTTATTAATTATCTATATTATTATCCATAAAAATGATATTTTATCCTTAAAATACGTAAATAGGCTAAATAACCTTCTAGAATATGGGCCAAACTTAATGGTCTTGGTCTTTTAACCTATTGGGTTTCAATTATCAAAGCTAGATTAATTACTTATCATAAATTGAGCCTTATAATGATTTATTTAATCTAATATTCATTTATTAATCCATTTTGGGTCTTTAAAATTCCCAGAAAATAATTAAATATACCAAAAATAATTTACAAAATTCTGGGCCTTACATCTTTTCAGAGCTCCATCAATTCCTGCTGAAAGAGGACTCTCCCGCTGTAGATTCTAATTAAAAATCCACTAAGAAAATATAGACATAAAAGAATTAAGCAATGCATGTGGTGCTAATAAGGAGAGTGATCGTCAGAGGGGTTACCTCAAAATATCAAAGGAGTGATCGCATGTACCTTGTATTGAGCGGGTGAGATTGGGGGTTCTTCCTACCTCCTTCTACCGGCCGGCCGATGAAGGGGGTTTATAGCTTGATTACCCTTGCAAACGCACAAAATAAGATATGGATTAGCCAAAGATGTGTAGTATCAATGCTTTAGAGATATAGAAATCAATCAAATTAGGCATGAACACACACCTTGTGTGTTTTGGTTTTAAAACCCCTAAGAGGAGTAACAAGGGATGGGATTATGGATGAGTATGCTAATGCAACGTAAACTAGTGTAATATGATCCTCTCTAGCAAAGCTACTAGAGAATGATATGTAATGATATGATGACAGCAAAATAAAATGAAGAAGAGAGAGAGGGGTCGCCCTTCTACTGTATGGCAGCAGTAAAGGGAGGAGGACAAGAGCTTCAGCTGCTAGTAGGGAAGGAAGCCAGAAGGAGAAATCTCCACCGCCGTGGAAGAAGAACGTCCGTGGAAGAAGCATGCCGGAGGAAGAGCTTGGGAGAAAACAACCTGCAAACAACGAAACACTCCTCTCTGTTGGCTCTCTCTATGATGTCCTCTACTACACACTCCTTCTGCGTTCTCTCTCGCGCGTGAGGGATTCAAGGGGGTATTTATAGGGCCAAAAATCTTTGCATTAATGGGATTAAAAAAAGGCAATGAATCCCCAATAAGGAACCCTCTTCCCAATCGAACACAAGGTGCAAAATGGGGAAAGGATTACTACTGGAAAGAAGCAGGCGAAAGGGAGACGGAAGTGAAAATGACGACCTAGCTAAGGGCGTCAATTGAAATGACGACATTCACACAGTCGTCAATTCTTGAATTTAATTATAGAAATAAAGGACTTTCCTTATTTAAAATTGTAAAATGACGCCTGTATGAACGGGCGTTAAATAATCAACGCCCCTCCTTAGGACGTCAATTACCTTGAGTTTTATTTTAGTTAGAATTTGTAAAATCTAGGAATCGACGACCATTTGGACAGTTGTTTATTTAAGAAAAACGCCCCTTACTAGGTCGTCAATTAAATGACACCCTCCCCACAAGCGTTAATTTCAATTTTTAAAGCAAAAAGCCAAGAAAATACAATTAAATGTGGAGAAATTAGAAAAACTTCATATTAAGCCAATATTGAAGTCCACTTTGGGATGTCACATGGTGACATGGGATTTACTCAACATAGCATCGATTTTGGCGTGTCTACAGCTGTCCCGCCTTGGCATCTGCTTTGCAAGGGAGTGAAACGAAATGAAGCGAAAATGTAACGAGCGGAATGAAGTGAGAACGAACTGATAAGTAGATGCCAAGGTGTGATGTGACACGCCTCCGACACTAAGCATTGGAAATCTTTCCAGAATTCTAAATGAAACAACTTTGGATGATTACAAGGAAGCAATGATTAGCTGGATGAAGGGACTAATCTAAAAGAACTAAATGTGCGCGAGGGCACGGAAGGAAAGACACCATTGGAGAGCGATTACCAGCCAATGTGGACGTGCTACAACCAAGGTGAATTTGTAGAAAAATAAAGTGAATTGAGATAAAGACCCAGCAAATGAATGCTTTTCAAGGAACTAGCCTGAGCGACTTCAAGGAGAATAAAGTACTTGATTTGGAATGGAATATCTCATGTCAACTTCACTAAGAGCGGGTGGCCTTCATTATTGGCGTAATATGATGATTTTCATCATTAGAGCTCAAAGGTCCTACATGATGCATGCTGGGCTAAAAGAAAAATTAAAACAAACTAAAATAGAAGATAATCAAGGATAATATTGCTAAACCATCCAGACTTGGTCAGGAATCCAGATCTCTAAGCTGACACTAAACCGAAGCCCGTTTATCCACGTATCAACTCAGAAAGTGGAACCGTCGTCCCAAACCTTAGATGACCCAACGGCCTATCCGTGTGATCAAGACTCGCTTGGAATTATCACTATTTTTGATGGAGGGGAACTCAAATTTCAGGTTCATCAGAACCACAAGGTCCTTGATATGCTATAATAGCGTAGATATCATATAGTAATAATGCGTACATGAGAGATACAAAGATGGAACGGTGTTACCAGCGGAATAAATCCAATCGTCTCAAGATCTGTATAGCATGCGCCTTTCTATGCTCAAAAATTATTAGCTCAGTAAAGAATCATCAGCTTAATAAAGATCATAAGCTCAATAAGCTCAACAAGCTCAAAGTATGATCATAAGTGCATGACGTAATAAACTTCATCAAGATATAATAGCACTTAAGTTCATCAACAATCATCATGCTGTAAAGCAATTCAAAAGTGTAAGCTCAAGAAAAGATGACCCTATGCAGTGGCGTCAAAATCATAAATGACGACGATCATTGGGGCGTTAATTAAAAGTACCATCACACTTAGTATCGGATCGAAACTGACGCCCTCAAGAGAGGCGCTGGACAAATGACAACACTGAGAATGTCGTCAATAAAATAAATGACGCCAAGCTATATGTCGTCAATTAACTATCTTACTGGCGCTCCGTTCCTTGCTCAGAATCAAACCTCCATCTACTGATTCGAACTCAAACTCAAACTGTGATGTTTTAAACGACTAGCCAAAGCTCCGAATCATTATAAAAGGCGATGAGTCTTCTGCTACACTCATCGACTGACTGATCACTGCATCAGCCAGACACTCAATAACAACCGAACTAGTAAACAGGGGAACCGCAGGTATTCTTCAAACCGAAAGAAAGATGGACAGGATGATGGTGATGCAGAGGCCTTCTAAGAAGCGTAGGATGGGATTTCCTAGGATCTTTGAAGTTGCAAGCCACATAAGCGGGAGGATAGCCAAAGGCCAAGTAAGTTTATTTTTTAATTTAAAGCTTCTGCTTCATCCTTCTTCTTCTTTTTTTTAAAAACTCTGATTACATTCTTTTCTCCTCTTCTCTTCCTTTTATGTTTTTCAGGACTACCCAAATGTACCAGGACCAAGGAGGTTCTTAAAAATTAAGTGGCTCCCCTTACTCCTTTCTAAACTCTCTTTAGACATGAGGTCTTTTCTTAGTAGATGGCACCTACTAGGCCTTATAACCCATGCTACCCATTATGATGATATCCACCTAGATTGGGCCTCCATAGGAGTATTAATAGAATTATGGCACCCCAACACTCATACTTTCCTCTTTCCCACCTTTGAAGCCACCATTCTCTTAGAGGAAGTAGAGATGCTCCTTGGATTAAGAAAGATGAAGCAAGGGGAAGAGTCAAGGATGGCTAGTATGATCAAACCAATAAATGCCCATGACATGCTTACTAGCTTCATACCAAACCCAAATCTAGTGAATCAAATCAAAGCCCACAAAGGAATCTAGCTTTTGAAATTAGCTTCATGGGTATACAAGAACATGGACAAAGCCCAAGAGGAAGAAGACTTGTTAGAGAGAGTGATGAAAGGCTTTGTTGTATGCATGGTAGGAGCTCTCCTCTTCCCTTCAATAGAAGACCACTTAGAAGAATACCACTTAAGCACCATAGCTAGCATATGGGAAGGAAAAATAATAGGACCAGCGGTACTAGCCAACCTATATAATGGACTCACATCGGCTTCCTTGGGGCAACATCTCTATGGGTCAATGCTACTCCTTTCTTGTTGGGTGGACTTTAACCTAAAATTTGACCCATGCCAAGAAACTCAATTGGCCTCAAAAATCTTCTCAAAAAGCCCTCTTCGATATATGACGGATTCTCTAGGCCTATGTGAGAGAGTGACTAATCGGGTGCCAAAGCTCAAGAAAAGAAGTGAATGGAGCGACTACTTCAAGACAATGCCCAAGAGCGGCTTCACTTGCACACCGGGGTTTCTAAAGACCCAAGAACTTCGCTCAAGACTCTCCTCCGGCATAGAGCTTCGATTGATTGGCGGGAACGACTTCGTCCTCTACAATGCTCATCGGTGCCTCCCACGGCTTGGATTACCTCAGCACACTTTTGAAGAACCTTCTCATCTTCCACCACTTAAGAGGATGGAACTAGGCTCAAGTGGAGATCAAGAAGAAGTCAAAACAATCATGGCTCAATGGAAGGTTGGACTTCTCCATAGGTCCAAAACATATGTTGAAGAAGAGGAGAACAAATGCAGATCTTATGTAATAGCACTTAGGAAAATAAGGCCAACGGCGGCTCAGTGAATGTAACAATGATTCTTATCAAATGAAATAAAATGATTTTTTTCTTTAATTGAGCCAAAATAATATGTTACACATGATCTTGTCTTCCAATTCAATGATTTTGTCTGATAAAACGAAGCCTCGGGCTCTCCGTTCTGAGACGCGCCTCCCCTAATGGCGTCAATTCCTCAACCCGCGCCTTAGCGCACGTCGTCTATTTCCTTTAATCAATTTTTTGAAAAATAGATAAAACCATAATTGACGCTTATACAATCAGGCATCTATTAATTCGCGCCTCAATGAAAGGCGTTAATCGCTTTAAATTCCTTAAAAAAATTTCAAAATAATTCCTCAATTTCAAATAAATGATGCCTTCATACATGTCGTTCCTTCACGAATGGATGCCTGCTTACTAAGTCATCAATTCCAAACAGTAATCATGACGATCGATCACATCAATCAATTTCCCGTTAATGCGCCTGACGACGGGTACAAGTTCCCATGCAAATATAAATGACACCTAGGATCGGGTCGTCACATACTTAAACCACGCCTCACCTCAGACCGTCAATTAATATAACGATGACCTCCCTCAGGGCGTCAATTCTTTTCGACCGTTATACCCCTTTTCCCTCCTTCTTCTCCTTCCTTCGTCTCCTTTCTTTCCTTTCTTTCTCAAACCCTAACCGAGCCTCCCTTTCTACCCATCTCCCTCTCTACTCTCTCTCTTCTCGAACCCATGGCTGGAGGTGCTCACAAGCGGCAGAGGGTCACTGCCCCTGACGTCGTGGACCTCGGTGACGATGAACACGCCGGTGAGGAGGCTCCCGCGGCGGCCGAAGACGCACCACCGGCCGAAGAAGCGCCGGTGGTGGAGCACGGTGGCGCAACCGAAGAAGAAGATGTTGAAGATGAAGATGAAGGCGAAGACGATGATGAAGGGGAAAATGATGATGAGGACGACGGGGGTGAGGAAGAAGAAGAGGAAGAAGAAGAAGGAGGGGAAGAAGAGGGAGGAGAAGAAGAAGGAACACCAGCGGCGGCGGCGGCGCCCCCTCGGCCCGGCCAACCACGGCGGCCACGGTAGCCCCGACAACCTCTCCGGGGAGGGCTTCTAACGCCCGAACGAAGCAAGGTAGGTGTCCTACCCTCCAGTTCAATTAATTTTTGATTTTATTTTCATTTTCATCAATTTCCATAGCCCTCGGTGAAGGGAAATCCAGTGACACAGTCAAATGACGCCCCCGTGGGTGCCGTCAATTAAAACAACGACCCTCCCTTCTGGATCGTCAATTAAAATTGTTTTTATTTTTTAAAAATGATTAATTCCTGAAACCACGCCCTGCAGCATGTCGTCAATTAAAAAATTATCATGTTTATTCATTATTTGCTGTTAATTTCCATGCCATTTCTTTTATTTTTGATATATATTTTTGTTTTATTTTTATTTCGTGTACTGGTATATTAAAACCCACAGAAAACAACGCCTCCCCACTGGGGCGTCAATTCATTAAACGACGACCAAGGGGTGATCGTCAATTAAAAACCTTTCACGATCATGTTTTAGGACAGAAACTTACTTGCAAAACAGCGCCCCCCACAGGGGCGTCACTTAAACAAATAACGACCCAGGGTTGGTTGTCAATTCAGATTACGCATAAAATCACCAAAAACACATTCCGAAACAACGCCTCCCTCAGGGGCGTTAATTGAATAAGTCACGACCTAGGATGGGTCATCAATTCAAACAGAAGGTAAATTGAAACAGCCGATGAATACCCACATGATAAACTTATAAAACTTAACTGAAAAATGTTCTTTTATTTGCAGGGGTTGATGAGGACTCGGATTTCCTGGGTCCAAGTTCGAGCAGCTTACTACGGGCTTCCAGACTTTCAGAGGGACAGGGTAGACGCCATGGGGTTCGGACCCTTCCTACGCATAGAGCCTATGAGACCTGACCTACCCCTGATCCAGGTGCTTAGGGAGATATGGGATAGGACTAGCCGGGCATTCCTGATGCTATGGGGTCACATGGTTCCTAGCCTAGAGGATGTTGCTAGGATCACCGGGCTGAGGGTGGACGGCGAGGCTGTGAGCGGGATCACCCTACCTGACTATAGCGAGTTGACACAGAGGTTGCTAGGGTTAGAGACAGTCTACGAGATGCCGAGTGAGTGTAGGACCATCTACCGCACCAATCTTACCATTGCTATGGGGTTGGGTGACTCTAGACAGAGGTCGAGGGAGTCTCTAGAGTAGTTCTCATAGAGGCTGATTGATGGGGCTAGGGCTGCCTATTACCAGGACCCAGGAGAGAGAGAGAGAGAGAGCAGATCGAGATTTGAGGAGGTTTCGATTCCTGATGCTCGGGAGGTTATTACTTGGCACGAAGGGCGACATTATCAACTGCCGATTCCTAGGGATTCTTGAGGACTTAGAGGGCGTCGGCAGATACGCTTGGGGAGCAGCATTGCTGGCGCACTTGATGGCCGACTTGTCCACAGGGATAGGTCGAGAGACGACTGTCAGCGGCTTCTCACCTTTTCTTCAGGTATGCATTTTTATTTTTCTTTTATTTTTCTTAAATGTATGTACGTATGTGAATGACTTACTAATGCAATGCATGGATGCAGATATGGAGCCATCTATACATGCCGATGGGGCGTGTCGACCCTCGACCCGGAGATGAGGGATCCTTCCCTCTAGCACGGCGTTGGCTGACCGTCGTGACAGGAGCGCCGCTCGCCTACGAGTTACTAGTTCTACGGAGGGAGTTCCACGACTACCCTACCTCACTGGTATGCATGATAAACATGATGCAATTTTTTTTGTTTTATTAACTATGTATGAAATGATGATGATGGGATATGATGATGCATGTTTGTGAATGCAGGTGGTGTGGAGACCCTATGAGGGGATGACCGATGAGGGCCAGCCCTGGGTCGTAGCGGGCCGACCTCACTTTGGGCATGAGCTTTGGGTTCATTGCCTGAACGAGATTAAGCCGTTACGGCTTAGGCTGGTGATGAGGACCCTCGGCCTACACCAGGAGTGGGTCGAGGTGGGAGAGCCCCGGAGGATAGGCAAGAAGACACGCGGTCGCACGAAGGCGATGGACTGGAGAGCCCGGTATCCTGACCAGTATGCCGACTGGTAGCGTGGCGGGACCCGAGTTACCTCACAGGCGACAGACAGCTCCGAGTACCTCCGACGCTACTGGGAGGTTTATGCCGGCCGACCCCAGATGAGGGTCTTAGGGGTACGTATGAATGCATTTTCTTTCTAATTAATTACAAATGTTATATATCTATTGTGTGACTGATGTGTATGATGAATGCAGGATACATGGGACATAGCGGCGATGGACATGCAAGCCCATCTCCATAGCTTAGAGGCCCAGCTGGCTACCACACGGGCAGACCTACAGACCCTGGTGATTGTTTAAATTATCTATATGCAAATGATTTCCCGAATTATTGATGATTAGCCACTGACAATCTCAATGAATGCAGTGTGCCCAGCAGGGAGAGGCGATGAGAGAGACGGGAGGAGCCTCCGGCTCGAGAGGGCCTAGTGTAGAGACGACTGTACTAGCGGAGCAGCTAGCTGGAGCGGTGGCACGAGTCGAGGCGGCAGAGCGCGACCTCGCCACACGGGTAAACTTAAACTCAAACTTTGGCTTCGTATTTAATTACATGTTTATTATGTGTTGATGAAAATTTATGTTTTTACAGACGGAGGAGCTCCGAGCCTCGCTTACCTGCATCGAGGCAGGGCAGCGTGTGATGACTACCCGGGTGAGTTAACAAAGATTTTATTTTAGTCGCTTATTTCATGAATTATTGAATTAAATGTGTAACTGATGATTCTTTTAATTGGTTTTAGACCTCCGAGTTATAGGCGGCACTTCCCTAGGAGGCACTAGCTGGGACGGAGCTGACCATCCGTGAGTAGCGAGTCACGGAGCTTGAGAGGGCCTTGAGGCGGCGAGAGGAGCTACCTCAGGACGTGGCAGAGCTGAGAGTCACCCTCGAGATGGAGCGTAGGGAGTGTGCCCGAGAGCGAGAGGAGCGTGTAGCATGCGATCAGGAGCTCACAGACTTGAGGACTCAGCTAGCCGTTACTCGGGAGCGGCTATGGTCGACAGAGGAGCGCCTCCAACGAGGCCGGGACAAAGCGCGGGCCGCAGGGTACGCGTTCACCAGTTCCACCTTTGTAACAGGTTCCTCTCTTCGACAGAGGAGCGAGGCAGAGGAGCAGGCTCGAGCTCCAGCTACTTCCCGGGGGTCCATGCCCCCTGAGTTACTTTGAGCACTTGTGGACTTGTGTACTTTCCTTCTGCTTTCACTTTCTTTGTCTTCCTTCTTGCCCTGCGTCTGTAGTTCATACTTAAACAAACAGATTAATCCATCTGTCCGGCTTGGCCCCTTGCTCAATAAGCAAGGGGTTGTCTCTTCTTTGACCTTGTTGACGGGTCAAGGGGCCAAGCCTCTAATTAATAAAGGTGGATAATAAAAATATATAAGGAAATGCAGCATGCAAGCAAACAGATGCCAACTTAATAAAAGATGTCCACACAAAGATGCAATCAAGCATATGAGATGGGTAGCATCAGGTTTGATTTTATATTATTTTTATTATTTTTCTTATTACATTTTGAAAATGACGCCCTCGCAAGCGGGCGCTGATTGTGAAATTGACGCCGATCTGGGAGGCATTTATTTAGAAAATCATTTTTTTTATTTTTATCATGAAAAATGACGACATCGACAAAGCCGTGAATTTATTAAATGACACCCCTCTGAAAGGGCGTGAATTAAAAGATCAATTATATTTTGTTTATTTTTTGTTATTTTTTTGGAAATGACGACTCTAGAGGAGCCGCGGCTCATGAAAATGACGCCTGCCCAGAGGGCGTTATTTTTAAGGAAAACAAATTTTTTGCTTCTTTTGATGAGACTGGGCACAGTATAAGGGCCTTAAACCTTACACAATCACAGTCTTGAATTCATTAATCTTTCTTAAAAGATTTAACAAAGGGTCAACGTGCTTAAATACTTGTGCATTTACTCATATTCTCTCGCGGCCCATCCTTCTTAGTCGGTCTTCGCCATGCTCTGAGCGTGTAACCCACCATAGAGGAAGAAGGGAAGAATAAGTTAAGGAAGCTCACGGGAGGTTTTCAAGGTCGGGGAAACTTTCCTCCCCTGCCCTAATGCCCATTGGGATTCGATCTTTGGCTTAGGGAAATTTTGTTGCTCTCTTTGCCCTTATTTATACATGCTTACGACTAGGGTTTTCCCTGCGGAGACTTTGCCCTCTTGACAGACTTTTCCTTTGTTGCGACTTTCTTTTTTCTCTTTTTTTCTTCAAACAGATAGAGACCTAATTGTACTTGGGCTTTAAGCATTTGGTTCCCTTTTGGGCCCTGACTTCCACCTACTAGGGCGGCGGACAAGTTCGGTTAGTATTCCCTGACTCGTACTCCCTCTTGTGAGCCGAAGAGGAGAGAATAGGTAAGGTTCGTATACTCTTAGTTTGCATCTGACTTTCCTCAAATTTTGGGCCGCTCGAGTTTTAAAAGCAAAGCGTGTAGTGTGTGCAGGAGTTGACCCTAAAGTTAAACCATCAAGACTGAAGAATGAATTAAGGATTTTGACTTTTCGGGCTTGCAGCCTATGTACCGTGCTGGCCTGCAATTTTTTGATTTCTTTCTTTTTTCTTTTTGATTTGATTTTCTTTTTCCTGACTTTTCTTGATTTTTCTTTTCTTTCTTTTTCTTTATTTTTTTATATTTTCTCTTTTTTTAGGGGTTGTATTTCTTCAAGTAAAGACCATTCTAGGGGTGAGCCAGCTCTTCACCTTCAGCATTAATTAATTTGTAAGCCTTGCCAGGATAAACATCTTTTATGACGAAGGGCCCTTCCCAGTTAGGTTGAAGCTTTGAACGAGGCCCTCCGGGTTTTACGAAGATTCTTTTAATTACCATTTCACCGATTTTGAATTTTCTCTCAATTACTTTCTTTTGGTAAAAACGTGAAAGCCTGTTTTGATAAATACGTGCATGCTCGGCGGCGGCCAGACGCTTCTCATCTAGGAGTTACAACTGAGCAAGGAGATATTCGCGACGCTCATCAATAGGGAGATCCTTGTCCAATTGTACTCGTAGAGAAGGGATAAGAATCTCGTAAGGAACTACCGCCTCCATTCCATAAGTAAGGGCAAAAGGGGTCTGCCCAGTAGGGGTACGAATAGAAGTGCGATACGCCCAAAGAGCTTCAACCAATTTTTCTGGCCAATCCGTAAATTTATTAGCCTCACATGTTTTCTTAATAATCTTGATCAAGGTTTTGTTAGTGGCCTCTGCTTGGCCATTGCCCTGTGGATAGTAAGAGATGAATGATGTAATGCAATGTTATACCTGCTGTAGAGGTCCTGAAGCTCCTGAGAGATGAATTGTGGCCCATTGTCCGTGACGATGGTACTTGGGATGCCGAACCTTGCGATGATGTTCTTCATTATAAATTTGCAGACGGTTGACGCTTTTATTTCCACGTAAGCTTCCGCTTCCGCCCACTTGGTGAAGTACTCATGGCCGTGAGTATAAATGACTTTGGTTTTGTGAGGAGGTTCGGATCACCAAGGGGTCCAATGATACCAAAAGCCCACATGGAGAAAGGCTATGGGGAGGACATAGGATGGAGTGAAGAAGCGGGAGAGTGAATTTTGTCGGCGTGCAGTTGGCACTTAACACACCTTCGAACATAGATGGAACAATCCTCTTCTAGAGTGGGCCAATAGAAACCTAGCCTAAGGATCTTCTTAGCAAGCATCTGGCTATTGACATGACCACCACACACTCCTGAATGCGCCTCTTCCACGACCTTCCAAGATTCATCATCATCTAGGCACCTTAATAAAACTCTGGTGAGACCTCTTCTGTAGAGTATACCTCCAATCAGGGTGTATCGCTGAGCAACTCTTCGAATGGCTTTCTTTTCTTCAGCTGTGGCCTCCTCAGGATAGGATTGATCCTGGCAATACTTAGCAATCTCGTAATAGCACGGCTTTTCTTCATCGTCCAATTCTTCTTCTAAATCCAATAGCATGACCTCCTTATTCTAATGATTCCACCTTGCTTACCTTCCTAAGCACCTCCTCCTTAACACTAAGGAAAGCAGATCCTTAATAGCTGGAGTGAGCCGCTTGTGAACAATGATAGAATGGGAATCCTTTTCGGGAAGGAAAACCAAAGAAGATGCAAGAGAAGCAAGAGCATCAGCTAAAATGTTATGTTCACGAGGAACGTGAATGAAGATTAATTTGGTGAAAAGCTTGGTATAAGTAGAAGTCAATTCCTGATAGGGTTTGAGTTTAGGATTGAGCGTACGGCACTTGGTGAGCACTTGGCGAAGAATAAGCTGACTATCACCTACAATCCGCAATTGGGTAACACCAAATTGATGAGCGGCCTCCAGTCCGGCCAGAAGAGCCTCATACTCAGCTATATTATTTGTAACTGAAATGCAAGCTGAGAGGCGAGCGGAATAGTGATACCCTCTGGTGATAGAAGAACAATGCCAATCCCTTTTCCTTTTGAATTCAAAGCTCCATCAAAATGTAACGTCGACATCGAATCGGATTGATTGACGGACATTAGTTCCTCATCTGGAAACTCTGAGCGAACAGGATCAAATCTAGGGAGAGGGTGATGAGCAAGATGTTCTGCTATGGCATAGCCTTTAATCACTTTTTGCTGAATGTAGATGATATCGAATTGAGAAAGGAAGCTTTGCCATCGTGCTAATCGTCGGTGAGAACAGATTTTTCAAGAAGAAACTTGATTGGATTCATACGAGCAATGAGATGAATTTCGTGAGCTAAGAAATAATGCTTAAGTTTCTGAACTACCCAGACTAAGGCAGCACAAGTCTTCTCTATGGCTGAGTACCTCTGCTCACAGGGGTTGAGAAGCTTTGACAAGTAGTAGGCTGCCCTTTCTTTTCCTTCTTCGTCAACTTGGGCTAGGACAGCGCCTACAGAGTCATCCAGGACGGAAATGTAAAGAACAAGCGGTTTGCCTGGAACTGGCGGCCTCAGGACAGGAGGATTTGAGAGATAATCCTTAATCCGTCAAAGGCTGCCTGACATTTGTCATCCCAAATAAACTTGACTCCCGGCTTAGTAAGCTCGTAAAACGGCCTACATCTTTGTGAATGCTGGGAGACAAATCGGCGAATAAATTGCAACCTCCCGATCAATCCTCGAACTTCTTTCAAATTCCTGGGAGGAGGCATTTCCCTTATGGCCTTCGCCTTGTTGGGATCAATCTCGATACCCCTCTTACTTACGATGAATCCAAGCAACTTCCCTGATGAAACATCAAGCACGCACTTCTTGGGATTCATCTTTAGCTGATACTCCCGTGCTCTTTGCAAGACTTTGGTTAGAACTCCAGGATGCTCAATCCTTGTTCTTGATTTTACTACCAGGTCGTTAACGTACACCTCTATATAAATGTGGATCATATCATGAAAAATCACCATCATAGCCCTTTGATAGGTGGCTCCAGCATTCTTAAGTCCAAAGGGCATGACCACATAGCAATAAGTTCCCCATGGTGTAGTGAACGATGTTTTCTCTTGATCTCCTCAGCCAGGCGATCTGATTGTAACCTGAAAAGCCATCCATAAAGGAGAGAGTCTCATATCTGCCGTATTGTCAATTAAAACATCAATATGAGGGAGGGGGAAGTCATCTTTAGGACACGCGCGGTTGAGGTCCCAAAAGTCTATACAAATCTGCACCTTTCCATCTTTCTTCATGACTGGGACGATGTTAGCCACCCAATTGGGATAGAGGACAACTCTAACGAATCTAGCCTTATGAAGCTTATCGACCTCTTCTTTCATTTTTAATGCCATATTAGGGTGGAAACGTCTCAACCGCTGTTTGACCGGAATGGACCCTAGCTTAAGCGTAAGTCGATGTTCAACAAGCGCAGGGTCTAGTCCAGGCATATCTTCATAACTCCACGCGAACGTGTCCTTATATTCTTGAAGAACCAAAATAAGCGCCTCCTCTTCGGAGGGCGGCAAGTTCTTACTAATGAGGACAATCCTAGGGTCTTCTTCAGTACCCAGATTTATTTCTTTGGTAGGCTCTTCTACTGAGGCTGATGGCTCATCGAATCTTCTCATGCCATTGGCAAAAGCATCGGCCTCGTCCTCATATTCTTCGTAACCTTCATCCCCCTCTTCAATAGGGTCTTCATCATTCATTATCTCATAAACACCAAAACCCTCATTAAAACACAAGTATCTTCATATTCAGCTTCTGGCAGGATAATCGATTCTCCACAAACTCGGGAATGGCTAGACATGCCCGACATCTGATGGCTAACTCTAATAAGAATCTACGAGGAATCTGCTTACCCTTGGATCTTTTATGTGAAGCTACCCCATGAGTCTTAAAACTAGAAGAGTAAGAGCAACTAGCCTGATCACTAGAATTCGACAAAGATGAAGGAGGTGAGGAAAAGATGGGTACAGAAGGAGATACAGATGAAGACCCCTCACCGGAGGGGTAGGGAAGGTTCCCTAATGAATCCTGGAAGAGCGGCCCCTGGGTCGGGACACACTCAGGAAGAAGATAGGAGGTCTCCTCAATGGAGATGAAAGATTGGAAAGTTTGAATTTTGGCATTTTTTTTTATTTTCATTTTCAAGAAGAAGGCAATGAGAGGGAGGAATAGGAGGTGGTGTTGAGATTGACAGATTGATGAAAGATTGAGTAAATGATGACCCACGCGGGGGTGTGATGGAAAGTTTAGAGAATTGCTCGAGGAGCAAGGGAGGAATAAAGGGAGAAACTTGAAGTGAATTTGGAGAAAAAGTTATCAAGACCGCAGGCGGTCTAGGGACATTTGAGCAAAACATTTGATTGAGCAAGCGGACAATAATTGTTGGATGAATGGATTTAATAGAGAAAAGGCCGGCCCACAGCCTATCCACGCTGTAGCCTTCCTCGAACGGCACATCAGGCTCCCCAGTATCTGTGTAATTGCTTAGAAGCTGCCTCTTGTCCGTGATTGCCGCTGGCTTGTCAATTAATTCATGAATTAGTGGCGGCCATTCCGGATCAGTTGGCATAAACAAACAGCTTAGAGCAATAGTGATATCGTTCATGTCGAACCATCTATACCAGTCACATTCGGGGTCATCCAACTTTCTTCTTTTATCTGGCCGTAAAGACTCCAGAGCTTTGTATGTAACTAGTGGGGCTAGGTGGCGGGCAAACTGCCGTGCATGTACATCTTGACAATCCATCATGGAAGTGACTAGCGTGGTTTGTTCATCATTATGAGTGCCTCCTTTCATGAAATGTGTTTGTAGGGTCCACGTAAGAGGCTGCCGATCTATCTTGAGAGTGGAAGTCATAACGGCCCATGGCTCATCTTTGTCTTTGCTTGGCCCTTTGTACCCTAGGCCACCTCGGGGAATCGTCTTTTGATGCCTGACGGGCTTGACTCTCCCCTGAAGATTAACACCCAGGCTTTTACCGGTTCTATACCCCATTTTCATCAGAATGTTCCATCCTGGCGTGTTCATCAAACCTTTTTTCTTCTTGCCTTTGGATGGCTATGGTGGCATTTGAGTGGTCGGAGGGGTCAAAGGAGACGGCCTTATCAAGTCTTGCCGCAGATCGGCAACATCCAAAACTGAGAGCAAAGGCCTATTGGAAGGCCACATAGAAGGCACTGATGTTGCGGAATGTATATCTTCTGCCGGCAAAATGGGCATACTAGTGACTTTAATAATGCGCCCTTTGTGCGGAAATTTTATGCATTGATGATTTGTTGAAGGCACAGCATCAAGCTCTTGAATGTAAGGGTGACCCAAAATGCCATTGAATGTCGGGTCCATGTCTAGAATATGGAAATCCGCTGTGACTGAGACTGGTCCCAAACCAACTTTTAAAGTGATCATTCCTAAAGGCGGCTTCTTGGTGTTATCATAGGCCGTGACAGTGATTGTAGATGGCCGGATTTGACTCTCCGGAATGCCACACATTTTCAAGGTACTTGGTGGCAAAACATTAATGGATGCCCCAGTATCCACCAAACATTGTTTCACTGCCACCTTGTTAATGTCAATAGTAATGCACAGTGCATATTTTCTGGCTGGCTGCAGAGCCAATTCATGTTCATAAAAAGTGATGGCCGATTGATTGCTGCTTGGACTTAAAATTATAGTGACATGTTCAACTAGGATATCTTCGTTTACCATTACTTTCTACATATATTGCTTCAAAGCCTGCTGATGTGTAGTAGATCTTTTGATCAATTTCAGAATAGAAATTCGAGCCGGTGTTCTGTCCAAATGCTTTAGTAAGTCATACTCCGTGCCCGGTGCAGACTCTTGTTCCTGTTCTCCTTTTTCTTGTTTCGGCTCCTGCTCCTGCCGGGGAAACACTCGATGGAACATCCGTCCACTACGGAGCACTATTGTTTTCGGAGCCTCTGTCGGGCTTAGAGTGGGTAAAGGGGTAGAGGAGGTAGAGGGAATGGTGTAGGGCGTGTTGGGTGTTGGTGCAGGATTGGCAGGAGGAGGGGTTCTTATAAGGGGCCTGGCCGGCTAGGGATTATCGGAATGTGGTGACGGGGATCGAGTGACAAGGAGGGGCCTCGGAAGCATGATGGTGGTGGACGGTATAGATTGTGGTGAAATAGGAGGGGTGATGATTACCAGCGAGGGGCGGATAAGGGGAGGTCTATTTGGTGGAGGACTTTGGAGTGAAGGAGAATTCGTGGGTTGGCGTAAAAGAAGAGGACGTGAAGGAATAGAGTTAGGGTTGAGTGGCCCTGGAGTGTTGGAACGTATAAGGGGGCGTGGCATTTGGGAAGGTGGTACAGGCTGAAGCCTTCTTAGCAATTGTGGTGGTTGCGGTTGACTAGAGTTTTGATTAATGGCCCCGATAGAGGCGTTTTCCTTATGCCAAACCTGCCCTCTCTCCACTTCATGGATTGAGGTGACAAGGTTTACTTGTTGATTTTGAACCGGGTGCTTCGGTAGAGGATTATTGACAATTCCCATATTTGGCTGGGGTGCAGGAGCCTGCTGTTGCTGGGGAACTTGTTGTTGCTGACCTTGTTGCAGGTGCTGCTGTGCCGGTGGTTGCCGAGGAGGCCTTCGAGCCTTTAGAGTAGCAATAACCCTCCTCATCTCATCCCAATCAATATCACCTTGATCATTCATATCATGTATGTAATCCTTGAAGTGAAAACAATGATCGATGTTATGCCCCGGCTGCCGATGGAAGATGCAATACCGGGAGGTGTCTACATGCTGCGGCCATATCGTTCTTTCTTTAGGCAAGGTGAGCAGGTTGGCGGCCATGAGGGCATTGAAAATATCTAATAGGCTTTCGGGTAAGGGAGGGTATTGTGCTCTTTGGGGACCCAATGGTCTTCTTGGTTGTTGCAGTTGTTGCTGTGCATAATTGGCTGGCGGGGGCATTTGGTGGTACTGTGCAGGTTGATGCTGTTGAGGAGGTGGAAGAGGTCGTAGGGTCTGAGGAAGGTTATTATTTGGCTGGTGGACTTGGTTTTGGAAGGCGGGCTGTTGTGGTGGTGGCCCTTGGTTTGGAGGGTGGCGGAAGGGTGTGGAATTACCGAACGCGCTCACCTGCTCATTAATAACAGTGCCTTCAGTGGTCGCACCAGTATTGCCGACATTAACGTTCCTCTTTATTACCGTTGGTCTTGGCTCAAACATGCCCATAATAGGCGAATCTTTCATCTATGTTTGTATGTATCTAGCTCTTTCATAAGCTCTTCCATAGTGCTCAACTTGTTCATGGCTAAAATATGACGGAACTGCGGAGTGGAGTTTGATATAATCATCTTCACTTGCTCCATTTCCGATAGTGTGTCCTTTAATTTTTCGGCCATAGCTCTCCACCTATCAGCAAACAAAACGAAGTCCTCCTTGGGCTTCATCTTTTCGGCAACCAGATCAGTAACAGACAAAGAGGGACCCACACGGTCCTTGTACTTCTGCAAAAACTTTTGTTGAACTACATCAAAATCACCGGCAACCGCCGGCTCCAGGGAGTAAAACCATTCTAGTGTCGGGCCATCTAAAGACCGCCTAAAGAGATAAGCCAGAGAAGTCTTGTTATCTTGCCAGAATGATGCCTCATACAAGAAGTCTTTCAAGTGGATGTGCGGATTACCCGTTCCATTGTACCATCGGAAATTCGGCATTTCAGATGGGGGTAGGTGAGAAACTGGCAGAGTGTGAAGCATAATTTCGGGAGCGACCTTGGATGTAGTGACCTTCTTGAGTTTCTCCTCCATACTAGCCATCCTTTGGAGGAGTATAGTGTGGTTATCGGACTCGGTTGGGGCCGGACGAAAAGAATATTGGTTCGTCATAGGCCTTCTCAAAATTTAAGAAACAGGAGGTTGTTGAGGCCTAGCAATGGAGTGACTTGCCGGTTGGGCCGGCGTAGTCATAATAGGAGTTGATGGGCGCAAGGGCGCCCTAGGTGCGATCGCCTGGTCGTTGGGAGAACTAGCAGAGTGGCCACCCATGGCCTGGGGAGGGTTAGAAGATGACGGGACAGACTTTCCCTTTAAAGCGGCTTGGGCCGCCTGGCTCTGGGAGTCATCCAGGTGAGCAAGAACTTTGAGAAATTCGTTGAAGTTGAAAGAAGGGGAAATGTCCCCTGAAGTATTTTGAGTGGTAGGTTGAGCTTGGGAAGAAGGCTCAACCTCCAGAGAAGTGGTGTCCACCATGTGCACTTGAGTGGGAGAAGAAATATAGTTTCCCTCGTGGCAGACAGGATCCTGAGAGGGAACCTCATAAAACGGGTCAGAGTGACCCTCCTCATAACTGTCATAAGTATATCCGTAGTTGGCCATTTTGATAATTTTACCTGAACGGAGTTTCATGCTTAAGGAAGAAGAAATAGGTTTCCAACAAACAAGTATACCCAAGAGATATCACCTTATCAAACAAAATAAACACTCAAGTTGTAATGAGCCCAAAGTTTTAAGGTTTTCTTTAAAGATTAAGGTGAATTTTATAATAAGCTCTCTCCTTTGAAGGTGGGTCCTGGTTGAAAATTTGGGTATAATCTCCGGGTATCTAGGTTCTTTCTCTCTCCTCACCAACGTATGGGTCAACTATACTCCGGGTACTTCAATGGTACAACATGCCCAGCGTCCGTGAGGGAATCCACGGGTGCGAGACTTACGGAGGCTTGGTTTAAGAATTTTCGGTCCAATGAGACGGAATGCTCAAAGGAGGGTCCTTCCTTCACCAAGAGGGGGGTGTGACTCCTAAAAGTGTGGGGAGAGGAGGTCTCCCAAATTGAATGCCCTAAATGCAGCCTAATGCAGGCAATATCAAGTAGGTGATATGAGAATCAGTCAAATGAATGAACAGCAGTAAACGGGGTTCTGTGGGCACAGAACAAAAAATGACGACCTGGATAAGGTCGCTATATCAACAAGAGACGACTGAGTGTCAGTCGCTAATTACTGTGAATAGTGCAAATAGATAGCAATCGAAATAAAATAACGCCTTAAGGTGAGGCGCTGCCTGTGGAAATGACCCATGTGCACAGGGGCGTCAGATAGCAGTAGTCGAACTTAAAATGTGAATAAATGTAATGATAATCAAAGAAACGCCTTTCAGTAAGGCAATGTACCAGTGAAAGACACCTCTGGGAGGGGCGTCAAAATGCAGTAATTAGAAATATGACGCCTTGGTGTGAGGCGTTATATTTGGAAATGACGCCTCTGTGAGGGGCGTTAATTATAAAATGATGAAAATGCTCGCAATAAAAATAGAAGCAGCGCCTGTTCAAACAGTCGCTGTATGTGGAAATGACGGTGGTATGAAGGGCGTTATTCAGTTCCAGAGAACCGTTAACCCCAATGACAGATAGAAATCAATTTATTTTCCAATAAAAATGATATGGATACTGTGCAAATTGGCTAATCCAGTGGGAGGTGTGCACGTGGTGCACAAAGGGAGTGTGCTACGTGGAGCACCAAGGAGGGGCACGTGAGGGCACCAAAGGGAGGGGCACGCGAGGGCGCCGAAGGAGGGGCACGCGTGGGCGCCAAAGGGAGGGGCACACGAGGGCACCGAAGGAGGGGCACGCGAGGGCGCGAAAGGGAGGGGCACGCGAGGGCACCGAAGGAGGGGCATGCGAGGGCGCCGAAGGAGGGGCACACGAGGGCGCCGAAGGGAGGGGCACGCAAGGGCGCCGAAGGGAGGGGCACGCAAGGGCGCCGAAGGAGGGGTAATCAAACTAAAATAAAAAGAAGTCCCACCGTGATCACCAATCTGTAGATTCTAATTAAAAATCCACTAAGAAAATATAGACATAAAAGAATTAAGCAATGCACGTGGTGCTAATAAGGAGAGTGATCTCCAGAGGGGTTACCTCAAAATATCAAAGGAGTGATCGCATGTACCTTGTATTGAGCGGGTGAGATTAGGGGTTCTTCCTTCCTCCTTCTACCGGCCGGCCGATGAAGGGGGTTTATAGCTGGATTACCCTTGCAAACGCACAAAATAAGATATGGATTAGCCAAAGATGTGTAGTATCAATGCTTTAGAGATATAGAAATCAATCAAATTGGGCATGAACACACACCTTGTGTGTTTTGGTTTTAAAACCCCTAAGAGGAGTAACAAGGGATGGGATTATGGATGAGTATGCTAATGCAACGTAAACTAGCGTAATATGATCCTCTCTAGCAAAGCTACTAGAGAATGATATGTAATGATATGATGATAGCAAAATAAAATGAATAAGAGAGAGAGGGGTCGCCCTTCTGCTGTATGGCAGCAGTAAAGGGAGGAGGACAAGAGCTTCAGCTGCTAGTGGGGAAGGAAGCCAGAAGGAGAAATCTCCACCGCCGTGGAAGAAGAACGTCCATGGAAGAAGCACGCCGGAGGAAGAGCTTGGGAGAAAACAACCTGCAAACAACGAAACACTCCACTCTGTTAGCTCTCTCTGTGATGTCCTCTACTACACACTCCTTCTACGTTCTCTCTCGCGCGTGAGGGATTCAAGGGGGTATTTATAGGGCCAAAAATCCTTGCATTAATGGGATTAAAACAAGGTAATGAATCCTCAATAAGGAACCCTCTTCCCAATCGAACACAAGGTGCAAAATGGGGAAAGGATTACTACTGGAAAGAAGCAGGCGAAAGGGAGATGGAAGTGAAAATGACGACCTAGCTAAGGGTGTCAATTGAAATGACGACATTCACACAGTCGTCAATTCCTGAATTTAATTATAGAAATAAAGGACTTTCCTTATTTAAAATTATAAAATGACGCCTGTATGAACGGGCGTTAAATAATCAACGCCCCTCCTTAGGACGTCAATTACCTTGAGTTTTATTTTCGTTAGAATTTGTAAAATCCAGGAATCGACGACCATTTGGACAGTCGTTTATTTAAGAAAAATGCCCCTTACTAGGTCGTCAATTAAATGACGCCCTCCCCACCGGCGTTAATTTCAATTTTTAAAGCAAAAAGCCAAGAAAATATAATTAAATATGGAGAAATTAGAAAAACTTCATATTAAGCCAATATTGAAGTCCACTTTGGGGCGTCACATGGTGACATGGGATTTACTCAACATAGCACCGATTTTGGCGTGTCTACACCCGCGAGTACGTCGGCGCTAGTCCCGCCCCAATCCGACGCTCCATCTGAGAGTACGACCCCAACAAAGAGCTCTCTGGTCGGCCATAATTGTAACCTGCGCAGCTCTGCGATATTCGGCGGCCCGACTTCGTCTGAGTTAGGAATACGGTGATTCTTCTTCCTGGTGATTTTCAATTCGATCAACTTTCCAGAGACGCCAACTTTGCCTCCGTCGGACATCCCAGCAGAGAGTTCTACCTCCAACAATGCACTGGTTGCAATCAGCTAGGATAGTGAGTCAGTCCGCGCAGGCCGGGAACCGATCTCCCCTCCCCGCCTGGCCAGCTGACCGTCCCTCCCTGCGTGGAGGTAGTTTTGGGTGTAATCTAAATTAACCCCCACCCTGAGATCCCCCCTCCTGCGAGAGGCATAGTGGTGTACGTTTCTAAATTTTCAGGTTAGAGCTACACCGGCGCAGCGTGCGGGGTATACCCACACTTCCCCGCTCGCCTTGTCTCCGGTCGGGATCGGCGTCTTCACACCGATCAAGTGAGCTCCTAGTCACTACCTCTGCTGGTTTACTTCTGCTTATTTAGTGTTACTTTTTAGCTCCGTCGGACGGCGAGTGAGTGCCCGTTCCAATTTTTCATTTATCGAGTGCCTCCGCGGGGTGAGTTGTGAGAGATACCCTACATCCCACGATTTCGGCGTGCTGGTCTCCCACTGAATTGGGCATCCCAGGCCCTTGGGGGTCCATCCCAAGTTAGCCACATCCCCGGAGCGTCAAGATCCCACTTCGGACTCTCACCACCATCGCCGTGCTACCCTCGGGCACTTGTGTGCGCTACGCGGGTGAGTCCACTTGAGTGAAGTCGCCGGTCCGTTGCATTGCTTGTGGGTGATAGGTCCACGGAGCATTGGCCTAGTGGTTGCCATCCCTTGGCCGTGTGTTCCGGGCTTTCCTGTTTTGCTAAACTAGGTCCCCATGTACCGGTATGAGTGCATGTTGTGCCCCTGTGGTTTTGTTGATATCAACCACTATGAGTCATCTTGATCATTTCTTAATATGAATAAGAACTCCTATGTTATACTTGCTTTGATAACCATGATTCTATTATGTATGCAAAGCATGTACATTCAGTAAGAACAGGCTCTAAAGAATGATCAAAAGGTGGATCAGTGAATAAAAGGAAAGAAAAGGAGAAACTGAGCATCCGGTCGAAAGTCAACGGTCAATAAGTCAAAGGTCAAGTGTCAAGTCAATGAAAAAAATCAGAAAAGCGTAAAGAGCAGGTTGATGTATCTGACTCTGCATAGACCAAGGTCTGAGCACATTTCAGCCAGCACAGCAGAAAGTCGGTGCACCCTTCGCAAGTGTAGAAAAAATGCACATGAAGGTCGACGCTAGTTACTGTTCATAGAATGAAGGTCGATGCTACTTGAGTATTGAGAGAATGAAGGTCGACGCTAGTTACTGTTCACAGAATGAAGGTCGGTGCTAGTTTTTTTCTTCCACACACTAGGTCTGTGCACATATATCACTAAGGTTAGTGCTAGTGACCAATTTGGTCTGTGCACATCATACTAAGGTCGATGCTAGTGACCAATATGGTCTATGCACATCTTTGCTTCATCGTCCAAAGTCGGTGCACCGTTTGGCCCATGCATGTTGCAGGGTCGGTGCATGTTTTCCTCTTTCACGCAAAGTCTGTGCACATGAGTCTCCAGGGTCGGTGCAATTTTTGCTTTGATGTTCAAAGTCTGTGCATATTATCATGATAGTCATTGTAAGGTCTGTGCTCGTTTGAAAATGACATTGGTAGGTCGGTGCATGCGATGCTATCTAGGTCTAAGCACATGTGAGTCTCGACACATGTAGTCTTGCCAGGTCTGCACATGCATTATCTAGTGTTATTAAAGTCTGTGCATCATTGTCTTTTCACCAAGGCATTTGCAGAACATTCATGTTTCAAGTCCATGCACATACAAAGTCTGTGCATGTTTGCATACACCATTACAACGTCTGTGCATCCTTCATGTCAGGTTCACTTGTGCATCATTAAGGCTGGCATCTTCATTTGTTCCTGTTCTCATTCATCACCTTAATGCATATGCATCATTTTATATGGCTCTGATTTGAATGTCTGACTAATGTGAAGTTGACCAAGCTTGCATTAGATGTTGTTAACAAAGTGATTGATGAAATGCTTGAGTAAACATTTAGGCAGCAGTAGTAGAGATACAAGTTGGAGGAGCAAAAGCCATTAAGCCACTGAGGTTGGCATTTCAGCAAGCATCATAATGACAACAGCAATAATCAATGGCCAACGTGGATACTCAAGACACGTGACCTCGAACCAAGTATTGGCACTCAATCCCAAGTTACCTAATGATGGGCACGTGATCCCAGATTGGCGCAAAAAGTCATGTCTACATGGCAGGGTCTCTGAGAGACCAATGATTAAGGAATATTCTCAACGCCATGTGGATTTATATTATTCGCTGTCTGCAAAATCTGATACCCTGTGCTGGAGATAAATAGATGGCATCGTCTCAGAAGAGAAGAAGTTGGCCGCCAACCGAAGAAGAGAGCCACCAAGAACAAAAGGAAGACAGAAGAAAAGAAAAGAGAAGGAAGAGAGTGAGAGGAGAGAAAAGGATCGAGAGAAAAGGAAAGAGCTCGTGTGTGTGAAGATCCCATCTGAGAATAGAGCGTCTCAGGAAGAGAAGAAAAGAGTGAGAAGAAGGAGTGATCCAGCCAAGCCTTTAATTGAAGATCTAGTTGAAGATTGGTCTCGTGGATCAAATCCAGAGCCAACCTGCTCCTTAGAGATACAGTTTATTGTTTCCATTTTACCTTTTTTGTTTGTTATCGTTTCATTACTTTGGCATTCTTCTGATACACTGTTCAGGGATTGGGGCTCCTCTTGGGTGTTCAGGAGAAGGGAGACTTAGGTCTCCGGTTGTGAGTGACTGGGTGTCACTCACGGTTTCTCTCTGTGGATTCAGAGGAAGAGAGGATCTAGTCCTCTACGTTTTGGTGAGCAGTGGGTTGCTGCCCATATCCCTTCTACGGTAGCAGAAGAAGGGAGATTTATCTCCGGTTCCCCTCTGGTTTGGAGGAAGGGAGGATTGGTCCTCCGGTTGTGGGCAACTAGGTGTTGCTCACGGTTCCTTCTGCGGTTGCAGGAGAAGGGAGAGTTGGACTCTCCGGTCACTGCGGTAGTAGTGGGTGCTGATCCTATGGGTTGCAGGATCAGTGTTGAGGGATTTGTCTCCCTCAGTTCAAGCTGTTTGGCAGCGTCTGTTGCAGACTGAGTCGGCGTCTTGCTTTGACAAGGGAATCCTCACTCGGGTTGAGTGAGGGGTGGATGTAGGCAGACTGGTGTTTGGCCAAACCACCTAAAAATCTTGTGTACTGTGGTTTGACTTGTGCGTCTGTTCCATTTCTTCTACCTCCTTCACAGGGCAATTTGTTCCGTTGTCTAGCACGATGCGTTCTTGATCATATATGTTTGATCTGCTCCTACCGAAGGTGTTTCTGAGTTGAATACATGAGATAGAGTCAGTGGGTTGCACAGCAGTAGTCCTTAGTTCTAGTCACTATCTTGCTGCTCTTGGTTTTCACACAGAGTTTGATGCTTGCTAAGTGTTCGAGTGTGAACCTCAAAAGAATATCTACTTTGCTGAGCCTCCTAGCGTTATTTTCGCTCGAGTCCATCTAAGATAGTTTTAATCGAAGTATTTTTTAAATGGGGATTCATTCACCCCCCCCCCCCTCTGAATCTCAGACTTGCACCCATATATTCCAACAAGTGGTATCAGAGCGGGTTATTGCCTCATTGGATCCAACGATCCGCAGTAGATCCTGCAGTCTCTTTGGTGCATTTCTGAGTGTGTTTAGTCTGTTGCATTGAATTATCTGTTGATTCACTTTTATGGCTTATCCACTCATTTTCAACTCCTGCAACTTTGGTTCATGGCTTAATAGCATGCATAGCTATGTTAGAACAACAGATCCTCATATATGGAAGGTAATTTCATGTGGTCCAAAAAAATTACCTAAAGATAAATTTAAGTGGACTGAAAAACATAGATCAAAGAATGATATTAATTTGAAGGCATTAAATTTAATGAAGGCAGCTGTTGATATTTCTATCCTTCCATGTATTTATGAATGCAGATCTGCCAAGGACATATTAAACAAACTGAAGAATGCCAGCCGTGAAAAGGAAAACCCAAAATGCATGATGGCTGAAGGGAGCAATGAAAGCGAGGATAAAGAAGAGGTAAACAACCCTTTCGCTAGCTTTACTTTAGAGGACTGGGAAGAAGCATATGCTAACTTGCTAGAATCTTTTGAAAAACTAAGAAAGAAGAATAAAACCCTTAAAAAGAAGTTAAACAACCTTGAGAATGCTAACTCTGCTGGTGAGGACAAAGAAATTCTGAAAATAGAAAATGAGATATTCAGAAGACAATTAACAAATTTTGATGCTATTACTTCAGAATTGGAATATTTGAAATCTGAGAATGAAAAACTCAAAAATTAGTCTAAGGAATCCAAACATAAATTAATGAATCTTGAAAGTGAAAATAGATTGATGTCTAAAAAACTGGAGGCTGATAGAGTAATAAATTTAGAGATTCAGAAAAATCTCGACAAACTTCAATCTGAAAAACAACAAGAAATGTTTGATGAATGTCAGTCTTCCTTAGATGATTGGGTGTTTGATGATGAACTCCAAGAGCAAAACTGTAAACTGAAAGAGGAAATTAACAAGCTGAAACACCTAAACACAGCTCTGTCTGAGAGGCTAATCACTTTTGAAAAAGGGAAGAGTGTGAGACTGGATAGCTCTGATGAGTTGCTGTGTAGCAACCCTAATAAATGAATAATTGAAATAAATTAAAACATATATATTACAGAAGTAATATATATAAAAGGAATAGGGTTAATTGGACGAAATAAAACTAAATTAAAATAACGCCTCTTATTAGGGCGTTAATTCAAAAAGAAACGCCTCTATCAAAGGCGTGACTAAAGAAAGGACGCCCACACGTGCGGTCGTCAACTCTCACGACCAAATAGGCAAGTAAAAGAAACGCCCATATATGGGGCGTGTTTCAAAAACAAGGAACGCCCTTATCCAAGACGTTTCTTAAGAAACGACCTGAACTAGGTCGTTAAATAAAGAATCGACGCCCTTACCTAAGGCGTTAATTAAAGAATACACGCCCTGACCAAAGGCGTTAATTCAGTTCGTGACTCGTTCGAACCCAGAGCTTATCCAGGGAAAGATTAACCTAATCTAGTAAGTGTCTATTAGAGTAAGGACTCTATTGGGGATATGTTACCCTCAATCAAACACTACTTTTAATAGGACTTCCATAACCCTATAAATAATCTACTGCTCGAACCCGTGAACGCTATTTGGCGTTCGAGTTCTCTGAAGGTAATTACAGAGCAATAGCTCTTCCTTCCCTCTGTCCCTTTTTGATTTGGTGGACGGTCATTAATTCGACTTCTTCCTTCTTCCAGGTTGAAGAAGCATTGGGGTTGTGAAGAACAAAGGTAATAATCTTTCCTTTACCTTCGGTCAGGTATTATGAAGAAAATATTAATGTTTCTTCGTATTTCTCTGTAGGAAGTTCAGTCGAAAGGGGTTCATCAGTTGAACATAAAGACTTCTTCCTGCTGATACGGCTGAAGTTATTGGTTGCTGTTTAAGCAACAGAGTTTTCTCCCTTCTTCATATCAATCTGCAAATCGTCATCTCCAAATCAACTCTTAAAGGTAGGTTTTCTCAAGTTATTGTAGCCCAAATGAAATTAATGCAAGATATATATATATAAGCATGTCATGCATACAGTTATTATAGTTTCCATTCGTTTTCTGCAATATTTTGAAAGAGACGCCCCTGTCAAGGGCGCTAATTCACATAAAACGACTTTTCCCAGGTCGTTAATTTCATGTTTAACGCCCCGTACTCAGGCGTTAATTTCTTTAAACCGTTAATCACCCATCTTAAGAATTGATTATCTATGAAATCATGATTATAAAATAATGCATGATCCTCTGTCTTCAACCTGCTAACTTTACTGTCATGATATTACATTCGTTCCTCTGTTATCCTGAAATTGTTACTGTCCTTAAAGTTTCTGAAGGAACTTGAATTAACGACTTGGACAAAGTCGTTTTCCACATATTAACGCCCCCTCATAGGGCGTGAATCTGAAAGGTAACGCCCCTTCCTAGGGCGTGTATCGGTTAAAATCCTGAAATTTATATATTCTGAAAAATAGAATTAAATAGTAACGCCCCTGCCCAGGGCGCGTTTTTGATAATTCCTAAAAATTAATTGTATTCTGTCAAATATGTAAACAATAAGACGCCTTCTGGTGTAGTCGTCGGATCTTGAAGAAACGACCCTGACCAAGGCGTGTTTTAGACAATTCATGAAATTATTGATATTCTGTCAAATATATAAATAAGGAGACGCCTGCTACTGTAGTCGTCAACTGTTGAAGAAACGCCCATTCTCAAGGCGCTTTTTAGATAAATTATTGAATTATTGAAAATTCTGCAAAACGGACCATATGTAAACGCCCTTCTGTTAGGCGTTAATTACTTGAGAAACGACTTGACCTAAGTCGTTATTTTACTATAAACTATTTTTAACCCATTACTGTTAAACGATTGTTTCAATATATATTTATATACATATATCGGCACTATTCTCCACTCCGTGAGTATGGTCCCACTTTTCACGTTGATTTATCGATCACACTCAACTCTCATTGACATACAAGCTCTCCATTGGACATTCCGTTCCTTTGGACTAGCGAGTTAGTCATAGAGACCTCCGTAAGACTCCTCGTAGCCTTGGATTCCCTCAAGGCCGACTGAGCTGGTTGTACCGTAAAAACCCATTACACCATTGATGCCATGTCACTCTAAAGAAACATGGGATACCGGCCCTTATGATTATACAAAGAGTATATCATAAGAAATTCTTAATGGGATGATGACATCATGCCATATCATGCCATTCTTGTAAACCTCAATTCTATGATAAGAATGAGGGTATCTTACCTTTGATATATTGTTCATGTGGACCTCAATTCTATATAAAGAATGTCCATACTGATTTGTCATGGTACCCAAGTTAAGGGAATCATGTTCTACCTAGTTTTATCGATATCGTGATTATACCGTTATTATCGCCATTCTATGTCCTTTGTCATATTTTGGACTCTATTCTATCAAAGTTGTCATACGGGTCTACAAGTATGATTATTGAAATTCTATGTTGGCTATAAACAAGAGTGGATGTCAAAACACATGATAAATGCCTGCGCATATAGGGCCCGATCTGGTCCTGGGAGGAGCACCCGAAAGTACTTGTGCCCATGGGAGTTAAAATGATAAGGTATCTGGCATTATACCGAGTACTTGACTTGCTCGATTGGACATTCCACACACATCTTGTACTTGAATCGTACTTGACTTTACATGAAATGCGTGGCCCGAAAGAGGGTAATTTACTTGCTTGATACATGATAGCCAAAGTTCTTGACATGACTTGTTAAACGTGCTTGCTTGAATACCTTGAATATACTTGTCATCTTGTTGGAAGTTCATGATTAAGTTCATCTTATTTCTTTGATATTACATTCTCTCTATCTTGTCGTTTTATGCGAGCATGCATAGCTTTATTGCATTCATGAAAGATGTAATTACTTAAACCCCTTGCTAGTACTTGAGATATAATTTCTTACTGAGCGTTCGCTCATTCCGTTTGTCCCTTTGTACTTTTCAGGTAAGTCTGACGACGATGGAAGTCAATCGGATGGGAATTGTCAAGAGTGAAGAGATAGAGATTCTCCAAGTGTCATCTAGTCTTTTCTATAGTTTCTTGAGTCAAATATGTATTCTTTTCCTTTTTATTAAACAGAGTATTGGATTTGTAATAGTCTATCCATTATGAAATAAAGGATTGGGTTATCTTGCTATTTTGCGCATCTCTGTCTTTGTGTCGAATACACGACCACTCTGATTGACATGATTGATATAGACACGTCGCGCATCTCCGGGTTTCTTCCGCGCTCGGGGCGTGACAGTCTTTGTGGTATCAGAGCCTAAGGTATTCAATTCCTAGGAAACCCAAGTCCAAGGATAGGTTTCAAAACCTTTAATCAAGTGAGAGTGGGTAGAACCAAGGGTTAAATGATCAATGAGTCCTTTATAAGATCATAGTGATATACTACTAACATAGCTATTGTAATTGTAGGATAATGGCTATCGAACGTGCTCAATGGCGCAACATGCAGCGTACCCTTCAAGGGATGACCCAAGTGCTACAACAGGTAGCACAAGGTAGTGCTCCACGAGCTGGAAGCTTACACCAAGCATTCAAGAATATGAATCCCCCGAAGTTCATGGGATCGACCGATCCAGACGATGCCGAGCATTGGGTTCGGGAGATTGAACGTATATTCCGTGTTATGCAATGCACGGATCAGGACAAAGTCTTATTAGCTACTTTCCAGTTAGAAAAGGATGCTAGATGCTGGTGGGAGTCGATTGAAGCTACTATTGACCCAACTCAAGTTACATGGGGTGAATTCGTTGAATATTTCAACGCCAAATATTTCTCTGATAGGGTCCAGGAAAAGAAGGCCGCCGAATTTGCCGCATTAAAGCAAAGATCTTTATCGGTGGCTGATTATGAAACACAGTTCTCTAGACTGTCTAGATATGCTAAGCATTTAATTAGCACGGAAAAGATGAAAGCCCGTAGATTTCTTAATGGGCTTAGGCCCCACTACATTACTCAACTGGCGCCTATGGATATTCAAGTTTATACTGAAATAGTGCGCCGAGCTCAGTTGCTTGAAGATGCCACGGAACTATCTGATAGGATCCGTGGGAAAGATAAAAAGGAGCAAGTCACAAGTTCGGGTTCTTTTAAACCCAACTTTAAGAAGAGGCCCAATAATGGAGGTTCTTCCTCTCAAGATCAGAAGTTCAAGAAATCCAAGCCTTTCTCTATCACCACTACACCTTCAAACGTAGTATGCAAGCATTGTGACAAGGCTGGTCACAAAACAGAAGAATGCTGGAGGAAATTAGGAGCATGTCTCCGTTGTGGGAGTCGTGAACATCGGATTCCCGATTGTCCATTAATGAATGACCAAGACGGTGAGGGTAAACGCCCAGTGACAAGGAACACGCGTCTTCATGCAATCCAAGAGACCGAACCAGAAGAAGAAGGCGGATTGGTGGAAGGTACATTAAAAATTTGTTCCAAATATGCACATGTCTTATTTGATACGGGTGCATCGCATTCCTTTATTTCCAAGAAGTTTGCTGACCCATTACCTCTAGAACCAGAATGGATGAAGTTAATATTGTCTACTCCTCTCGGAAACGAGACGGATATCACACATCATTACCAAAACTGTGAGGTATTGGTTCGAGGAAAGAATTTTCCTATTGATCTTATCTGCTTAGATCTAAAAGAGTATGATGTTATACTAGGAGCAGATTGGTTATCCAAATACCAGGCAACGGTTGATTGCCGTGATAGCAAGATTGTTTTCAAGGAATTTCCGGAACTGACTTATACTAGTCCTAAGAGTCGAAGCAAATCCCCTCTTATTTCGGCTCTTCGAGCAAGCAAGCTCGTCAAGAAAGGATGTATATCCTTCCTTGCTTTTGTCACTATTAAAGAAGCTAAAGAAACCAAGATAGAGGACATTCAGGTAGTGCGAGAATTTCCAGACGTATTTTCGGAAGATTTGCCAGGATTACCCCCTCAAAGAGATGTGGCCTTCACCATTGACTTAGTCCCTGGTGCTGGTCCTGTTTCAAAGGCACCCTATAGAATGTCCCCTGCAGAACTAAAAGAATTGAAGAAGCAATTGATGGAATTGATTCAAAAAGGGTTCATTAGACCAAGTACTTCCCCGTGGGGAGCCCCAGTCCTATTTGTAAGGAAGAAGGATGGATCCATGAGATTGTGTATCGACTATCGACAGTTGAATCATCTTACTATCAAGAACAAGTATCCACTGCCGAGAATCGATGAATTATTTGATCAGATTTCTGGATCCAAACATTTCTCCAAGATTGATCTCAGGTCTGGTTATCATCAATTGAGGATTAAAGACGAAGATATTCATAAAACTACGTTCAGAAGCAGGTATGGCCACTATGAATTTGTTGTTATGCCTTTTGGACTAACAAATGCCCCTGCTGCCTTTATGCAGTTGATGAATAGCATATTCAGGCCTTATCTAGATCAATTTGTGGTGGTTTTCATTGATGATATATTGATATATTCCAAGACTAAGGAAGAACATGAAGAGCATTTGAGGATTTCATTACAAATCTTGAGGACAAATCAATTATATGCTAAGCTCAGCAAATGCGAATTCTGGCTTGAAGAAGTGGCTTTTCTCGGACATGTGATATCCAAGGATGGATTATCTGTAGATCCGTCAAAGGTTGAAGCAGTTAGGAAATGGGAAAGACCAACCAATGCTAGCGAGATCAGAAGTTTCTTAGGCCTTGCAGGCTATTACAGGCGATTCATCAAAGACTTCTCAACAATCGCCGTGCCACTTACAAGGTTAACTCGTAAGGAGATCCGATATGAATGGAGTGAGGAATGTGAAAGAAGTTTCCAAACTCTCAAGGATCATCTCACTACAGCTCCGGTCTTAGCTCTACTGATAGAAGAAGAGAAATTCGAGGTCTACACTGATGCTTCTGGCATTGGCCTCGGATGTGTCCTAATGCAACAAGGAAAGGTCATAGCATACTCTTCACGTCAGCTGAAGAAGCATGAGGAGAATTACCCCGTCCATGACTTAGAACTGGCCGCGGTAGTATTTGCCCTAAAGATATGGAGACACTACTTATATGGATCACAGTTTACTGTATACTCCGATCACAAAAGTCTCAAATATCTATTTTCCTAAAAGGAGCTAAACATGAGACAAAGACGCTGGCTAGAATATCTCAAGGACTTCGACTTCAATATGCAATACCATCCCGAAAAGGGTAATTATGTTGCTGACGCCCTTAGTCGAAAGCCGAGAGCAATGATAGCAAATTGTATGATGCAATAATGGAGGTTACTTGAACAATTCTCCGAGCTCAATATAAGCTTGGACACAGAATCCAAAATTGTCACACTATCTCATGTAAGCATACAGTCAGATTTGTTATCTGAGATACAAACACTTCAGGATGATGATCCTATATTAGTAGAAATCAAAGGCAGATTAGAAGGACAATCTGATTTTCAACTAACTTCTGATGGAAGATTATCGTTCAAAGATAGAACTTGTATACCCGATTGTCCGGAATTAAAGAAGAAGATCTTAGATGAAGCTCACAGATCAAGATACACTATTCATCCAGGATCAACCAAAATGTACCAAGATGTAAAGAGGAACTTTTGGTGGCCTAATATGAAAAGAGAAATAGCGGACTATGTATCACGCTGTCTCACATGCCAACAGGTCAAGGCGGAACACCAGAAGCCTGCGGGAAAACTACATCCTCTAGATATTCCTAAGTGGAAATGGGAGGATATTGGTATGGACTTCATCATGGGTTTGTCTAAATCTAAAGGAGGACATGATGGAATCTGGGTTATCATTGACCGATTGACTAAATCGGCACATTTCTTGCCAATCAAAAGCCGATGGTCAATTGATGCGCTAGCTGCACTATACATCAAAGAAATAGTCAGGATACATGGAATTCCTGTCTCAATCGTGTCTGATAGAGATCCCCGTTTTACTTCTCATTTTTGGAAGGGATTACAACATTCGTTGGGAACAAGGCTCAACTTTAGTACTGCTTTTCACCCACAAACGGATGGTCAGACCGAGCGAACTAATCAAGTTGTTGAAGATATGCTGAGAGCATGCATCATTGACTTTGGAGGAAGCTGGCATGACCACTTGCCTTTAGTTGAATTTGCATATAACAACAGCTATCAAGCTAGTATCCAGATGGCACCTTTTGAAGCATTATATGGAAGGAGTTGCCGATCACCCTTATGCTGGAACGAAGTTGGAGAAAAATAACTATTAGGTCCAGACATGGTAAGGGATACAACTGAGAAGATACAGGTAATCAGAGAAAGATTACAAGTTGCTCAGACAAGGCAAAAGGCTTATGCTGATACCAGGAGAAGAGATCTTGAATTCCAGGTTGGAGATCATGTATTTCTTAAAATATCCCCTGGACGTGGCATACGAAGATTTGGTGTTAAGGGCAAGCTTACGCCAAGATTCATCGGACCATTTGAGGTACTCGAAAGAGTTGGCGAGGTTGCTTATCGCATCGCGTTGCCTCCTCAGTTGTCCGAGGTACACAATGTATTTCACATATCTATGTTGAAGAAGTATGTGCACGATCCGTCACATATTATTGAGCATGGAGATCTGGTGATCCAGAAAGATCTCACATATGAACAGTGGCCTTTAAAGATATTAGATCGAGAAATACGAGCTCTAAGGAATAAGGTTATTCCCATGCTCAAGGTGCAATGGAATAAGAATCCCGAACGCGAAGCGACATGGGAGACCGAAGAATCTATGAAGAAACGATTTCCCGAGTTATTCTAAGAGGTATATGTTCTATGCTCTCCACATGTATAATTATATATATATTGAATTTGGGGACCAAATTCTTTTTAAGTGGGGGAGGGTGTAGCAACCCTAATAAATGAATAATTGAAATAAATTAAAACATATATATTACAGAAGTAATATATATAAAAGGAATAGGGTTAATTGGACGAAATAAAACTAAATTAAAATAACGCCTCTTATTAGGGCGTTAATTCAAAAAGAAACGCCTCTATCAAAGGCGTGACTAAAGAAAGGACGCCCACACGTGCGGTCGTCAACTCTCACGACCAAATAGGCAAGTAAAAGAAACGCCCATATATGGGGCGTGTTTCAAAAACAAGGAACGCCCTTATCCAAGACGTTTCTTAAGAAACGACCTGAACTAGGTCGTTAATTAAAGAATCGACGCCCTTACCTAAGGCGTTAATTAAAGAATACACGCCCTGACCAAAGGCGTTAATTCAGTTCGTGACTCGTTCGAACCCAGAGCTTATCCAGGGAAAGATTAACCTAATCTAGTAAGTGTCTATTAGAGTAAGGACTCTATTGGGGATATGTTACCCTCAATCAAACACTACTTTTAATAGGACTTCCATAACCCTATAAATAATCTACTGCTCGAACCCGTGAACGCTATTTGGCGTTCGAGTTCTCTGAAGGTAATTACAGAGCAATAGCTCTTCCTTCCCTCTGTCCCTTTTTGATTTGGTGGACGGTCATTAATTCGACTTCTTCCTTCTTCCAGGTTGAAGAAGCATTGGGGTTGTGAAGAACAAAGGTAATAATCTTTCCTTTACCTTCGGTCAGGTATTATGAAGAAAATATTAATGTTTCTTCGTATTTCTCTGTAGGAAGTTCAGTCGAAAGGGGTTCATCAGTTGAACATAAAGACTTCTTCCTGCTGATACGGCTGAAGTTATTGGTTGCTGTTTAAGCAACAGAGTTTTCTCCCTTCTTCATATCAATCTGCAAATCGTCATCTCCAAATCAACTCTTAAAGGTAGGTTTTCTCAAGTTATTGTAGCCCAAATGAAATTAATGCAAGATATATATATATAAGCATGTCATGCATATAGTTATTATAGTTTCCATTCGTTTTCTGCAATATTTTGAAAGAGACGCCCCTGTCAAGGGCGCTAATTCACATAAAACGACTTTTCCCAGGTCGTTAATTTCATGTTTAACGCCCCGTACTCAGGCGTTAATTTCTTTAAACCGTTAATCACCCATCTTAAGAATTGATTATCTATGAAATCATGATTATAAAATAATGCATGATCCTCTGTCTTCAACCTGCTAACTTTACTGTCATGATATTACATTCGTTCCTCTGTTATCCTGAAATTGTTACTGTCCTTAAAGTTTCTGAAGGAACTTGAATTAACGACTTGGACAAAGTCGTTTTCCACATATTAACGCCCCCTCATAGGGCGTGAATCTGAAAGGTAACGCCCCTTCCTAGGGCGTGTATCGGTTAAAATCCTGAAATTTATATATTCTGAAAAATAGAATTAAATAGTAACGCCCCTGCCCAGGGCGCGTTTTTGATAATTCCTAAAAATTAATTGTATTCTGTCAAATATGTAAACAATAAGACGCCTTCTGGTGTAGTCGTCAGATCTTGAAGAAACGACCCTGACCAAGGCGTGTTTTAGACAATTCATGAAATTATTGATATTCTATCAAATATATAAATAAGGAGACGCCTGCTACTGTAGTCGTCAACTGTTGAAGAAATGCCCCTTCTCAAGGCGCTTTTTAGATAAATTATTGAATTATTGAAAATTCTGCAAAATGGACCATATGTAAACGCCCTTCTGTTAGGCGTTAATTACTTGAGAAACGACTTGACCTAAGTTGTTATTTTACTATAAACTGTTTTTAACCCGTTACTGTTAAACGATTGTTTCAATATATATTTATATACATATATCGGCACTATTCTCCACTCCGTGAGTATGGTCCCACTTTTCACGTTGATTTATCGATCACACTCAACTCTCATTGACATACAAGCTCTCCATTGGACATTCCGTTCCTTTGGACTAGCGAGTTAGTCATAGAGACCTCCGTAAGACTCCTCGTAGCCTTGGATTCCCTCAAGGCCGACTGAGCTGGTTGTACCCTAAAAACCCATTACACCATTGATGCCATGTCACTCTAAAGAAACATGGGATACCGGCCCTTATGATTATACAAAGAGTATATCATAAGAAATTCTTAATGGGATGATGACATCATGCCATATCATGCCATTCTTGTAAACCTCAATTCTATGATAAGAATGAGGGTATCTTACCTTTGATATATTGTTCATGTGGACCTCAATTCTATATAAAGAATGTCCATACTGATTTGTCATGGTACCCAAGTTAAGGGAATCATGTTCTACCTAGTTTTATCGATATCGTGATTATACCGTTATTATCGCCATTCTATGTCCTTTGTCATATTTTGGACTCTATTCTATCAAAGTTGTCATACGGGTCTACAAGCTTGATTATTGAAATTCTATGTTGGCTATAAACAAGAGTGGATGTCAAAACACATGATAAATGCCTGCGCATATAGGGCCCGATCTGGTCCTGGGAGGAGCACCCGAAAGTACTTGTGCCCATGGGAGTTAAAATGATAAGGTATCTGGCATTATACCGAGTACTTGACTTGCTCGATTGGACATTCCACACACATCTTGTACTTGAATCGTACTTGACTTTACATGAAATGCGTGGCCCGAAAGAGAGTAATTTACTTGCTTGATACATGATAGCCAAAGTTCTTGACATGACTTGTTAAACGTGCTTGCTTGAATACCTTGAATATACTTGTCATCTTGTTGGAAGTTCATGATTAAGTTCATCTTATTTCTTTGATATTACATTCTCTCTATCTTGTCGTTTTATGCGAGCATGCATAGCTTTATTGCATTCATGAAAGATGTAATTACTTAAACCCCTTGCTAGTACTTGAGATATAATTTCCTACTGAGCGTTCGCTCATTCCGTTTGTCCCTTTGTACTTTTCAGGTAAGTCCGACGACGATGGAAGTCAATCGGATGGGAATTGTCAAGAGTGAAGAGATAGAGATTCTCCAAGTGTCATCTAGTCTTTTCTATAGTTTCTTGAGTCAAATATGTATTCTTTTCCTTTTTATTAAACAGAGTATTGGAGTTGTAATAGTCTATCCATTATGAAATAAAGGATTGGGTTATCTTGCTATTTTGCGCATCTCTGTCATTGTGTCGAATACACGACCACTCTGATTGACATGATTGATATAGACACGTCGCGCATCTCCGGGTTTCTTCCGCGCTCGGGGCGTGACATGCTGAATACTGAACAAGAAATTGCTAACCTAAGGACCATCAATCAGATGTTAAACGAAAAGGCTGTGTGCTATGAAGATAAAATTGATAACTATGAGCTTCATGTTTCCAAACTACAATCTGAGATTTCAAGTTTGAATGAATCTTTGGCTAAATTTGTGAGTGGAAAAGATAATTTGGATAAGCTCCTTGGCAGCAAAATTAATTTCCAATGTGAGGGTCTGGGTTTTAACCCAACTAATAAAAAGGGCTTTGAAAGTAAGCTTCACACATCATTTGTGTGTAGTTCTGAGCCAACTAGGACATCCAGTGCACCTATCTTCAAATTCAGTGCTCAGAAAAACCAAAAATCCACTGTCAATCCCAAAACTGTAGAACAAACTCAAACAATGACAAAGAATGAAAATCCACAGAAAAAGAACAAAAACAGTCCTGCTGGCACAAAGAATGCTGCACACAAGTCACATGCACCTCCACACATTCATGCAAAGAAAACTTCATGTCATTATTGTGGAAAAATTGGTCATGTGATGCACAACTGTTATATCCTGAAATCTGATGAATTGAATTTTAATAATGGGATGAAGAAAATAAAAAATTCAGGAAATACACATGTGCACATTACTAAAAGTTCATTCAAGAATCAGTTTGCCCAGAAGAGACAACTCAAATGTTTTCATTGTGGTAGATCCGGTCATGCAATGCATGACTGTTGGTTTGTGAAAGAGAATGGGTGTAAGGTTTTTAGGAGGAACATTGTTCCTAGAACTGCTCCAAGGAGACCTTATTGCAATGCATGTGGTAAGTCCGGCCATACAATTGAGCACTGTTGGCATGCCCAGGGAAGAAATGTACATCCCATATTTGTTGGACTTCATGCTAAAGGGAAAGTGGTTGGTGGAAGTAATTCTATTTTTAAAGGAAAATCTTTTACATGCTTTAACTGTGGAAAGCCAGGCCACAGAGCTACCGACTGTTGTCTATCTAGCAATGAAAAGATAAATTTTCATGTTAATAACAGGAACAATCATATTTACTCACACCAACTACATGTGCATGCTAACACATATAAGAAGAACATGAAATCTGTTATTTTTTGTCATTATTGTGGGCAAGATGGGCATTCTATGAATAATTGTTCTTTGATGATATTTGATGATTCAAAAGCCCAAAGGTTGTGGAAAGCACCCATAAGAGGTGCTATTAACCATGTAGGACCCAAGAACTCTTGGGTACATAAATCTGTAAAATAAGAATCTATTTTACAGGAGTGCCTTGGGAGCTGGAGAATAAAAGGGATTCAATAAGCCAAGGCACCTGAATATGGTAAAACCCCATCTTTGTGCTTGATAGGTTTGATCCTTTAAATTTTAAATAATCTCATTCAACTTGCTGCACCTTATGAGTCATGTATGATGTTTATGTTTGCATCTAATATCTACAATGTCTTTCATAAGTCTCAATGCATATGATTGAGTTATCTGGGCATATATGAGATTGAAAAAGAATTGAATATCATTCACTGAAAATTAGAATTGTCTATATTTGATGCATACATGTTCCAATTGCATTTGTTTGATATTTGTCATAATGGAAAGTCACTAAAAATAAATTACATTTTTGAAAAATCTAAATGGCTGGAATTTGATGCCTAGATATTGTCTCTTGCATAAAATGTTCATCTGCATACGTGACATGCACACATATTCACATCTGCATTTGTTTAGCATAATGTCAACGCTAGATACACATAGGACTGCAACTGCATTACCCAGTGGTATATCAAATGGTAATTGCCCAAGGGCAGATAAAATCTGCCTGGAAGCTCTGACCATGTGTGAGGTGGTCCTTTGGACCTCAATTCTCCACCTGATACCAAGGGTCATAAGTTCATTTAAAGCAGTCTAGATTATTCATGAGCATAATTCATTAAACTCCTTACAAAATGTTCATTGCATATATTGCACTCAGAACTTAGTCATTTAATGCATAAAGTCAGGGGGAGTTTGTCAAGATAACTATTGTGCCTCATGGATAGCTGGTCAGATTAATTCCCTGCATGGTTGTCATGTCACATATAGTGGTTCAAGGCATTTAGATAGGGAAAACTCACAAATGTTCATCATTCCTGCTAACAATGACAATTCTTCTACAGGCATACATACTTCATTGCATATCATCCATACAGAAAATGTCAAAAAAAGGAATTGATTCAGTGCATTTAGTCAGGGGAGCATTTAAGTCAAACAGTTGATCTGCATGGCTATTTCCTCCTTGCCTAGCCATATCCTTGCTCATTCGGCTGACTCTGCTCATCCTACTACATACATCAATTTGCATCACATCCCTCTAATTGCTCCGAATTCACTTGAACTGACACTCTCCATTGATTACTGTTTCTGCACTTGCTGAAAGGAAGCTTCACTTGAAAACTCTGGATTGTCTTGAAACACTTTGTTCTAATCCTCTGTGAAGCCTGACCATCTTTGCTACATGCATAAACTTCAAAGTGTTCTCACATTTGACGCATGTTCTTGTTGGTATCAAGCTTCCTTGACCTGGAAATTGAAGAGATTTTAATCTGCATATCATGACCATAAATATGAAAATCTTGTCTATAAGGAATCTTCTATTATACATGATTATGAATGTCTAAAAGATTGAGTTGATTTAAGTTTAATGTATTCCATGAGTTTGGATTTGAATAACTTGAAAATATCTGAGTCAGCTTTAATAAACCCTAACCAACACTTTCATGTTGTGTCATTCTGACTTTTCTAAAATCTGAAAACTTTGTATTTAGGATTTTCCGTGGTTGAGTTGCATGAAGTAAGTATTGTTTGTAAACATATGTAAATCTGAAAAATTGTCTAAGGGTCAAGTTTATCAGAGCAATGATTGTGGCCACCGAGAAACCATGTCCAAAGGACTGTGTCATGAAGAGCCATAGTTAACTCTGCTTAAAAATTGATTGAAAATTGGCAGAGCAATGGCTTGCACACTGAGAAACACATCTCACTCATCAAAGAAATGAGCTGAGGTGTCATTGATTAACTCTGTTCATGGTGAAGCATGACGGTCAGTCATTCCAAGTGCTTACGGATATTGGCGTCTAAACAACGTATATCCTCTAGTTACAAGGTATGTACTGAACTAGATTGCTCTCAAAATTCTTACATGAAGATTGCTGTTGTTCAAAAGATATATCTGAAAATTGTTTACAAAATGAATCTCTAAAACAACCTTTGACAAAAATCAAATGTTTTTTTCATGTCTATTTACTCTCAATACTATTGATTGTAACTCCTAAAGGAGTCCTTGAACTTAAGTGAGTAAGATGAAGGAAGGTTAAACTAGATGTTAATGTGAGGGCTTGGTTCGTTCTTATTAAAACTCGATTCTAGATATGAGTATAGATCTTTTTACAAACATCATATACATCATTTTTAAACCAGCTTGGTGAAAAAAGATGTATTCATGAGCCTTTATAATAGAAGACTTTGGATTTATGAACTTGATATCCCATTGAAAACCCCTCTTAATCCTTTGAAAATCTAGCTGAAATTCGTATGCTCAGTTCTCTATTTCTACTGAAATCCTTGAACTCAGCTTGCTTGCTCTGCTATATGTTTCCACTACACATTATATTCATATATCAGAATTGTGTTTGGATGCCCCTGTGTTTTTGCTGAGAGTTCTTAAGAGATCTTTATTGAACTCAGCTTGCTTGCTCATGCTCAGTTTACTGTGTCTTCCTTTTTGATGACGACAAAGGGGGAGAAGTATCATTGAGTCTGTCTGCATCTGCATTAAGTTTCCACTGAGTCTGTATCCATTGAGTCTGTCTGCATCAATGTATGCATCTGTACTGCACCTTACTTATTTGGATGACTGTGTGACTCATAGTATTGCCATCATCAAAAAGGGGGAGATTGTTGTGCCCCTGTGGTTTTGATGATATCAACCACTATGAGTCATCTTGATCATTTCTTAATAGGAATAAGAACTCCTATGTTATACTTGCTTCGATAACCATGATTCTATTATGTATGCAAAGCATGTACATTCTGTAAAAATAGGCTCTAAAGAATGATCAAAAGGTGGATCAGTGAACAAAAGGAAAGAAAAGGAGAAACTAAGAATCTAGTCAGAAGTCAACAGTCAATAAGTCAAAGGTCAAGTGTCAAAGGTCAAGTGTCAAGTCAATGAAAAAATTAGAAAATCTGAAAGAGCAGGTTGATGTATCTGACTGTGCATAGACCAAGGTCCGAGCACATTTCAGCCAGTACAACACAAGGTCCGAGCAAATTTCAGCCAGCACAGCAGAAAGTCGTTGAACCCTTCGCAAGTGTAGAACAAATGCACATGAAGGTCGATGCTAGTTACTGTTCATAGAATGAAGGTCGATGCCACTTGAGTGTTGACAGACTGAAGGTCGACGCTAGTTACTGTTCACAGAATGAAGCTCGGTGCTAGTTTTTTTCTTCCACACACTAGGTCTGTGCACATATATCACAAAGGTCAGTGCTAGTGACCAATTTGGTCTGTGCATATCATACTAAGGTCGATGCTAGTGACCAATATGGTCTGTGCACATTGTAGATATATTTCTCCTCCCGTCCGTTCTTTAATGCTTTCCCATGTTCTATCTTACCACATCCAACATGGGAAATGAATGAAGACAGTGGGAAAGGGAGGAATAAAAACCTGTGATCGCCACCAAGGTGCCGAACGTGATGGACATGCCGTACCTTGGAAAGAGGGAGAGGCATTCGCCTGGGGTGCAGTGCTGCAAAGATGTACGGCTCAGTATGAACCGCCTATAATGATGGATGGTCTCATGACAGACCGTCTAAGAATGCTGCAGAGGATGCGGGATGAAGCACTCCTGATAGGTGAACGGTTCTATCACAACCGCAGGAAGAAGAAGGACGGTCACGGTTGCACCGCACGTATCCTTGAACGGATGGGAGAGAACCGCGCAAGACCACCACGCCAGAAGTTACAAAAGGGTCCAACCTCCACCCTTTTCGGCCGGCCAGAAAGGATGGGCCTCACGTTAGTGTACTACTGACCTGCAAAACAAAGTGTAGAACACCAAGAAAAACCCAAGTTAGAAACGTAGAGTGTAGCAAACGCTTGAATGAAGGGAAATGAACATAAGTATTTGAATGGGGGATACCTAGGGGGTTTTAAACCCCTAGGGCGTCAGAAAGCATGGGAGGGTGTGTGCATGACAGTGCAAACAATGAAAACGTAGGAGAATGGATGTGTAGAAACAAACATGCAATGAGAAGAAATGAGACCATCAAATGAAAAAAGACTCAAGACTAGGACTACTCCCTGAACCGGAGGCCTATATGGACATAGAAGGCCTCCCTCCTTGGTGCTTGCTCAAGAATTCAGTAGGGCTTCGCCGTCGACCAAAATCTCCCCCCCCCCCTCTTCAAACCCGGCCTCTGGGGTCTATTTATAGAGCACCTAAAGTCCTAGCTCGAAATTAGGGTTTAAAAGCATTTTCAGGTCGAGATTATCAAACAAAAGATGAAGATAATTCCATTATCTTTCATCTGGAAGAAACGGCACTCGAAAAGGTTGAGGATTCGCGGAGAAATCATCGGAAGAAGTTTGGGATAAATCCACGAAGAGAGAGAGAAAATCTGTTGAATCTTCAGCAATCGAGCAGATGAACGGTCTAACGATAGACCACACATCCATACGGGTGGCCCATTATGGGCCGTCCAACCTCGTCGGTGAAAATTCATCAATTCATAAAATAATCTAAATTATCCACTGAACCGGCCGAATAGTTTGCCGCTGGACTCTCATAAATGCATGGCTACGATGAGATCGTTTAAAGGTAGAGCGGCCAAAGAACAACCGTTCTAGCCTTGTCGGTGATAAATAGATTAATTGGATAATTATCTGAGAAAACCACCAAGCGTAGGACTCTGAGAGACGAGCGGCTATTATCCGTCCGTCCATCATATTGAACAGCTAGTGGAAGACCGCATAAATGCTTGTCGATGGAAATTCAGAAAATTAACCAAAATTTCCATGAATGTATGGACGGCCCACAGACAACCGCACACTGATTGAGCGGCCAGGGATGAACCGTACATGTACATGGGCGCTAGAAACTCATAGAAAAGCTCAATCAACCAAAACCAAGGCCCATTAAGCCCAGAATTGAAACAAACCTAGCCAGGGAGGGAGGCTACCCATAAAACTGGCCCAGAACGTGCCTGAAAACAGCCCCAACGAGTGATGGACAACTCGAGGCATCAACAAATGGGAGTAAGGGGAACGATTCAACTCATCAGCAAAAAATGGGTGTCAACAGATGCCCCTCCTTAACGTCCTCTTTGCAGGGGAGCGAGCGGAGGTGAAGCGAAAGTGACATGGAACATGGAGATGAAGCGGAAATGCAGTAGTGTGGACCGGAAAGCGGGCGTTAAGGTAAAACGACACCCGTTTTTTACCAACAAGCGACAGGAATTTTCAGGAAAACTCTGAACCAAACGTAAGGAATGATAAAACCAAAAGTGACACCAGTCTGGAGGAACTAAACTAAACGAAATGAAACAAATCGATAAGACCAACCTCATGGGGGACACAATCCCGGGGTCTAATGAGGAGGCCAAAAGCAGGCAGCAAAAGTAAAGGAAACAGGCTAAAGCTCCAGACGGGGACCTCTTAATCAACCAAACCAAGCGAACTGACCAAAGAGAACCTTTCAACTCAGAGTGGAACTAGTTCCTCTTACTCAAACACTGAACGCACAGCTAACCATCGCTGGTGGGACATTCTGCAGGCAAACTATGGGGCATGAATGCTCAAAAAGATGCGTATGATGCATGCTGGGCTAAAATAAAAGAAATCGTTAAAATAAATGCAAAGAAAGATTAAAATATAAATTACTCGAGAATAATATTGCTAAGCTGGGAAAATTAGAGTCAAGATACCATCCGCAACCACAGCGTGCAGGATAGAACCATCCTCCCCAGGCTTTCCCAACCTAACGGCCTATCCGAAGATTAAACACGTGAACCTGGATCATCATCATTTTTGTTAAAGGGGAACATCAGATCCTAGAACACACGGGTAACGAACTGGTTCTCGAGATAATATAACATAATACCATATAGTAATGCAATAAGGGTGATAAGGTTATAAGGCCGTACCTGACTTACCTATGCAGGTGAAACGACAAGTGAGAGTTTGATGCTGCACATGAGATTGTTAGCAAGATTTTCAATGATATCACAAAATAGCCAGAATTCATCAATTGAATATCAAGAAATAAGAGAAATATCATTTCTTCAAACATGCACGGTCAAGCACAAACCGCCCAAATAGAAGAACGGCTCGATATTAGCCATCTAAATACCTGGAATTCAAACCGACTTAATCAGCATACCGTTGGAGATGAACAGTTATATCCAAACCACTCAAATGAAGGACGGTCTATCATTAGACCGTATAACCTCTACAACTTTGAAAGGCTAAAACCCTTCACCTCCCTCCCTCCACCGTATCCAACGGTGGGAGGGAGGACGAAGGGAGGCAACCCAAACACAATGCCCACTCTCCCCTTGATCCCTCTCATTCTCAATCTCTCTCACTCTCCCATTCACTGATGAGGACCAAACACCAAGCTCAATGCCCCGCTATGGCTGGCGAGGAGGAAGAGATACTGCCACCGCCACCGGCAGATGCCGCAGTGGAGGTGCCCGCCGCGGCCGTGCTGGCCGCCGTTGTGGAGGAGGAGACAATGGCGGTAGCTGTGCCCGAACCTGAGTAAGAGGCCGCCGTGACCGGAGAAGAAGTGGAGGAAGGAGGAGATGCCACCGGCGGTGGCGGCGAGGGCTAAGCCGGCCCGTGACCCAGAGGTACCCCCCCCCCTTTTTAGCCATTTTTCTTTAATTTTAATGTATGCATATTAGTTCTAGGAGTTTTAGGGGGAATAGGGTGCTTAGAGAGCCGGTCCGGTGGCCCGTGGAGCGCCATCGCCGGCGGGGGAAGCCCTCACCGTCGTCAGCGAAGATGACAGTCGAGCGGTTCAAAACAGACCGTACAAACCATAACACACGGCTCACATAGAGCCGCCCAAAGCCCATACGGCCCAGGGGTGGCCGTACAACGCTAGAACCGAAACAAAGAAAGACGGTGAGAGGTTCACCGTACAAACGATGAACGGACCACATTGGTCCGTTCATCACCTTGCCAGCCCAGAACAATACGGTCCTCATCAGACCGCCCTGCCTCCAAACGGCTCAGGAGTGGCCGCCTAAATCCAAAAAACCAGGGAAAGAACGGTGAATGATAAACCGTTCTACATAAGGACGGCCAATACTGGCCCGTTCAAAACAAGGAACCTCAGGACTGGAACGGCCCATATGAAACCGTTTAGGAGGAAGAGTGGTCCAAAGGAGACCGTCCTTCTGACAGAGAGTTGAGCTTTGATTGTTTTTATTTATTTATGAAATAAAATGCCTAAATAAATTACTAAATGCATTAAAATGAATGAATGAAATGCAGGGAAAGCGCAAGACCCGCACCTCGTGGCTGCAAGTCTGAGCGGTGTACTTGGCACTGCCAGACTTTCAGCGGGAGCGGTTGGCTGCCATGGGGTTCGCCCCGTTTCTGAGCATTGAGGTGTGTCGGTTCGACACGGCTCTGCTCTACGCCTTGCACGACCGCTGGGACCCAGTGAGTCATACGTTCCTCTTCCCGTGGGGGCATATGGTCCCCACATTGGAGGACGTGGCCAGACTCACTGGCCTTTGAGTGCACGGGCTACCAGTTAGCGGGACCACTTTTCACGATTACCGGGCGATGGCTCGGGGGCTGCTGGGCTTAGAGCTACGGCGCCCCGAGAGGCAGTCGACCCTCCTACCCCGGGCTAGTCTCCAGGACAGCCTGGGATTACGACGGGCGGGAGTTGCAGTTGGTGAGCGGCCGGAGGAGCACCTGCAGCGGCTGGTGGAGCTAGGGCGACCGAGGGTAGCTGCGGGGCCGAGAGCAGAGGCGGACAGAGTGCTACGGCGATTCCTGATGCTAATGTTTGGGCGACTCCTCTTCTCCACCAGGGCGGACGTGATGAGCTACCGATTCCTTCCTTTCCTCGAGGAGCTCAGCCACATAGGCGACTACGTGTGGGGAGCAGCAGTCCTCGCATTCTTGTTTGACACGCTGAGTTCGACGGCCCGTCGGACGATGCTCGGGGGCTTCTCCCCCTTACTCCAGGTACAACCCCTATCCTAGACCTAATTATGCAACTCTATGTGCTTCCTAAATGCTGACACAATGCTGTGATGCAGGTGTAGGCCTACGTACACCTACGTGGGTTAGGCAGAGGTGAGGAGACCCGTCCTGGGCTCCTGCCGATTGCACGGAGGTGGACAGCACCGTGGGAGACTGCAGCCCTGAGAGGACAGGTCCGGGAGTTGCAGGATGACCTGGACGCTCTACCGTTTGCCTCGATATGCTTCTAAACTTAGACTCCTTTAATTAAATGCAATTCTTTTATGATGATGATGATGATGCGACTTTCTATTTCTTGCAGGTATGGTGGACACCTTACACAGAGGAGGGCCAGGAGGGTCAGCCTTGGGTGGTTGGCACCCTCACTTTTGCCGGACGAGACGTGTGGCTTCACTATGTGAATGTGGTGGAGCCACTACACTACAGATTGGTGATGAGGACCATCGGGGTCCATTAGCCCACGGTGGAGTTCCCGGCGCCTGAGAAGGCGGGGGAGCCCGTGACGAGGACCACTCGGGGCCTGGCGACAGCATTTGATTGGACGGCGAGGAATGCTACGCAGGTGGCCGACTGGAGAGCTCTTGGGCGAGTGGTGACCGCCCGAGCAGAGAGCGACTCAGCGTACTACACCGCGTACGCTAGACGGTACCGGGACCAGGTGTTCCGGGGTGCCCACCGACCGGTACGACTTCTAAATTCAAACTCTACTTATTATGCTTATGATTTCTATATGATGATGCACTGACACTTGAACTTCTAAATGCAGATTGGCCCTGAGGGACGACTGGCGAAGCTGCAGGGGCTCCTGCACTCCACCATCAGGGAGCAGGACGAGGCCCGACAAGCCCTGGCCTTACTGGTGAGTTTTCTAAACCCTAAACTCTCTAAATTATGCAAATGCATATGATTTTGACTATGTATGTGACTGACCTAGAGTTTTGGATGCAACGTGCCGAGGGGGCCCAGCGACAGGGGGCCGATGCTCCTTCTTCTTCTACCCAGACTCCTGCAGATCGGGCCGAGCGGGAGGCCGACTTCACTTGGATGGTAGCGCGGGCCAAGGTGGCTTAGGTGGCGCTCACCGTGAGGGTACGCAAGATCACTACATTTTCCCTTGTTGTTTATGCTTATGAAATGTATGAAATGCAATTGACTGACTATGATATGCGCATGCAGACATCCAAGCTGACCCGTCTTAGAGCAAAGCTAGAGCAGAGCCGGGCAGCAGCTAGGGAGGAGGTGGCCCGTGCACGGGAGGAGGCAGCACAAAGCCGACCCGCCGACACCCTCGAGACGGCCCTCCTGCGACCGGAGCTAGAGTGACTCCGAGCTGGAGCGGAGGAGCTAGTGCGGGTCCGAGCGGAGCAGGATCGGGCTCTGATCGAGGCATCCGGGCTGAGTGGAGAGCTGCGGGCCTATAAGGAGATGAGCCGGTGATCACGCAGCGGGACCCCGAGCGGCACCCACGGCACCCACGGCTCTGTGAGGAGTTACTTCACGGGTTCCTCTGGTCACCGGAGGAATGAGGAGGACGAGCAGCACCGGTGACGTCAGCGATGCCTCCACCAAAGAGGCACGAGGGCGGTGGAGACAGCGACGGGGGCCAGGGAGAGGGACAGTCCTGACTTTTGTACTCGGGGCCCGACTTCTGTACATGATATGATATGACAGTGATATGCCTTTCTTTGTTTTGATTTTGTGGATGTATGAAATGTATGAATGCATGCAAATGATTGACACTGACTATGACTACGACACGAGTGAGACGGACACGGGTGAGAGAGAGAGAGGTGGCACGAGTGAGCGACAGAGTGAGAGAGAGACGACACGAGTGAGCGAGAGAGAGTCGAGTGTGAGTGAGAGAGAGATGGCACGAGTGAGCGAGAGAGAGCCGAGTGTGAGTGAGAGAGATACGACACGAGAGTGAGAAGAGGGACGCCAAATGAGTGAGATGAGGGATGCCAAATGAGTGGGATGAGGGACGCCAACTAAGTGAGAAGAGTGACGCCAATTGAGTGGGATGAGGGATGCCAATTGAGTGAGAAGAGGGACGGACTCGACTACTAGTGACACAGGTGCACAACTGGTTGAATGAAGGCTTCAGATGAGTAGAACGGTTCCCAGTGGGCCACCGAAGGAGACATACGGTCACTCTTTAGACCGTACTGAAGGAAGATAAACGGTCCTCTGACTGCCGTCCCGAAAGTAGAACGGCTTATAATCAGTCGCTCGATAACAAGAACGGTCTATATATGGCCGCTCAAACTTCAAAGATAAATGGTCCTCTGACCGCCATCCAGAAAGTAGAATGGCTTATAATCAGCCGCTCGATAACAAGAACGGTCTATCTAAGGCCGCTCAAACTTCAGCAGTCGAATTCTCTGGAAGATGTTAAACGGTCTCTCTAAGGCCGCTCAATAGGATAGACGGTCTATCGTGAGATCGTCCAAATGGGCGTCCTGCGAATTTGAAAGGGACTCTCCTGGAGAGTCCTAACCTGAGGGTAAACCATCTAACTCCATCCAAACCTTATCTCAACCCGCCCTAAACTTATCTAATCCCAATCTTCAGAGACCTAAGCTCCCTAACAAGCCCTATAAGTAAGAGGGGAGTCTAAATTCATGATTCGCACATCCTCCCTCTTCTAAGTCTTGAAACTTTTGCCATACTTCACCAAACCATCATGAAGAGGGCCCTAGAGGGGAGTTCCATGGAGGGAGCATCTTTTGAAGGGCCAAAGGCGGCCAGGGAGGAGCGGGAAGTGCTCCAACGACTGACCGCGATCCCATGACATCTCAGCTCGAGCCCTCTGAGAGAGGTAAGTTAATCATGATTTCATTTAATTCAATTCTTTCATTTACTTACATGCTTTTCCTTCCTCTCTCTTTTCTTTCATCTTCTTTCTTCCCACCTCAGCTTCTCTCTGGCCCCAGGTGGTATTCCACCTTGAAGTGGTTGGCTCCCATGATCCGCGCATTGCCCCTAGGAGTGAACTCTATCCTGAGATCTTGGCACTTACAACCTCTCCTAGTACTGGGTCAGAATTACCCAAAGCTTTCCCTTGATTGGCACAACATCTCAGCCTTAGTAGAAATCTGGCACCCACAGACCCATACATTCATATTCCCATCATTTGAGGCCACTATCCTACTGGAGGAGGTAGAGACCTACTTCTCTTTACCCAGGTCCCAGGTGGGAGGGGAAGACTTAGTGTGTCACACTGTTGCCCCTATAGATCCTAGGCTTATCTTGGGAGGGTTCATACCAGACAGCAGGGATGTCCACACTTTCATAGGCCCACGTTAGATTCACCTTCTTCCTCTTAGCCAGTGGGTAGTGGAGCATTGCAGGAACAGGTGTGGGTGGGATGAAGCCATAGCTAAGGCTGCGTCCATTTGCTTGTGTGGGGCTATCTTGTTTCCTTCAGTTGACCATGTGCTAGAGACTCCCCTTCTTAGCACCATCAGCGGCCTATGGCAGGGACTTTCCATCTCCCAAGCATTCCTTGCCTACTTGTACGAGGGCCTCACCTCAGCAGCCTTAGGAGGTCTCCTGTTTTGTTCTATGATCCTTCTAGAGTGTTGGATGGATGTTAGGATGAAATTCATCTACAAGGAGGATGTCACTTCAACTAGTAGGATCTTCGGAAGCCACCCCCTCTTCTTCATAGGTGGCGCATTCGGATTCTCTCCATAGGTAGAGTGCAGGACAGTAGAAAAGAAGACCAGGGATGAGTGGCGACTGCACATCAACAGGCTGCCCCTGGATTGGTTCGTGATGCGCCCGGACATCCTCCATGACACCCCTGTCAGAGTTCCCAGGAGGCGGGGCTTGGACTTGAGGCTCGTGAGCGACACCGCACTGATGATGTACAACCCGCACCGGTGCTACCTACAGGTTGGACTACCCCGGACTGTTCTACCAGCACTACCCCACCTTCCTGCACTACAAGCGAGGAGGATCGGTACAGAGGAGGACGAGTAGGCGGTCAGGAGTGCCCTGATCATGTGGGAGATAAGCAGGGTACTTACCCTACCAGCAGATGTTGCAGAGATCTCGGCGACACGCCATGCCTATGTTAGAGAGTTGAGAGAGATACGTCCCCGCGGGGATGCCCAGCGGAGGACTGAGTGATTTTGTTTTGTTCTTCATGATGGTATTAATGTAGAGATCTGTGCTTAGAGAATTTGATATGAATGAATAAAGCTAATGATTTGATTTGAGTTGAGTTTGGGCTTTGCCGGTGTGAATGAGTGAGTTGGGATATGATTCTAGAATGTACGCGGTCACGGACTGACTGAATCTTCAACTTCAACCTGCTCCTGTACACACACAAACACAAACAAAAAAGACAGATTAAATCTGTTTTAGGCTTAACCCCTTGCCTGTGGTAAGTTAGGAAATGACCAGTTCTTGATTTTTGGTCAAGGGGGTAAGCCTTATTAAATAGGCAAACAAAATGACAATGAATGCAATGGATGCTATGGATGCAAATCATAAACCCTTTTTTTGTAATTTTGAAATTAAATTTTTTTTTTTTGGATTTTGGAATGTTTGGATTTTTTTGTTTGAGTTTATTTTTTTTTGAAATATTTGATTTTTTAGGATTTTTGAAATATTTGCTTTTTTGGATTTAAAATATTTGAATTTTTTTCGGGTTTTGAAATATTTGATTTTTTTTTTGGTTTTGAAATGTTTGATTTTTTGTTGGTTTTGAAATATTTGATTTTTTTTGGAGTTTTGAAATATTTGATTTTTTTGTTGGTTTTGAAACCAGCTTAAACTTAACAACGGGGAACCTCCCATCTCACTAGGGGTCTCCGAGGTCCAACACGTGCTAAAAGGGACCGCCCGTGGCCTGGGGCCAATTTCGCTTAACGGTGTCTCTACCGAGGCCATACTCGGGGTGGGATCCATTCCTTGGAAAATAAAACAAGATTTAGCAGAAAAGCTGGCGGTAGGTATAGAGATTTTTAGGGCTCGAGTTCTTCTCACAACACCCCCTTTTTAAAGAATTTGGTCTGTTGCGCCGGGGCTTTGTGTCCGTCATCGAACCTACATCCGCTCAAGGCACGCATACGACCGGGCTCATAACGTCCCGCGAGAAAACTGTACTGCCACTCTTGCCATGCCTAGTTTTATTATTTTGTGGACTTTCAAACTTTTGAGAGCTTCGAGCTTTGGGTGAGCTTTTAGCTTTGATTTTTGCCCCTTTCTTTCTCCATTTCTTTTCTTAGTCTTTTTCTGGCTCTTATAACCTGCGGAATAAAGTCATAACGGACTGCCCCTATTTGAGACCTCTTTTATCGGGGGGTCTAGATCAGTTCTCGCCCCCTGATTCACCACTTGGCCCTATTTTCAGCTGAGAGAGAAGAGAAGCAAGGATCTTCACCCTCCCCTAAGCATGGCCAAGGGAGAGACAGTGTTGCGAAAAAGAGGAAAACCGAACCACGGGGGGTCGTGTAGTGTGTGAAATGTTGAACCGGGGATCCCCCTTTGCGATCAGGTGAAGGCACACCCCGCCGCCGGGCTATCGCTGGCTTGACTCTATGGATAAAAGCATTTTAAATATAGCCCATTCCACGGATTCGGCAATTCCTCACCTTCCGCGTTGATTAGATGATATGCATTACCTGGATAGACTTCCTTAACTACAAATGGCCCTTCCCAGTTGGGTTGCAGCTTAGACTTGGGACCTGCTGATCTGATAAATTTGCATTTCAAAACCATGTTACCTACTTGGAATTTTCTTTCAATAACCTTCTTTTAGAAATACCGTGAGACACGTTCTTGATAAACCGAAACATGATTGGCCGCGTTAAGCCTCTTCTCGTCTAAGAGTTTTAGTTGGACTAGCAACGCCCCTCGACGTTCGTCGAGATTAAGTTCTTTGTCCAGCTGCACCCTTAGGGAAGGGATCAGGATCTCGTACGGGAGTACCACCTCCATCCCATAGGTGAGAGCAAAAGGAGTTTACCCCGTGGGAGTACGGACGGAGGTGCGATAAGCCCATAGAGCTTCTACCAGTTTATCGGTCCAATCAGCAAATTTGTGTGACTCGCATGTTTTCTTGATGATTTTAAGAAGGGTTTTGTTCGTGGCCTCAGCCTGGCCATTACCTTGGGGGTAGTATGGTGATGAATGATGCAATGATATATTAAATTTCTTACAGAGGTCTCGGAGTTCTTGAGAAACAAATTGAGGCCCGTTGTCGGTGACGATATCACATGGCACTCCAAACCGCGAGATGATATTCTTCAGGATGAAGTGGCATACTGTGGTGGCTTTGATTTCTGCATAAGCTTCAGCTTCCGCCCACTTGGTGAAGTACTCCGTAGCCGTCAAGATGAAGGACTTCTGTTTGACTGCGGAATTCGGGTCACCGAGAGGTCCAATAATATCAAAGGCCCACATGGAGAATGGCCAAGGAGCAGAAAGAGGATGGAGAGAAGAAACCGGAGCATGGATCTTGTCGGCATGGAGCTGGCATTGAAGACACCTACGGACATAGGTGGAGCAATCTTCTTCTAGGGTCGGCCAGTAATAGCCCTGCCTAAGAATCTTCTTTGCCATCGCCTGCCCATTTACGTGCCCTCCACACTCACTATAGTGAGCTGCTTCCACAACCTTCCAACCCTCATCATCATCTAGACACCTCATTAGAACTCCATTGAGAGACCGCTTATACAATTCTCCAGCAACAATCGTGTATCTTGCGGCGACTCTTCTAATGGCCTTTCGCTGCTCGACATTTGCCATCTCCGGAAATGAACCATTCCTACAATACTGCTCAATCTCATAATACCACGGCAACTCTTCTTCTTCTATGATCTCCTCAAGCTCAGTTAACGAAACTTCTTTCACCTCTTCCCTTTCTACCTTCCTTTCTACAGATTTCCTAAGGTTGTCGAACCAGGGATCCTGAAGAGAAGGGGCGTCCAACCGCTGGACCACAATGGTCTCAGTGGCGCGACCGAGGGGGAATGAAAGAGAAGAAGCGAGTGATGTAAGTGCATCAGCCAGGATGTTCTGAGAACGAGGAGTGTGAATATAGATAAGCTACTGGAATTGCCTAGCCAAGAGTGTGACCAGATCTTGATAGGGCTTAAGCTTAGGGTCACGGGTGCGGTAAGTTGACAGAACTTGACGCAGCACCAATTGAGAGTCTCCTATGATGTTAAGGTATCGCACGCCCAAGAGGTAGGCGTGCTTCAGACCGGCAAGGAGAGCCTCATACTCGGATATATTATTCGTGGAAGGAAATGAGAGTTGATAAGCGATAGGGATGGTCACCCCTTCCGAAGTGAGGAGAACGGCGCTGATTCCACTGCCCTGGTAATTGAGAGCACCATCGAAATAAAGAGACCAAAAAGGAAGATGAGTGATTACTGCCAAGTGTTCATCGAGAAACTCATCTTGGATTGAATCCGTGCGAGGGATAGGAGAATGAGCAAGATGCTCAGCAATGGCATACCCCTTGATCGCTTTCTGGATTATGAAGGTGATATCGAACTGGGAAAGAAAGCTCTGCGAGCGAGCTAACCGGTTAGAAAGGACATGCCTTTCTAAAAGATAACGAATGGGGTCCATTCTAGAGATCAGCTTGACCACATGGGCAAGAAAATAGTGTTTGAGCTTCTGAGCTACCCATATTAGTGCTGCACAGGTCTTCTCCATAGCAGTATACTTGGATTCAGCGGGATTAAACAACCTTGAAAGATAGTATGCTACCTTTTCCCTTCCTTCATCATCTACCTGAGCCAGGACAGCTCCTAAGGAGTCCTCAATCACAGAAATGTATAGGATCATGGGTTTCCCAGGGACGGGTGGTTGCAGAACCAGGGGATTAAGAAGATAGACCTTAAGATCCTCGTAAGCCTTTTGGCATTGTTCATTCCATTCAAATTTTGCTCCCGCCTTTAATAATTCATAGAATGGGCGGCATCTTTGTGAGTGTTGAGATATGGATATCCTGATAAATTGTAAACGCCCGATCAAACCTCTGAGCTTGGTGATGTTCTTAGGCGGCGGCATCTCCATAACGGCCTTTGCTTTATTCGGATCGATCTGAATCCCCCATTTACTAACTATAAACCCGAGTAACTTCCCTGATGCAACTCCAAACACGCATTTCTTTGGATTCATCTTCAATTTATATTCCCTAGCCCTTTGCAACACTTTGGCTAGAATGGCGGGGTGTTCTTCTTTGGACCTCGACTTTACCAGAATGTCATCCACGTAAGCTTCTAAGTACACATGCATCATGTCGTGGAAAATAGCCATCATTGCCCTCTGATAAGTAGCACCTGCATTCTTTAATCCAAATGGCATAACAACATAGCAGTATGTGCCCCAGGGCGTGGTGAAAGAGGTATTCTCTTGATCCTCAGGAGCAAGACGGATTTGGTTATATCCGGAATAACCATCCATGAATGAGATGGCCTCATACCCAGCCGTGTTATCAACTAATACATCAATGTGAGGAAGCAGAAAATCATCTTTCGGACATGCCTTATTTAAGTCCCTGAAATCGATACAAATCTGAATTTTGCCATCCTTTTTCATTACTGGGACTATGTTTGCCACCCACTGCGGATATAAAACAACTCTAATAAACCATGCCTTATGCAATTTATCGACTTCTTCCTTAATTCTTAAGGCCATCTGTGGGTGGAATCTTCTTGCTTTTTATTTAACGGGTGTTGCCCCTGGTTTAAGAATCAATCGGTGTTCAACCAACATGGGATCAAGACCCGACATGTTCTCGTAGGACCAGGCAAACGAATCGCTATACTCCCTCAACACCTTGATTAGCTCCACTTCAACCTGAGGAGGGAGATTAGCAGAAATAAGTATGGGCCTTGGGTCCTCTTCTGTTCCAAGATTAATTTCCTTAGTGGGTTCATCCACTACCGAGGACGGTTCGTCAAACCTCTTCAAACCTTGTGCGTACAGATCAGCAGTGTCATCCACATCGCTTTCCTTGTCATCAGCTGGGTCCTTCTCATCCACAATTTCATATACCGCTAATCCGTCATTGCTCCATACCCCATCCAATTCCTCATCTTCTTCTAAAACAATTGCAGTCTCTACAAACTCTGAGCACCTAAGGAGGGCATGGCATCTTTCGGCCAAATCTCGCATAAACCTATCAGGGATAGATTTAGAATGACACATCACAGGGTGCGCCGTAGACGTGGATGGGCTGACTAGACTCGAACTAGACTCTACCCTAGCTGACTCGACTATCCTAGGAGACTCTGCACACTGTACATCTAACCTAGGAGATAAGAAGTCTAAAGGGAAAGAGGCAGGGGTCTCGTGCCCCTGGGGAGAGTACGGACTGAAAACAGCATAATCTTCCATTGAAACCTCCGTTTTAAAATCGGCATTTTTTTTGGAGGTCGGAAGTGATAACAAGACAAGAGGAGGAAGAAGACGGGGGAGGAGGTAGTTGCATGGGGAACAAATCGGGGAAGATGCAATCGATGAATGGATCAGAGGATCGAAACCACATCTCGTGGAGTTGGGCATTGAGGGGAGGAGGAGTAAACAAAGTTGAAAGATCAATAGGTGGGCAGCGCCCATATGCACACGGCACGAACAGAATTTTAGGCGGTCTCTCCGTGAAGTACGGGTCGACCAGAATTGGAGGGAAACGGGGGACAAACCCCAATTGTTGAAACAGAGAGGCAAGACGGGACGGGGACAGAGAAAAGGTAGTGATAGAGCTCCCCACTCCCCGTGGCCTCCGACGGACTAGCTGCGCTGGAGAATGCTTCACCAGCTGCATCTCCTTCTTCCTCAGGCGGTCTTCTTCGTTGCTGAACAGCTTTTCAAAACAAACACAAAAATCATCCATATCACCCACCAGCCCCTTCAACGGCGGCGGTGGGTCAAAAACATCACAAGCGGCATCAACCTTCACATCAGCACATGGTGGTGGTTTCTTCAAAGTGTCGGGCTGCAGCGGGCCTTTCACAAAATGTTGTTGATAGTCCCACGTTAACGGCCCAAAATCTCCAAGTATTGACATTATTGAATCACGGTAGCCAAGGCCTCGGCGGACCATCTTCCTGCCTTTAGGGACGGGCTTGGTCCGTCCCTGTAATTGTGCACCGAGACCCAAGCTCGGCTGATAACCCAATTTCAGAATCATGTGCCATCCTTTGGAATCTCTAATCTTGGACTTAATCTTGACATTTGTTGGTGTAGTGGCGAGCTTGCGTGACGCATATGCCCATGAATAATTTAAGTCCATTACTAACAAAACTGGCCTATTGCTTGGCCACAATGTAGGGAGAATCTTATCTGTAATGGCATCAACAGACTGGACGGTGGAGATACTTTTCACTTTAACCACCCGGCCCTGGAATGGGAATTTTAGGCATTGGTGGGCGGTCGACGGCACGGCATTCAAACTGTTTATCCATGGACGACCCAGAATTTCTTTGAACATTGGGTCTATGTCCAACACATAAAAATCCACGTCCATAACTAAAGGCCCTAGCTCGGCCTATACAGTCACGACCCCGTGACAAGCACGTCTGGAGTTGTCATATGCTGCTATTATGGTCGACGTGGGCTTAAGCATGTCTTCTGAAATGTTGCAGGCACGGAGGGTACTCAATGGACACACATTTATCGATGCTCCTGTGTCTACGAGGGCTGACTCGACCGCCACCTTATTCAAAGTAATGGTGATACAGAGTGGCATCTTTCGTGCGTCTGGGGGAGCTAGTTCTGACTCAGAAAATGAAATAGAAGGCCCCCTTGTAATTGTTGCCAACACCGTCGGTAAACTGTCCACCGCTACGTCTTCATTCACCATTACTTTCTGCAAAAAAGTCTTCAAGGCATCCTGAAGCAGCGGCGACCTTTTGATCAACTCCAAAATTGAAATCTTGGCCGGCATCCGATCCAAGTGCTGTAACAAATCGTACTTCATGCCCGGTACGGGGTCTTCATCTTCAGCTTTTGAGGGAGAAGCCTGAGGGCTAGGTACGGGTGCACGAGTAGAAGGGTAAACTTTATGGAATGGATTCCCGCTCCGAAGGGCGCAATGTCGGGCCGGCACGGCCTGAGATGGACCCCCGTTTGGCCCAGTGGGGTAGGTGGAAGGGGTAGAAGTGGGACTGAGGATGACGGTGGTCGGCCTAATGGGCCCTGGTGAAGGGAAAATGGGCGAAGGGTTAAGTGGAGGGGTGATGATGGAGGGTATGGTGGGTGATGGCGAAAGGACTGGCGATATGGAGGGGAATGCGGTGGGCCTGATGGGGGAGGGGGAGGGAATAATGGGTGAAGTGGTGGTCAGAACGGGGGGCCTGAGAATCGTGGGGATAGTAGGTGCGGGGGAATGGTTGTGGTGGAAGGCCAAGAGGTGTGCGGGGGTTTCATCATCAAAAGTCCACCCAGCGTTGGGGGCTGGGTGCTGAACAATGTTTACCTAGGCCGGTGCCGGTGCCGGCGGCTATTGTTGTTGCTGAGGAGCGGGCTGGTGTACTGGCATGGGATTCTGATGGATCCCAAGGTCTTGTTGTTGCTGCTGCTATTGCTGGGGTTGCTATTGCTGTGGGGGTTGCTGTTGCTACTGTTGCTGGAGCGCCGCCTGCTGCGGCCTGGCTTGTCTCTGCCTCTGCTTGATGTCCTCGATCAGCTGGTGCATCTGGGTCCAATCAATCCTCTGGCCCTCGTGTAAATCATACACCATATCTCTAAACTGATAGCACCGCTCTATTGTGTGCCCTAGCTGCCGATGATATATGCAATATCGGGACTGATCGGCTGCCGGATTCCAATTCTGATGCTCCGGAGGTAGTTGAATATCACCAGTATACATCAAAGCAGAGAAAATATCAGGCAATGTTTTAGGAAGAGGAGGGTAATGGGCCCTTTTCGGGCTCAGTCGGGCAGGTCCGTAAGCGGCGGGTGAAGGAACATTATGATATTGCGGCGGCCGCTGAGGCTGTTGGGGTGGTGGTGGTGCTTGTTGCGGGTGTTGAGGAGCCGGGAAAGTGGGTTGGGGAGCTTGTGGAGCGGCGAACTGGGGGTTGCGTGGAGGCTGCGGGAAGCGAGGTGGAGCGGCTTGGTGGGGAAACTGAATAGCCTGGACCTGCTCGTTGATTTGCACTCCCTCAGTGACGGGGCCCTGGGACTTTCTGGCGTTTTGGGTTTCTGGGCCTCAAACAGTGAATGAATAGGGGAGTCTTTAAACTGCGTCTGTATGAACCGAGCCCTGCTGTATAACTGGTGCATATTCGAAATGTCATTCATTGCCAAAATATTTCTGAATGTCGGGGTGGCATTGGAGATCAACAACTTAACTTTATCATCTTCCGGGATTTGCCCGGGCACACGTGAGGCCATCTGCCTCCATCGATCCGCATAGGTTGCAAAATCCTCCTCCGGCTTCATCTTTTCCGCTAGCAGGTCGGTGAAGGAATAATCGAGACCGACCCGATCTTGGAACCTCTGAATGAACTTCTCCTTGACTGTCTTGAAATTTTCTGCCTCCTCCAGAGGCAAGGTATAGAACCACTCCAGGGCGACCCCCTCCAATGATCGGCGAAATAAGTAAGCCATCAGGCGATCATCATGCTGGAACTGCGCCGACTCGTAAAGAAACTCCCTGACATGAATGAACGGGTTGCCGTTCCCGTCATATTTTAGGTACACGGGGAGCTCGAACTGAGGAGGAAAATGAATGTCTCTGAAGTTAGGAATAGGGACATCAGCCAAAGACTGCGGGCCAACCCGCTTGTGGAGGAGGTCAATTTGTTGCTGCATAGCAGCCCATTTGTCAAGGAGTTCCCGCTCCCGGGAAGGAGGGGACTGAGCAAGAAAGATGGAGCCCGGATGAGGAACGGAGGGGTGAACCGGTTGGGAGGGGAGCCCATAGGATGGATAATGGGCCAAGGAAGGGCCCATATCCACGTCAGCCAATTGGGCGGCCCCAGGTTGTAAACGAGTGAAATCAGTCGGGGCCCGAGGGACCTGCGGTGATGGAGAGATTGTAGTGTATGGATCGAGATAAGAACCAGAGGGGACCGTGGCCTTCCCCTTATCAAGATACTGATGGGCCGAGGTGGAGGCCTGGCTCGCTTCCATGCTGGGGTATCGGAGAACCTGGGAACGGATGGTAGTAAGATCAATGGGGGCAGCAGGGACGGGTGCTGACCCAACAACAGGAGACGTGGTGGTGGTGGTGGCAGTCACGCCATAGGAAGGAACTGAGGACGGGGCGTCTACCCCTTGCAGAGCTTGCCGGATAAGGTGGAGCTGAGAGGGATCAAGCTGGGCCATCAAATTAAGGATTTGACCGGCCGAATTTTGTGTGGAGGAACCAGGAAGGGAGGGCTGAGGGCCCTCGATGGCAATGGTCGGGAGAGGAGGGGCAGTCCCCTCTCCTCCCTGCACATGGGCGACCCTGGGCGGGTCCTCAAGAAGTCCCGCGAGGGAGAGAATCCTCATGGGAATGGGAGAAGTCGTATGACGACATGGGGGATGACGAATCAAACAGATGATTAAAGTAAGAAATGAAGTGAGAGTTGCCCCTAGATGATGATCCTATGGGGAAGGAACAACTCCGCATGCACTGATGATAATGGGGAAGGGGGAGGCAAATAGCCCTAAGTAAAGAGCTAAAACAAACAACTCGAATGAGATGCACACAATGGGGGAGCGAGATGAGAAGAGAATCAGCCACTTAAGCAACCAAGTTGTCCAATGATGCGCAACAATTTTTTAGATTCCTCTTCTAGGACCTTAGTGGATTAATTAATGTATAACTTCGCTCAACCACAAAGGTACCTAATCAGGGTAGGAAATGAGGAACTGGGTGACTCTACGGAACTCTCTCTCTCTCTCACGGATGCAAACCCTAGACTGGGGGGATACGGTACAACCTGCCCGGCGTCCGTGTGGGAATCCACGGCTCACGAGGGCTTACGGAGGTCCTCAGTAAGGTCCCCTAGTCGGCTCCAAGGAGTATGGAGACGAGAGGTAACCCTACCTCGGTAGGAATGCAACTACTATGGAAAGAATGGATGTCGCTATGCGCACCGGAGTGCATGCAAAGTCTAGCCTAGCAACTAACAACCAATGATCAACCAGATATGCAAGTACCTAAAGCAAACATGCAACAATGATATCAGAGCAGGGGGAGATCAATAATCAGCACCAAATACCATGGAGATCAACTAACATGGCAATCAAAGTGAATCACGGGTGCATTGTAGCACCACAAGAACGGTCTCTAGCAGGCCGCTCAGAGAGAAGGACGGTCTGCAGACAGCCGTATAATCAAGGGAGTGACGACAAAATAACAGAAAAATCAGAGAATGCTGGAAATGAACAATGACAGAAATGAGACGCATACAAGGATGGACGGTCTATGGACAGCCGCTTAATGGCTGGAACTGACCTGCATCAACCGTGTAACAGCAACCAAGCCAATAGAGTAAAGGCAGAGGCGTACCTGCGCCAGCAAGATGGACGGTGCACTCTCGGCCGTACAGACGTTGGACGGCTCTGGAAGAACCGTTCAAATTCCAGAGGACAAAAAAATGCAACCAGCAAAGATCAACCTGGAACCACTCGAAGAAAAGGATTAACAGACCAAAAGAGAGGGTCAGCAAGCCACTAACACGATAGGCACTAGGTGTCCCACCGTGATCGCCACAAAAGAAGGGTGTAGATATATTTCTCCTCCCTTCCGTTCTTTAATGCCTTCCCATGTCTATCTTACCACATCCAACATGGGAAATGAATGAAGACAGAGGGAAAGGGAGGAATAAAAACCTGTGATCGCCACCAAGGTGCCGAACGTGATGGACACGCCGTACCTTGGAAAGAGGGAGAGGCACTCGCCTGGGGTGCAGCGCTGCAAAGATGTACGGCTCAGGATGAACCGCCTATAATGATGGACGGTCTCACGACAGACCGTCTAAGAACGCTACAGAGGACGCGGGATGAAGCACTCCTGACAGGTGAACGGTTCTATCACAACCGCAGGAAGAAGAAGGACGGTCCAGGTTGCACCGCACGTCTCCTTGAATGGATGGTAGAGAACCGGCAAGACCACCACGCCAGAAGTTGCAAAAGGGTCCAACATCCACCCTTTCCGGCCGGCCAGAAAGGATGGGCCTCGCGTTAGTGTACTGCTGACCTGCAAAACAAAGTGTAGAACACCAGGAAAAACCCAAGTTAGAAACGTGGAGTGTAGCAAACGCTCGAATGAAGGGAAATGAACATAAGTATTTGAATGGGGGATACCTGGGGATTTTTAAACCCCTAGGGCGTCAGAAAGCATGGGAGGGTGTGTGCATGATAGTGCAAAAAATGAAAACGTGAGAGAATGGATGTGTAGAAACAAACATGCAATGAGAAGAAATGAGACCATCAAATGCAAAAAGACTCAAGACTAGGACTACTCCCTGAACCGGAGGCCTATATGGACGTAGAAGGCCTCCCTCCTTGGTGCTAGGTCGCTCAAGAATTCAGCAGGGCTTCGCTGTCAACCAAAATCTCCCCCCCTTTTCAAACCCGGCCTCTAGGGTCTATTTATAGAACACCTAAAGTCCTAGCTCAAAATTAGGGTTTAGAAGCATTTTCAGGTTGAGATTATCAAACAAAAGATGAAGATAATTCCATTATCTTTCATCTGGAAGAAACGGCACTCGAAATGGTTGAGGATTCGCGGAGAAATCATCAAAAGAAGTTTGGGATAAATCCATGAGGAGAGAGAGAAAATCTGTTGAATCTTCAGCAATCGAGCAGATGAATGGTCTAACGATAGACCACACATCCATATGGGCGGCCCATTATGGGCCGTCCAACCTCGTCAGTGGAAATTCATCAAATCACAAAATAATCCAAATTATCCACTGAACCGGCTGAATAGTTTGCCGCTGGACTCTCATAAATGCACGGCTACGATGAGACCGTTCAAAGGTAGAGCGGCCAAAGAACAACCGTTCTAGCCTTGTCGGTGATAAATAGATTAATTGGATAATTATCTGAGAAAATTCACCAAGCGTAGGACTCTGAGAGACGAGCGGCTATTATCCGTCCGTCCATCATATTGAACAGCTAGTGGAAGACCACATAAATGCTTGTCAGTGGAAATTCAGAAAATTAACCAAAATTTCCATGAATGTATGGACGGCCCACAGACAACCGCACACTGATTGAGCGGCGAGGGATGAACCGTACATGTACATGGGCACTTGAAACTCATAGAAAAGCTCAATCAACCAAAACTAAGGCCCATTAAGCCCAGAATTGAAACAAACCTAGCCAGGGAGGGAGGCTACCCATAAAACTGGCCTAGAACGTGCCTGAAAATAGCCCCAACGAGTGATGGATAACTCGAGGCATCAACAAATGGGAGTAAGGGGAATGACTCAACTCATCGGTAAAAAATGGGTGTCAACACACATCTCTGCTTCATCATCCAAAGTCGGTGCACCATTTGGCCCATGCATGTTGCAGGGTCGGTGCATGTTTTCCTTTTTCACGCAAAGTCGGTGCACATGAGTCTCTAGGGTTGGTGCAATTTTTGCTTCGATGTTCAAAGTCTGTACATATTATCATGATAGTCATTGTAAGGTCTGTGCTTGTTTGAAAATGACATTGGTAGGTCGGTGCATGCGGTGCTATCTAGGTCTGAGCACATATGAGTCACAACACATGTAGTCTTGCCAGGTCTGCACATGCATTATCTAGTGTTGTTAAAGTCTGTGCATCATTGTCTTTTCACCAAGGCATTTGTAGAACATGTTAGAATGTAAGGCCCGGATACAGAGGGGGGTGAATGTATCCCTCTACAAATATGGCCTAATTAAAACTCTAATGCTCAGTAATGCGGAATTAAAACTGTTGCAGAAATAGCCTAAGGAACCTTAGAAGGATCAAAGCAAGACAGCAACTTAAGAAGCCCTCAAACGATCCTAAGCAAGCATCTAATGCGCAGCAATTAAGTGAACATATAAGAAACTTAATTAACATCTAGGATATAGATAATCAATTAAATCACGGTCCTAGCATGCATCTAGCGGAAGCAGGAAATCAAACAAACCACTGCACGATGATTTTAGGTGGTTCGGTCAACAGACCTACGTCCACCCCTCACTCCAAACCAGAGTGAGGCTTCCACTAGTAACACTAGCACAGCAGACTCAGTCTGCAACAAAGGCTGCCAAACAGCTTGACCAGGGGAACAACCTCCCCTCTTCCTCCCAACCGGAGGGACACCCCAAGTGACTCCCAGCCACTTGGAAACCAGAGACACACGGCCTCTCTTCCTCCAGACCAGGAGGGAACACCTAGCCTTGCAACCCACAAGACCAGAACCGGAGATGAATGTCCCTTCCTCCAAACCAGGAGGGAACCCACAAGTGACTCCCAGCCACTTGGAAACCAGAGACACACGGTCTCTCTTCCTCCAGACACGGAGGGAACCCCTGGACTTGCTACCCACAAGCCCAGAACCAGAGGAACAAACCTCCCTTCCTCCAAACCGGAGGGGAACTTAGAGACCCAAGTCTCTCTTCCTCTGAACCCCAGAGGGAAGCACAACCGGAGATAAATCTCCCTTCCTCCAACCCGGAGGGAAACAACAGATGACACCCTGTCAAAGACAACCAGAGACGCAAGTCTCTCTTCCTCCACACCGGAGGGAACCAACCACAAGTAGCACCCAGCTACTTGCAAACCGAAGACACAAGATCTCCCTTCTCTTGAGTCCACAGGAGGAACCCGATCCCCAACAGGGCAATCGGAGGAACAACAAATGAATAGTTCAAAGGAAAAATAAAACCCAGCAACAGAAAGCTGAAAAGATAAAATCAAATGTGGCTCTCGCAGGAGCTGGCTGGCCTGGATTTGATCCACGGTCCAGCAGGAACTTCTTCTACTGCTTCTCTCTTTCTCCCAGCACGAACTCTCTTTTCTTCTTCTTCTTCTCACTGCTCTTGCCTTCTCCTTCTTCTCACTCTCTGTATCTCACTGTCTCTCTTTCTTTTTCTTCTTCTCCTCTCTCGATCTAGCTCTCAGCCTTCTCTATCTCTTCTTTCTCTTCTGCACTTCTTCTTCTTCTCTGGCTGCTTCTACTTCAGTCCCTCTCTGCGCTCGCTACCTTCTTCAGAGGAAGAAGACACATATATATAGCAGCAGCAAATTAGGGCGGCGTGTGCTTTCCATGATTCCTGCCCAAATGCTTCAGTCCACGTGGAGGATCCTCTGCATCTCGGATCACGTGCCAGATGCCAGCCTCGTATCATGTGCCCGCTCTGCATAGGCTTCACGAACAGTACCTGTCACACAGTCATAGAAGATTAATCAGAAGGATAGAATGTATAGACTTTGAACTTAGCCAACGAGTGTATTGACTTGAATAGCTAGCCACGAGTGTATAGACTTAAGATGTGATAACAAGTGTGTAGACTCGAACTTAGAAATGAATGTATAGACATTAGAACAGCAAAAGGTGCACTATACAGAAAATGACACGAGGTGCATAAGATGACTACAGCACGAGATAAAAAGAAAACGACACGAAGTGCGTACAGTAACAAGGCTAACACTACAAAGAGAACGACACGAGGTCAGATGAGAACAACACGAGGTGAAGAGAGAAATAACACGGAGTAAAACGGTAGTAAAGCATGCGATCATAGGAAACCTGGACGAAGATAGAAAGAACAACACGAAGACATAAAAACAAAAGATAACACGAAGACACAGGAAAACGACTCGAACTCGAGGACGGCACGGGCTGAGAACAACTCGAAGATGAAAACAAAAACCGACACGAAATGTAATCACAAAGCAAGAAAGACACGGGGTCTTGGAAGAAACAACACGAATCCAGAAGACTCGAAGACATAGGAGTGACACAGATGGAGCGACACGAGGTGGCACAGAAAGCAGCACGAGGTGCTGCAGTGTTCAGCACGCGATGGAACAAATAACGACACGAAGACAACTGGAATGATGCGTGTAGCAGTTCGTTGTACATACTTCTAATGTACAGACTTTGAAATAAAGAGTGTACAGACTTGAGAGATCAAGGCACGATGTATAGACTTTGTCCAAGGAAACGAATGTGTAGACTTTGGCTTGGAACGAAGGTAAGGATGAGGCTGTAAAGACTTGGTCAATACGAGACACTGTACAGACTTTGTCAAGTGACTGGCTGTACAGACTTCAGAAGATGAAGACTCTGTATCGACTTGAAACAAAGGCAGTGTATAGACTTAAGCATTCTGAGCATAACAAATGCTATGAATGTATAGACTCCATGGTCAAAATGCAATGCTGACTGATGTATACACTTGGCAAATAGATTGATGCATGAACTACCCTGTACAAACTTTAAGACTTAATGAGCAACAAAAAGTAGACAAAGCAGCATGGCGTCAACCCAGCTGATCCACTGCGTCAACACAGCCATTGCACCGAACCCATATTAATGAAAGACAGACATGCAGACATGATCTATGCCATGCTCACAGTTAAACTGTGTACCAAGTTCTGAATGAAGTAAACACATATGACATGAGACAGACGTTGTACATACTTGATGCATGTGAATAGTGAGACGGATGTATAGACTTGATGAACTGCAACATGAATATTATCAGCAGAGAAGCAATGCACAGAACAAAAATCAAGCACAAACCAATTTATCACAGCATGACTCAAGCATAAACATGCATTCTTCTCAATTCAGACATGGCACACTCATGCAATCTCCCACAGAATAGATCAGACATATTCAAGACAAAGTGGTGACTCAATTATGTTGCTATCATTAAAACACCACATCATCAACAAAGCACAAGGGGCACAACAGAACATTCATGTTTCAAGTCCATGCACATACAAAGTCTGTGCATGTTTGCATACACCATTACAACGTTTGTGCATCCTTCATGTCAGGTTCACCTGTGCATCATTAAGGCTGGCATCTTCATTAGTTCCTGTTCTCATTCATCACCTTAATGCATGTGCATCATTTTATGTGGCTCTGATTTAAATGTCTGACTAATGTGAAGTTGACCAAGCTTGCATTTGATGTTGTTAACAAAGTGATTGATGAAATGCCTGAGTAAACATTTAGGCAGCAGTAGCAGAGATACAAGTTAAAGAAGCAAAAGCCATTAAGCCACTGAGGTTGGCATTTCAGCAAGCATCATAATGACAGTAGTAATAATCAAAGGCCAGCGTGGATACTCAAGGCACGTGACCTCGAACCAAGTATTGGCACGTAATCCCAAGTTACCTAATGACGGGCACTTGATCCCAGATTTGCGTGAAAAGTCATGTCTACGTGGCAGGGTCTCTGAGAGACCAATGATTATGGAATATTCTCAATGCCATGTGGATTTATATTATTCACTGTCTGCAAAATTCGATACCCTGTGCTGGAGATAAATAGATGGCATCGTCTCAGAAGAGAAGAAGTTGGCCGCCAACCGAAGAAGAGAGCCACCAAGAACAAAAGGAAGACAGAAGAAAAGAAAAGAGAAGGAAGAGAGTGAGAGGAGAGAAAAGGATCGAGAAAAAAGGAAAGAGCTCGTGCGTGTGAAGATCCCACCTGATAATAGAGCGTGTCAGGAAGAGAAGAAAAGAGTGAGAAGAAGGAGTGATCCAGCCAAGCCTTTAATTGAAGATCTAGTCGAAGATTGGTCTCGTGGATCAAATCTAGAGCCAACCTGCTCCTTGGAGCTACAGTTTATTGTTTCCATTTTACCTTTTTTGTCTGTTATCGTTTCATTACTTTGGCGTTCTTCTGATACTCTGTTTAGGGATTGGGGCTCCTCCTGGGTGTTTAGGAGAAGGGAGACTTAGGTCTCCGGTTGTGAGTGACTGGGTGTCACTCACGGTTTCCCTCTCTGGATTCAGAGGAAGAGAGGATCTAGTCCTCTGCATTTTGGTGAGCAGTGGGTTGCTGCTCATGTCCCTTCTGCGGTAGCAGAAGAAGGGATATTTGTCTCCGGTTCCCCTCTGGTTTGGAGGAAGGGAGGATTGGTCCTCCGGTTGTGGGCAACTGGGTGTTGCTCACGGTTCCTTCTGCGGTTGCAGGAGAAGGAAGTGTTGGACTCTCCGGTCACTGCGGTAGCAGTGGGTGCTGATCCTGTGGGTTGCAGGATCAGTGTTGAGGGATTTGTCTCCCTCAGTTCAAGCTGTTTGGAAGCATCTATTGCAGATTGAGTCTGCGTCTTGCTTTGGTAAGGGAATCCTCACTCGGGTTGAGTGGGGGGTGGATGTAGGCAGACAGGTGTCTGGCCGAACCACCTAAAAGTCTTATGTACTGTGGTTTGACTTGTGCGTCTGTTCCATTTCTTCTACCTCCTTCACAGGGCAATTTGTTTCGTTGTCTAGCACGATGTGTTCTTGATCATATATGTTTGATCTGCTCCTACCGAAGGTGTTTCTGAGTTGAATACTTGAGATAGAGTCAGTGGGTTTCACAGTAGTAGTCCTTAGTTCTAGTCACAATCTTGCTGCTCTTGGTTTTCACATAGAGTTTGATGCTTGCTAAGTGTTCGAGTGTGAACCTCAAAAGAATATCTGCTTAGCTGAGCCTCCTAGCGTTATTTTCACTCGAATCCATCTGAGATAGTCTTAAGTGAAGTATTTTTTAAATGGGGATTCATTCACCCCCCCTCTGAATCTCAGCCTTGCACCCATATATTCCAACAGTGCGGAGGGTTATCCACGTACTACCTTAAGCTTCTTCGGAAGGTGATTTCCGTGTGGGCAAACCATATGGCCTATGAACTATGAGTTTTGTAACCCAGCCTAGGGGATGGAGGCTTCTTAGCTTCCCTTTTTAAAGGGATTGAACTCGACGGTCGTGGGCCACCTCATAAACTATTTTACCGTGGTTTCTGACCCTAGGAGTAGGGCCGATTGATGGCATGATGCCGTATGATACGGCGGTCTTTACCCGATTCGTGTGACTTAAGGACCATTACTTTGGTAGGTCTAGTGAACTACCCCTAGTCGGGTGGCATCGTGCCACCTCATGTTTCGAGTTGCATGTGATAGGCTCGTGTGTAGCTTGTTAGTGCTCTGGGGGTTTCTTCCGAGTGTCCTTCCTCGGGTGACCTTTCCCACTAGTCGTAGCTTGCCTGGGCACGCGTGTGCCTACCCACCCGGGAGTGGTGGAGAGCTAGACCCGAGTGAGATGATTTTTAGCTAGTTGCCGTAGGGTCTCCCACTGTGTCGACTTGAGTCCAGGCTGGGAGGAAACCCAGTTAGAGGGCCTGACGTAGCGCAGTCAACCAGTGTGTGCACACATGGTCGGGGACTATGGATGTGTGCTGACGAGCACGGCCCCAACTAGACCCTTGTTTTGTGTTCCATGTATTGTGTCTCAGTGTCCGCCTAGGGCGTGTAGGTAGACACCTGAGGCTATGGACTAAGTCATCAGTGGACATATCTGGCCTTGCTTTTAGTGGGCAGTACTCCTGTCACACGAGATGAGTTTCTTCGTTGTTCTTCAGGTAGCATCCTCGTGCTTTCTCGATGTTGAGGCCTAGGGTTTTCGGTAGGGTTACCGAGTTTTTCCCCCTAGACGGTGTAGGGCTCACGACTGCGAGGTCATGACGGTTCCCCCGGACCGCATGGTCTAGGGTTGGGCCTTCGTCTGTGAGGACAGGCCCTCACGATAGAGCTGTCGTGGTAATTCATCTAGCGGCATAGCTAGGGTTTTCCCGTCAGTGTGGTGGTCCCCCAACTGTGAGATCGGGGTTTTGCTTTACATGCCGGTAGGAGTAGTTTATAGAGCCATGGTTCCATCGGCTACCGTGTTATGGCTGTTCCTTATGCCGTTATTGTTGTAGTTACTGCTACCGTTACTGTTGTTCTTTTTAGCGATGTCGTTACCGCCATTATTTTATGGTAGGGTTCCGCAAGACCCCTACTGAGCTAATGAGATGAGGCTCACCCCTATCTTTTTAGGTGTTACAGTTCCTCCTCGAGGTTCGGAGGTGCAGTGCGGAGGTTCATAGTTGCCAGCTCGCCGGGCCGAGTGCTCACTCGACGTTGAGTACGTTTCTTTTCCCTGTAGATTGTACTTTTGTTGGACTGGACTCTGTAGTTAGATTATTCAATTGAAAATATACTTTTATTCCTGTTTATTATATAGTGTTGCCTGCATTATGTTAAATTAAAATGTATCTCCACTCTCCTTTCTAACCCTTCCGAGCCCTCCGGCTCATGGGTGGCTGGCCAAGATACGAATGGTATCGGGTTATTCCCGGTATTCAGATCTTGAGTCATTACAGAAGTCCCTGAAATTCAACTAGTAAACAAAGAAAATGAACCCATTAGAATATGAAAGCATAGTCTATGCTCAAAATAGAATGAAAGTATGCAATCGGGGGTCAATCATACCGGGAAGGGGGCTGGGAAGGGGGGATGGTCGAGACTTTCAACCACCCATCTTCCCTATATTTTGGGGTGAAAACCTCTTTGAAATAGGGGTCTGGAAAGACTATCGTATGTGTAATGGAATATAAATGAAGGAGAATGCATGAAAAGGAATTAAAGTGCAACAATAAGGAAAACAAAGGGAAGAAAGACGGGGGTTTTCCGTCGACCAGTAGTGGGCGGCCGGGTATCTGACCGTTCAAGGAAGGTGGGCGGCCAGATCAATGGCTGTCTTCTGCAAGCTTGTCTCCTCTGACGGTAGCCGCGAGACTTCCTCCCGCAAACGGATCTCGGAGCTCTCCAAGTTTGATTTCTATCTTGGATCGATGGGGTGGAAGTGGAAAAGGGCTCTTGGAGTTCTCACCGTGCTCAAGGACCTCTCCTCCTCAAAATCTCCTGGCCTCCCATCTCCCAAAACTGCCAACCCCCTTGCTAGAATCCTAGGTTTGAGTTTTTGTACCTCCAGGGATTTCCTCCTTGAAACCCATTCACAATAGGACTTGGATCCTCGTAAGGAGGTTTTGAACCACTCTAAGAGTGAGGATGTGCATGGCTACCAACGCCTTGACTCCTCGAAGTGGGGTGGGTTGAGGAGGATGCGCCTGGAGTGGGTAGAATCGTAAAAATGTGAGTTGATAGGTGGTTATCAGAAGGCGGCCTCATCAATGGCTGTTTAGATGGACATAGGCGGCTAGGTATCTGACCATATAGAACACATGGGCGGCCATGTTCTTGGCCGCCCAGATGGCCGCACAGGTGGCGGACATCTGGGCGGCCACGAATGTGGCCGCCTAGAAGCCTTGGGCAGCCAGCTATCTGGCCTTCTTCTAGGGATTTGGCGTCCGTCGTTTCGGACGCCCGGTAAGTGGATTTAGCCATTTATTTCCATAGTTTTCGGCCCATTTTAGTTATTGGATTGGAAATGGGAACTCGAGGGTCCAATCATTCAGGAAAAAGTGTCACTCTTATGATGACTAAATCAAGATCCGCGGGATGTCCATAATTAGGTGTCTACAGCAGACATGATGAAAGGAGGAGTAAGGTTTATGTGTTCACTGGCGGCTAATACGGGAAGGCTTCATATGCGGAAGTGATGCGGGACAACTGACTCGCTAGCTAACCTAGGACGCTAAAGAACGCGACCAGCACGCGCACGAGACAAGGCAAGCCGGTGTGACCGACTAACGTGAAATCCCTCCGGGCGGAGGCGTCTCTCAACAGAACTCCGAACCACGGCCGTCCCACGGAGGGAGGCGCAACGGGGTCACAACGGGCGAGAAGCCGCTGGACGACACGGGAGTCTAGTCCGAGCTCGGTGCTCGACTAGGGCCAAGGGAAAAGGGGCAGCTCTCGTCTCTCTCAACCAGCAGTAATAAATGAAACTAGCTAGACCCTACACTCACTCACGCGGCACAATCAATCATATACGTGATAAGCAAGTACTACGGGCGGGAGCGAGACACGTACCTCCACGCCTAGGCGTGGGGAAGGAACCCCGGCCGAGTCCAACCACCCCGATACACGCGTGAGAAAACTAATACAAACATCAAAGGGCCCACTCCTCGCAGGGAGGTAATAGGCTACAACCACAACTACACACGGGGCGGCCGGCGCACGGGTTGACGGGCAGCAGCCGAGGTCGGGGATGAAGCCGGATGCCGACCCTCGCAATGCCGATCGCTCCTGTAGTAGCCTTTGAGGAGGAGGTCCACGTCGCCGCGGGCACTGCTGGGATGCCGAACCGGATGGAGGGGCCACGCTGCTGCTACAGCCTCGAGGGAGGATGTCGGTCCGACGAGAGGTCGCTGGCTGGTCCCTGTGACAGCTGGCAGAGATGGCGCTGGTACACAGCCGTCCGGACAGCGTCTGTGGCGGCGTCTTCTCTGGTGGAAGGCTGACAGGGGCGGCCCTCCAGGGGCAGTGGTGGCGGATGGGGTCCTGTGGAGGAATTGGGCGCGAAGGGGGTGACAACAGGGGTGCACAGACAGCACTTCAGGGCAGTCTGATCTGTGACCGTGGGTGGGGTGGTGATGGCGCAAGGGTACAGAAGGAGTTCCGGCCCGAGATGATTACTGGAGGTGTGGTGGGATGTGAGGAGTCGACCTACCAAGTTGCGGATCGATCCGAGGACGACAAGTGGTACCCCCTTTGGAGGCCCTCTGCTGACAGTCCCGCTCGGGTACTGTAGCGCAGGATTGCGCACTAAAAGTGTGCTTGAAGACAAAAGTTTACCCCGATGGAGTTTGAAGGCGAGACTAGAGGGGTTGGATTCGTGACTGGGAGGGGAACAAATGTTATGAAGGGACTGGCGGGGTTTGGTGGAAGGAGAGGCATGCAAACGGTGACCCAAGTCGTCTCGGATCACAGGTGAGACTGCCAGGGAGGCAGACAGAGCGATGAAAGTGTCTGTAAAGACAACTTTCTCTGTGGATGGAATTTTTGGCCAAGGCCGGTGGGGTTGGAAAGATGACTGGAAGAGGTACGAAAGTCGTGAAGAAACTCAGATGAGACGCTGCCAGGAAGCGGACGCACCGGACCGATCTCTGGACACCAAATCTGCTGTCAGCACAGGGACGCCCGGGGAAGAGGAAGACGATCCTGCGTGCACCGTCGCTCCACCGAACTCGTCGCCGTGGACGATGAATGAAGGCTGCTGGCGTTGGAATCCCTTGGGGGAGATCTCCTACCCCTGGGCGTCGCACCCAAGGACTGGAGATGAGGTGAGGGCGTCGCACCCTCAAGGAAGAGGAAGAAGAAGGGGTCGCCCCTTTTCGCAATGTGGCACTCCACACGAACACTCAAGCATCAAAATTCTTCATTAATCCTTTGAAAAGAAAATACAAAGTCTTTTATATGGGATGGGGAAATGCTAGGTCTAAACCCTAGCCAAGGGGGAAAGGAGATGGGGGGGGCGGCCACAACCGGGGAAGGCATTCAAATCTCCTAGATTCTAGGGATGGATTGGGGAAAGGGGGCGGCCAAGGAGGGAGGGAGGAGGTCGGATGGGGAAGGGAAAGGGGAGGGGCCGCACCCCTCTTCCTACAATCTAGGAGAGGGGCGGCTGCCACCTTCCAAGAGGAAGGAAAGAGGTGGGGGCGCCCAAAACCCTAAGCCTAGGTGGGCTAAGCGAGGGAGTGGGTGGCCAGCCCAAATGGGCCAGAAATTGAACCAAAGAAATGGCCCAATAGCCCTATCTCCTATCTAATAAGCATAAAATGGCCCAACTAAAGCCTAATTGGCTCCAAATGGCCTACAAAGGTCCATAACAATGCAAAAAGTGTCCACGCAGGGACTAAACTAAGGCCCAGCATGGCCTGAAGCATAAAAAGGGACTCTGCTAGTCCGCCAAGTGGTCGCCGAGCCAAAGGGATGCCGGCATGCTCCGTGTGCTCCGTCGAGTGATGCGGCGCGTGTCCTCACCAATTCTCCCCGGGTGGGAAGAACTCGACCCCGTCGAGTAAGGGTCACGGTCGCTCAAGTAACGCTCCAGCAGGTCCGGGTCGATCCGCTCCAGCTCTCCACGTGTGATCCAGGTGTCGTCTGTCGCAGGGCGCCCTCTCCAACGCACTAGAAAGCGCTGGTAGGCTCCGCTCCTGGTCGTGGTCACCTGCTCATCCAGTATGCAATCTATATGCTCGCGTGTCTGTAAAGGGGCTGGAGGAGGTGGGCGCTCCGAAGGTGAAATGCTCTCAACAGGAGGGGTAGGCCCAAAAAGCTCACTGGGAATCACCGCGGGATCCCGATATGCCACCAGATCTGAAACATTGAACGTCGAACAGATCCCATAGTCGTCTGGCAGCTCAATCTCATACGCATTTGACCCTATTTGCTTCAGAACTCGGAAGGGTCCGGCACCGCGGTCCTGGAGTTTCTTCACGGCCCCCGAAGGGAACCGTTCAGGTCTAACCCTGATCATGACGTACTCTCCCACTTGGAACTCACGGGTGCGTCGATGCGTATCAGCTAAATCCTCATATCGTGCGTTGCTGGCCTCAAGATGGTGATGATGATGTAGACTCCGAACTAGCTGTGTGGACTCATACCTATATGAATGCAGGGGTGGTCCTGGACATCCAAATATGGATCTAATAGGCCTATGACACCTACCAGACTTGACAACGTGGGGAGGACCAGGACAACCAAAGTTGTATCTATCATGCATGGGTGTCCTACGGAATGTGGTAGACTCATGGGGACTAAATTGCCCAAACTCACTCATGACATTCCCTATATGAGACAAACCCCTATATGATGGTGGACATGAAGAAACATGGGGAAGAGACATGTGTCCCTGGCCTCCTAAGCTCGGGCATCTGGATGCCTGCAAGGTGAGGTGTTGACTAGAAGGCCTAGGTTGTGTATGATAGCGGACCTCCTCGACAAGGTGGGGAAAAGAATATGGGTCGAGAGGCTCACTAGGGAGGGGATCGAATGGGTCAAAGAAATGATGACCCCTCCTGACAGGTCCCTTCACTATACTTGCCCATGTGCGACATTCGTCCAGGTGCAGATAATCACCTTCAGGCACTCTCATGTATGGGGCAAGAGGCTCATGAGGAAAGCTAGGTTCCTCACTCGGGACCGTGATATCATAAAAGGGGACAAAATCAACCTCCACGGGTATGGGAAATAATAAAAGGACCTCGGATGTGATATGTCCTATGGTGTAGACCGAGGTAATAGACCCCAAAGCAGGGAGTGTAAAGCTATGACTATAGGGTTGGTCAGACCCTAAGGTCAACATATAAGTCAACTCCCATTGATAATCTAAACTCCTAAGGAAGTCCTTCACATTTTCAAGAAAGCAGAAGGACCGAAAAGTGGTGTGAAAGGAGTTAAGGGGTATTATTGGGAGGGCTGGTCCCATGGGTGTATAGCAAGGAATGGAGACATCTAGAAGTGGACCCTCCCTTAGCCAGCTAGCTAAAGACTCACCAATGACCAGTTCACCCTCGGAAGGTAAGAATGTCTCTATATGAGGGTCTAAGGGTGAAGCCTCTCTCTCGGGAGGGGAAACGAAGTCCTCTATGATGTGGAGGGGATCACTCCCTAACTCCTCAACCTCAGTTAGGTACTCCTCAATCAACTCCTGTTCAGCCTCGTAACTCACTGGAACAAACCCAGGTGATGACATGGAGGTGGTCGGCGTAACGCCGTCATGGAAGACAAACTCACCGGGAAGGTGAGATGGGTGTAAGGTGCAAGTCCTCCTATCCAGGTCGATGGTCGCACTTCTTTCCTCCAACCAAGTTCGCCCTAAAATGATGCATGGACCAGCAAGTGTGCTGATCTTGCACCAAGCGCCATCGAAATATTTAACGGGGCCAAACCACCGTTGAAACTCGATAAAAGCTAAACCATCACGGAGAACAATCTCCCCAGTCTTAGAGAGTGACTCAACAATGTCTTGTGAGACACAGTTAGACGACACCCTACTGATGAAGTCGATCTCCGTATGCATCCCATTAGGTAGGATGGCAGTGGACATGACAGGGCGCTGGAATGACTCGGTCATCGGTATAGGGATCGGGTCTCCCGACGACTGAGTGGTAGGGGCGACACTTAGGGGTCGTACCATAAGAGCATCGAATCGGGCCAATAGGGATGACGATGCATGGGCTCGAGGAATCGCCATGGGGCTGGCGGGAAGCTGGACATGCAAGACTCAACGAGATAAGGGTAAAACTCTAACTAGACACAAACCTAAAATGACAATGCAATGGTACGTTACCTAGATGAACTAAGAGACTCAATGCACCCTAGACAACCTAAAGACTCAAATGAACTCCAGCAAATCTAATGACTCGACATGGCCTAGGACCTCAGTCTGTAGGGACAAACTGGACGACCATGCTCTGATACCAAATTTGACGCGGGACGGAACTGACAAATGGACTAAACCTATGATGAAGACCAAGTGCGGCCAGCACTCACACGTGACAAGGCAAGCCGAGTGATCGACCTCCGTACTATTCCTCCGAAGAGAGGCGTCTCTCAACAAGAAACCCAAGTCCACGGCCGTCCCTATGAGGGAAACGAGTGGATCAAAGCGGCAAAGGGAGCCGACGCGCAACTATGGGAGTCTAGTCCGAGCTCGGTGCTCGACTAGGGCCACGGAATGGTGCTCTCAACTCGCAAAACCCACGGTGAATTGAATATGTAACTAGGATCCTACACTCGCACGCGGCATAATCGAGAGCATACTAGCAAAGCAAATGCTAAGGGAAGGAACGTCGCACGTACCTCCACGCCTAGGCGTGGGGAAGGAACCCCGGCCGAGACCGACAACCCCGATACACACAATGAAAGAATAATTACAAGCCAACAAATGCCCACTCCACGCAGGGAGGTAACGGGCTACAGCAACTCTGTTCGGGGCGACCGGTACACGGGCTGACGGGCAGCACTCGGTGAAGGGGATGGCCGCGAGGAGGGTGTCGACGGTGATCTGCCAGTTCGCAGCAGCGCGTGACTCGGCGGTAACGGCTCCCACGACCTGGTCCGGTGTCCGATGGAGGCACCGTTAGCGAGGACGCATAGCTGGGTCATGGGAGGAAGCCTCGGCCAAAGGGGGCACGCAGATTCCGCCCGTGGAAGCCGTGGCCGCACCTGCAAGTCGCGACGGGATTTCTGCTCGCAGAACAGCACACTCGAGCGGGGAAATTGAGAACTCGCAGTTATGGAAGGCGAATGGGGTGCCGCTTGAGGGAGGACGTCGGGGACGCAGAGCAGCAGGTCCCGGTCGAACGGCTTGGCCAGATACGTCCGGGGTTGGCCGGGAGAACGTCTGCAAGTTGTCGTTGTCCCCGGCGCCGGACTGTGCAGATGGATCTGCGCGGCTCCACGAGGATCAACGCCACGCTCGGCACCGACGTCGGAACGAAGCGAGGTCGGCGGCGTTGGAAAGAGGAGGACGAGAGGTACCAATCCTGAAGAAATCAGGTCCAAACTCGGAGTTTGTCGCTCGGGAGAACTTCTGCAAGATGGCAGGCAGGATCTGGCTCGCAGTGGGAAGGGGTCCTGCGCGATCTCACGAGAAAAATCGATGCCGGCGATGTGGACCTCGGATCGAGGCGAAACCAAAGCCCACGCGTCGGGGACTCGCAGGGGTACCTCCAGAAAAAAGGGGACGAGCAGATTCGTCCGGATCTGGGCGGAGGCGCTGCTGCAAGTCGGGGTAGAACTCAGGCGAACAGCTACGTGCACTTGTGACAGGGGATAAAGAAGGGGGAAGCCTCGGCGTCGCACCGAGGGATGGGGAGTCGCACCCCGAGGTGATCCCGTCGCAGGATCAGAGAGAGAGAGGAGGAGGGGGCGCAGCCACCAAAGTTCTTGATCAGCAAAATTTCTTCATTATTCTTCAAAGAAAAATACATAAGATCTTTTATATGCTAGGGTTGAAACCCTAGCCAAGAGGGGGGGGGGAAAGGGGACGCACATGACATGGGGGGAAAGGGGGGGGGTGCGCAACAAGGCAAGGGGGAAAGGGGGGGGTGCGAACCACTCCTAGATTCTAGGGATGGATTGGGGAAAGGGGGCGGCCAAGGAGGGAGGGAGGAGGTCGGATGGGGAAGGGAAAGGGGAGGGGCCGCACCCCTCTTCCTACAATCTAGGAGAGGGGCGGCTGCCACCTTCCAAGAGGAAGGAAAGAGGTGGGGGCGCCCAAAACCCTAAGCCTAGGTGGGCTAAGCGAGGGAGTGGGTGGCCAGCCCAAATGGGCCAGAAATTGAACCAAAGAAATGGCCCAATAGCCCTATCTCCTATCTAATAAGCATAAAATGGCCCAACTAAAGCCTAATTGGCTCCAAATGGCCTACAAAGGTCCATAACAATGCAAAAAGTGTCCACGCAGGGACTAAACTAAGGCCCAGCATGGCCTGAAGCATAAAAAGGGACTCTGCTAGTCCGCCAAGTGGTCGCCGAGCCAAAGGGATGCCGGCATGCTCCGTGTGCTCCGTCGAGTGATGCGGCGCGTGTCCTCACCAGGAAGGTTTCAAATGGGGGAAGATGGTGGGCCAGTGGCTGCATGCGAAGTGTTTTGTGTTGAAGGCTTCCCTTGTTTACATGGCAACGACGAATGCGCGGAAGGCTTGGCACTCAAGAAGGTTTGCAAGGTTTGGCTGGGTGTTTGAAGGTGGTGGTCGGTGACTATTGCGGTGTAGTGGTGCGACGTGGACGCGGGGGGTTTCCACAGTTTCAAGAAGGAAAGTAGCGGTGTGTTTGCATGAGCCATGGAAGCTTGATGTCATGACTTATATTGAAGATGGATGATCTAGAATGAAGGAAGGTGTCGTCTGCATGGCAGCGACTGGGCTTGCATGCTTCAACATGGGAAATTGGCGCATGCATGGAAAGGCGATAGCGGTGGGGTGTTTGCAAGAGATGTGTCTTCTGTGGGAGCGAAGGAGATGTTGGGTTTGCGAGGGATTCTTGGTGGCCATGTTGTAGGGAACTTCTCCCTATATAAAGGCTATATTTGGGATGAGTTGGAGAAATTTTTTTTTAGTTTTTAGATTTTTAGTCTTCTTTATTTACAGGAACAAAGTAGGCCCATCGTTCTTCTCTTCTTCCTCCTTCGCTCACTCTCTTCCTCTCTCTTCTTTCTCCCCATCTCCATCAACATTCACCTCGACTACTTCTTATTCTTCTTCTTCTTGCTTCTAAATCTCTCTCTTCCTCTCCTCTCTAGTCTCGATCTATGCTTCTCCTCTTTCTTCTTCTTCCATCATCTTTCTCTTCTTCTTCCTTCTATTATTTTTTTTCTTACTCAAGTCCCCCCATCGCCACCTCTCTCCCTACTTCTTTTCTCTCTCTACTTCTCCTCTCTCTAAACTATCTCTTCTAAGACGGCGTCTAATCTGATTTGGGTGGCGAGTTATAAGGTGGCTCGCACTCAAAGGCTCAAGGAAGATGATGATGTCATCTTCATCTCCTTTACGGTTGCATCTTTCTTTTTAACTCTCTACTTTTAGTTTTATTTAGATTTTATTATTGGGAGTTGTAATTTTTATTTCTTGACATTTTGATATTGTAAGTTTTCCTTTCTCAAGTAATAAAATAGTTGATTTAATTTTATTTCTTTATCTCTTACTTTCTCTCTTATCCCTCTCTCTATTTCTTCTTCCTCTCTCTCTCTCTCTATATATTTCTCTCTCTTAACCCTCTGCATTTCTTTAGATAGATTTCTTTCATGCACTTTTAAATTCGAAGGTCAAAAAAATCACTCAATAATTTTTTTCTCTAAAAATATAAGGTTTTTAACTATAAAATTCTAACCTCTCCGTGGATTCGACCCGTACTTGTCACTACACTTTTGTTTTTTAATTTTTGTCTAAGTTCAAAATTTTTAAGATTGAGTGCACGGTATTTTTAACGAGCATCAAGTCACATCATTTAACAGCATGTTGTTTGGGGCCTACCATGATCGGTAAGCTATCGTGAATTAAGTATAAGATAATTAATTCAGTGAGTTAAGAGTTAAGTCACCTATAAAATATTAGAAGGAGTTCTAATTATCACACACAGAATATTAGAAGGTGTTCTAACATTATTCCACGTAAGATAATTGGAAGGGGTTCTATGATTTTATGATAGAAATATTGTTGAAAGGGGTTTCAATATTCTTATAGGGTTCAATGTCAGACCGATATTGGGTCTAAAAGGTCCCACACGTTATAGGCCTGCTTATGGCTGGGATATTATAGCAATTATGGAATAATTACTTCTATAAAAAATAGGGTTTGAGAGAAACCTAATACTAAGCAATTAAGGTTCTCCATTGGTCACTCTCTTCCTCTCCCTCATCTTATGGTTGCCACCCTCTCTCTTAGGGTTGGAGCGAACTCACTCTCTCTCATATTATGAGACATCAATGAGAGGAGATCACGGCAAGATGTTGCTGGTGTTTATGGGATCGTCCCATGGTGGAGGGGTCACTTCGTTGACATAGTAGGTCGTGTGGATATCGCTAGAGACTAGATGCTTGTACAATTTTGAAGGTTTTTTGGAATTGACTTCAGAAATACTGGAGATTCAAGATCTTCTTATGGTAAAGAGCGGACGTTTACTCCTAAGTTCCATAATTTCGTCAAGGTTTACGACCTGGGACAAGAAAATATGATTTTAAAACTTTATTCCGTTGTGTTTCTTACACGGGAGATTGTCTTACATGTTTGGCTTGGGGAGGGAGAGAGTGTGTGAGAGCAAGGGAGAGAGAGAGAGTAGAGAGAGAAGGTGGGCATATATCGTAGAGGGGTTTCCCCCTCTTGTGCCGATTGACCTTGGGGAAGAGAGAGTGTGTTAGAGTAGGGGAGAGAGATACAGAGAGGTTTTCCCCTTCGGTGTTGACACTCCTCCCAGTGGAGCGGGGTGCAAGTACACACACATAGAGAGAGAGGGGAGTTATTTTGGTTATGTTAATATCTGAGGAGGGTAAATCTAATTTGACCCTGAAACGGCCCAAGCGCGAGCGGCCCATTAAGGTTTGGACGCGCTAAGTCCAAGCAAGGAGCGGACATACATGCTCGGCCCGACGATGATGAGGCCGGCCCAAGCGCAGTTCTCCCCGGAGGACACTCCGACGACCGACCGTTGCCCCCACGACGCCTGCCTTGACCCCGTAACGGGCGAGCACACGCCATGAGTGCCGTAAGACTCACCTTGGGAACGGCCGACACCGGGACTATCGCCCTCCAATGGGAAACTCCCGCCAACATAGCGGAGGAACATTACTCTACTAAACGGACCCTTCCCTATCAAGGGATGAGGCTCTCGCTCCAGGACAACCCATATAAAAGGGACATCGACAGAAGAGAAGAGCACGGTAGACTCTTCTACTAAAAATCCCCCGCTACTGCGCAGGAGTGTCCTCCGGCGAGAACTGCGCTTGGGCCGGCCTCATCACCGTCCTGGAATCCGATGCCTTGTTGGGCCGGTCATCTTCTTATTGGGCCGAGCATGTATGTCCGCTCCTTGCTTGGGCTTAGCGCGTCCAAACCTTAATGGGCCGCTCGCGCTTGGGCCGTTTCTGGGTCAAACCAAATTTACCCTCCTCACTTCCCCCCCTACTCTTAGTTGCCGAGCACTCGCAGGGGGCTGAGAGTAGCCCAAGAGAGGGTTCTTTTGGAGGGTGTGATCCGAAGATGATTTCCTCGTACGGCGGGAGTTGGTGGCTTTGAGACCTGCTCGGCCCGCAAGGCACCTCTGGCGGTGGTAGAAAGCACGTTGGCAATGATGACGCCGAGTCTTGTCTTGTTCTAGGGACGTGGACTCAGAACAGTCGCCTGGCCTCGGTAGTCATACTACCGTAGCGGCAGGCGTCCCTTCGCATGACCCTCAGGGGGCAACCGTCGGACTGTAGTGGGCGGTTTATAAGGAGCATGGAGGGGGCTCTCGCAAACCATACCCACGTCTCGCTGGTCGACGTGCTCCGTTGTAGGCTTCTTCCTCCCTTCACCTGGTGAGGATCCTTCTTTCTCTATTCTTCTTTCCTTCGGTAGCGATGCGTCTGCGTAGGAGAGCTCTCACTGTCGAGTCTTCCTCTTCGGAGGATATGCCTCAAGGCCGGGGCGGTGTGCCGAGCACCTCAGGTGTGGGCACTAGTCAGCTTGATTCCCAGCCTCTAGTGGCCTATAGGGTATTTCATGGCTTAGTGGGAGACCTTCCAGATTCCCCCCGAGTACGACATCATCTTCCCTGCTGTGGGAGATGACATAATGAGTTACCCTACTAGCGGGATCATGATCCTAGTGGCCTCCTTCCAGGCGGGTCTTCGTATTTCGGTCCATCCTTTCATCTTGGCCATCCTTCGCCATTACGGGCGGAACCCTGGGAGGATAACCCCCAATTCATACAGTATCCTCTGCGGGTTCATCTACGCATGCCGTAGAGCATTGGTGGCGTCGAGTGTCGACTTGTTTCGGTAGTTCTTCCTCTTCTAGAGTTGTCCGTCCAACACTTATTTCGCCTATTTCAAGGGCCGTGCCAACGACCACTTTATTTCTGTCTCCCGTACCGCGTCCAACCGCAAGGGGTGGGCGGAGCGGTATGTATATTTGATCAAGTCAAAGGATTGGGAGAGAGCCTCTGATGGCTGGATGCGGGGTGGTAGTTCTCACCCTTGGCGCAATTCGAAGCCTTCTCTGAACGCCGAGGGTCGCCGAGATCTGAAGGCGGTTTCCCGGTATCCTCTCGTCGATGCAGACCACGTTCTGACCCCGGCGCTGCTCCGAGAGCTGGGGTTGTGTCCTTCGTTGCCGCAGGGTACTGGCTTTGTCTCCCCGTAGGGTTGTGGCGGTAGTGACCAATGCTTGACTAACCTTGTCTTTGCTTCCAGGGGCGGTTGAAGTGCAGGGGTGGACCCCCAAGATCATCCGACTGCCACGGCTTGCTCCTCGCCCCGTGGATCACGTCGCTCCGGGAGTCAGCCAGGTGTCGGTCGTCGCCCCCCTTGCCCAGGTTGCTTTTGCCCTAGGGAGGTTACAGTATCCGGCCCCTGTCGGCATTCCTCTGGTGCGTTCGCCCGAGGCGTCGGTGGCCAGTGGAGGGCCTAGCCTTCGGCAGGGTCCCTCCAAAGCCGCTCCCAGCGTACCTAGCGAGGAGTCTGCCATGGCTGACGATGGTCGGGCTTATCTGACCGAGGATGAGTTGGTGGAGATTGATAGTCGCCGCTGATCGAGGAAGAGGGGGAGGGATTTGACCCTGGATAGAAATCGGGTCCCACCCTCGTCTGGGGCGCCTCCCCCCAGTGTTCGCCTGTCGTCATCGCCGGTAGCTCCGGCAGCTTCTACTCCGGCGTCCGCCTCTAGTAACCGGGGGCGTGAAGGGGGCAAGGCCCGAGTTGCTGTTGAAGTTGACCCTCTCCCTACGCTGAGGGTTCCTCCGCGCGGTCAGTCCTCGCAGCCCGAGGACTCACCGGCGAGGGCGCCTGGTGTTCCGGACATTGTCGACCTCATGATGTGGAGTGCTCGTTGGCATGAGCACGTAGGGGAGCTGGGCCCTGGTGTTGTTGACGAGTTGATGGCCGTTGCTGCAAGGAGCGTGTGCCTGGTCGTTAGCACCTTCGGGCTGTGGAGGCACCGTTTCCTGGATGCTATGCGTGAGCTGGAGGCCAGCCGGGCTTTTCAGGCGGGGGCCGAAGGGCGTTTGAAGGAGTCCGAGGATGCGAACACCGGACTCCGGGAGTAGTTGTCTTAGCTGGAGTTAGCCCTAGCGGGCATGGAGCGCCACCGGGACTCTTTCCGGGCGCGGGCCGACGCGGCTGGAGAGCGGGCGGCCAAGCTGGAGATGGAGGCTCGAGCCATGGCGGCCCGCGGCCAGGAGATCGAGGAGGAGCTCGCTAAGCTGCGTATGTCCGTGTCCTCGGCGGGTGAGGAGGCTGTGGAGGCCTTTTGCTCCTCCTCGGCTTATCGTGCCGAGCTGACGGAGGCGGCCTTGGAGTACTACGGGTCGGCACGTGACCGCAGCTTCCGGGAGGGCTAGAGTGCCGCCGTGAGGGCCACAGGTGAGCACTTTGACCTTGAGGCCCCAGTCCTTTCTCCTCCATCGAATCCGTACGGCTCGGGAGCCGAAGACGAAGAAGAGGGGCCTGGCCCCGTAGAGGCGGGCGTCGAGCGACCGGTGTCGTGTGCGGGTGAGCGGGCACCCGTGGAGGTTGCTGTGGTGGACTTGAGCGACGAGCCACCTCCTCCTAGTGTTACTGCTGCGCGTGCGCCTGCTGATGCCAGGGCACGTGATGATGTAACCGGGGCAGGTCCTTGAGAGGATGCCCTTAGCTATTTTTTCCTTTCTCTGCACTTTCCGAGGTGGTAGCCTCTTTTTTGTAATTTCTTTTTTGGAAATGAAAACCTTCCTTTTATCTGCAAATCTTGAGATTTCTTCCGTGTATTTCCTTCCTCCTAAACCATCGCGAGATCCTCTGGGGATACGAAACAGTGCCCTCGATGAGGGCTTCTGAAGGAGTGCGACTTTCGGGATTCGTCGCTTCGGTTTCTATGGATTTGATTGAGGTGGTGGGAGTCCTCATACTCCTGGGGACTTCGCCTTCCCTATAAATGGTGGCTTCCGCTGCATTCCAGCGATCAACTTCTGCAATAGAGAGCCGTTGTAGGTAGCCTTCTTAGAGAATGTCCTAAGGAGAGTCTGGTACTTCGTCAGATGATGAATTTCTGCAGGCTCGTCGTCGACCTTTGGTCCTTCGGGGAAACCTAGCGCCGATACCGTGGCGGCCGTGGCCTGCGCCCGGAGAGGGTGGCCCGGCATCTGAGCAATACAGGCTCGAGTACCTGGATGGCTGGCGGGAGGCCTTGGAGAAGGTCGACTGCTTGTACGTCGGCATGGGAGTCCTGCTTCTTGAGCCGGATAAGTTCTGTCCTTGACGGGACGAGAAGTGTCAGGGTAATGCCGCTTTCTCTCTTTCAGATAGCCGCTTTTGCTTGTCTTGGCGGTACGTGACCGTTGTTTGCTCCTTGCAGGTGCTCGGTGAGATGCTCATCGTTGCTGGAACATCTTCCTACTTTCTGGTAGGAAGGATCGTAAGGGAGGGTGGAATCTGTTTTCCATTCTTCCACTCGGTAGCCTGGCCATGCGGCTTGGACGACGGTAGTGGGATCCTCAGTTTGCAGGCATCCAGCACATTTCTCCTGCCGCTGCTGTCGCACGCTGTCCGCGGTGAGACACAAGACAACCTCTCCTTTCAAGGGAGGTGCTGGTGGTAGCCGGGGCAGCGGGGGTTTGTTCGCCGGGGTGGCCTTCCTAATGCATTGGCCTCGTGGTACCGCTGTCACCCATTGGCTTGGGCAGGTCGGCTGGTTCCCTGTAACGGGTGCACCTTGTTGGTCCTCCTCCAAGCAGGGGTGGCCGGAGCTACTAGCCTAGTTTTCCTTATGCAGGCCTTCTACCAGTGAAGCCATTTGCTGGCCTGAGGGCTTTGTCCCTCTTCTCTGGCATAGGAGGCGTCTCCATAGGTACCCTCCCACAGAACAAATATGGGTACCTACGCCTGCTCGAAGACTCTGCCTGATCGTTGATAGAGGATGATGTCGAAGGAGCGAGTTGCTGGAGTTACATGTCACCACTGTTGAGCACATTTTGTTCCTCCAAGTACTTGTACTTGGCCCATGTGAGGGTATTTTTACCATTTCTGGAAGCTTGTATTTTGACTAAAGAAATATAAATTCTTTGTTCTTGAGCCAATACTATCGTGTACCTTTTACTGGAGTGCTTCTATGTGCTTTTCTGGGCGATCCTCCGTGCTCGTATTCACATTGCTGGCATCCTCCGCAGGAACCCTTAGGTTACCTTTTTTTTTTCAAGGGGAGCGGTGCTCGCCTCTTGGGAACCCTTATGTCACCTTCTCATTTTCAAGGGGAGTAGTGCTCGCCTCTAGGGAGCCCTTAGGTTACCTTCTCATTTTCAAGGGGAGCAGTGCTTGCCTCTAGGGAACCCTTAGGTTACCTTCTCATTTTCAAGGGGAGCAGTGCTCGCCACTAGGGAACCCTTAGGTTACCTTCGCATTTTCAAGGGGAGCAGTGCTCGCCTCTAGGGAACCCTTAGGTTACCTTCCTTATCGTTGGTGACTTGCCTTAGTGGGGTACGACTGATGACGTTTCACTGGAAGTACTTCCTAAGGTTAACGGAGTTCCACGTCCTGGGCACCTCTCTCCCCCCAAGCGTCACTAGCCTGTACGCCCCTTTACCGAGTGCTTCTGTTACCCGGTATGGGCCTTCCCAATTAGGTGCGAGCTTCCCTGTGGCTCCTTGCGGGTCAGCCACGCTTGCTCACCGTAGAACCAGATCTCTGGGGAAGAAGTGTCGCTCCTTAACCCGGGCATTGTAATATTGCACCAGCTTCTACTGATATGTCGCAAGCTTTATCTGGGCGTTGCTTTTTCCTTCTTCAAGCAAGTCCAGGTTCTCTCGTATTGCCTGGTTGTTTCTGGCCTCATCAAAGTTTCCCACTCGTAACAAGGGGTTGGATATTTCCACCGAGACTACTGCCTCAGCTCCGTAGGTGAGATGGAAAGGCGTCTCTCCGGTGGCGGCTCTAGCAGTGGTCCGGTGAGCCCATAGAATGTTGGGGATCGAATCAATCCATGCGTCGCCTGCTTGGTCCAGGCGAGTCTTGATGCCATGGAGTAAAGTTCGGTTGGCATTTTTCACCAACACGTTGGCTTGGGGATGCCCCACCGAGGTGTAGTGGTTCCAAATCCCCAACTCCGAGCACTTCTCTTGAAAGGCGGTGCTCGCGAACTGTCTGTCATTGTCGGTAGTGAGAACCCTGGGGATCCCGAACCGGCAAATGATGCTCCGTAGCATGAATTTCCAAGCTGCCTCGCTTGTTATCTTTCCCAATGGCTTGGCTTTGATCCATTTGGTAAAGTAGTATATGGCAACGATGAGGAATTTCTTCCTTCCCTGTGCTTCGGGGAAGGGTCCCAGCATGTCGATCCCTCACCACGCGAACGGGCGAGGCTCCGTCAAGGCGTGGAGCTGCGTCTCCGGCTGGTGGTGTAGGTGGGAGTACTTCTAGCATTAAGGGCACCTTCGAACATAGCTGAGGCAATCTTGTTGCAAAGTGGGCCACCAGTACCCTTGTCGGATTAGCATCCTTGCGAGTGCTCGTCCTCCCACATGACTTCCACAGAGTCCTTCATGGACCTCTTGGATGGCCTGGTTGGCTTCCGTGGGGAAGAGGCACTTGAGCAGAGGAGCTGAGAGAGACCGGCGATATAGCCGGCCGCCCACCATAGTGAAGTGGGCCGCTCTCGCCTGCGTGCGCCGTGCTTCGGCGTGATCGCTGGGGAGCTGTTGTCGAAGGATGAAATCGAGTAGAGGATCCATCCAGGAGGGCTCATAGTCGATGGCGCTTACCTGGAGCGCTGGATCGTCTATGCTCGATGTTGACAATTCCTCTATCAGGATTGATCTCGAGTTGGAGACCGTAGTGGCTGACACTAGGCGGGAGAGGGCATCTGCTCGAACATTGTCCTCGCATGGGATGTGGACCACTTCAAAGCGGGTGAACTCATTTGCCGCTGCCTTGGCCTTCTCTAAATATTTCATCATCGAGGGGTCTCGGGCCTCAAACTCCCCCCTGACATGTTTGGCGATGAGCATGGAGTCGCTGTATGCTCGCACGCTTGATGCTCCCAGGTGTTTCACCATGCGCAACCAGGAGAGGAGCGCCTCGTATTCAGCCACATTTTTCATGGTGGGGAAGTTGAAGCGCAGGGCGTACTGTAGCTCCACTCCTTCTGGCGAGAGTAAGACCAGCCCCGCGCCGCTGCCCACGGCGTAGGATGATCCGTCGACGTATAGTTCCCAGGCGGGCCCCGAGGACTTCTCGGGTGAGTCTTTGGCGGGTAGAGTGCATTTGGCGACGAAGTCCGCGAGCGCCTGGGCCTTGATCGCTGTCCTTGGTCGGAACTTGATGTCGAATTCTCCCAACTCGATGGCCCATTTGACCAGTCTTTCGGATGTGTCAGGGTTCTAAAGGATTTATCAGAGGGGCTGATCGGTGAGGACGGCGATCGGGTGGGCCAGGAAGTATGGCCGTAGCTTGCGAGCAGCCGTGATAAGGGCAAGGGCGAACTTCTCGGTCTGTGAATACTAGAATTTCGGTCCCTGTAGTGCTCGCCTGACATAGTAGACAGGCTTCATGACTCCTGTCTCCTCCGGCGTGAGCACGGCACTCATGGTGCTGGGTGTCACAGAGAGATACAAGAGTAGTTGTTCCCCCCCTTGGGGTTTGGTGAGGACAGGAGGTGTCGTTAGGTAGCGCTTCAGTTCTTCGACTGCTTGCTCGCACTCCTGGTCCCAGTCAATCCATCCCTTCTTCTCTGGCCCCAGGTTAGCTTGCTTGGTCAGCTGGAAGAAGGGTAGACATCGTTCGGTGGCTCGGGACAAGAACCGGGCCAGAGCGGCGACGCGCCCGGTGAGGCACTGTACGTCCATCACCCATCTTGGTTGCTCCATCTCCAATACTGCTTTGATCTGATCGGGGTTGGCTTCGATTCCTCGGTGGGTGATGAGGAATCCTAGGAACTTGCCTGATCGCACCCTGAACGCACACTTAGAAGGATTGAGTTTCATGTTGTACCTTCGGAGTGTGATGAAGGTCTCCGCCAAGTCGCGCAGGTGCTCGGCTGCTCGGAGGCTTTTCATGAGCATGTCGTCGATGTAGACCTCCATGTTTCGGCCGATCTGCAAGTCAAACATATGGTTGACTAGGCGTTGATACGTAGCTCCGGCGTTCGTCAGCCCGAACGGCATGCGAGTGTAGCAATATAAGCCATGGTCGGTGATGAATGCTGTCTTATCTTGGTCGGCCTGGTGCATGCTGATCTGATGGTACCCTGAATAGGCATCCATGAAGCTCAACATCTCGTGCCCGGCCGTGGCGTCGACCAGCTGGTCGATCCGTGGCATGGGGAAGCTATCTTTGGGCGTGGCTTTGTTGAGGTCGGTGTAGTCCACGCACATCCATCACTTCCCGTTGCTCTTGTGAACCAGGACCACGTTGGCTACCCAATCTGGATATTGGGTAGGTCGGAGCAGCCCTGATCACAATTTTTCTCCCACTTGCTGCCTGATGACGGCTTGTCGCTCGGGGTTGCACCGCCTTCGACGTTGCTGTATCGGGTGGTAGTTGGGATCCAACATTAGTTGGTGCGTCATGACCTCCGGGGGGATTCCGGGGAGCTCGTCCTCAGACCAAGCGAACACGTCCTGATTGGCCGCGAGGAAGCTTGCGTACGCTTGTTTATCATGCTCGGACAAGGTAGCACTAATCTTCAATGATATGCTTGGGTCATCCCTAACTTGGATGAGGTATAAGTCCTCGACTGGCGTGGTCGTGCTCGGACCTAGATCTTCGGTCCTCGCCTTCTTTTTGTGTGGTGCCTCTTCGGGACATCGGTCGCGGGTGGAGATAAGGTAGCACCTCTTGGACTGCCGTTGATCACCCCGGACTTCCCCTACCCCATGGGGGTAGGGAACTTAAGCTTCTGATGGTAGGAGGAAGGGACGCCTCGAAGCATACTGAGGATTCCTTGGTCGACGATGGCATTGTATCCTGTCATCGCACGGACCATAGTAAAGTCGGCGAGGAAGGTTACCTCTTTCGGTGCCGTCTCGAACGTGATCGGGAGCGAGATACTCCCATCTGGGCGGACAGTCGTGCCGGAGAATCTATACAGCGGCGTGTGTAATGGCGCGAGTCGTGATACATCCACACCCATAAGTACAAGATAGTTGTACGCTATAACATCAGGTCCACTTCCATTATCCACCAGGATGCGTCGCACAGTACATTGATTGATGGTGGCAGAAACCACCAAAGCATCAGAGTGGGGCGTCGTGACGCCTTCGAGGTCATCCTCGGAGAAGACTATGGGGTCACCCGGGTGGCCTGAGGTGGAAAGCTCCCTTGGGGTGCCGTCGCCTTGGTCCGCCGTGTTGATGGCCGTCGTGTACCGGCGTCTTCTGCTCGCGCTATCTCCCCACATGGCAGGCCCCCCAGAGATCATCATGATCTCCTTTCCGTTGGACTGATTGTCGATCGGGGGAGGCGTCTTATGTCATCTTTCAGCGGCTTTTGCGAGGAACTTGTCAAGGAGTCCTCTGTGGATGAGATCCTCGATAGTGTCCTTCAAGTTGATGCAGTCGACGGTGTCGTGGCCATGGTCGCGGTGGAATTGACAGTACTTCTTCTTGTTCCACGATTTGGGATCTGACTTCATCCGCGAGGGCCATTTGAGGAATGGCTCCTCGCGGATCTCCATTAGGATCTGGTCGGGCGGGGCCGTCAGGGGTGTATAGTGGCGGTAGCCACCCCTTTCCTTCTCGGAGCGGTCGTGGTGGTCTCCGTCGCGCAGCTCCCGCTTGCTCTGACCCTCCGGTGGTGGGTCGGCTACTCTTTTGCGGTCGGACTGGTCGGTCCTGGCCGCGCGGCGCAGGGCCGCGGTGTTCTCCTCACAATGTGCGTGCTTTTGGGCAAGCGCGAGGAGATCTGGAAGGGTCGTCGGTGTAATATCCTGGACCTTTCGGATCCTTTTTCGTGGGTCTCGGATCTGGTTTCCCGGAGTGTTTAACTTCGTTGTGTCTGAAATTTTGTTTTGGACATCTTTCGTGTTCGAATCGGCGCGATCCGGAGTTGTTTCGGAGGCCCGGAAGCGTTCCGCGGCTTTTCCGCGTGTATCTTTTGATTACCGGTGTGTGTTTCGGTAATTCCTTCGGAACCTCGTTGCGGGTGAACCGGGTCGTTCACCTTGGCGAGAGTGGTACCGTTGCGATCGGTGTGTTCCTAGGATCGTGAAAATGTAATTTTCTATTTTTTGGTATTTTTCAGAATTTCCAGATTTTCTTATAAATACCCCCCCCCTTTTTCTCTCCCTTCCCCACCCTCTTCTTCTTCTTCTTCTTCTTCCTTTCTCCCCCACTGTGCGACGCCCTCTCTCCCTCTCTTCTTCGTCCTGCGAGACCGCAGCGAGCCCCTCCGGCTGCAGACGGCTGTGGGCGATGACGTGGTGACGACGGTGACGGCGAGGTGATCATGGAGGCGTACGTGAACCGTGGGAGCTCAAGGAAGAACGAGGGTTTTCGAGCATTCTTCGCGATTCAGGGTCGATCCGGCGCGTCTCGGGACGCAATTGAGGTAGGGTGACGTTCCCTAGCTTCTAGCCTTCCTTTCCCGTGATTTGTAGGACGAGGGGGTTTGGGGTTTTCCATGATTTGGGGAGACCTCGCCCGATCTATGGATTTGATGCATGATTTCACGTTTTGATGGCCTAGAATCATGCTAGGGGTCCCCAGGGGTCTTCCCCTTTGATTTCCCCGTCTCCGGTGGAGGCATGGGGGCGTGGCCAATTTTTTTGGGCGTTTCCCTTCGTTTCACCCACGGGTGGGTGTAACGGTCCTTCCAGTGACCGTCACACTATGTAACGTGCCCAGATGTGTGCGTTACAGCCCTGAGTGCAGCCAAGTGGGGTCTGTGGGCTGTGACGGTCCCACGATAGACCGCCACGGTGCTGTGACACACCTAGGTTGGACCGTCAGGGGCGTTAGACCGTTGGCTGCTGACCGTTGGTTTTTGACCGTTGGGGGTCAAGGCATGTGATGCACCTAGCTTGGCGCGTCACAACCATGTGACGCCCCTATGTGGGTGCGTTAGAGCAGACGCATTCCCACGTTGTAACGCACCAGGGTTGGTCCGTTACACGCTATGACGCACCGAGTGGCACGCGTCACAGTTGTTCTCTGTTGTCTTGTGACGCACCAGGGTAGGCGCGTCACAGACTGTGACGCACCATGGTAGGTGCGTTACGCCCTGTTTTGCACCGAGCGTGTGACGCCCCTGCGTTGGGCCGTAGGGTGATTGTGACGGTCCTACCTAGACCGTCAGAGCCTGTGACGCGTCTAGAGTAGACCGTCAGGCTCTGGGTTGCCCCGGGTGGTTTGCAACCCCATTTCTGTTCTGACCGTGGTCACCGTGCGACGGTACTGGTACGTGGGGCGGTCCCCGTACGTCGTCTGATGCGGACGTTATTTTCCGTTGACTTGAGAGTCTACTCCGTAGTGACCCTCCACTAGTCGTATCTTGCTTACACGCGAGTGGTCTCACCAGGGAGTGGTGGAGAGGCTACCCTTAGAGACAGTTTGTGGACCGGTTTTCATCGGGCCCCGCGTCTACCAGCCAGAGTCTGGCTGAGGGGAAAACCCGTCAGAGGGCCAGACCAGGGACGCACGGTCTGTGTGTGCACACGTAGTTGGGGGCGGTTGGACCCACGTCGATGGGCGCGACCCCAGCTAGTCACTTGTTTGTAGTTACTCGTACGGTGTCTCAGTTCCCGCTGGGCCGGAGGGAGACACCTGAGGCACGGACTAAGACGTCAATGGACGCTTTCGGCCTTGCTTCTAGTGGGAGGTACTCCTGTCGAGTCGGTAGTGACAGACCGTCAGTCGTTGAGACTTCGAACTTCAGGTTTTATCATGTTAGCTGTGGTGTTCCGATCGTTCCTCCGTGGCACGTGTGTTGGTTTTCGTGCCGAAAGATCGGAGTTTTGTAGACAGCAGGGTTCCCTCTCCAAGGTACTCGCTCACTGCAAGCGTAGCGATTTCTCCATTTGCGAGGTAGGGTTCGAGTGATCCCTACTGAGTCTTATCCCGAGAGTCATTCCATGCTTGTTTTCACCGTGTTTCAGGTGAGTCGCGGCCTCAGGGGAGCGCGTCTGAGGCTCAGCGTGGTTCAGGTGCCTAGCATTAGTGCCAGAGGTCAGAGCCGGGGTATGCCCCGTGTAGCTATACTTTTCTTTCTTGTCTCTGTACTAGTTGTGGACTACTATTATTGTTATTTTATTGTTATCTTGTGGACCATGTATCTTGTAAACTGTTAATTTATTTCCTACTTAATAATATAACTGTTTATTTCTGTAATTATTTGTGATACTTGTGTAGTCTCCACACCATTCCTTTAACCCTTCTGAGTCTTCGGGCTCATGGGTGGCGGTACGAGTCTCGGGTTATCGGGCCTTCCCGGTAATCGAATTCTCGGGTTGTTACAGCTGGTATCAGAGCAGCGGTTGTGGGATTATACAAGAATCATAATCAATTACAGTGGTCCACTAGTCCACAGTGATGATGTACAGTTGACGCTGGCATCGGGCATCGTGTGTTTTTCTTGACCTTGTTGTTTCCGTGTTTTCTGTCTTTTGCTTCAGGAGCGAGCATGGCGCCGAGGCGGAGCACTCGCTCTCAACAGGGATAGTCGGCTGGAGGTCAGGAGATCCAGCAGGGGGTTCAGCGAGATCAGGAGGAGCATAGTAGAGCGCCACCAGGGGCCGCCGAGGCAGTGGATACTGCGAGGTTTCCGGGGGCTGAGGATTTCTTCTGTGGCATGTACCAGCTTATGCCTCAGCAGTTCGGCGGAGAGGCTGGTGAGGGCTCGTCGACCAGGGGTGGGCCAGGCCGAGCAGTGAATGATTTCATGCAGCTTCATCCCCCTTACTACAGCGGTCAGCCAGACCCTGATTTGGCTCGGAGTTGGCTCGACGAGATGGAGCGGGTGTTCAGTTCCGCGCGGACTACTGCAGAGGACAGGGTGATGTTGGCCTCCAGCCAGTTGCATGGTACAGCTCGGGAGTGGTGGTCTTCCGAGTGGAAGACGTCTTTCCAGCTTCGTCCACTTGAGCAGATTGCGTGGGGTGACTTTGTCAGTGCTATCGAGCGTACCTACTATCCAGAGTATATTGCTACGCAGCGGATGCGTCAGTTTCTGGAGCTGGTTCAGGGCGACATGTCCGTGTTGCAGTATAGGGCCCGATTTGTTGAGCTGGGTCGGTATGCACCTCATATCAGGGAGCATGAGAGGGTGAAGACCACACAGTTCATACAGGGTTTAAGGGAGGAGCTGAGGCACCATTTGATCACGAATGCGGCCACTGATCTGGAGACAGCGTCTCGTGTTGCAGCTTCTTTGGAGATGGATATACAGAGGACTCGAGGACCGATTAGCCAGGGGTAGTCTTTGTCGGGTCACAGCCAGCAGGCGACTACCCAGCAGCTGGGTTCTTTTCAGCTTACATCGGGCGGTTCAGGAGCACCGACACCGGCAGCGTCAGTGATAGGATCTGTGTCTTTTGGCTCAAAGGTCAAGAAGTTCCTTAAGAAGGGTTTCTGTAAGAAGCACAAGGATCAGGGGCAGGCATCATCGGGAAGTGTACAACAGCCGGTCCCGTTTCAGCGTCAGGGATCAGTGGGTGGATCGCGAGGACCGTCTCCACGGTGTAGTGAGCATCACCCAGGCAGGCAGTGCACAGCACCGATTGTTTATTTTTAGTGTGACCAGCCAGGGCACATGGCGCGTGACTATCCTCAGAGGCAGCAGCAGCAGGTTCCCCAGCAGCAGAGGCAGCATCAACAGCAGTAGGGACAGTATCCGCCACTACCCAGGTCAGCTAGTGTGGGAGGCAGGTAGAGAGCTCGAGGCCAGATCACGCACATGACCAGGGCAGAGGCAGTGGCATCGCAGCTCGTGGAAGGTACCATTCAGATTTTGGGTTGTACGGCTCGGGTTTTGTTCGATTCTGGCGCGTCTCACTCGTTTGTTTCCGAGGATTTCACGCTGAGTATTAAGGAGCCGGTGACCCAGTTGTCTTATGATTTGGCAGTAGAGTTGCCTTCGGGTGATTTTATGATCACTCCGTATTGCTTTGATGAGGTTCCTGTGTGGGTGGAAGGACGAAGTTTACGGCTAGGCTCTATGCGTTGCCGCTTCAGGACTTTGATGTGATTTTGGGCATGGATTGGCTCGAGGCATATCATGCGTTGGTGGATTGCGGCTCGAAGAGGGTTTACTTCCGACGACTTCACGGACCCACCATCTATTTCCAAGGTATCAGGTCTTCCTCTTCCCGCTTTCTTATTTCTGCGGTTCGAGCTCGTCGGTTACTTGATGCGGGTTGTCAGGGTTTTCTCGCCTCCGTGGTTGTGACTGACCGGATGGAGCCGGATGTCAAGGACATCCCGGTGGTGTGCGAGTTCCCCGATATTTTTTCGGAGGACTTACCTGGATTGCCTCCCCAGTGAGAGATTGATTTCATGATCGATGTTGTGCCTGGTATGGGACCTTTGGCGAAGGCTCCCTACCGTATGGCCCCCGCTGAGTTGAGGGAGTTGAGGGCATAGTTACTTGAGCTGCTGGCCAAGGGGTACATTCATCCTAGCTTTTCCCCTTGGGGTGCGCTCGTGTTATTTGTGAAGAAGAAGGACGGTAGCTTGCGGTTGTGCATTGACTACCGGCAGCTGAATGAGGTGACCATTAAGAATAAGTATCCACTGCCACGGATTGATGATTTGTTCGACCAACTTCTGTCTGCGCAAGTGTTCTCGCGGATTGATTTACGGTCCGGTTACTATCAGTTGAGGATTCGCGAGTCTGACGTGGAGAAGACTACGTTCAGTACGAGGTACGGGTATTATGAGTTCTTGGTGATACCGTTCGGGCTCACCAATGCCCCCACAACCTTCATGGACTTGATGCAGAGGGTGTTTCGTCCGTATTTGGACCAGTTCATGGTCATATTTGTGGACGACATCCTTGTTTATTCATGGTCTGCCGAGGAGCATGCGTACCATTTGGGTGTGGTGCTGCAGACGTTGCGAGATCACCAGTTGTATGCGAAGCTCAGTAAGTGCGAATTCTAGCTTCGTGAGGTACACTTTTTGGGGCACGTGATTTCTGGTGATGGCATTTCCGTGGACCCCGCCAAGGTTGAGGTAGTAATGCAGTGGCCGAGGCCGAGGTCTGTGACGGAGATCCGGATTTTCTTGGGGATTGCGGACTATTATCGGCGGTTTATCCATGATTTTTCTCACATTGCGGCCCCGATGACTAGACTCACATGGAAGGATGTGCCTTTCGTCTGGTCTCAGGAGTGTGAGCAGAGTTTCAGGGAACTGAAGAGGTTGCTCACCTCGGCTCCGGAGTTGGTTTTACCTTCTGGATCGGGAGGCTTTGTGGTGTGTACAAATGCTTCCGGGGTCGGATTGGGTGCTGTGTTGATGCAGCATGGTAGAGTGGTGGCTTATGCCTCTCGACAGCTAAAGTCCCACGAGGAGAACTACCCTACCCATGACCTGGAGTTGGCGGCTGTGATCTTCGCGCTGAAGATCTACAGGCATTATCTGTATGGTGATAGGTTCGAGGTGTTCACAGACCATCAGAGTTTGAGGTATGTGTTCTCGCAAAGGGACCTTAACCTCAGACAGAGGTGATGGATGGAGTTTATGAAGGATTATGACTTCACCTTGTCTTATAAGCTGGGCAGGATGACTGTCGTCGTCGATACTTTGAGTCGGAAGGTCACGGTCAATGCCTTGATGTTGAGGAAGTGGAGGCTCTGGGAGCAAGTACCCGAAGTTTCGTTCAGGCTCAAGATTCCCCAGGAGCCAGGGTTGGCAGTGCTTGCGAGTCTGACTGTCACGCCTGCTATCCGCCGTCAGGTGACAGAGGCTCAGCATGCGGACCCTGAGTTGCCCCGGATTTTGGCTTTGGCTGATGTAGAGCTCAGCGAGGATGGAGCCGTGAGATTTCATGGTAGGCTGTACGTCCCAGCTGAGGGGCTGGTTCGTCGTGCGGTGTTGCACTAGGCGCATGGGAGCAGGTACACCGTACACCCGGGTGCAACGAAGATGTATCAGAACTTGCGGAGGCAGTTCTGGTGGCCTGGCATGAAGAGAGATATTACCGAATTTGTGGCCAGGTGCCTGACCTGTCAGTAGGTGAAGGTGGAGCATCAGCGACCGGGAGATACTCTCCAGCCCTTGGATATTCCTGCGTGGAAGTGGGACCACGTGACCACGGATTTCGTGGTGGGATTGCTGAGGACTCCGAGCAGTCAGGACAGTATTTGGTTGCTGGTGGATAGGCTGACGAAGGTGACCCAGTTGTTACCGGTCAAAGTCAGCTGGAGAGTGTCCAGGTTAGCTCATCTTTATGTGGAGCGGATCATCCTGTTACATGGGATTCCCATTTCCAACGTGTCGGATCGGGATCCGCGCTTCACTTCTGGATTCTGGGGGAGTTTCCAGCGAGCGCTTGGCACGGATTTGGCTTTTAGCTCGGCGTATCATCCTCAGTCAGATGGTCAGTCAGAGATGACCATTCAGACTTTGGAGGACATGCTGAGATCTTGCTGCCTGGAGTGGCAGGGGAGTTGGATTCACCACCTACCGTTGGTGGAGTTTGTCTACAACAATAGCTATCATTCGAGCATCGGCATGGCTCCTTATGAGGCTTTGTATGGGCGTCTGTGTTGTACTCCACTTGATTGGTTTGAGGTCGGTGAGCATGTTCTGACGGGACCGGAGCTGGTGTAGCAGTGTGTAGAGGTTATGCACCTGGTCCGTCGGAACATGTTGGCGGCCCAGAGTCGACAGAAGAGCTATGCTGACCGTAGGCGACAGCCCCTCGAGTTCGTCGTGGGCGATCGTGTGTTCTTGAGAGTTTCTCCGATGAAGGGGGTGATGCGCTTTGGACGGCGTGGGAAGCTGAGTCCCCGCTATATTGGCCCTTTTGTGAATGTGGAGCGCATCGGTGAGGTTGCTTATCGGTTACAGTTACCCCCTGAGTTGGCATCGGTGCATGACGTGTTCCACGCCTCGATGTTGCGGAAGTATATGCCCGATGACTCTCATGTGCTCGAGGATTCTGTTTGGCTCGAGGTGACTCCAGATCTTTCTCTCCCAGAGTTTTCGGTCCGCGTGGAGGATAGGCGAGAGCAGCGCCTGTGGAACAAGGTCATCCCCTTGGTTAAGGTGGTGTGGTAGTGGCACTCTGGTGGTGAGGCTTCTTGGGAGCGTGAGGATGAGATGCGTCAATAGTTCCCTTACCTGTTTGAGTGAATCTTCCTCTTCTTTCCCCTTGGGTTGTCCTCAATTTCGAGGATGAAATTCCTTAAGGGGGGAGGGTTGTAATATCCTGGACCTTTTGAATCCTTTTTCATAGGTCCCAGATCTGCTTTCTCTGAGTGTCCGGCTCCATTGTGTCCGAAATTTCGTTTCGGACATCATTCGTGTTTGGATCGGCGCGATCCGGAGTTGTTTCGGAGGCCCGAAAGCGTTCCGCGGCTTTTTCGCACGTGTTTTCCGATTATCGGTGTGTGTTTCGGTAATTCTTTCGGAACCTCGTTGCGGGTGAACTGGGCCGTTCACCTAGGCGAGAGTGATACCGTTGTGATCGGTGCGTTCCGAGGATCACAGAAATGTAATTTTCTATTTTTTGGTATTTTCCAGAATTTCTAGATTTTCTTATAAATACCCCCATTTTTCTCTCTCTTCCCCACCCTCTTCTTCTTCTTCTTCTTCCTCCTTTCTCCCCCACCGTGCAACGCCCTCTCTCCCTCTCTTCTTCGTCTGACGAGACCGCGGCGAGCCCCTCCGGCTGCAGACGGCTGTGGGCGACGACGTGGTGACGACGGCGACGGCGAGGTGATCGTGGAGGCGTACGTGAACCGTGGGAGCTCAAGGGAGAACGAGGGTTTTCGAGCATTCTTCGCGATTCGTGGTCGATCTGGCGCGTCTCGGGACGCAATTGAGGTAGGGTGACGTTCCCTAGCCTCTAGCCTTCCTTTCCCGCGATTTGTAGGCCGAGGGGAGACCGAGAGATGGAATTTCTTGCGGGTTTGGTGTTTTCCATGATTTGGGGAGAGCTCGCCCGATCTATGGATTTGATGCATGATTTCACATTTTGATGGCCTAGAATCATGCTAGGGGTCCCCAGGGGCCTTCCCCTTTGATTTCCCCATCTCCGGTGGAGGCATGGGGGCGTGGCCAGTTTTTTGGGCCTTTCCCGTCGTTTCACCCTCGGGTGGGTGTGACGATCCTTCCAGTGACCGTCACACTATGTAACACGCCCAGATGGGTGCGTTACAGCCCTGAGTGCAGCCAAGTGGGGTCTGTGGGCTGTGACGGTCCCACGATAGACCGCCACGGTGCTGTGAAGCACCTAGGTTGGACCGTTAGGGGTGTTCGACCGTTGGCTGCTGACCGTTGGGGGTCAAGGCATGTGACGCACCTGGCTTGGCACGTCACAGCCATGTGACGCCCCTATGTGGGTGCGTTAGAGCAGACGCATTCCCATGTTGTAACGCACCAGGGTTGGTCCGTTACACGCTGTGACGCACCGAGTGGCACGCGTCACAGCTATTCTCTGTTGTCTTGTGACGCACCAGGGTAGGCGCGTCACAGACTGTGACGCACCATGGTAGGTGCGTTACGCCCTATTTTGCACCGAGCGTGTGACGCCCCTACGTTGGGCCGTCAAGTTATTGTGATGGTCCTGTCTAGACCGTCAGAGCCTGTGACGCGTCTAGAGTAGACCGTCAGGCTCTGGGTTGCCCCGGGTGGTTTGCAACCCCGTTTCTGTTCCGACCGTGGTCATCGTGCGACGGTGCTGGTACCTTGGGCGGTCCTCGTAAGTCAACGAATGCGGACGTTATTTTCCATTGACTTGAGAGTCTACTCCGTAGTGACCCTCCACTAGTCATAGCATGCTTACACGCGAGTGGTCCCACCAGGGAGTGGTGGAGAGACTACCCTTAGAGATGGTTTGTGGACCAGTTTCTGTCGGGCCCCGCGTCTACCAGCCAGAGTCCGGCTGAGGGGAAAATCGGTCAGAGAGCCAGACCAGGGATGCACGGTCTGTGTGTGCACACGTAGTTGGGGGCAGTTGGACCCGCGCCGACGGGCGCGACCCCAGCTAGTCACTTGTTTATAGTTACTCGTACGGTGTCTCAGTTCCCGCTAGGTCAGAGGGAGACACCTGAGGCACGGACTAAGACGTCAGTGGACGCTTTCGGCCTTGCTTCTAGTGGGAGGTACTCCTGTCGAGTCGGTAGTGACAGACCGTCAATCGTTGAGACTTCGACCTTTGGGTTTTGTCGTGTTAGCCGTGGTGTTCCGGTCGTTCCTCCATGGCACGTGTGTTGGTTTTCGTGCTGGAAGATCAGAGTTTTGTAGACAACAGGGTTCCATCTCCGAGGTACTCGCTCACTGCTAGCGTAGCGGTTTCTCCATTTGCGAGGTAGGGTTCGAGTGATCCCTACTGAGTCTTGTCCCGAGACTCATTCCCTGCTTGTTTTCATCGTGTTTCAGGTGAGTCGCGGCCTCAGGGGAGTGCGTCTGAGGCTCAGCGTGGTTCAGGTGCCCAGTGTTAGTGCTAGAGGTCAGAGCTAGGGTATGCCCCGTGTAGCTGTACTTTTCTTTCTTGTCTCTGTACTAGTTGTGAACTACTGCTGTTGTTATTTTATTGTTATCTTGTGGACCATGTATCCTGTAAACTGTTAATTTATTTCCTGCTTAATAATATAACTGTTTGTTTTTACAATTATTTGTGATACTTGTGTAGTCTCCACACCATTCCTTTAACCCTTCTGAGTCTTCGGGCTCGTGGGTGGAGGTACGAGTCTCGGGTTATCGAGCCTTCTTGGTAATCGGATTCTTGGGTCGTTACAGTCGGGGCTTCGACTCCGAGCGCACGTCAGAGGATGTGGTCCCGTGTCCCCTGAGTGAGTGCCGTGGTGGCGATGCCGACGTCGAGATGGGAGATCCGGAGCGCCACCGCGCAAAAGCGAGAGACAAAGTCCCATAGTGCCTTTTCCTTCTCCTACCTGAGAGTGAGCAGGGTTACTGCAGACTTGGCTACCTTTCGGCAGCCCACAAAGTTCTCCTTGAATAGCTTCTTGAGCTGTTGGAAGGAGTAGATCGTCCCGCTGGAGGGACTCGAACCATACCCGTGCGTTCTCGCGAAGGGTCGTGACGAACGCCATGCACTTCATGGTGTCCGAGGCCCGATGAAACACCAAGTGGGATTCAAAGCCGTACAGGTGGTCGGCCGAGTCAGAGGTGCCGTCGTAGGAGGCAAATGATAGCAACTAGAGCTTTGGTGGGATGGGGGCTTCCATGATTTCCCTGGAAAAGGGAGCGTGGAAGTCCTGGTCGTCGTCGATGAGGCCGCAATTCTTGGCGGCCAGGAGGACGTCATCTAGGTACCGGACCTTGTCCTCTTTCTCTTCGAACCATTGGAGCCGGCGGTCCATGTCCGGGTTGGAATGGAGAGGGCTGCGTACCTTAGGAGCGGGCACGCTGCGGGACCGTTGGGTCCTTGTGACGGAGGTGTGGGATACCTCCCGTACCTACTGATAAGTGTCCATTTTCTATAGTAATTCATTGCATGTACACCATTTTATGTGCATATAATTAGGTAATTATGCATATTTCATAGTTAACCTCAACTCCGCATTTAAATTAGAGCTTTCACGTAAATCGATTAATTTGGTGATATTATTTGATAAATTAAAGTTGAGGGTCATGGGCATTAATTCTCCATTGCATAACTATGAGCATTTGAGATTTATGTGCACATTATGATAATTTTTATGGACTAGATTTGGAGAGGGGGATTTCCGCAGCCCACCACCAAGGCGGCCCAACAAGGCCTACAAGGTCCAACCGGGCGAGCCCCACCCAAGTGATAGCCCACAGGGCCCACTTTGGGAGAAAAGCCCAATAAATAAAGACTCGAGGAACCAACTCTCCCCGGCGGCCTTCTAGGCTCGGAGGGCCCGAGACAACGGTCAGATCGGATGGAAGGTCCGGTCTAAAGCCCACTCTTCGACCGAGAGAAAGAGGCTCCAGCCGACCTATCCGACCCCACCTTCGCCGGGCCATGCCTATCGCTCGGACACGAGCTAGCATCCCCGTAGCTCGGTGAGACCGCTTGTTTACCTGCAGGTGCGGCCGTTCAGAGTCCTCCGGTAGCGGGAGAGTCATGGGAGCTGCCAAACTCAAAGGGGATAACGCCCCCACGATCCGGGCATGAAAGCCCCCGATGAAGACGTAACTCCCGCCGGGAAGCCCTCAGCTCACCGGACTCTTAAATGGCGATGCACTATTTAAGTAAGGGAGACCCTCCGGAAGATGGTAAGATGAACTAGCCCTTCACATACCCTAAGCTCCTGGGCACGATTCGCTTCACCCTTGGTGGAGAGGATTCTCGCGCATCAGCTCTCTCCACCCCTCATTATCGCTTCCACCATCGCTCTACTGACTTAGCCATCGGAGGGTTTTCCCCCAGGGAGATCCCCTGGGCCCTCTGATACGTTTCCCTTCTCTTGCAGATTCATCTTCTGGTGATCCACAGCCCGCTCAGGACTCAGCGCGAGATTCCGCCTCTTCATCTGGCGCCGTCTGTGGGAAACGCACGAAGAGTCAAGATGGTGAGAAAAAGCTCAGGGAGGAGATCCGCCGGCGGGGCAGGTAAGGCTGTGGCAGCAGGAGGCGTCCCCCCTAGGGTCTCGCAGAGCCCCCCCTCCAACGCCAGCGTCCCCGCCAACAGGCCACCCCCCCCCCCCCGGCGGAGACAGGGGCACCCCTCGACGGCGGCGCCAACGCCTTCCAAGCCCTCAACGAGAAGATGGACGTCCTCGTAGAGCTCATGAGGGCCCAGGCGGCCCGAGACGCAAGGTCCCGCGCCCCGTCAGGAAGTCCCCCTCAAAGGAGTGCAACGCAGCACACCGCCGGAGGCCGCTTCACCCTCCGCGGCCGACAGCTCCTCCGCAACGATGTCGGAGGACCCTCGCAAGCTCCACCTGCGGAGCAAGAGGCTTCCTCCACGCCGAGGAAAGGGAAGCAGGGGGCGAAGCCACCGCACCCGGGCACCAGTGCTCCGGGAGATCGCCATGACGCCCCCCCCCCCCAGCCCCACGGCACGGCCACAGCCGGAGCTGTCTCTCCGGCTACGTGATTTTGAAAGACGGTTCGCAGAGCAAGAGCGCGCTCTTCGCGCCCTGCAGAAGACCTCTTTCCCTGAGGACGAGGAGAAATCCCCTTTCTCCGAGTACATCTTGAAGGCAGAGGTCTCTCCTAGAGCCTCCATCCCAACCTTCAAGCTCTACGACGGCCAGGGCGACCCAGCCGACCACTACGACAGCTTCGACGCCCTGGTGACCCTGCATGGAACGCCGGATCCCATCAAATGCCGAGCCTTCGCGGCCACCCTGGTCCAGGGCGCTCAGGCATGGTTCCGAGCCCTCGCCCCGGGGTCCATCCGAGACTTCAGGCAGTTCGGGCGAATTTTCAAGGAGAGCTTCGCCGGTAGCGCCCCCCCAAGGTCGGTAGCGGGGCTCCTGGCTCTCAAACAGGCGCAAGGGGAGAGGCTCCGGACTTACGTCCACCGATTTAAATCGGAAGCCCTTAGGATCCCCCGCCTGGATGTGGCCTCAGCCACAACCGAACTAACCGAGGGCACCCGGGACGAGAATCTCCGCCGCGAGCTTGTCCTCCACCCTCCCTCGACCCTTGCCGAGCTAGTGACTCTGGCATTGCGCCACGCCGAGTGTGAAGAGGTACTCAGCGCCTGTCGAGACACAACCGGCTCGGGTCGGGAGGGGGACAAAAAGTGGACCTCCGAGCCAAACCCTTGCTCGAGCAAGAAGCGCGATCGAGAAGGAGAGCGCAAGAGAAAGTACGAGCGGTATACCCCTTTGACCGCACCAGTCTACGAGATCTATGAAGACATTAAAGACTCGGGACTTCTCCGCCAGCCCGAGCCTATGAGGTCGAAGAACCGCAAGCGGGACAGGCATTGCCTGTTCCACGGCGACCACGGGCACCACACCGGAGATTGCCATCAGCTCCAGGACGAGATCGAGCGCCTCATCCGTCTGGGGCATCTAGCCCGGTTCACAACCGGGCACAAAGAAGATCGAGACGCCGCAGAGGAGATCGACAACGCCCCCCGAGGGGTCCACATCAACGTCATCTCCGGCGGAGCGGCATCGGGAGGCGACACCAGCCGAGGAAGGAAACGTCATGCCGAGCGGGCCAGCCGAGCCCTAGAGCCCCCAAAGGCCCGCCAATGGAGCCCCAGGTCATAGTCTTCTCCGACCAAGACCTGGAAGGGCTGAGCACCCCGCATGACGATGCCCTCGTTATCTCGGCCACGATAAATCACTGTAATGTAGACAGGATTTTGGTTGATAATGGGAGCGCCCCCGATGTATTATCTTATGACTGTTTCCTCAAGATGGGGGAAGACCCATCCAAGCTCCGCCCGATCCGAACACCCCTGTGCGGGTTTAATGGCCTGGCCACCTACCCCGAGGGAGCCCTAAGCCTGCCGGTCACTATCGGCACCCCACCCAAAACCGTTACGGTCATAGTGGACTTCATAGTGATTAAAGGTATGATAGCGTACAACGCCATTTTCGGCCGAAAAATTCTCAGTCGAATAAAGGCCGTACCATCTACCTATCACCAAAAAGTGAAGTTTCCCACCAAAAATGGGTTGGGGGAAGTCCGAGGTAACCAGGCCACGGCTAGAAGGTGCTACAATATCTCGGTGGAAGCCTCAAGGCCGGACGGGAAGGATAAGGGCCCCAGGGGAGTCGAAGGAAAAACCGTAACCGCCGAGCCCGGTGGCAATACAAAGAGTTTCTTTCTGGGTACGTCCGGGTCTTCGCTTGGTCCGACGATCAACTCCCTGGTATACCAGAGGAAACTGTGATGCACAAGCTTAACCTCGACGCCACCGTGAGGCCCGTACAGCAGCGGAGGAGGAAGCATGCGCCCGAGAAACAGGCGATCATCAAGGCGCAGGTCACCAAGGGACAAGAGACTGGTCTTTTCAGACCGGTCCTGTACCCAACGTGGCTAGCCAACGTCGTCCTGGTGCCGACCGGCAAGTGGCGAATGTGCGTAGACTTCACCGATCTGAACAAGGCCACCCCCAAGGACTGCTATCCGCTGCCGAGCATCGACCAACTGGTTGACTCAACCTCAGGCAATGAGATACTCAGTTTCCTGGATGCCTATTCGGGTTATCATCAGATCCGAATGAGCCCTGAAGATGTCGAGAAGACCACCTTCATCACCGACTACGGCGTGTACTGCTACACCCGGATGCCTTTCGGATTGAAGAATGCTGCAGCCACATACCAGCGACTAGTCAACCATATGTTCGAGGGACAGTTAGGTCGGAACGTCGAGGCCTACATCGACGACATGCTTGTCAAGACCCCAAGGGTCCAAGACCACCTCACCGACCTGGCCGAGACTTTCGGCACCCTCATGAAGTACAACATGAAGCTCAACCCCGCCAAGTGTGCCTTTGGAGTAAGATCCGGGAAGTTCCTGGGTTTCCTGGTCACTTAGCGGGGGATCGAAGCAAACCCTGACAAGGTCCAGGCCATCCTGGACATGCGCCCGCCCACGTGCATCAAAGACGTCCAGCGTCTGACGGGGCGTGTTGCCGCTCTCAGTCGTTTCCTGTCCCGTGCGGCCGAACGATGCTTGCCCTTCTTCAAGCTAATGAGGGGGCCTAAAATAGCGTCTGCTACGTTCGTATGGGACGGGGAATGCCAGATAGCGTTCACCGAGCTCAAAGAGCTCCTAGCTTCACCCCCGGTGCTCTCCAAGCCCGTTGCAGGCGAGGTTTTGCTGCTCTATCTCTCGGCGACGCCATCAACGGTCAGCTCGGTCCTAGTCAGGAATGACTCGGGAGTCGAGAGGCCGGTCTACTACACCAGCAAGGTGCTCGGCGAGGCCGAGCGGAGGTACCCCGCAACTGAGAAACTCGTGCTAGCGTTGGTTACCTCCGTAAAGCGCCTCCGACCCTACTTCCAGGGGCATCCCATCACCGTGCTAACCGGCGAGCCACTGAAGAAGATTCTGGCCAACCCCGAGGCCTCGGGGCGACTCGTCAAATGGGCCATCATGCTCGGGGCATACGACATCTCGTATCGGCCACGATCAGCTATCAAGGGGCAAGCGCTCGCCGACTTCATCGCCGAGAGCACCGTTCCGGTCGAGGACAGGCCTCCGACAGCAACCGGGCCAACCTGGGAGCTGTTCGTCGATGGATCGTCCAACTCGGTCGGTAGCGGCGCAGGGATCCTCCTAAGGTCCCCCGAAGGAATAGAGTTGCAGTACGCCCTAAAGTTCAACTTCCCGGCGTCCAACAATGCTTCCGAGTACGAGGCCCTTATCTCGGGGGCCCGCATGGCCGGACGGTTGGGGGCTGAGCGAGTCAGGATCCACACCGACTCCCAGCTGGTCGCAAGCCAGGTCAGCGGCGAGTACGAAGCTCGGGAGGCACCTATGATCAAATACCTCCAGTTGGTTCGGAGCCTGGCCCAGCAGTTCGTGGAGTTCGAGGTAGTCCGAATAGCTCGGGAGCAAAACTCTCGGGCGGACGCCCTCTCCCGACTGGCCTCCTCCCTAGACCCGGAAGGTACACGATCGGTCCTCCTAGAAGAGCTAGAGCGCCCGAGCATAGACTCGGAGCTCCTCGCCGTTGACTCAGCCACTCCCGACGACTGGCGCTCTCCCTACCTCTCCTGGCTACGAGACTCCCAGGAACCCTCCGATTCTCGAGAAGCCCGCCGGATGAAGTACCAAGCTCGGCGCTTCGTCATCCTCGACAGCACCCTCTACCGAAGATCGTTCTCCGGGCCCCTTCTGAAGTGCCTCGGCCCCGACGAAGCGAGCCAAGCTATTGAGGAGATTCATCAAGGCCTGTGCGGAGCACATTCAGGAGGTCGGTCGCTGGCCAGAATCCTGCTAAGGCAAGGATACTGGTGGCCGACCCTCCAGCGCGACTGCACGGCTTACGTACAACATTGCGACCGTTGCCAGCGGTTCGACCATTTGGTCCACCAGCCGGCCACGGAACTTGTCACCCTTACCGAGCCCTACCCTTTCGCTCGGTGGGGGATCGACATTCTTGGGCCATTCCCAACGGCTCAATCCCAGAAGAAGTTCATCATCGTCGCCATCGACTACTTCACCAAGTGGATCGAGGCTGAAGCAACAGCGAGGATCACCGAGACAGTCATCTGGGGTTTCGTATGGAAATCGATCATTTGTCGCTTCGGCGTCCCCCGAGTGATAGTGAGCGATAACGGGCGGCAATTCGACTCTCGATACTTCCGAGATAGATGCGCCGACCTAAATATCCGCAACCACTTCACTTCGGTCGCCCACCCTCAGGCCAACGGGCTGGTTGAAAATGCCAACAAGACAATCTTGAAAGGCATAAAAACCAGACTCGGCAAGGCTAAGGGTAGCTGGCTCGAGGAACTGCCTAGCGTACTATGGTCGCACCGAACGACCCCCAGAACGGCAACCGGTGAGACCCCTTTTCAACTGGTATATGGCACCGAAGCCGTCGTTCCATTGGAAATCGCCAATCCGTCTCTCCGAGTGATCAGCTTTGTGCCCGAGGCAAACGAGCAGAAGCTGCTCGAGAACCTCGACCTGGCAGACGAACTCCGAGAGATCGCGAACGTCCGAGCTACGGAATACCAGTGCCGCCTCACTCGGTACTACAACGCCAGGGTCCGAGGCAGACAATTCCGACCAGGGGACTTTGTCCTCAGGAAGGCAGAAGACTCTCGACCACTAGAGGCGGCGGGCAAGCTATCCCCCAACTGGGAAGGCCCCTACTGAGTGATCGAGACACTCGGGAAAGGTGCGTACAGGTTAGCCACAATGGAAGGGGAATCCATTTCCCGGACATGGAACGCAACCACACTATGCAGATTTTATTTCTGAATACTGTATCAACAAATTGGGTAAAATAAACCTCCTTATCTTTCGCATTCATTCAAGATAACTGTTGGTACATCAGAAAGGCAACTGCCAATACATTACATAACAAAAAGCGAAAATCCATCTGGCACCGCAGCAAACGGCCATCGCCCGGTCGACCCGGTCTTGACCTTCTCGCATCCAGCCACTGACTCTGCCTCACGTAGAAACTGGCTCGGACAAGAGATGGTCGACCCAGTTGGCTCGGGTGGTCCGTGACAAAGGTGACAGAGGGACGGCAAGGAGAAGGCCACCTTTCACGCAAGGAAGGCTACCTTCCAAGTTGGCAACAACCTGGAAAAAGGGCACGCCGTGAAGGTCCCCTTTCTTCCAAACTGCCAACTCTTTGGAGGCGAACAGAAAGCAAGCAGCCCCCGAAGAGTGAAAGAAATGAAGAACAAAAGAGAGAGAAAGAGGCAGCGCACGGGGGTAAGGAAGGGACTGGAGCCGCCTCCTCCCCTCCCACGGAGGGGAGTGGCGACCGGCATCCCTAACTCCCCCATCCGCCCTCCATCTCGGCGTCCGCCCGGAAGCCTCGCCGGAGCCAAGAGGAGGAAAACGGCGTGCCCCCGCACGTCGAAGCCCTCTCCCGATCCGCGCGGCGACCGTCGGACCCGCCTCATGCACGCGCGACGACCGTGGGACCCGACCGATATTCCAGGACATCTGGAACCGGCCGCTCCCCGTCGTCTGCAACATCACCTTCTGAAGGGTCCTCCATGTTCCGATCGCGGTGGCGCAACGCAAAGCGAAGACGAGGGAATAAGAGCAGACCGCCGACGAAAGTCCTAAGTGTTAAGAGAGAAGGAGCGCCCTTCGGTCCTTTTTATAGGCCAAGGGAGGCCACGCGCCTTAAAAGACTCCCCCCTCGAAAACACGCTACAGGACCTCCCTGGAAGGTCACCTCGAAATCCCTGCCCCCCGCCCTAGCGGGATTCGCGAAGCACCTCTCCTTTCAAAGCATGGTAATACGGAAGGACGCCCGCCAGAAGTCTCCCGAATCGACATGCGAAAACGGCGCAAAAAATATCGGCACTTTCCAACTGCCACGATACGCCAACCAAATCACAGCAAAGATAGCGATCAAATAAAGTAAGTTATTTATTGCCTTCCATAAAAGCCACTTACAACGAGGAAGACGGACAAAAAGGGGAAGGGGCAAAATAAAGTTACATCAGGCCTCGGGCCCACTTTGAAGCTCGGGAACCGCAGTAGGGGACGCGTCACCCCCGGTACCCTCGGTGACGGCCGGCCCGGACACTGACCTCGCCTGTGCGAGAACTGTCCCGGTCGCGAGCCCTCCCGAGGCCTCCGGAGCCGGTGACCCCGCTGAAGACGATTCCCCCGGTTCTTCCCCGGCCGAAGATGAGGAGCTGGAATCTGACTCGTCCGAGTCATAACGCTGGCCGTAAGGAAAGTCACCTCCGGCCAGGTGCTCATTAGCATAGTTCATCGCTCGGCGATAGCCCTGCTTGAACCCCTTTCGAGCACCCCGGCGGAGAGCTACCTCGTAGTAGGGTAGGGCGGCTGCAATCAGGTCGGCCGAGTAAGCTTCCGAGCCTTTATAGCGCTCGATCGCCTCCGCCTCGACCTGCCCGTCCCGAGCCCGCTCCGCCTCGGCCGCACGCTCTTCCGCCCTCGCCAGACGCTCCTCCAGCTCGGTCATCCTCCGCTCGGTCTCAGTCATCCGACCCTCCGCCCGGGCTCGGTCCGCCTCGGCCTCAGCACGAAGGCACTCCGCGTCCTCCGCTCGATCCTGCAGCTCGGCACGCTCACGCTCCCAGAGGCCGTCCAGCTCGACGTGGCGTTAACGCTCGTCTTCTAGACGCTTGCTCTTCCTCTCGAGCGATTCTCGGGCCCTTGTCAGCTGCTCGGCCAGTACCTCGGCCTCCCGACGGCTCGACCGCGCCAACTCCCTGAGAGCAAGGAACTCCCGCCGGAGCCCCTCGTGCTCCCCCTCGAGCCGAGCTAGTTTCCTCTCGCATCCACCGAGGGTCCAGGCGAGCGTCGACCGCTCCGCCTCCGTCCGGGCGTGCGCCTCTGCCATCACGGCCGCTGTCCGAGCTATAATAAGGCCGCCCTCCATCAGGATGTCAAGGACCCCGGCAGGAGTGCTGCGCTTTTCTCCGCCCCTCGTCCTATCGGCGATCGACCGGCAGATCCGGTACAGATCACCCGAGACACCAAGCCTGACCAGAGCTTCCGGTAAAGGGGACCGCTCCACCCTGGGCGCCCCGTCAGAAGGCCCTGTTGTGGCAGCAGAACTAACCGCCCCGCGCACCACGGTCGGTTGGGGTTGCAACGCCTCCCCGGGCGAACCCCCACCCTCGACCGGCGCCGCGGGATCAACGGCACCAGAAACTGCCGGCACTTGGGGTTGCGACACACCCCCATCTGCACCGACCGAGCTCTCGGTCCTAGCGTCGGCCACGCCGGCATCGGCCCCCTCTGTCCCCACAGAGGGGAGAGCCGACCCATCACCTCCCTCTGCGGGGCCCCTGGTCTCCTGGGCCCCCTCTCGCTCGGCAGATGGGAGAGCCAGCCCAGAAGGGTCGGCCCCATCCTGCCCCCGAGAGGGGAGCGCCACCGAGCCAGAGTCGCCCCCGACGGCGGTAGGAAGACCGGCTTTCCTGGCCTTCGCGGCCTCCCGCAGTTTCCCCACCAGGGGATCCTTGCGCTTCAGGCCGGTCGACCGAGAAGTCCCCTCGGGGGCCGCCCCCTTGCCCTTATCTCGGGCATAAGCGCGACCCACCGAGACATCAGGCTCGTCGGCTGCCGAGTCCTCTCCCAGATCGATGACCTCGGCCGCCTCCTCCAGAGGCTCCCGCCTCACGTCTGCAACAAGAAGAAGCCCCGGTCAGGAGAAAAAAAAAAGGGTTACCACCCCAGAAGAAGAACCTCAAAGAACCGTACCTGACGCCGTCAACCGCGGGAGAAGACACCGTTCGATGTTCTCCGGTGTCACCAGCTCCTCGGTCGATTGGCGATTCTCCAACAGACGGGCAGCCTGCTGCTCCACGTGGGGAGGAAACTCCTCCTGGCGAGGGGGCAGATTCGGATGAAAATTGGGCGAGGTCCGGCATCTCCAGATCTCGTCCGTCGCCATCGCCTTCACCCAGAAGAACTGAGTCTTCCACCCCTTGTGCGAGGAGTCCTTCGCCGCAAGCGTGATGCAGCTCCTATTCCTCCGCGCCTGGATGAAGTAAAAACCTTTTCCCGCCGATGGATGCGCCTTCAGCTCAAAGAAGAAGTGGAAAAGGTCCAGAGACGGGAAGATGCCGCGCTGGTGGCACAAAATCCCGAACGCCGAAAGAAGAAGATAGGAGTTGGCCACCAACTGGATAGGCGCCAACCGGAAAAAAGTGAGCAGCTGCAGCACGAAAGGATCGAAAGGAAGCCGAAATCCACTCTTCCAGGCCAAGAGGAAGGTGCAAATGTGCCCATTGCGGTCGTCCAGACTCGTCTCGTACGGAGTGGCGGCAGCAAAGCTATAGCGGAGAGGCAGACGGAAACGATGCTCCAGCCTCCGCACCTCCACTTCTCCCAACTCGCTACAGTTGGGGACGGGATCGCGCCTCACGGGCACAAGCTCCGGACTCTGATCCGCCATCGGATCGGGAGAAGACCCCTCGTACGAGCTTGAAGACTCCGGGGGAGAAGGAAGCTGCCGAACCGCCTCCGCGGTTATCCTCGCCAACTCTTCAAACGCCGCCGCAAGGCTCCGCGTCTCCGCTGTGCTCTCACGGCGCATCAAGAAGCAAGGAAAGCTTAAAACACTGGAAGCCTAGAACGATGAACAGCGCCCCCTATAAACCCCTGAGGGTGGCGGCGCGCCGTTCCGTGCTCCGAGAAAAAGGGGGGCCCCTTCGTTTCAAATCCGTCAGGATCATCATTACGGGCCTCGGCAACCGCTATAAGCGGCTACATAACGCCAACGGAATTCCACCCACCTGAGCCACGCCGGTCCAAAGCCTCGAAAAACTACTCATCCGAGCCTCCTTTGGCTCGGGAGTAGGAGGGGGACAAGTGGAGAGGGGGATTTCCGCAGCCCACCACCAAGGCGGCCCAACAAGGCCTACAAGGTCCAACCGGGCGAGCCCCACCCAAGTGATAGCCCACAGGGCCCACTTTGGGAGAAAAGCCCAATAAATAAAGACTCGAGGAACCAACTCTCCCCGACGGCCTTCTAGGCTCGGAGGGCCCGAGACAACGGTCAGATCGGATGGAAGGTCCGGTCTAAAGCCCACTCTCCGACCGAGAGAAAGAGGCTCCAGCCGACCTATCCGACCCCACCTTCGCCGGGCCATGCCTATCGCTCGGACACGAGCTAGCATCCCCATAGCTCGGTGAGACCGCTTGTTTACCTGCAGGTGCGGCCGTTCAGAGTCCTCCGGTAGCGGGAGAGTCATGGGAGCTGCCGAACTCAAAGGGGATAACGCCCCCACGATCCGGCCATGAAAGCCCCCGATGAAGACGTAACTCCCGCCGGGAAGCCCTCAGCTCACCGGACTCTTAAAAGGCGATGCACTATTTAAGTAAGGGAGACCCTCCGGAAGATGGTAAGATGAACTAGCCCTTCACATACCCTAAGCTCCTGGGCACGATTCGCTTCACCCCTGGTGGAGAGGATTCTCGCGCATCAGCTCTCTCCTCCCCTCATTATCACTTCCACCATCGCTCTACTGACTTAGCCATCGGAGGGTTTTCCCCCAGGGAGATCCCCTGGGCCCTCTGATACGTTTCCCTTCCCTTGCAGATTTATCTTCTGGTGATCCACAGCCCGCTCAGGACTCAGCGCGAGATTCCGCCTCTTCAAGATTGTAATTATGTGTGTGCAGGACACCGAAGGTAATTGCAAAAGAAGCCAGGGGCAAAACTGTCATCACAACTTTGACCAAGTCAAATAAAGAATTCAAAACATTTTGGTTGGAGGGAAAAGAAAGTTCAAAATTTTAAATTCAAAGTTTGAAAAGGAGGAATTCAAAGTTTAAGTTTGAAAAGGAGGAAAAGGACATTCAAAGTTTGAATTAAAGGAGAGACATGATGAGCCTTGGGAAATGGGGTGCCTAAAGTCCAAGAAAGGGGGTGCCCACCTACTTTTTCGCTTCCCCATGCATCATATTCTACCTAAATCTCAGCCATCCATCTCCTTTTGATACAATCTTCACCCTCCATCTACCCAACTTTCCCTATAAATAGCCCATGACAAGGAGGAGAAAGGAGGTTCTTCTTTTGGGTAATTCTTCTCTCCCTCTCCCTCTCCCTCTCACATCTTCTTAGGCTGCCGAGTTCGCCCTCTTCTGTCCCTATTCTCCTCTTTCTATCTTCATGAAAGTTCTTTTTTTTTTAAGTCCTCTACAACTTCTTTTTCTGCAGCATCTTCTAATTCCTCCTAGTTTTCAAGGTATTTCGTGTTTTTTACTGTGCTGTCTTGTTCATCTCCGAATCAGTATTTCTCTCTGTTCTTCCCCTTATTTCTCCTCCTTCTAGTCATTTTCTTCTCTTACTGTCTTCGTAAAAGTTCTTTATTTTTAAGTCCTCTACAACTTCTTTTTCTGCATCATCTTCTAATTCCTCCTAGTTTTCAAGGTATTTCGTATTTTTCACTGTGCTATCCTGTTCATCTCTGAATCAGTATTTCTCTCTATTCTTCCCCTTATTTCTCCTCCTTCTAGTCATTTTCTTCTCTTGTTGTCTTCATAAAAGTTCTTTATTTTTAAGTGTTCTACAACTTCTTCTTCTACATCATCTTCCAATTCTTTCTATTTTGAAAGTTATTTTCTATTTTTCAACTTGCTGTCTTGTGATTTCACTGTTCATCCGAGGTGCTAGCTTCTGTTATTTCTCTATTTTGAAGCTCTTCTACTCTTATTTTCTATCTGAGTTATTCATCAAGTTCTTTCTCTCTCCCTCCTCTTCAACTTCTTCTTCTTGGGCATCCCCTAATTCATCTTGGTTTTAAAGTTATTCACCCTCTAAAGGTGGCTTCAACGACGAAGGTGACTTCCTCCCGGCGTAGATAACATCTTCCGCAAGGTGGTTCGTGATCCAAGGTCAAGAGAGGACGGTGTTGTCATCACCATTGCTGCTACCATCTTCATATCTCAGGCTCCTTTTATTTTTATTATTTTAATTTTAATTTACTTCATTGTAATCTCGTCACATCCTTGTTGTAAGCTTATCTTGCACTTCATGTACTCTTTCTTTTAAGTTAATAAAAAGAGTTATTCCTTTGATCTAGTTCTTGATCTTCTTCCCTCTCTACATCCTTCTTATATCTCTTCTCTTCACTTCATGTAATTATTTTCTATAGCATAGGCGCATAGTCATAGGTGTTTTTAATTAAGTGTTTGGTTTGTTCATCACTTCACATTTTTCTTTAAGCAAAATAAAATCACAAGTGTTTTCTAAAGGACTCTAAAATTTTTAACTCTAAAAATCTCTTCTTCCCTGTGGATTCAACCAGTGCTTGCCATAGTACTACGTTCTCTTGTGATCATTTTGTGCGAGTTCGGTTTTAAGGTTGTTATACGCGTGTTTTAAACGACGAACTTTCACGTTATCAATTTTTGGCGCCGTTGCCGGGGAGGAATGATGATTTTTAGTTTAAGAACTTTATTTTCCTTGTGTTTATAAGTGTACTAATATCTCTTTCTTTTTCTTATTTCTACAGGTGAAAAAAAAAGAACGAGGGAACGCACTTCAAGAATTGAAGCTAAAAAATCAAAGAAGAAAGAAAAAAAAGAGCAGTTAAGAGGTAAGATCTCCTCCCTTTCCTTAGTCTTTTTGTCATTTTATTTCAAAAAAAAAAAAGAGAACGAGAGATTGCGCATCAAGTAAGTCTTCAAACTTATTCCTCTCATTTTGTGTCATTTCCTTAATGTTCTTGCATATTGTGGTTAGATAGGTTCACACACACACAAAAAAAACTCTTCACTTGAACTTGATAAAAATCTTCATTCTAAGAGTAGAAATCACACTTCCATGTTTTAGGTCATGCATCATTTAGGATAGTATTTATTTTCTTCTTGTTGCTTAATTGTTATTAATTACATTGTTGAAGATTGTGGGAGGCAAGGTGAGTATTCTAACTTTTCTAATAGCATGCTCATGCACTTCCATGCTTGCATAGAACCCCTTGTTTGAACTTACTTTGTTGCATATCATTTCAAAGTATCTTAAGGGCAACACCCATAAGCAAGATAAGGTGGGGATTTCATCACCCTTCCTTAGCCCACAAACTATAATTCCCTTGCATCTTTGCATCACCTAGACCTTAAATAAAATTCAGTAGACGTTAGCCCTAGGTTCACACTGTGGTTCTTATGTTATTTGGGCTTACCCTCTTATGAAAACTAGTGCCTAAGGTAAAACGGTCGGACGGCAAACGCCTTAAGCGGGCTAGTGGTTTGACATAATTAGGTCCCTACGAAAGTAGGGGGAACCTCCCACTACCCCACCCCTTACCTGGCCGGTGGAAATATTGAGGGTAAACTTAAGTTTCACCTTAGCCATTTTGTGAAACCCAATTTGTAGGTTTAGGTCACAGCTAGGTCATTAGGTAATTTGTGTGACAACTTATTTGTGTTTGCATACAAAAAAAATAAAAAATAAAATAAAAAACAAAAAATTCTCCTCTTATCTCTCTTCATCCTTATTTTAGTCAAAATAAATAAAAAAATAAAAAAAGCATCATAAAATAATTCTCTCATCTCTCATCTTTAACCTTGGTTTATGTAAGGGAGAAGATCTCAACACCTTGACTTAGTTGAGCCCATTAGTGAGATTGAGCGATTCATTTTTAATCCGGCTCAAAATCAAACCCAACCTATGGCTGAACAACACCAATTAGGGGTGCCCAAACAGATGAAGGAATATTTCATTCCTTCGAATTATCAGCCATCCACTTGTATCCAACTGCCTAATGTCCCTGCTTTGCACTATGAGATCAAATCTAGCACCATTCAGATGCTCCCATCCTTTTATGGGAAGACCAATGAAGATCCCTATAAACATCTGGATGAATTTCTAGAAATTTGTTCCACTGTGAAAATTCAAAATTTCACAGATGATGCTCTCCGCCTGACCTTATTCTCTTTGTCACTTAAGGACAAAGCCAAATACTGACTAGGGACCTTAGGGAAACCTATTGGCACATGGGCAGATTTGCAGCATGAGTTCCTTAAGAAGTTTTACCCCATCGGTAGAACCAACACCATGAGGTAGGCAATCACAGGATTCGCACAACTCCCAAATGAACAAATGCATGAATCATGGGAGAGATTAAAGGAACTCCTCAGAAAATGCCCACATCATGGGCTCTCCAAATAGCAAATAGTGCAAGCTTTCTATGAGGGCCTAGATGATCAAGTTAGGCAGATTGTTGATGCATCATGTGGTGGGGCCTTTATGAGCAAGAGTGAGGATGAGACCTATGCCTTATTTGAAATGTTGAGCAAGAATTCAATCAACCACGCTTCCTTATCCTCATATGAGAGAACCATTGGGCCATCTAAACGGGTCAGGATGTATCGTGTGGAGCCTGAAGCTAGAGTGGATGTGAATTTCATCCATCAAAAATTGGACAAGGTGGATATCATGACCCAAAAGCTAGAACAAGTTGATATGTTGGCCCACAAGTTAGACCAGCTCCTAGCCCAAAATAAACAAGAAACCACCATCTTACCTACGTCCAACCCATACTCGGACCCAACACACCATGAGGTGTGTGCTTTATGTGCTAGCCCAGACCATCATGTGTCCGATTGCCCAACAATAGCCCAGTTACCACCTTTTATACAGGAGCAAGTCCAAGCAGCCCAGGGGTTCTCTAAGTCCAACTATGACCCATTTTCTAACACCGATAATCCGGGCTGGAGGAATCACCCCAATTTCAATTGGAGAAATCAACAATCTCCCAATCAGCCCACCATCCCCTCTGCGTCTCAAACTCATAAACCACCCATCTAACACCAATTTCAAGCACAGCCACCATTTCAAGGAAATGCTTATGGTCGGGGACCGCAAGCCCAACAACCACTTCCCCGATTTAACCAGGGTCAGGTCCCATACCAACCTCCTCAGCCCAATTACGGGCAATCTTCTAATTCCCACCAAATCTATCAACCTCCTCCGCAACACCACCATGAGTCCCAAACTGATGATAGATTCCATCAACTACAACAACTAATTCTGGCCCAAAACCAATCCTTCCAACAAACCATGCAAGCCCAAAATCAATCTTTCCAACAGACCTTCCATGCCCAACAACAAACTATTTCTAAGTTGGAAACCCAATTGGGCCAATTGGCTGAAGCCACCATGAGAAGGGAAATGGGCCAATTACCAACTCAGCCTATTGCTAACCCCCGCAATCAACAACCTCCAGGCTTCTCTCTAAGAGCTCCCATTCTTCCTCAACCCAATCAGCCCAATCAACCTCAGCCGCCCCCTCCTGTAGGTCCTCAGTTTGAGAATGCCAAAGCCATCTCTACCCTTAGGAGCGGAAAAATTCCTAATGATCCTTATCAGGCTAAGGATGTGGGTAGTAGTTCGGGCCAAGACGCCCACAAGGAGAGTAATAGTGAGGATGAGGAGCCTGTGATTGTGCAAGAGAAGAAAAGGGCAGAGGGTGGAGAGAAGAAGCTGGATAAAGAGAAGGTGAAAGTTGATGAAGGACCCCAAGAATATGTGCCTAAGGTCCCTTTTCCCGATGCTCTAAAGCCGAAAGCTCATAAGAAACCACCGGTACAACAGGAAGAATTAGTGGAATTGTTTAAACAAGTGATTATCAATATTCCACTCTTGGATGCAATCAAGCATGTGCCGGCATATACAAAGTTTTTGAAAGAGCTTTGTACTCCAAAGAGGGAGCCAAGGGCGGTGACTCAAAAGATCCGCTTGTCTGAGGATGTGAGTGCTGTTTTGATGAATCATTTTCTAAAAAAATTGAAGGACCCCGGAGCCCCTTTAATCTCATGTGATATAGGAGGAGTCACTTTTGATGGAGCATTGCTAGACTTAGGTGCTAGCGTGAATCTTTTACCCACCTTTATCTATGAGCAGTTTGATCTAGGGGAGTTAAAACCCACTTCAATCATCGTCCAATTAGTTGATAGGTTGGTTAAAACACCAAGGGGTCTGTTGGAGGATGTCATTGTTAAAGTGCATGAATGTTATTTCTCGGTGGATTTTCTCATTCTTGATATGGCCTCGTCCCAGGATTTAAAGCACACACCTATTATTTTGGGACGTCCTTTTCTAGCAACTGCTAAGGCCAACATCAACTGTGCCACGGGAATGATGGATATATCATTTGGAGGCAAAAAAGTTTCTCTGAATGTTTTTAAGGCTTCTCAGTATCCGGATCAAGGAGATGAATGCAATGTCATTGATATCTTTGAGGATGTGATTCCGAATAACATTGAGGACACCCTAGAAGAGGGTAGCATGCTTCAGGATTCTCCTATCTCTTCTGCACCCTGGTCTAGGGTGGAGTCACTTCCTCTATTACAATCCGAACCTACTCTTCCATCTCTGGATCATCCGCCTACTCTTGAATTGAAACCTCTGCCAGACTCCCTTAAATATGCATATTTGGGACCTAATCACACTCTACCTGTCATCATTGCCTCCAATCTCACTTCTGCTCAGGAATCCCAACTCTTAACTATTCTTAAGGAGCATAGGGGGGCAATAGGTTGGTCGGTGGCGGATCTCAAGGGGATCAGTCCGGATGTTTGTATGCACCATATCTATTTAGAGGACAATGCCAAACGGAGCAGGGAGATGCAACGCCGGTTGAATCCGAACATGAAAGAGGTGGTTAAGCAAGAGGTGGTGAAGTGGTTAGATGTCGGAATTATATATCCCATCTCTGATAGGAAGTGGGTTAGTCCTACACAAGTTGTTCCAAAGAAATTTGGGCTGACCGTGATTCAAAATGAGAAGGGTGAAGAGGTGCCGATAAGACTACAAACGGGATGGAGAGTCTGTATTGATTATAGAAAATTGAACTCAATGACAAAGAAAGATCATTTTCCTCTCCCGTTTGTAGATCAGATTTTAGAAAAATTAGCTGGGCAAAGATATTTTTACTTTTTGGATGGATACTCCGGGTATAATCAGGTTGCTATCTACCCGGAAGATCAGGAAAAGACTACATTCACGTGTCCGTATGGCACGTTTGCATTTAGAAGAATGCCGTTTGGGCTTTGTAATGCCCCTGCCACCTTTCAGCGGTGTATGATGGCAATCTTTTCTGAAATGGTGGGGGATTTTTTGGAAATTTTCATGGATGACTTCTCAGTTTTCGGTGACTCATTTGATTGCTGTTTGGAGAATTTGCAGAAGGTGCTGGCACGATGTATTAAATCCAACCTTGTGTTAAGCTGGGAGAAAAGTCACTTTATGGTAAGGGAAGGCATTGTGTTGGGCCATGTTATTTCTGAAAAGGGAATAGAGGTAGACAAGGCAAAGGTTGATCTGATTTCCAATCTTCCTCCCCCTTCGTCTGTCAAGCAAATCCGCTCTTTTCTTGGTCATGCGGGTTTTTATAGAAGATTCATTCAGAACTTCTCTACCATTACTCGTCCGCTCACTAAGCTCCTAGCCAAGGACACTCCATTCCAGCTAGATGAGTCTTGTCTTGAGGCTTTTCACTCTCTTAAAGCGGCCCTCACTCAAGCCCCAATCCTACAGTCTCCTGATTGGTCGCTCCCATTTGAAATCATGTGCGATGCATCTGACTATGCCATAGGAGCTGTCTTAGGCCAGAGAATTGACAAGAAACCTGTGGTAATTTATTATGCGAGTCGTTCCCTCGCCGATGCTCAATTGAATTATACCACCACAGAGAAAGAACTTCTGGCTGTTGTATTTACCCTAGAAAAATTTTGCTCATATCTTTTGGGGGCCAAAGTCATTGTTTATTCGGATCACGCTGCATTGAAATACCTACTCACCAAGAAGGATGCTAAACCCCGTTTGATTAGATGGATTCTCTTGCTACAAGAATTTGATCTTGAGATCAAGGACAAGCAGGGGTTAGAGAATGTTGTTGTTGATCACTTGTCTAGGATTGTGATTCCTGAAAGTGCTCCTATGTCTGATTCCTTCCCTGATGAGTAAATTCTTTCCATCTCTCACAACTCAACCCCCTGGTACGCTCACATAGTCAATTACCTGGCGGTAAGACAGATTCTAGGAGGGTGGTCTAGGCAGGAGAAGGATCGATTCTTTTCAAAGGTTAAGCACTACTTTTGGGAGGACCCCGAATTATTCCATGTTGGTCCGGATCAAATAATTAGGAGGTGTGTCCCCGAGGAGGAACACCAAAGTGTTCTGAACTTTTGTCACACTCTATCTTGTGGGGGACATTTCTCGGGAAAGAAAACAGCTACCAAAGTGTTGCAAAGTGGATTTTTCTGGCCCACTCTCTTCAAAGATGCCTATGAATTTAGCAAGATTTATCTTAGGTGTCAAGCTGTGGGGAACATAAGCAAACGAGATATGATGCCACTTAACCCCATTCTAGTGGTTGAAATCTTTGATGTTTGGGGAATTGATTTTATGGGCCCCTTTCCGCCATCATTCAGACATGAGTACATTCTTGTAGCGGTCGACTATGTGTCTAAGTGGATTGAAGCCATTGTCACCCGAACCAATGATCATAAAGTTGTCATGAAGTTTGTCCGAAAGAATATATTTTTAAGGTTCGGGTGTCCGAGGGCGATCATTAGTGATGGAGGTTCTCATTTCACTCATACCCAATTTCGAGCTCTTCTCAAAAAATATGGGATCACTCATAAGATTGCCACCCCCTACCATCCCCAAACAAGTGGCCAAGTGGAGACATCCAATAGGGAGATCAAAAATATCCTGCAGATATCTGTTAGGTCCGATAGGAAGGATTGGTCTGAAAGACTAGATGACGCTCTTTGGGCCTATCGGACAGCATACAAAACTCCCATTGGCATGTCTCCATATAGGTTAATCTTTGGGAAAGCTTGTCACCTACCCGTTGAGCTTGAGCATAGGGCCTATTGGGCTATTAAGCAGTTCAATTTTGACTTGGCCCAAGCCGGATCTCATAGGGCCCTACAACTAAATGAGTTGGAGGAGTTGAGGAATGAAGCCTATGAAAATGCCAAGATTTATAAAGCCCAGACTAAAGCATTCCATGATAAATACATTTCACGAAAAAATTTTCAAATCAACCAAAAGGTCTGGCTTTTTAACTCTAGGCTGCGATTATTCCCCGGTAAATTGAAATCTCGATGGGATGGACCATATGTGGTAATTAAAATATTTGACCATGGTGCAGTAACAATTCTTGATCCAAAAACTGGTCAAACTTTCACTGTCAATGGTCAACGTTTGAAACCTTACATTGAAAATCTTCCAATGCTGCAGGAGGACTCTCTCAGGCTGAGTGACCCATTGTGAGCTATATTGTGTCTGGCTGAAGACGTTAAACTTAGCGCTTCTTAGGAGGCAACCCAATTATCTTGTCTCTTTTTCACAAAAAAATGTGATTGATTTTCTTCTTTTGTCTAAGGAGCATAGAGCATGGAGCAATATTTCTTTGATGACGATATCTCTCTCTCAAGTCGTATCTATCCTTCCCTCTACTTTTTATGGCTTTATTTCATTTCTATATCTTATTCATGCCATTAGGGACAATGTCACCTAAGTTGGGGGGTAGCTTGAGCTCGAATTTCCTCAAAATAATTGCAACCTTTCATCACACCTCTAACAAGTGTTTCATGTTCATATTTCATGATGAAAAACTTTTCTTAGAATGATAGGACTTAGAGTCTTGCACGTGAAAGTTGCAAGTTAAAGGGATGAATTAATTGGTTATGTCTTTAGCCTTTTCCTCAGAATACACCTGAAAATTCTATTGAACTTGCACACAATTGCACAATAATAAGATCGGTGGATGACAAACATTAGGATGATGGGAATTTTACTTGACACTTAGGTGATGATGAATATTATGCCCATTCGTTGAACATAATCGTGAGGAAAAAGCTACCTGCCAAAAAAAACACACATGGAAAATGCCCCTGAACTTAGTAACCGGGCCTGCTTCTCCTAAGGCAAGAGTTGAGGTTTGCGTCAAACGGTGAAGGGATGTGCAGCACCGTGTGTCAAAAAAAAAAGAGAAAAAAGAAAAAAAAGAAGTATAAACTGGTAGAGTGAAGCTACCTGTAATTCGAGAAGCTTAATTCAAGAGGTGGACAGAATTGAAAATCATCTTTAAGTGAAAGGTAGAAGACTCATTCATCTAGATTGTTTGGTAGTCACTAGTCAACTTATATCACTCATACACAAAGAGATATTTAATTTTGAGTGTGCCCTGAGGAAAGGTCTAAACACATGGACTGATGAAATTTATACCAAATACATTCTACTTGAACTTGTAATACTCCAAAGTCTAAATCATTATGCATAATGTTCTTGCCATGATCTGTGACACATGAGTGTTTGTTAGTCCTAATTTTATAATTATTTATATTGCTAAGGGACTAGCAATGTTCAAGTTGGGGGGTGTGATAAGTGTCCATTTTCTATAGTAATTCATTGCATGTACACCATTTTATGTGCATATAATTAGGTAATTATGCATATTTCATAGTTAACCTCAACTCCGCATTTAAATTAGAGCTTTCACGTAAATTGATTAATTTGGTGATATTATTTGATAAATTAAAGTTGAGGGTCATGGGCATTAATTCTCCATTGCATAACTATGAGCATTTTTTGATTTATGTGCACATTATGATAATTTTTATGGACTAGATTGTAATTATGTGTGTGCAGGACACCGAAGGTAATTGCAAAAGAAGCCAGGGGCAAAACTGTCATCACAACTTTGACCAAGTCAAATAAAGAATTCAAAACATTTTGGTTGGAGGGAAAAGAAAGTTCAAAATTTTGAATTCAAAGTTTGAAAAGGAGGAATTCAAAGTTTAAGTTTGAAAAGGAGGAAAAAGACATTCAAAGTTTGAATTAAAGGAGAGACATGATGAGCCTTGGGAAAAGGGGTGCCTAAAGTCCAAGAAAGGGGGTGCCCACCTACTTTTTCTCTTCCCCATGCATTATATTCTACCTAAATCTCAGCCATCCATCTCCTTTTGATACAATCTTCACACTCCATCTACCTAACTTTCCCTATAAATAGCCCATGACAAGGAGGAGAAAGGAGGTTCTTCTTTTGGGCAATTTTTCTCTCCCTCTCCCTCTCACATCTTCTTAGGCCGCCAAGTTCGCCCTCTTCTGTCCCTCTTCTTCTCTTGCTATCTTCATGAAAGTTCTTTTTTTAAGTCCTCTACAACTTCTTTTTTTGTATCATCTTCTAATTCCTCCTAGTTTTCAAGGTATTTCGTGTTTTCACTGTGTTGTCCTGTTCATCTCCGAATCAGTATTTCTCTCTGTTCGTCCCCTTATTTCTTCTCCTTCTAGTCATTTTCTTCTCTTGTTGTCTTCAATAAAAGTTCTTTATTTTTAAGTCCTCTACAACTTCTTTTTCTGCATCATCTTCTAATTCCTCCTAGTTTTCATGGTATTTCATGTTTTTCACTGTGCTGTCCTGTTCATCTCCGAATCAGTATTTCTCTCTGTTCTTCCCCTTATTTCTCCTCCTTCTATTCATTTTCTTCTCTTGCTGTCTTCATAAAAGTTCTTTGTTTTTAAGTGTTATACAACTTCTTCTTCTACATCATCTTCCAATTCTTTCTGCTTTGAAAGTTATTTTCTATTTTTCAACTTGCTGTCTTGTGATTTCACTGTTCATCCGAGGTGCTAGCTTCTGTTATTTCTCTATTTTGAAACTCTTATACTCTTCTTTTCTATCTGAGTTATTCATCAAAGTTCTTCCTCTCTCCCTCCTCTTCAACTTCTTCTTCTTGGGCATCCCCTAATTCATCTTGGTTTTAAAGTTATTCACCCTCTAAAGGTGGCTTCAACGACGAAGGTGACTTCCTCCCGACGTAGACGACATCTTCCGCAAGGTGGTTCGTGATCCAAGGTCAAGAGAGGACGGCATTGTCATCACCATTGCTTCTACCATCTTCATATCTCAGGCTCCTTTTGTTTTTATTATTTTAGTTTCAATTTACTTCATTGTAATCTCGTCACATCCTTGTTGTAAGCTTATCTTGCACTTCATGTACTCTTTCTTTTAAGTTAATAAAAAGAGTTATTCCTTTGATCTAGTTCTTGATCTTCTTCCCTCTCTACATCCTTCTTATATCTCTTCTCTTCACTTCATGTAATTATTTTCTATAGCATAGGCGCATAGTCATAGGTGTTTTTAATTAAGTGTTTGGTTTGTTCATCACTTCATAATTTTCTTTAAGCAAAAGAAAATCACAAGTGTTTTCTAAAGGACTCTAAAGTTTTTAACTCTAAAAATCTCTTCTTCCCTGTGGATTCGACCCGTACTTGCCATAGTACTACGTTCTCTTGTGATCATTTTGTGCGAGTTCGGTTTTAAGGTTGTTATACGCGTGTTTTAAACGACGAACTTTCGCGTTATCACCTGCCTGAAATTTTCTCCGACCTGGCCTCCTTCGCCCTCCCGTCACTTGGGTGGGGCGTTTTAGGGCCTCTGGTCCTGGAGCTCTCAGCAGAATTCCGCCAGGGCTCGGATCTCCTGGCGAAGCTCGTCTAGGTCACCTGGGGTGACCTCTTGTCGGTGGTGTGCGGAAGAAGCTTCTTGCGACCCCCAGTGAGAGTTGGGTCCTTGATGGGAACCCCGCCCCCGGTTGCTGGCATGGTGGAGGCTTCCACGGGGCGCCATAGCCTTTTGCTCGTGTTCCCACAGACGGCGCCAAGAAGTGTAGCGACAGGAAAATAGTTCCTAGGCCACGTACCACCTTTTCTATTTATTTGTTGGGGAAGTCATCATGCGCTCGTGGATGCCTGCCCACACCAAGAAACCAGAAGGGCATCAGAAGGAGTCCCGGGTGTTACCCCAGGGGACAACCCTCCGATGCTTAAGTCAGCAAGGGATCAATGAGCAATATAGAAGAGCAAGGTGAGAGGGAAGTAGGAGCCATGGTCGTCGATCCAGGAGGCGTGTAGGTCCTCTGCACGCATGCTCGCCGCTCCCAGTGGGCTCTCGGAGAGTGCTCGCTGCGTGGTAAGGCCGCACAGGAGGAAGAAGCTCTTTGGACGTAACGGATGGCCCTCTCGTCGTGGTTGCTAGTTGGGTTGCTCTCTTCTCAGTAGGAAGCTCTGGGGCAGAAGTATCCTCTTGTGCAGTAGCGTGAGGTTTTTAGTAGAAGAATCTACCGTGCTCTTCTCATCTGTCGATGTCCCTTTTATATGGGTTGTCTTGGACCGAGGGCCTCATCCCTTGAAAGGGAAGGGTCCGTTTAGTAGAGTAACGTTCCTCCGCTATGTTGGCAGGAGTTTCCCGTTGGAGGGCGATAGTCTCGGCATCGGCCGTTCCCTGGGCGAGTCCTACGGCACTCATGGCACGTGCTCGCCCTTTACGGGGTCAAGGCCGGCGTCGTGGGGGCAACGGTAGGTCGTCAGAGTGTCCTCCGGCGAGAACTGCACTTGGGCCGGCCTCATCAGCGTCATGGAATCCGATGCCTTGTTGGACCGGTCATCTTCTTATTGGGCCGAGCATGTGTGTCCGCTCCTTGCTTGGGCTTAGCGCGTCCAAACCTTAATGGGCCGCTCGCGCTTGGGCCGTTTTTGGGTCAAACCAGATTTATCCTCCTCAATATCCAAATAGAATATTCTTTTATTTTGTAATGACATAATCTCTTTTTGTACTATCTCTTAATCGTATGACTTTTTTTCCAAAAAGTTAGTGGAATGTAGGTGTTTCATAGGTAGATTGAGTGGACTCAAACATAATTACATAAGGTTAGAAGAGTTAGATGTAAAATCCCATTTTAGAATTAAAAAGAAAATAAAAGAGACATCTGAGCCTTTCCGTAGAAGCTTCCATGCGTAAGAATGGTGGGAGAGAATGGCATGGGATTGGGCCAGGGCTCTTCCTTCAACAAATCACATAACGTGCAAGCAGCAATCACCTTCTCCGCGTTACATGGCGCCGCACCCTCAACTTTTGTGTGTGTGGGTCTGTGAGCCAACATCACCCTCAACATTTTGCCTACTGGTTCCTCCAGACCGAAAAGATGGTTGGTTCGCCTCCTCGAAAATGAGCCGATGTTCAGCGGCCGGTTCTCAGTAGGCCGTGTAGTAATCTATTTAAAATTTGATTTGAATTCGAATTTGTATGGGTTTAACAAGATAATTATTTAAATAAAATATATGATAAATAATTTAATAGATACGAATTTAGATATCGAGACATCTATGTTAGATATTATTCGATCTGAATCTTTAGATAAATATGTAAGGATACACATATTCTATATATAATTTATTCAAATGTTAATTTGTTATTTGATTGTTCTTTTTTATCCTTCTTTGTCTCAAAATATAATTTAAAAATAAGAACTCCACTTGTACCCATTTGGTAAGTTGTCTCCTATTCTTTAAGATGAAGTCTAATCTTTTGATAACAACTCCCAAAATAAAAATAACTTCTACTCTCTTTTTTTGAGAAAACAACCTACGACGCTCCCACACGGCTCACACGACTCACCTCTAAGTAGGCCCGCACAGCTCACACGACTCGCCTTTAAGTAGGCCTAGTAATTATCCATTTAAAATTTAAACCAAATTTGAATTCGTATTAATTAGATAATTATCTGAATAAAATATCCTACGGATAATTCGACTATTGAGGAGGGTAAAATTGGCTCGACCCATGTGGAGCCTGTTAGGTCTGATAGGTGCAACCGGATCTAGAAGGGGGGGTTGAATAGATCCTGCTAAAAGACTATGACCAATTAAAATCTTTAGCTAGTTAAATCATAAGCAACACTAGAGTGCACATGAGGCACTTAGACATAAAGCACAGCGGAATGGATAGATGACTCAAATGAAAATGGCAAGGCACGTTCCTATGAGATTGAATGTGCGAAGGAGAAACCAAGATTACATGTGTTAAAACACGCATGCAAACCTGTGAATGGGGATAGAGAAGATGGAGCAATCTCACAAGGAACAAACCACTGCACAGTGCATTTTTAAGGTGGTTCAGTCTGCAAACCCGCAGACCTACGTCCACCCCTCACCAACCGGTGATGCTTTACCACACGCTGCGAACGCAGCACCACTTCCTACACACAAATCGGTAGGGACGATTTTCCACACACACACACACACACACGAGGACGAGGTCCTCCACACACACACACACACAAGGAGAAACACAAGAAGAAAAACGCTGCAAGTGTAGTAAAGAAAAACCTTCCTGATATGATGATGAGGCATGGAAATGCACAATCAAAAAGGGATAACCAGACGGTGACTTCAGATTTGCTCTTGTAGCATCTTGGAACAGATCTAGACATAAATCCGATATGGGTTCTCTTAGGCTCAGTCTGGATGTGAGAGGGGCTGCACTCCTCTCTTGGATTCTTTCTTTCTTCACAGCTTGAGAGACACTTCGAATGACAGTGCAAGATTGTGAGGCAATGAGGATAGAGCTGGATGGCTGAGTGAGTGGTTGGCTGGCTGGCTGAATGAGAATCATACTCAGATCTTTCTCACGTTCTGCTCTCTCTCTCTCTCTCTCTCAGGATTGATCTTTAACTTCAGCAGCAGCGATAGCAGCAGCAACATCAACTTATACGGGCTCCCCCTTTTATAGATGAGAGGTATCCTTCTAGCAGAAACTTTTCCCACCAAGACAGACTTATCCGATTGGCTGGAATAAAAAAGGTTTCTTTGAAATGAGCCTCTTCTGGAATTGGTTCAGTGTAGATAGAGGGTAGGAGGGTCAGAAGATTTTCTTCCAAAACGTAATTTGATTAGTTCTGCAGGCACAAGAACGGTTTTCCCTCCAAGGAGCAATCATGTATATAATAGAGTATGCTGTGGAGCCTTCCCATTCGTTTGGAGTCTTCTAATCATTATTGGTTTTCAAGAACCTTTTGCCTTGGCAGCCTCTGGTTGGACAGGGAGGTAGCAGAGAAACCTTCTTCCATTTTGTGCTTTTGGTTGACCTGAGAGAGTGTGAGAGGAGCCTTCCAAGAAGGATCTGTAGCATCTCCTTTTTCTGCAGGTAGGATAGTTAGGACGTCCTCTTGTCCTATGCAGGCTCAGAGATAGGGCAGCTGATTGGGTGGAGGCAAAAAGTTACGTACCGGAAAGGTGACTTTTCTTAGATATAGTAACTTACTTTTCCACTGACCAAAAGGACTGATATAGCAACCCATGATTACCAAAAGGTTGACTGACCAAGGAGACCTTTCCAGACCTCAAAAGATGTATTTTTGGACACTTGCGGTTCCTATTTTTGCTCTCTGGAACACCCAGTCGAGATGACAGAAAACTGCTTAAGACGGAGGTAGTTTGGCTCACTGAGACATTTCATCAAACACCATCTGTTGATTCCATACGGTCGGTGCAGCTTCTGGACTTGAACAGTGAGGTCGGTGCAGACAAGATCCTTGGCCTTTGGCAGTGGTAAATGCACGTACGAAGCTTGGTCCTTGGCAGGGTCGGTGCACATCAGAAGCTTGGCCTAGGCAGGGTCAATGCATATTAAGAGCCTCTTCCGTAGAGGTCGGTCCTTCAGATGAAGTCGGTGCAAGCTTTAAGGTTAGTGCACGCTTCAAGGTTCCTCGCATGCAGGTCGGTGCACATCTTGAACTTCCTCAGTAAGGTCTGTGCATATTGAGGAGCAGGGTCCGTGCACACTAGAACAAACTTGGTGCACATTCATGCTACGAGCACTCAAGGTTGGTGCATATTCTGAGTAATGTCGGTGCACACTTCAGTTCCACCAGATATAGGTCAGTGCACATAAGTAGGTCTATGCATATCATTGTTCCAAGCACACTTCACAGTCGGTGCATGTTTAGAGCTTAGCACACCAACGTCTGTGCACATTTCTATTAGCTTCATGCAAGTCAGTGCACATCACTGTTGCCGCCCAGTCAAGGTCGGTGCATGTCTTCCCGGCTCGCAGCTAGGGTCGGTGCACATCCTCCCCGCTCGCAGCTGAGGTCGGTGCACATTCTCCTCGCTCGCAGCTGTTGCAAGCGTATGTATGTCGGTGCACGTTTTATTCCGCCCAGGCACGGCCGGTGCACAGACAAGGTCGGTGCAACTTTCTTGCATGAAAGGCAGGGTCGGTGCAGCTTTCATTCTTGGAGCGTTCACGGTAGGTGCAGCTTTCATACTAATGCACATGATGGACGGTGCAAGTCCAGAACAAGGTCAGTGCAAGTCACTGTTTGAGCTTAGTGAGGCCGGTGCACATTTTGAAACTTCTTCAGTTTCTTCAATTCCTTGGAACAATGATCCTAACTAAGATCTGCCTTGATTTTTGTGTAACCTCTTGCCTTGATTTCTATGTAGCTTTTGCCTTGATTTCTGTGCAATTGCACCCATAAGTAATATCACTTGTCTTGATTTTTGTGCATCAAATTCTCTCATTTTCTGTGCTATTCTTGATTTCTTATTCTTTGCTTACAAAGACCTGAAATGTAAGAGTGTTGACATCATCAAATGCAAATGGGACTCATCAATGAGTCATGGTCAGACATCGTCAAAACAGCATATATACAACAGAGCCCATCTACCGCAAGCCTAACTCGGCTAGCATCGCATACAGTGGGCCTCGACTGATGCGGCCCATTACACGTGGCCCAGGACAATAGTCCTTGGATTCGACAGCAAGAAGGGTCTTAACCCAGGCGGAATGATCCCCAGATAGGTCTCCGACGACCGACCGTTACCCCCCACGACTTTGGTCTCGACTCCACCAAGGGCGAGCACACTCCACAAGCGCCGTAAGACTCGCCCAGAAACCGGCCGACTCCGGGATGACCGCCCCTCAACGGGAAACATCCGCCACGATCGCGGGGAGCGTTATCCCACGACTTACTCCCTTCCCTCTTAAGGGATCGACCACCTCCACTAGGACAACCCCCTATAAAAGGGACCCCAACGAAGGACAATTTGTAATGCCCTACGAATTAATAGTTTATCATTTTATTTGATTAATAAAAAAATTAATCATATCTAAATATTTAAATTATTAATCTTATTATATTTATTTTAGTCATGGTAAAAAAATAGAGATTCAAAAGTTAAGAGGAAGAGAAGAAAGAAAAAAAACAAAGAAAGAAAAAAAATGAAGGGGGATAATAGTTAAAAAAAGTGAAAGGGGATAAATGTAAAAAAAAAAGTCAAAATGTAAAAAAAAAAAATCGGGCAGGAGCGGGCCCCCCTGGCCGCTTTACAGCTGTTCTTTTAAAAAAAATTCTTTTTTTGTTTTATTAAACCTTTTCTTTCTTAGTCAAATCCCATGTATCATATATATAGAAAAAAATATGAGCTAGTCAAAAGAAATGGGCTGAGTAGGTTGGTGAGGTTTTGAAGGTCAAATTCTTAATTAAATAACATTAAAATAAGGATTTAATCTCCACCCTTAGATTAAATCAATGGTTAAGATTGATTGAAGAAAAATCCCTATAAATAGACTTGAAGGGGATTTCATTTGCTCTTCTTTGAGGATGGTCACATTGAAGGGTTGAAGGAGAGGGTGAAGGGCTATTAAGGCGGTGTTTAACCTTCGTTAAGGTAAGGGATTTAGCATTTATCCTCATAATTAACATGATTAACATATTTAAATTAATTTAAGATATAATAATTAGCATCAATAGAGATAATTAAATCCAGAGACCCTTATCTCACCATGTGTGATCATATCTTAGTAGAATTACCATGAGATCATTAGTGTTAAGACATGTGATGAAAGATAAAATCAAGTGTTTAATACAATATAATTATCAATGGTACATGAAAATTTTAGAAAGTTTATAAAATCATGATATCTGATATTTCAAGTTCTCTGTAAAAATTTCCATGTCTGATTCAAAATATTTTTATGTTTAAAAATATTTTAATATTATTTAAAAGATGTTTTAATTATACTAAAAAGCTAAAGGGGTGATATAAAAATACCACACATTGTAAGAATACATATTACTGTGAGACCTATGCAAGAAAATTTTTCATTATTTTTAGATCACGAGAATTCTGTTAAGAAATTTTTAATAATGATAGAAAGGCAAATAATTATATGTAAATCAGAAACCATGTTCATAAAATCTTATAATTTCACAGTAAAGCTCTTGTACATGTGTGTGCTATATTTGTAAAATACCAATATTTATAAGTGACTGTAAGTGAAGTTACAAAATTGTTAATATTTTCTCAAAAGTATAAAATTATGAAATAAATAGAAATACTATATAGAAAATTTTAATAATTTATCAGAATACTTAAATGCGTGTTATGATTAATTGAGTAAAAGTTCAGAATGTTTTGATCACGAAATCTTGACTTGTATAATTTTTAATGTTTGAACAAATAATTAAAATTTTAATAAATGTTAATATTCTATGAAAAATATTGAGAAGATTACATAACTGATATTTGATATTTATAAGTTAATTATTTGTATATTGTAGTCATCGTAAATATGATGGGTACTTTCCTCTATATAAAAACTACAGTTATAAATTCCAGAAATTGATATAAAATTTCAGAAAATTTGAAATACTGAGCGAAAAATAGTAAAATTTCTCATATATGATATATCTATTTGGAACAATGTTAAATAAATTTTGAGTAATTTTTGGATCATAGTAGATATATTTAGTTACTTTATTATTCATGATGAGTTTTAGTTATTCTAGAAAAATATTAGAAATAAAGTGTGAAAAATAATGAAAAGTTTCATAAATGATAATATTGATATAAATGATGGTTTTACACATTATTGTGATTTTATGAGTATTATGGTTAAATTTAGTTAAATTTCTATGCATAAGAGAATTTAAATGATTCTGGAAAAATTCGAGTTCCTGCAAGAAAAATTATGATAATTTTTATGTGTAAAGTTGCTTACAAATATGATGTTCAATAAAAGTTTAGTGGTCTTATGAATATGGTAGATTAATTTAGTCAATTTATGATGCATCTTGGAGTATAAATAATTCTGTAAAAATTATAAATATTGTATGAAAAATGAAGATACTTTTCTGATTCGATCCTTCATGTTAATGTGTTAGTTCCCTGAAATTTCAATGCATTCTGATCTCTCTAAATAGAATTAAAAAATTTTGATATATATATGCCTTTATAATTTGATAAGTTTATAATTTCAGAAGTTTTTTAAAAAAATATTTTCAGTACTGACATATTTTATACTTAATGTTCACAGCATGAATTTTTGAGTGGCATGTGTCCATTGCATATGAGTCGTATATATATTTACCGTACTGTTATTACTGCCAAATGGACACTGCCACCATAGGGGGAGACTGGAACCAAGCCATAGAAATACCCCTATGGGGGAGGTTCACATTGTTTACTAGTCCCAAGGGTAACGGAGATGAAATCTTAGAGGTGGACAAATACCACTAGTTAAGGTGGAGAAGACTTCTCCCGGTTCTATGCAGTAACCAAGACTCATCACTATTTACCTAGGTGATCGAGTACCGACTGACTGTCCTTCTAGTGGTGGTTTGGGCACTATGTCTTGGCTATTTATACCACTGAACTGCTCACTGAATTGAAATTGAAACCACTATTACTGCTCACTGAATTGAAATTGAAACTACTGTTACTACTTACTGAATTGATATTGAAACTACTGTTACTTCTTTCTGAATCGATATTGAAACTACTGTTACTGCTCATTGAACATATATTGAAACTAGTGTTATTAACTACTGAGCTGTTATTGCATTTCACTGTTATTACATTATAAATGTTTACTGTTAATGAATCTCCAGTATATCAAATGGTGATTTAGAAAAGGGCAGATTAAGTCTGTTTGGATCATTTCACTATGCGTGAGCCGAGCCGAGCCACGGTGTTGTGCGGTCCGGTGCGGCTGAGGCTGGTTGGTTTTCGTGTTCATAATATATATATATATATATATACCCAAAATAATTTACCCGGGCATTCCGGGCTCGACCTTTAAGATCACGCTACCCGAGGGTAGCGTGTTCTTGGAAAATATATGCATATTTTAAAATTCTGTGTTTGACCCCTGAGGGCGGGAAAATACTCAGTATGAACACGCTATGTCGGGGCAGCGCATTCAGAACGCGCTACTGAGGTATAGCACGTTCTGGACCTGATGAAAAAATAGGAATACCCCTCCAATAAAATGACCATAACTTGCTCATTTCATAACGGAATTTAATAAATGAGCTATCAATGGAAAGAGGATAAAAAAAATGAACAAGATGGCATGCTTTAATTAGAGTTTAGCCTGAGAGACACCTACCTTTTTACGGATCAAAAGAAATATCCCAAATATAAGAAAACCCTTTGATTTTCTAAATCTTCATTCAAATCTCCACCAATCTTCACAGCAGCGTAACCTTAACCTCTATGGATGATTTGAGGGTCGAATGGGGTTCTATTTATAGCCAAAACTTGGCCAAATTTGTCAAGATTCCTTACCTAACAATGCCAAACTTTCCAACTCCGAATTAGAAGAAAATTCTAATTTTCCTTCTTAACCTAGCCTCCATTTGGTGTGAAACCAATGTAAAAACGGCTGGTCCATGGTGGGCTGTTAGGTAAGAGTCAATTTTTGTGTCAACCTTCTAGAAATTGGATTATTATAATCCTTTTCAAAAGCCATTTAACATGTGTTACGAATTTTGGTCTAATTACCCTTTAATAAATCCTTTAACCATTAATCCAACCCATTATGGATTATCCAATGGGTCAATTGTGATCCTACTCCATTATATCGACTTTTATTGGACTTTCTATGATTTATCTAAGGTTTAAAGCATTTAATCTCTATTTACTTCTAGTTAATTCAAGTAAATTCAATAAACTAGTTTATTTCATATAGTAAAAATGTAATTTAATTATTTCATGAAAATTTTAATTACATAATGAAATTAAAAAATTTATTTCTCATTTTTAATTATCGAGTTTCTACATCCTCCTCCACTTAAAAGAATTTGATCCTCCAAATTCATATTATACAACTAAAAGTCAAAGATTCGAGTAGAAAGGTCAAATTTCTAACCTGAGATTAAATCCGGATATTTCTTCTTGATTGATTCTTCCAATTCCCAGGTTACTTCCTCGAATCCACGCTTGCTCCATTGGACTTTCACCATCGGTATGGCCCGATTCCTCAGTTAGTGTAATTTCTGATCCAATATCTTGATCGGTCGATCTTTCTTCATATGATAAGTCCTTTTGGAGTTTTCAATTCTTCAAATTGAATCACATGTGAAGGATCATAGACGTATTTTCTTAGCATGTATACATGGAATACGTCATGTACACCGGTCAGTTGAGGAGGCAAAGCCAGCTTGTACGCCACCTCGCCGATTCTCTCCAGAATCTCGAAAGGGCCGATAAATCTTGGACTCAACTTTCCTTTGATGTAGAATCTTCTAATTCCTTGAGTGGGTGAGATCTTTAAGAAGACATGCTCCCCTACTTAGAATTCAAGGTCTCTCCTCCGGTTGTCGGCGTAGCTCTTTTGCCGTGATTGAGCGACCTTTAGCCTTTCTTGTATCAACTGAATTTTGTCAGTTGTGTCTTGTATAATGTCGGGACCAATCAATCCTTTGTCACCAACCTCGCTCCAGCATAGAGGCAATCTACAACTTCGGCCATATAATGCTTCGAATGGTGCCATTTGAATACTCAATTGATAGCTATTGTTATAAGCAAACTTAGTCAGCGGTAAGTGTTCATGCCAACTTTCGTCGAAATCTATCATGCAGGCTCTCAATATATCTTCAATAATTTGATTCGTCCTCTCGGTTTGTCCATCCGTCTGAGGGTGAAAAGCCGTACTAAACCTTAGTCTAGTACCCATAGATGATTGTAAACTCTTCCAGAAATGAGAGGTGAATCTCGGATCTCGGTTCGAAATAATAGAGCTTGGAATACCGTGCAGCCTTACGATCTCCTTCCTATATAAAGCGGCTAGAACATCCATGGTCCATCTAGTCTTGATAGGTAAAAAGTGAGCGGACTTGGTTAACCGGTCCACAATTACCCATATAGCATCAAAACCACTTCGGGTCTTCGGTAATCCAACAATGAAGTCCATACCGATACTATCCCAATTCCATTCCGGTATTTCGAGAGGCTTGAGCTTGCCAGCCGGTTTGAGGTGTTCGGCCTTGACTTGTTGACAAACCAAACATTGGCTTACGAACTCGGCTACCTCTCTCTTCATATTCGGCCACCAGAATGTTCTCTTGAGGTCTTGGTACATTTAGTAGCACCGGGGTGAATAGTATACCTTGACCTATGTGCTTCCTCCAAGATTTTTCCCTTGATAGTAGAACAATCGGGTATACAAGTTCTTCCTTTGAATAATAGCCTTCCATCATCAGCTAGAAGGAAATCCGGATGTTGATCTAGTTTCTCTTTAATTTCAACGATCATCGGATCATCAACTTGTCGTTCCTTGATTTCCGAGAGTAACTCGGGTTGGAGTCGAATATTAGCAATAAAGACTCCGCCTTCCTTCTCTTCCATATTGAGGTTTAAGTTGTCCATTTGCTCAAGTAGATGCCATTCTTTAACCATCATGCTCGATAATAAAGCCATCGGCTTCCGACTAAGTGCATCAGCTACGGCATTCCCTTTTCCAGGGTGATATTGTATAGAGAAGTCGAAATCCTTTAAATATTCCAACCACCGTCTTTGTCTCATATTGAGCTCCTTTTGAGAGAATAAATATTTGAGACTCTTGTGATCAGAATACACCGTAAAAGCTTCGCCATAGAGGTAATGTTGCCAGATCTTCAAAGCAAAGACCACAGCTGCCAGTTCTAGGTCATGTACGGGATAATTTTCCTCATGTTTCTTCAATTGCCGTGAAGAGTGGGCTATAACCTTGCCATGTTGCATTAATACGCAACCTAGGCCAATCCCGGATGCATCAGCATAAACTTCGAATCCACCTCCTTCCGTAGGCAATGTGAGAATAGGAGCAGTCGTCAGACAATCCTTTAAAGTTTGAAAGCTTTTCTCGCATTCCTCGGACCATATAAAAGGATTCTCCTTCCTTGTCAATCTTGTTAAAGATATTGTGATCTTGGAGAAGTCCTTGATAAATATTCGGTAATATCCAGCCAATCCCAAGAAGCTTCGAATTTCCGTCACACTAGTAGGTCTTTCCCAGTTCATTACGGCCTTGACCTTTGAAGGATCGACGGCGATACTATTCCGAGAAATTATGTGACCGAGAAAAGAAACTTCCTCCAACCAGAAATCACATTTGCTTAATTTGGCATAAAGCTTATGATCTCTTAATAATTCAAGGGCCTTCTTGATATGTTCTTCATGTTCTTCCTTAGACTTGGAGTAGATCAAAATGTCATCGTTGAAGACAACCACAAATTGATCGAGGTATGGCCTGAATACGATGTTCATTAATTGCATGAATGCGGCAGGCGCATTTGTTAATCCGAAAGGCATAACGGTGAACTCGTAATGTCCATACCTACTCCGAAATGTAGTCTTGTGAATATCACTTTCCTTGATTTTCAACTGATGATAACCAGATCGAAGATCGATCTTTGAGAAATATCGAGCTCCAGAAATCTGGTCGAATAATTCATCAATCCTTGGCAAAGGATATTTATTCTTGATAGTGAGTTGATTCAATTGCCGATAATCCACACATAACCTCATCGAACCATCTTTTTTTTTTAACAAAGAGGACCAGGGCTCCCCAAGGTGAAGTACTTGGTCGGATAAACCCCTTCTCCAATAACTCCAGTAGTTGTTCATTTAACTCCTTCATTTCAACGGTAGACATCCGATATGGAGCTTTAGAAACTGGTGCAGCTCCTGGAATTAAATTAATAGAGAAAACCACTTCTCTCTCGAGAGGAATACCAGGCAACTCGTCCGAAAATATATCAGAATAATCCCGAATGATAGGAATGTCCTTTAGAACGGGTTCCGTGTGCTCGGTCATAGTGATAGAAACTAAGAAACCGGCACAACCCTTCCTTAATGATTTCTCGGCTTTCAGGGACGAAATAAGAGATATATGCTTGGCATGCCTGGTGCCAAAAAATAGAAGGTCAGGGTAACCCATAAAATTTACCGTACCCAACTTGCAGTTGACACTAGCACCATGAGCAGATAGCCAGTCGGCACCCAAAATAACATCATATCCATCCATCTCCATGCATACCAAATCAGCGGGTAAGTTATAACCGCTAATTAAAACTTCACTAGAATGATAGAAATGTTTAATCTCCGTTTCCGTTCCAATAGGGGTAGTAATAGTGGGTGTAGAATCTAATGGAACAGGCTTCATAGGTAAAAGACCAGCAAATCTTCTAGATATAAATGAATGCGTAGCTCCGGTGTCAAATAAGACAGAGGCAGGCTTGGAGTATATGAAAAGAGTACCTTCCACGATGCCTCCTTCCTCGGTAGGTTTCGCATCCATAAGAGCTTGAAGTCTTCCTTGCTTTTTGGCAATAATAGGAAGCTTTGCCGGTGATGAAGCTTGCTCGTTGAGAAGAGGACAATTTGGGATCCTATGCTCCCGACTCCCACATCGAAGACATGCACCGAGCTTTCTCTAACATTCCTCGGCTTTGTGTCCGGGCTTCTCGTAGAATTTGCATAGTTCCATTGGTGTTGCCGATATAGGGACAATTTGCTTGTCAAAGGTTCTTGGCTTCTTGTCCCCTTGGAAGTTACGTCCACCCTTGTTGAAATTATGCCCGTCCTTGATGAAGTTACGCCCGTCATTGGGCCTATTCTTCCTGAAGGAAGGTTTGAAACTTCCGGCTCCCGTAACTTGCTCTCTCTTGGCTTCTCTTCCTTGGATGCGATCCGATAACTCCGTTGCATCTCTAGGAGTTGTGCTCTCCGTACCGCATCAGAATAAATTTGGATATCTATCGGGGCGAGTTGAGTAATATATTGAGGCTTAAGGCCGTTCAGAAATCTTCGTGCCTTCATTTTGTCGGTACCCACGAGATGTGGAGCGTACCGAGATAATCTTGAGAATTGAGCTTCATATTCGGCTACCGATAAACCCCTTTGCTTCAAAGCGGCAAATTCGGCGGCCTTCCTTTCTTGTACTAGGTCGGAGAAGTATTTACTATTGAAGTGTTCCACGAACTCTTCCTATAGAATTTGGTCGTGCGGTAAAGTAGCTTCGACCGATTCCCACCAGGCACGTGCATCCCTTTCCAATTGGAAAGTAGCGAGTAGGACATTTTCCTCATCGGCACATTGCATGACTCGGAATATCCTCTCGATCTCCTTAATCTAATGTTCGGCCTCATCCGGATCCGTAGATCCTGTGAACTTGGGAGGGTTCATGCTTCAGAAATTCCTATGCAAATCACCAGCTCCTCGGTTTGCTCCTCCCTGAGCAACCTGTTGGAGGGCTTGGGTTAAGCCTTGAACGGTGCGTTGCATCTCACGCCATTGAGCTCCCTCGACGGCTGTAATGCCCTGGATCCTTAGTAGGTCTTATTGGATCTTTCGGATCTATTTCGGTGAGTTTGGGTCACTTTTGTGGTTTCCGAGTTAAGTTTCACAATCCGTGTGGGTTTTTCTCTCGTACTAGTTACGGAACCCCACGGTGAGTTTATTTGTCAGTTCATTGACTCGAGGATGCTGCAGCGACGATGTACTCTCCGAGCCGGTCATTTTGACTATTTTTTCGTATTTTTCTGAGATAGGGCCAAAAATTGGATTTTCAAAAATTAGGAAAATTCCTAATTTCTTTTCTATTTCTTTTCCTTTCCTCTCTCCTCCTTCTCATTTCATGCCGCCGCCCCCTCTCTCTTCATTTTCTCTCCTCTCGGGCTTCCTCGGCTCCGGCTGCAGACGAAGGACCTAGGGGCAGGCAGGGGAGATGCTGTGGAGCTGGCTGTGCGCGACGGGGTGAGGATGGAGCAATTTCGGCGCGATCCCGAACGGTGGATTCAAAGCCGGCGTTTGAGCTCGCGGCGCGGTTTTCAGCGCGGTTTAGTCCCTTCGGAGCACGGTTTCTTCGGTGGAGGTAGGGTGACGGATCACCACTTCTCCCTGCCCGTTTTCCCTGCCATTGCACGTCGTTCGGCGTGAAAATGGTCGAGTTTGGGCTTGTTTAGCCTAAATCGTTATTTTCAGGTTTTGTAGGGTTCGCCGGAAAACGGCAACCATTTTCAGATTAGTTACTGTCAATGGACTCCCTGGGACGTGAGCGTTCCATAGTCACTGATTTCGTTTCGTTTGGTGGTCCCGTTTGACCGCTAGGGCTCTGGGAAGTCCGGAAACCCTTTTTGGGTGATTTGGTTAGAATCGCCTGTTTCTTGCGATCCGTGAGTCGTTTTGACTCCGGACGGAGTCTATGTGATTGCCAGCAGGTCCATGGTTGTATCCCCTTCGTCTCGGGATGAACGGGGCGTGGAAAGGCCTACGTTGGGACGAACCCACGGTTTGCTCGCCGTGACGCTTGAACGGTCAGTTCTGGACCGTTCATGTATAAGGGCGGCCATCCCTGGACCGTTTATCCTATGTCGGTTGTGGTTGTGTGGTCTTATGATAGACTACACATCCCCCTTGGGCGGTTGGTCTTGGATCGTCCATCTTATGTCGGTTTGGGTTGTGTGGTCGTCTGCTAGACCACATATCCCCTTGTGTGGTCGTCTGCTAGACCACATATCCCCTGGGAGTTGTGCGGTCAGGTTCGGACTCTCCATCCCGTTGTGCAGTCCAGTTCAGACCGTTTATCTAGTTGTGTGGTCCCTTTGTGACCGTCCATCCCTTGGATTTGTGTGGTCAGTTCCAGACCGTTCAACCCCTTTGTGTGGTCAGTTTCGGACCGTCCATCCTGTTGAGTGGTCCATTCTGAACCGCTCATCCCTGATGTTTTATCGGTTGGCCGTGATGGCTTCTCCCGGTGTCGTGTTAGAGTCATTGCTCTGGTCTGGTCGACCCGGTGTGATCCAATTGTCAACATGTGACCATGCCTGTGTCTCGATGGATTTGTCCAGCTCGAGACGTAGTTCTGGACACCTAGAAGTACAATTTGGCCTCGGCTTGTGTGTCCAGGTGCCTTGAGGGTGTCGGAGTTCCCCCAAGTCTCCGTATGTCCTGTCTGTTTCATGTCGGTCGTCTACGTGAGTTAGGGCGGTGTTTCTAGTGGTCCTATCCTGGACTGCTAGTGTTGGTTTGCCTGTCTGGTGGTTCTCTGGAGTGGTCGGTTCGGGTGAATTGTGTGCTATCTATTCCTTGACTGCTATAGTTTCTCCGAGCGACTTAATCTAGAACCACCAGTGTCTTTGCCTCTGGTTGCGTGGCGATTCCTCCTTGACTACTTAGTTTACCTAGCGGCCGAGTGATGGATAGGCTACGCCAGAGAGTGGTCTACCGGTGGATTGGTTTCTGGTACCTTGGCTTGACCTTGGGATTCACCATTGTCACGCGGACATCACCCGATGTCCATGAGGGCTGTAACCGTGTTCTGAGGTGGCCAAGAGGGTTTGTGCTTGCGTGTCTTTGTTGGGTTCCGGTCAACCCGGGGTGACCCAATGGTTGATGGGTGACCTTGTGTGTGTGTCTCGGTAGTTCTGTCCAGTCCGAGACTTTGATTCTAGACATCTCGAGGTACCGTTTTACCTTGGTTTACGTGTCCAGGCGTGTTGAGAGTTCTCGGTGTTCCCTCAGGTCTCCGTGAGTCATTTTCTGTGGAGCGTCATTTCCCGTGGCTTAGGATTAGACCGATTGGCGGCTTGTTCCGCTGTCAGTGATGATCTTGCGTTTGAGTCGTCCGACTCAAGGATCGTTACGTTGTAGGTCTAGTTGCCTAATCCTGAGTCTGTTGGCAGTAGTCGTACTGCCAATGGTGCCTAGTAGTACGTGCGACAGTGCATTCTAGCTTGTCTGTACTCTAGCACTTGTGTTTCTGAGTCTGGTGTCTTGTGAGCCTCCACTAGTCGTAGCCTGTCGATGCACGTGATCCAATATGCTGACCCACCTCGGAGTGGTGGAAAGGGCAGTTCCCGTAATACGGTTTGTAAGCTAGTTCCGTGGGCTCCCGGCCAGCGGTGGCATCCTACCGAGGGAGAAAACTAGCTAGAGGGCCTGGCTTAGGCAAGAGCCAGTGTGTGCACACGTGGTCAGGAGCAGAGGACTTACGTCGACGGGCGTGACCCTAACTAGTTACTTGTTATTGTAGTTCCTGTTTGGTTCAGTGCGTGTCTGCGACTCTGTCGTGCCTCCAGCGGTACCGTAGGTGAGACACTCGTGGCGCAGTGTAAGACGTTAGTGGACGCAGTTGGCTGTTCTTCTGATGAGGAGGTGCTTCCGTCACGTGACACGTTACTCTTTGTGTTTCTTGTGCGTCGTGACCTTTTTGAGTTAGCCCTCTCGTGGCCCTACTCGAGGTCAGTGCTGTGTTGCGTGCACGACGTTCGAGTCGTGTGTGTCGTCGAGTCTGTCTGTCGTCTGTCTAGATCTTTTCTAGACTTTTATCTATCCTTGCAGGTCTTCGTCTTAGGCCTGGCGTCGTGTCGACAGATCGGTAAATCCTGACTTTGTCAGATCAGAGTCACCCTTCTATCACTGCTTGGAGTAGCTTGGGAGCCGAGTTCCTCTCGGTGGCCGTGTTCTGAGTTTTACGGCCTCGCTTTTCACTTTTCTTTTAGCTTCCCTTGCTCTTAGCCTGTGCCCTACTCCTGCTGTTCTTGTTCTTTTTAAAGCTTTGTAGTGTAGCTTTTTCTGCTTTGCTACTACTGTTGCTTTCTGTTCCGTGTACTACGTGTTGTTCAGTGGGGATCCGCGTGACCCCTACTGAGTCTCTGCTTGGAGACTCACCCCTGCTTTTTAGGTGGGTGGCGTTGTCTCTGTTCATGGTTCCTGGTGTGACGCGTCTGTAGCTGCCATCGGTACCTGCGTCGGGTATCCCCCGACCACAGTGTACGTTCTTTTCCTGTGGCCTGTACTTGTCTTTAATTTCTTGGACTGGACTCTGGTATAATTGTTAAATTGAAATTGTTAATTAAAAGGTAATTTTATTTCAGCTACTTTAGCAAACTGATCTAATGAAATTTAATTGCTTACTGTTATATCTCTGTGGCTTCAATGTACTACACGATAATCCTTTTATCCCTTCGGAGCTTTACCACTCTTGGGAGGCCTCGCGGGTTCCAAGTGGTATCAGGTGTATCCGGTAGTCCTATCGGGTATATCTGGGTCGTCACAGTTGGTATCAGAGCCAGGTTGTGTAGAGTACATGGGAATCTGAGATATTGCAGTATCCAGAGTCCTTAAAGTCCAGTATAGGCATTTGCTGGCTTAGGTGTTGCGATGATTTGTCGCATTATTTTCTTATATGTGGTCTTGTGCGTGCTGTTCTGGCACTGTGCAAGGTGATTTTTGTTCTCGTCAGGATGTGGCGAGACGCTTCTTTCTATCGTGGTGTTTGTCTCGATCTTGTCGTACGTGGCAGTGTACACCGGAAGGCTTGAATCTGTAGTACGTTATTCGAGGTTTTCTCCATGTGTTCTTTAGGTTGTTGTTGACCTTTGGCCTTGGTCTGATGACCATACACGTTCTCACGTTGTTTTGGTCATCCCGGCTTGAGTCTGTTCAGTTCCTGATGTGTCTCGCTTCTATTGAAGTGCTCGATTAGATTCCGTGTTTGAGAAGTTGCTCAGGCAAGCTAGCATTTTCCCTTCCTGGTGAGCTTTCGTGGTTGAGCTTATTGCTTCTCGTCCCTTCTGGTGGAATCTTTTCGAGGTTTGCCTTGGAATTGCTGTCTTAGTGATGCCTTTGCCCTATGTCTGCTTAAGTGTGGACAGCTTTGTTCTGAGCCTGATCTGCTTTTTGCTATACGGTTGCTTGGCTTTGGACTCCATCATGGTGTTAAGAGCTATCGCATACCGTATTTTTCGTGCCGTGTCCAGCGGCCGATGTATTGTGAAGGCTCATTTACCGTTTTCAGGACATGAAGGTAAGCTGAGATTAGCTTTTTCCTTGGGCCTTGTGCTGAAGCTGGTACTCCTCTTCTTTGCACTTAGGCTTCTTGTGATCGGTTGTTCGCTGGATCAGTACTCGTCGCGTGTTATATTGCGATTTTCACGAATTGCGATGTTACCGTACGTGTGTTGGGATGCGGATATCGAGATATTTTCTGATGCCTGTGTGCGTTTTATGAGTGTGTAGCTGAAGCGTGTGGGCTGATTACCCACGGGTCGAGAGGTTTGTTCTTTCTCGATGTGACTTCATCTTGGATTCCTGTGCCTTGATGTTGCCTGTTTCCGTGCTGTTGCCGGAGTTATTCTGGTGTTGGCATTGGCATTTGCGAGTGTTGGGGAATCTATCGGTATTCCTTGCTGATTGAGTACCCTCTGTTCTCCATTCCTTCTCTTGGGTGTTGTGCTCTCGAGGCGTCATCATGGTCCTTGAGGTGCGTTCCCTGAGATTGTCGTTTCAATATGTTGTGGGTCTTTTCTTGGTGAGCAGTCTGATGCGTGACCCGTCCCTTGTGGTCGTGTGTTCAGCTGTTCTTGTGCCTTGATGTGACCCTGCTTGCAGTTGTGTTCCATGGTTCTGTGTTCTATACGGAGCCGGAATCCTGCAAGTGCTGTTGTTATCATTTTATCGTTGTTTCTCTATGATTTTGTGTCTCTGCCGTGGACCGAGACCTTGTCAGTTAGCTTGCTGTACTCCCTTTCTCCCGTAGAGCTGACATGCGACTCGATCAGAGGTAATATCTGAGTGAGGACTGACTTGATCGTGTTTGTGGTCTGGTGCTGTTGTCGTTGGCGTCCTGTGTGCCAGGTGTTCTCTGCCACCTTTGGCACTGGAGCCGATGATGTGGTCGAGCTGTCAGCTGAGAGGATTGTGTCTCCTTGTGTAAGCTGCTGCTTGTCGTGCCGTCGTTGTGTTCCTCGGTATTGGTTGTCTGTTGTTGTGGCAGTCGTGTCTCCATTTCTGGTGAGACGTAAGCGACATTGCCTTGTTTCAGAGGTGTCAGACTTGTGTCCACTTGTGTCATGCTCGATCCAGAGCGTGTGCTCGTAATTATGGTCTGATAATGTTCCTCTGAGCCGTGCTTCTCGAGATTTGTGTTGACGTGTTCTCGGCATTGTTGTTGGCTGATGCGTAGTGTGCATAGCCATGTTGGGTTGTTCTTCCCTTGCTTCTCCATTGTTAGTCCTTAAACTTTGAGGATGAAATTTCTTAAAGGAGGGGAGGATATAATGCCCTGGATCCTTAGTAGGTCTTATTGGATCTTTCGGATCTATTTCGGTGAGTTTCGGGTCACTTTTGTGGCTTCCGAGTTGAGTTTCACGATCCGTGTGGGTTTTTCTCTCGTACTAGTTACGGAACCCCACGGTGAGTTTATTTGTCAGTTCATCGACTCGAGGATGTTGCAGCGACGATGTACTCTCCGAGCCGGTCATTTTGACTATTTTTGCATATTTTTCTGAGATAGGGCCAAAAATCGGATTTTCAGAAATTAGGAAAATTCCTACTTTCTTTTCTATTTCTTTTCCTTTCCTCTCTCCTCCTTCTCATTTCACGCCGCCGCCCCCTCTCTCTTCGTTTTCTCTCCTCTCGGGCTTCCTCGGCTCTGGTTGCAGACGGAGGACCTAGGGGCAGGCAGGGGAGATGCTGTGGAGCTGGCTGGGTGCGCCACAGGGCGAGGATGGAGCGATTTCGGCGCGATCCCGAACAGTGGATTCAAAGCCGGCGTTTGAGCTCACGGCGCGGTTTAGTCCCTTCGGGGAACAGTTTCTTCGGTGGAGGTAGGGTGACGGATCACCACTTCTCCCTGCCCGTTTTTCCTGCCATTGCACGTCGTTCGGCGTAGAAACGGTCGAGTTTGGGCTTGTTTAGCCTAAACTGTGATTTTCGGGTTTTGTAGGGTTCCCTGGGACGTGAGCATTCCATAGTCACTGATTTCATTTCGTTTGGTGGTCCCGTTTGACCGCTAGGGCTCCGGGAAGTCCAGAAACCCTTTTTGGGTGATTTCGTTAGAATCGCCCGTTTCTTACGATCCGTGCGTCGTTTTGACTCCGGACGGAGTCTATGTGATTGCCAGCAGGTCCATGGTTGTATCCCCTTCATCTCGGGACGAACGGGGCGTGGAAAGGCCTCCTTTGGGCCGAACCCACGGTTTGCTCGCCGTGACGCTTGAACGGTCAGTTCCGGACCGTTCATGTATAAGGGCGGCCATCCCTGGACCGTTTATCCTATGTCAGTTGTGGTTGTGTGGTCTTACGATAGACCACACATCCCCCTTGGGCGGTTGGTCTTGGACCGTCCATCTTATGTCGGTTTGGGTTGTGTGGTCGTCTGCTAGACCACATATCCCCTGGGAGTTGTACGGTCAAGTTCGGACCGTCCATCCCGTTGTGCGGTCCAGTTCAGACCGTTTATCTAGTTGTGTGGTCCCTTTGTGACCGTCCATCCCTTGGAGTTGTGCGGTCAGTTCCGGACCGTTCAACCCCTTTGTGTGGTCAGTTTCGGACCGTCCATCCTGTTGAGTGGTCCATTCTGAACCGCTCATCCCCGATGTTTTATCGGTTGGCCGTGATGGCTTCTCCCGGTGTCGTGTTAGAGTCATTGCTCTGGTCTGGTCGACCCGGTGTGACCCAATGGTCGACATGCGACCTTGCCTATGTCTCGATGGATTTGTCCAGCTCAAGACGTGGTTCTGGACACCTAGAGGTACGATTTGGCCTCGGTTTGTGTGTTCAGGCGCCTTGAGGGTGTCGGAGTTCCCCAAAGTCTCCGTATGTCTTGTCTGTTTCATGTCGGTCGTCTACGTGAGTTAGGGCGGTGTTTATAGTGGTCCTATCCTAGACTGCTAGTGTTGGTTTGCCTGTCTGGTGGTTCTCTGGAGTGGTCGGTTCGGGTGAATTGTGTACGGTCTATTTCTTGACTACTATAGTTTCTCCGGGCGACTTAATCTAGGACCACCTCTGTCTTTGCCTCTGGTTGCATGGCGATTCCTCCTTGACTACTTAGTTTACCTAGCAGCCGAGTGATGGATAGCCTACGCCAGAGAGTGGTCTACCGGTGGATTGGTTTCCGGTACCTTGGCTTGACCTTGGGGTTCACCATTGTCACGCGGACATCACCTGATGTCCATTAGGGCTGTAACCATGTTTCGACGTGGCCAAGAGGGTTTGTGCTTGTGTGTCTTTGTTGGGTTCCGGTCAACCCGGGGTGACCCAGTGGTTGACGGGTGACCTTGTGTGTGTGTCTCGGCAGTTCTATCCAGTCCGAGACTTTGGTTCTGGACATCTCGAGATACTGTTTTACCTTGGTTTGCATGTCCAGGTGTGTTGAGGGTTCTCGTTGTTCCCTCAGGTCTCCGTGAGTCGTTTTCTGCGGAGCGTCGTTTCCCGTGGCTTAGGATTATACCGATTGGCGGCTTGTTCCGCTGTCAGTGATGATCTTGCGTTTGAGTCGTCCGACTCAAGGATCGTTACGTTGTAGGTCTAGTTGCCTAGTCCTGAGTCTGTTGGCAGTAGTCGTACTGCCAGTGGTGCCTAATAGTACGTGCGACAGTGCATTCTAGCTTGTCTGTACTCTAGCACTTGTGTTTCTGAGTCTGGTGTCTTGTGAGCCTCCACTAGTCGTAGCCTGTCGATGCACGCGATCCAATGTGCTGACCCACCTCGGAGTGGTGGAAAGGGCAGTTCCCGTAATACGGTTTGTAAGCTAGTTCCGTGGGCTCCCGGCCAGCGGTGGCATCCTACCGAGGGAGAAAACTAACTGGAGGGCCTGGCTTAGGCAAGAGCCAGTGTGTGCACACGTGGTCTGAAGCAGAGGACTTACATCGATTGGCGTGACCTTGACTAGTTACTTGTTATTGTAGTTCCTGTTTGGTTCAGTGCGTGTCTGCGACTCTGCCTCACTCCAGCGGTACCGTAGGCGAGACACTCGTGGCGCAGTGTAAGACGTCAGTGGACGCAGCTGGCTGCTCTTCTAATGAGGAGGTGCTTCCGTCACGTGACACGTGACTCTTCGCGTTTCCTGTGCGTCGTGACCTTTCTGAGTTAGCCCTCTCGTGGCCCTACTCGAGGTCAGTGTTGTGTTGCGTGCACGACGTTCTAGTCGTGTGTGTCGTCGAGTCTATCAATCGTCTATCTAGATCTTTTCTAGACTTTTGTGTAAGGCCCGTGCCTTAATTAATCCTTGTGGTTCGGACCTAGAATTCATGCTGGAATTTCTGGCTATTTTCCTGAATTTTTAGGACTTTTTCCGACATTTTTAAGAATTTAATTAGAATTGTTTGAGTTTTTAAAAGAGAAAAATAAGGTTTTTATATAAATAAATTAATATAATAATTATAATTATATTATACCCTTTTTTCACCAAATCCCCCATTCCCTCTTTCTTCCCCCCCTGTCGATCACACTCTCACCCTCTCTCTCCTCCGTTCGCCCTCTCCCCCCTTCCTAGGGGAATCGGGTGAAACGGCGGCGGTTCGAGGCGTGGAGCACGCCGTTGGAATCCTTGCGTCGCGTGGAGCGCGTTGACGCCCACCTTGACGTGGTTTGCGTGATGTGACACCACCTTGGGTGGTAATCATAAGGCCAATACACCTTGGACCTATGACTCGCAAGCAAGCAACTTTTGATGATGAAACTACTCGGGCGAGCTCACTCGCTTAGCGGACACTATTGCCCGTGGGCAAATTGGCAATGGTGGGGAGGGTCCAAAGTGGGACCTTGATATTTCAAGGCTAGGCTTCCCTTTGGTTGACCCCCTAAGGGGCTGGGATACCCAATTTTGTGGGCGGCCAGCATGCCAAAGGCATGGGTTGTAGGGTCGCTCTTCACCTCACTCCACGGTGGCCACTCAATTGGAGGGAAATTTGGATCAAGCACTCACTTACCGTCTGACGGAGCTAAAGACAATACTAAATAAGCATGAATAAACCAGCGAGGGATGTGTCCCGGAGCTCACCTGATCGGTGTGAGAATACCGATCCCGGCCGATAGACGAGGGCGAGCGGGGAGGCATGGATACGCACCCGCACGCCGCGCCGGTGTCGCTTTAACCTGAAAATTGAAATGATACACCACTACGCCTCTCACAGGAGGGGGGATCTTGGGGAGGGGATTTATTGAAATTACAGTCAAAACTACCTCCACGCAGGGAGGGGCCTTCAGCCGGCCAAGCGGGGAGGGGTGAGACCGAACTAAATACGAACTAGGATGCCAATGTCGATTCAGTCCGCTGCCTGTGCTTCTGGACTGACTGATGGTTATCACGGTGCTGTGGCCACTCCAGAATTTTGTTGTTGACGAAACCACTTGGAGATTGCTCATAGCTGGGCCGGTATGACGCCTGAATTTTGGTAATTTCGTCGGGCACCGGCGCTGGTCGGTGTAGGAGCTTGAACAGGGGAACAGGTTGACAGTTCTGACTGCTTCAGAAACTCAGCAGCAGGAAGCAGAGGATGCCACGGCCGCTCCTGAACTCAGAATGAGACGCCGTCAGCGTCGACGGAACCGTATGTGAGCACTCTTCGAAACAAGCTTGACGGGGATGCCGTTCGTTGTCAGAGAAGACCGGTAGACTCGGAACACTGAGGAGGGGTCGATGCAGACTGAGTGGAGGCAGAACAGCGCACCCAGGGAATAAAAATGATAACTCTCAGGTCCGGTCGCCAAACTGGGCTCTGCTTCTTGGGGATGATAGAAGACTCGCAGTAGAAGATTTTTGTAGAAGAACTCTTGATCAGATTCCCAACAGGTTCGTCACAGTCGAGCTTCCACTCTGGCTCTGGTCTCCTGCCAGGGAGGCTTTGCGCAGTCGAGGAAGAAAGGGCCTCCCGATCAGCACGGTGCTCGGATGAGAATGAAACCACCTCTCTTGGAAAGCTCTATGGACGACCTTTCCAGAGATATATGCCTTGCCACCAGAAGAGTCAATAAAATGCCGGAGATGATGTAGCTTCTAGGACCAAACTTGCTGCCTGCGACCAGCAAATGAAGTTGCTACCTTGTTGTGGCAAATGGTGGTGGAATGAGGTGGAGGGAAGGGGAGGGCGACCTGGCCTAGGGGAGAGGGGGTTTGGGCGACCAAGGGCTATGGAGGGAAGGAATTTTTCAAATTGAAATGGTCTTGGGAGGTGGAGGGTGGCATGGGGGAGAGGGAAACGTGTTTGGGAAAGTGGGTAGGGTAGTTGGGGGTTAGAAGGTGGGGAGAGGATTGGAGGAGAGGCTCTTGGGGGTTGGGATGAGTTAATGGGGGGTGTGGGGACTAGGGATGGAGTTATTAGGGGAGAGAAAGTGAGAGAAAGTGGTTGGGAGGGGGGAGGAGAGAGAAAGGGGCGCACCCCTTAGAGAAAGAGAGAGATAATGAGAGAGAGAGTGAAAAGAAATTTGGTGGAGGAGAGTATGACTATAGATTTTCTTCTATTCAAATGATTCTTTAAAAGTTGTTACATATGAGGGGAGTGGGGGTCTATTTATAGGCTTACATAATTCCATGTGACCAAACTAACCTTGGCCAAATGCACTAAAGACAAGACAAGACCATGGGAGGGGCGCCCCTGGGCCTAGCCCACTACTTGGGCCCAAATGAGTATCAAACTGACCCATTAACCTATTAACTGACTCAAATAAAGAAAGATTACACATCTATGACTCAAATAAAATGAAAATTACATGCTACTGTTCAAAATTAAGTGATGGAGATGATGATGCGTCGATGGCGAGCAACCGAAGTCTCGAAAAAAGATGGAGTGACTGGGGATGTCCCCATCATACCCCCGGGGTGGGGAGAACTCGACCCCGTCGAGTGTGGGTCCACCGGGGTAGCAGTACACCAAAGTGGATCCGGGTGCAGAACGTCTTCCCAACTCAACCCAGTCTTTGTAGCCGAGGGATGGCTCTTCCACTTCTCAGGATAGCGCGGGCACACCCTCTTCCTGGCGATGGTACCTTGCTTATGTAGTATTGTCTCCATGTGCTCATATCGGGCTCTCGGGTTGATATGTGGAGACTCTCCGGTGGTGTCACTCACAAAGGTAAGTGTAGGCTCAAGATGCTTACGAGGTTCCACTGCGAGGACCTTATAGGGTGCTGAATTTGCCACACAAAAAGTTGGGTGTGTCCCAGAATCCTTTGGAAAGTTCAGACCAAAAGCATGTTTGCCAATGCCACTTAGAATTCGAGAAGGTCCAAGTCCTTGTGCCCTCGGTTTGGAGTTAGCCCTAGGGTAGAGCCACTTCAATGTCACCATTACCAAGTTGCCTACTTGGAATCCTAAGTGCCACTTACAAGCTATTGCCCGCTTTTTGTGATCCTCACCGCTCGTTGCTAGATGCTTGCGAGAATGCGTATGCCATGCACTATGATGCGATGTTGGTGTGAAAAGTATGGTGTGCAAAGGTGGACCGGGACAGCCAAATGTAGACCAATCACACTTTGATGCCATGAAGACTGTGAAAGACTTAGGAGGGCCGGGACATCCATAGATGAACCTCTTATGCATGGGTGTGACAAATGTCGGGGGACCATGACATCCATGTATGCTCCTCTCATGCTTAAGACTCATGTTGAATGAAGGTGGGCCAATACATCCGAATACGGTCCACTTATGCTTCCTACTTGACATGTGGGTGATGTGAATGAATGTACCCGACTTATGAATCATGCCAAATGGTGTGGTAAGCCTAGACACATGCATGTTTATCCCAAAGGTGACTTCCATGTGCATATATGTGGGATGACTTTTGAACTTCCATGTGAATGGGTCGAATAGATCTAGGAAGGTGGTTATGGGGTGGGGCATTTCATCAATCCCAAGGTGTTTGTTGCCTAAGGTCAAGACTCTCATGGTGTAACCTGATTCTAGGAAGGGAGGAGTTTGGGTCAACATGGGTGATATGGGTAGGGTGAGGTGGGTGGTGAATAAGGTGGGTGGGTTACATGGAGATCTAGGTTCCCATAGGAAAGGGTCGAAGGGATCATAGTAAGAGTCACCTAGATAGGGGTACTCCATGTCCTCAAGATCCTCAAATGGTGAGTCATTCTCCTCCAAAATGATTGGGCCAAGGTTGCTAATGGGTTGGCCAATCAAAGCACTCGGGATCTCAATGGTTGGGGAGTAGACTAGGATGGGTTCCTCCTCTATGGGAAGAAAGAGTATGATCTCACTCGTAAATTGGCCATTAGTGTAGATGGAAGTTATGGAGCCAATGGCGGGGTAAGCTAGGCTAATGGTGCTAGGCTCCGACGGCCTCATGGCTAGCATATCGGTCAAGTGGACTTGCCAATGTAGGTAGTCCACTAAGTCTCCCAAATCTTCCACACAATAGGAGATTTGATAAGTGATATGAGGCTGAGTGGGAATGATTTGGGATTGATGTCCCATGGGTAGGTGGCATGGTTGTAAACTAGGAATGGTGAGGCCTCGCTTGAGCCATTGGAGTATGGACTCATCTATGGTGACGGTGTCATGGGGAAGGGTGTGTAGCTCTTGAGGAGCCAGGCTAGGAGAGGTGGGTGAGTTGTGTGGCCCTTAGATTTCCTCTATTTTGGGAGGTGGATTCGGATTGGTATCCCTCTCCACTTGGGTGGGTGTGTGGGTTGCAACTCCTAAAGACAATGGGGTAGGAAGGTCTATGGTGGGTGGGTTGGTGATAGTCGATGCATGGCGCACCCGAGGAGGTGAGCAAGGTCGGACGTGGGTTGGAATTGGGAGTGGAAGTAGTGGAGGCCTAAATTGGGGTAGGATTGGGGTGGGAAGTGGAAGGTGGGTTGGGTGAGGAGATTTGGGTTGATTGATTTTGGGAGATGTGTCCCTTTTTGGGGACGATGGTGAGGTTGCGGTGGTGGCCAAGGGGGCTTGTGGGGTGTGGGTTTGGTGAGGGGATTTGGGTTTGGGGGTGGTGGCCATTATGGGCCTAGGTGGAGGGGTGGACATGGGGTCCAATTGTGTATGTGGACATATGGTTGTGGTGAGGACTTAGACGTAGGATGTAGATGTTGTGGTTGGAGTAGGAGAGGTGGGAAATGGTGGGGAATGCGTGATTAGGGTCTTGGGTTGGCCAAGGGGAAATGAAGGAGTTGAAATGCTCTTTGGGCTTTGGTGTTCGGAATGGGAGGGGAAAATATATCTAGCCCTAAGTTTTTCCTTCATGTCCCCCCATGTTGTGAGGGGAGCTTCCCTTCTAATTATCCTTAAGCCTTCAATTTTCAACCAATGAGTTTGGGCTCTTTTGGTTAGTTGCATTGTGGCACATCGAACCTTCCTATCCTCGGACATGACATTCCTCTCAAAGTAATTATCCATAGATGCCTCCCAATCTAAATAGACATTAAGATGAGTTCCATCAAAAGTGGGAGGTGGGGGACATGTCCTTCTATCGTCCATCCTTGGGGCGGACCCATTTTCTCCAAGTTGGTTGAGTCGACCCGATATGTTATCAAGCCGCTCATTGGCATGGGTCAAGGCCTTCATGAGGTAGTTGACATGGCCGGGGAGGTTATGTGTGTTAGTGGTAGGCATCCCTTGGTGGTTTGGACTTATGGAGAGGGCCGATTGGTAAGGTCGGTATGAGGTGGCCATACTAGTGAACAAGAGTGATGCACTGGAAGACTCTAAATGCATATGTGTGTCCTAGGACCAACTTGATAGAGATAAGTTATGAACTTGCTCTGATACCACTTGATGTGACACCACCTTGGGTGGTAATCACAAGGCCAATACACCTTGGACCTATGACTCGCAAGCAAGCAACTTTTGATGATGAAACTACTCGGGCGAGCTCACTCGCTTAGCGGACACTATTGCCCGTGGGCAAATTGGCAATGGTGGGGAGGGTCCAAAGTGGGACCTTGATATTCCGAGGCTATGCCTCACTTTGGTTGACCCCCTAAGGGGCTGGGATACCCAATTTTGTGGGCGGCCAGCATGCCAAAGGCATGGGTTGTAGGGTCGCTCTTCACCTCACTCCGCGGTGGCCACTCAATTGGAGGGAAATTTGGATCAAGCACTCACTTACCGCCCGACGGAGCTAAAGACAATACTAAATAAGCATGAATAAACCAGCAAGGGATGTGTCCCGGAGCTCACCTGATCGGTGTGAGAACACCGATCCCGGCCGATAGACGAGGGCGAGCGGGGAGGCGTGGATATGCACCCGCACGCCGCACCGGTGTCACTTTAACCTGAAAATTTAAATGATACACCACTACGCCTCTCGCAGGAGGGGGGATCTAGGGGAGGGGATTTATTGAAATTACAGCCAAAACTACCTCCACGCAGGGAGGGGCCTTCAGCCGGCCAAGCGGGGAGGGGTGAGACCAAACTAAATACGAATTAGGATGCCAATGTCGATTCAGTCCGCTGCCTGTGCTTCAGGACTGACTGATGGTTATCACGGTGCTGTGGGCACTCTAGAATTTTGTTGTTAACGAAACCACTTTGAGATTGCTCGTAGCTGGGCCGGGATGATGCCTGAATTTTGGTAATTTCTCCGGGCACCGGCGCTGGTCGGAGTAGGAGCTTGAACATAGGAACAGGTTGACAGTTCTGACTACTTCAGGAACTCAGCAGCTGGAAGCAGAGGATGTCACGACCGCTCCTGAACTCAGAATGAGGTACTACTAGAGTCGACGGAACCGTATGTGAGTCCTCTTCGAAACAAGCTTGACGGGGATGCCGTTCGTTGTCGGAGCAGACCGGTAGGGTCAGAACAATGAGGAGGGGTCGGTGCAGACTAAGTGGAGGCAGAACCGCGCACCCGGGGAATAATAATGATAACTCTCAGGTCCGAACGCCAAACTGGGCTCTGCTTCTTGGGGATGATAGAAGACTCGTAGTAGAATATTTTTTTAGAAGAACTCTTGATCAGGTTCTCAACAGGTTAGTCGTAGTGGAGCTTCCACTCCGGCTCTGGTCTCCTGCCAGGGAGGCTTTGCGCAGTCGAAGAAGAAAGGGCCTCCCGATCAGCACAGTGCTCGGATGAGGACAAAACCACCTCGCTTGGAAAGCTCTCTGGACGACCTTTCCAGAGATATATGCCTTGCCACCAGAAAAGTCAAGAAAATTCTGGAGATGACACAGCTTCTAGGACCAAACTTGCTGCCTGCGACCTGCAAATGAAGTTGCCACCTTGTAGTGGCAAATGGTGGTGGAATGAGGTGGAGGGAAGGGGAGGGCGACCTGGCCTAGGGGAGAGGGGGTTTGGGCGACCAAGGGCTATGGAGGGAAGGAAATTTTCAAATTCAAATGGTCTTGGGAGGTGGAGGGTGGCATGTGGGAGAGGGAAAAGTGTTTGGGAAAGTGGGTAGGGTAGTTGGGGGTTGGAAGGTGGGGAGAGGATTGGAGGAGAGGCTCTTGGGGGTTGGGATGAGTTAATGGGGGGTGTGGGGACTAGGGATGGAGTTATTAGGGGAGGGGAAGTGAGAGAAAGTGGTTGGGAGGGGGGAGTAGAGAGAAAGGGGCGCACCCCTTAGAGAAAGAGAGAGATAATGAGAGAGAGAGTGAAAAGAAATTTGGTGGAGGAGAGTATGACTAGAGATTTTCTTCTATTCAAATGATTCTTCAAAAGTTGTTACATATGAGGGGAGTGGGGGCCTATTTATAGGCTTACATAATTCCATGTGACCAAACTAACCTTGGCCAAATGCACTAAAGACAAGACAAGACCAAGGGAGGGGCGCCCCTGGGCCTAGCCCACTAGTTGGGCCCAAATGACTATCAAACTGACCCATTAACCTATTAATTGACTCAAATAAAGAAAGATTACACATCTATGACTCAAATAAAATGAAAATTAAATGCCACTGTTCAAAATTAAGTGATGGAGATGATGATGCGTCGATGGTGAGCAACCGAAGTCTCAAAAAAAGATGGAGTGACTGGGGATGTCCCCATCATTGCGGCTCATGGGAGCGAGACGGGGCGAGGAGGCTCGGCGGTTCCTTTCCATTGCATGTGGCTTAATCGGCCGTTCCTGCTTAATCTAGGTAAGGGGATGGAATCCCAATCTCGCTAGGATCCTTCCCTATAGCATGTTTTCCTTGTTAAGCTCCTGTGGCATGCATAATAGATATTCTTCATTTTTGTGCTTAAGCTTCGTTCTTCACGTTTAATCCATTGTGAGCGTTGTAATTGAATGTTTCTAGTAGTATATTGTTGTTGTGGACGTGTGGTTTGGCAGGGAACATGTTTTCATCGATTACTCGGTGATTTCGGTCGCCCGGGAGGGAACCCTTTTTCAAACGTAACCCGTCCGTAACCCAGATGGTCTGACGGTCCTGCTAGGAACCGTCACACTGGTAACGGTCCCTATGGGACGCGTTACAGTCCTGTGACGGACCTAAGTAGGTGCGTCACAGTGTGTGTAACGGTCGAGCCCACGACCGTTACATTTCATTTGACTACAGTTGACCTGGTAAGGCGGTTGGCCTGACGGTCCGTCGGGCGACCGTCAGGGCTTCGTAACGTGCCTCCGGGAGCGCGTCACACCCTGTTTGAACGATTAGAAAAACTGTGGTTAATGTATGGCTTCGGGTGGCTTTAGTGGCCATGGGGGGATGCGTTACAGTCAATGTAACGCACCACCCCACGACCGTTACGCCTTGTGACGCGGTGGCAGCAGACCGTTACACCCCTGTAGCTTTCAAAAGCCGCCTGTTCATTCTTTAATGCTTCCCACAATGTATATACGCCATGTTTGATTTATTTTATAAAACAATGGCATATTTTTAGATCCCAATAGAGTAGCTTTTCTTTCCTTGCGATGGAGCCACTGTTGTAGCCATAAGGCCTTTGAGTTGCCGACCCGCCTGGGGATGGCGGAGGGGTGTTCCCGTCACACGGTTTTTAAGCTAGTTCCGTGGGCTCCCCGCCAACGGTAGCATCCTACCGAGGGAGAAAACTAGCTAGAGGGCCTGACTCAGGGGAGAGTCAGTGTGTGCACACATGGTCAGAGGCGTTGGACTGACACTAACGAGTGTCACTCTAACTGGTCACTTGGTTTGGTACTGTTTATGCGCTCAGCTTGTTGTGTTACAAACAGCGAGTGCTTGAGGCGCAGTGTAAGCCATCAGTGGACGCATCTGGTTTCTTTTCCCTGTGGTTGTCCTGTTCCCTGTTGCTTGGTTAGTTGAGGCATATTCTATTAGTAGATTTAGTTTCTGTCGTTTAGATTTAATTGTTATTGGCATGTATTAGCTGTTATACCTGTTCAGTTAGATTTATAGCTTTCAATCTTTAGTTTTAATCATGCCATTGACTGTCCATTTGTTTAAATGCACGCTCTAGTTGCTTTAATTTTGCACGATTGCATGTTTTGCACGAGGTAGGGATCCGCGTGACCCCTACTGAGTCTGACTGTGACTCACCCTTCTCCTTTCAGGTGAGCCGCGCCCGCCATCTCCCGGTGTTTCCCATGTGCTCGGAGACCGTTCTTAGCTGCCAGCAGTAGACGGGTCACCTTTTGGCCTTCGTTAGTACTTTTGCTGAGGTATGCCCCGAGTAGTTGTACCTTGTGGACTCGCACTCTTGTGTCCTATGGACTAGTTATTATATTTAGCACTCTGTCTATTTTGAAATTGCTTCCGCACTTCTGTTAAATTTTATTGCTTAATGAAGAATATGCGCACTTGTGATTGCGATTCATTATACATCCCCTCGAAAAACTTTCACTAACACTTCAGGGGCCTCATCAGCCTCTTGGGTGGCTTCCCCAGTTCTTGGTATCGGTGTATCGATGTTATCGGTATATCGGTATCCGGAGCTCTGGTTCGTCACAGTTGGTATCAGAGCGAAGTTGAGGAATTGTGTAAGGAATTGGCATTTACACTTGTCCAGAGTTAGTCCTATTATGTCGTCTATTACTGGCTTAGGATGTTTTCCGTAAGATTGATGGATTTGCTATTGTTTTATGTGTTCGACAGTTGCAATTATGCCGCCTCATCGGGGAAGACCTCCTCGAGTTCCTAGGCATGTGCCTAGAGAAGAGAGTGGTTCTGCGCAGCCGCCTGCAGTTCCTGTAGTTCCTCCTCCAGCGCCAGTCATTGCTCCTCAAGTCGAAGTGCCTGGTAGTCGCGGCAAGGCTCTTAAAGAATTTCTCCTATTAAATCTGCCAGCTTTTGACGGACAGGCAGACCCAGAGGTAGCGAGGCAGTGGCTGGATGTGATCAAGCGCGTGTTCCTATCTATGGAGTGCGCGGAGGATGAAAAAGTGATGCTAGCAGCGTTTCAACTCCAAGGTATAGCTATTACATGGTGGAAAGTCGAGTGGCAGATTGCTTTTCGTTCCAGGCCCCTTTGGCAGATCACTTGGGTAGAGTTCGTTGCAACCTTCGAGCGTGCATATACTCCTGCCTATTTGCAAATGGCAAAGATGTACCAGTTCATGGAATTAATTCAGGGCGATATGTCTGTGCTTCAATATCGAAATAAATTTATGGAATTGGGTCAATATGCGCCCCATGTGCTTGCTAATGAGGCACTGAAGACTCAGCAGTTCTTACGAGGATTGAGGCCAGAGTTGAAGTTACCGTTGATTGCAAGTCGAGTGGCTAATCTTGATAGTGCGTGCCAAGCAGCTGTGGCACTCGAGCTAGAGATGGCGAGACCAGGAGGGTATCCGCAAGCTGGGTTGGTGCAGCTGACAGTGCAATTTTAGCAACAGTCTTACCGACCGCCAGTGGCAGGAGTTCCCTCTATTATGCCAGATGTTAGCAGTGTTTCTTCCTCTTCCAAGCCCAAGTTCAAAAAGTTCAAGAAGAAGAAGAAGTTTTTTCAACAGCCGTCGTCTGGTACTAGTACCGTGCAGCAGCAGTCAGCACCTTCTTCCGAGAGTCGTCAGAGTTCTGCTATCAATCAGCCGAGGACATGTGCGAGGTGTGGTGGAAGCCATCGGGGGCAGCCATGTTCTCTTCCAATAGTCTGTTTTCGTTGTGACCAGCCAGGTCATGTGGTTCGAGAGTGCCCACTGAGGCCGAAACCAATGCAAACTCCTCAGTTTTCTCAACCTCAGCAGACGCAATTTAGACCTCCTCCTTTACCTCAACCTCAGCAGCAATTTTATTCTCAAGCTTCAGCATCTTCCCAGCAGTCTTCAGCCAGATCTAAGAAGCAAAAGGGCAAGGTTTCTCACATTTCTCGAGCTGAAGCGATTGCATCCCATCTGGTTGAAGGTACGATTATGTTTTATGGTCATTCAGCACGTGTCTTATTTGATTCTGGTGCTTCTCACTCTTTTATCTCTGAGGATTTCATTGCATGCATCGAGGAGCTGACATCAGAAATGACCTGTGAACTATTTGTTGAATTACCTTCTGGAGATTTTATGATCACGCCTCTGTGTTTAGAAGAATCTCCTATTATGATTAATAATCATCAGTTGCCGACGTGGTTATATGCATTGTAGCTGGCAGATTATGACATCATTCTGGGTATGGATTTGTTGGAGCAATATGGAGCTGTGGTTGACTGCAGATCGAAGAAAGTCTATTTTCAGCCACAGGGAAAGTCAGCATTTTATTTCCAAGGTATTCGATCCCGCTCTTCTCGCTTGATTATTTCTGCTATTCGAGCCTACAGATTGCTTAGTGCAGGTTGCCAGGGATTCTTAGCTTCTGTGGTTGCTGTTGAGAAATCACGACAGGACGTCAGTGATATTCTTGTTGCCTGTGAGTTCCATGATGTGTTTCCTGACAAGTTGCCAGGCTTGCCTCCAGAGTGAGAAATAGAAATGGTGATTGAACTGATTCCAGGTACAGCCCCGTTAGCAAAAGCACCGTACCGAATGGCTCCAGCTGAACTAAAAGAACTGTGAGCACAGTTGCTAGAATTGCTGGAAAAAGGCTATATTCACCCCAATTTTTCTCCGTGGAGTGCTCCAGTGTTATTTGTGAAAAAGAAAGATGAAAGCCTGAGGCTTTGTATTGATTACAGACAATTGAATCAGGTGACTATCAAGAATAAATATCCGCTTCCCAGGATTGATGATTTGTTTGACCAGTTACAGTCTGCTACTGTCTTTTCACGGATTGACCTTCGGTCTGGCTATTTTCAATTGCGGATCCGGGAGTCTGATGTGGAGAAGACAGCTTTCAGTACTCGTTATGGTCACTATGAATTCTTGGTAACGCCGTTTGGCTTAACAAAATGCTCCAACAGCTTTCATGGACCTAATGCAGCGTGTTTTTCGCTCATATCTGGATCAGTTCGTGGCAATCTTTGTAGATGATATTCTGATTTACTCTGCTTCTGATGAAGATCATGTGCAGCACTTGAGGATCATTCTGCAGACTCTAAGAGATCACGAGCTCTATGCAAAGTTCAGTAAATGTGAATTTTGGCTTCGGGAGATTCATTTTCTTGGCCACGTGATTTCCGGTGACGGAGTAGCAGTAGACCCTGCAAAGATTGAAGCTGTTCTAAATTGGCAGAGACCAAGAACTGTGACAGAGATCAGAAGCTTCTTAGGTTTGGCTGGGTATTATCGAAGATTCATCCAGGATTTTGCAAAGATTGCAGCACCAATGACTAGACTGACTCGTAAAGATGTGCCTTTCGTCTGGTCGGATCAGTGTGAGGATAGTTTTGTTGAATTGAAAAGGCTCTTGACTTATTCTCCAATGTTGACTTTACCGTCCGGCTCGGGTGGATTTGTGGTTTGCACAAACGCTTCTCGAGTTGGTTTAGGTGCAGTGCTGATGCAACATGGACAGGTTATCGCTTATGCATCTCGGCAATTGAAACAGCATGAAGAAAATTATCCCACGCATGATCTGGAGTTAGCTGCAGTTGTTTTTGTCTTAAAGATCTGGAGACATTATCTCTATGGTGAAAAGTTTCAAATTTTTACTGATCATCAGAGTTTACAGTATATATTCTCCCAGAAAGATTTGATTCTCAGACAGCGTCGCTGGATGGAATACATGAAAGATTATGACTGCAACTACCAGCGGCTATGCAAGCTATTCATGATGTGTTCCACGTCTCTCAGTTGAGGAAATATGTATCTGATGCATCCCATGTCCTCGATGACTCTGTTTGGCCCGAAGTGACTGCTGATTTGTCTACGCCAGAGTTTCCTATTTTAATAGAAGACCATCGTGAGCAGCGGTTGCGAAACAAGGTAATCCCTCTGGTAAGAGTCGCCTGGCAGTGCCACTCCGGTAATGAGTCCACTTGGGAACGTGAAGATGAGATGCGTCAGCTTTTTCCTTTCTTATTCCAGTAAGGTATAATTCTTTTCCTCAGTTTCCTCCTTATCCACTATTTTAAATTTCGTGGGTGAAATTTTTATTAGGAGGGAGGGACTGTAAGGCCCGTCCCTTAATCAATCCTTGTGGTTCGGACCTAGAATTCATTCTGGAATTTCTGGCTACTTTCCTGAATTTTTAGGAATTTTTTCGGCATTTTTTAGGATTTAATTAGAATTGTTTGAGTTTTTAAAAGGGAAAAGTAAGGTTTTTATATAAATGAATAAATATAATAATTATAATTATATTATACTTTTTTTTCCCAAATCCCCCATTCCCTCTTTCTTCCCCCCCCCCCCCCCCCCCCCCCCGTCGATCTCACTCTCGCCCTCTCTCTCCTCCGTTCGCCCTCTCCCTCCTTCCTAGGGGAATCGGGTGAAACGGCGGCGGTTCGAGGCGTGGAGCACGCCGTTGGAATCCTTGCGTCGAGTGGAGCGCGTTGACGCCCACCTTGACGTGGTTGGCGGCTCGTGGGAGCGAGACAGGGCGAGGAGGCTCGGCGGTTCCTTTCCCTTGCATGTGGCTTAATCGGCCGTTCCGGCTTAATCCAGGTAGGGGGATGGAATCCCAATCTCGCTAGGATCCTTCCCTATAGCATGTTTTCCTTGTTATGCTCCTGTGGCATGCATAATATATATTCTTCATTTTTGTGCTTAAGCTTCGTTCTTCACGTTTAATCCATTATGAGCGTTGTAATTGAATGTTTCTAGTAGTATATTGTTGTTGTGGACGTGTGGTTTGGCAGGGAACAGGTTTTCATCGATTACCCGGTGATTTCGGTCACCCGGGAGGGAACCCTTTTTCAAACGTAACCCATCCGTAACCCAGACGGTGCGACGGTCCTGCCAGGAACCGTCACACTGGTAACGGTCCCTATGGGACACGTTACAGTCCTGTGACGGACCTAAGTAGGTGCGTCACAGTGTGTGTAACGGTCGAGCCCACGACCGTTACATTTCGTTTGACTACAATTGACTTGGTAAGGCGGTTGGCCTGACGGTCCGTCGGGCGACCGTCAGGGCTTCGTAACGCGCCTCCGGGGGCGCGTCACACCCTGTTTGAATGATTAGAAAAAATGTGGTTAATTTATAGATTCGAGTGGCTCTAGCGGCCATGGGGGGATGCGTTACAGTCAATGTAATGCACCACCCCACAACCGTTACCCCATGTGAGGCGGTGGCAGCAGACCGTCACACCCCTGTAGCTTTCAAAAGCCGCATGTTCATTCTTTAATGCTTCCCACAATGTATATACGCCATGTTTGAATTATTTTATAAAACAATGGCATATTTTTAGATCCTAATAGAGTAGCTTTTCTTTCCTTGCGATGGAGCCACTGTTGTAGCCCTAAGGCCATTGAGTTGCCGACCCGCCTGGGGATGGCGGAGGGGTGTTCCCATCACACGGTTTTTAAGCTAGTTCCGTGGGCTCCCCGCCAACGGTAGTATCCTACCGAGGGAGAAAACTAGCTAGAGGGCCTGACTCAGGCGAGAGTCAGTGTGTGCACACGTGGTCAGAGGCGTTGGACTGACACTGACGAGTGTCACTCTGACTGGTCACTTGGTTTGGTACTGTTTACGCGCTCAGCTTGTCGTGTTACAGACTGCGAGTGCTTGAGACGCAGTGTAAGCCGTCAGTGGACGCATTTGGTTTCTTTTCCCTGTGCTTGTCCTGTTCCCTATTGCTTGGTTAGTTGAGGCATATTCTATTGGTAGATTTAGTATCTGTCGTTTAGATTTAATTGTTATTGGCATGTATTAGCTGTTATACCTATTCAGTTAGATTTACAGCTTTCAGTCTTTAGTTTTAATCATGCCATTCACTATCCATTTGTTTAAATGCATGCTCTAGTTGCTTTAATTTTGCACGATTGCATGTTTAGCACAAGGTAGGGATCCGTGTGACCCCTACTGAGTCTGGCTGTGACTCACCCTTCTCCTTTCAGGTGAGCCGCACCCGCCGTCTCCCGGTGTTTCCCGTGTGCTCGGAGACCGTTCTTAGCTGCCAGCAGTAGACGGGTCACCTTTTTAGCCTTCGTTAGTACTTTTGCCGAGGTTTTGTGGACGCACTAAAATTCGCTTATTCAAGTGGTTCGTCTATTGAGTGCGTGGGCGTGCCAGTCACTGAGTGACAATTTATTCGGGCTCCGAAGAGCCCACGGTGCGCTCGATCTGACGCGGTCAGACGATTGTGTGATTCGTGTCGAGACCAAAACCCGCCGTGTCATAAAGGTCACAGCGTCATTTACATCCCCCATACGAGGGAACACCCTTGATTAATCACCGGGATTCAGGGCCTCATGGCCAAGAAATCAATTGCATGGAAGGTCTATTACGAGGTATTGAAATCCTCGCGCGAGGGCGAGAAGAAAACCATTCGCGGTCATGTAAGTCGTGTACTGACCATTTAATGTTCGGACGAATGTCGGGCTCGAGAAGATCGCGGTTGTCGCGGGAAAACCGGAACGCATGTATGCCGAGGTACGGCAAATCTATTGTTCGGAAGAGCGGAGAACGTTCGGCTGAGCCTCGGTTAGAGCGGTCAAAAACCAGTAAATCTGTTGGCCCGGTGCAACAGCAAGCTGCGACCATACTGCTGTGGGCCCCTCGCGGTCGAAACAAGACTTGCATGAGCGTCATTAATATTTTCAGTGCCAAGGGGCAACGAGGGAATATCCCTTGAATCGGATGGAAAGCCCTATGGCTAGGGAAGCGGACGTTCGAAACGTATCAGTCATTCAGGAGATCATTTAATATTCGGACGGGTGTCCGACTTGAGAACACCATAATCATCGCAGAAGGACCTAGAACATATGTATGCCGGGACACGACAAACATATTATTCCGAGACTCTGAAAATATTCGGTTAAATCTAGGTTAGTGTAGCAGGAAACCAATGAGTTTGTTGGCCCGGTGCAATATCGAGTCAGGACCATGCCGGGGGCGCCTCCTGCGGTCCAAACGGGGCTTGCGTGGGCATCATTAATGTTCTTGGTGCCGGAGGGCAGCGAGGAAGAGTCCCGAGACTAGGTTCCAAAATCGAAAACGTGTTCAAATGGAGCGGGCTGTAGGCCGTGGATATGGGTCAGACAATGACTATAATCGGGACAGTCCCGAGGTCCAAGCATAACCCACTAAGGCCTTATTGATATTCCCATGTGTAGGGTCCAGGGATGACGGGAGCCGTCTCGTTCTATTCCGATTTCTATCGGTCACTTACGGATCACTTGATATTCGGACAAGTGTCCATATTGAAGGTACGACGTAGATAGAAACAACCCCGTACAAATGTATGCCGAGTTCGCGGCAATTTCAATGAAAGAGCGGGGACAAATCCCATTAGGATGAATCCGATTTGACAGGCTATTGGCCCAGAGCAATGCCGGGTTACGACCATGTCGGGATGAGAGCCGTCGGCCATATCGGTCACGCATGGACCTTTTCTTGTTCGGACACCGGTCCGTAATAGAAACGCGGCGGGAATCAAGGTGAACCCGTTCAAAATGTCTGCCGAACGTGCGGCAATTTTAGTAGTGGCTCGGAAGGGATCCGGCCTGAGAAACGAGTCCGGTTTAATCGGAATATCGGCCCGAGGCGAGGTCAGGTCGTTGCTATTTTGGGATAATTCCCAAGACTCAGGCCCAACCTGGAAGGGCGGCATGATTGTTCCTTCGGCATCGGGTCACGGGAGAGACGGGGCTGCGATGTGGATTTTACTATTCTTTTATCTGGGCTTTAAATTATATGCATGTTTATTTTATTGCTTATTTTCCTTTTATGTATTTATTCCGGGTGATTTCGCCATTTTCGTTTATTATTATTACTATTATATTTTCTCTTATTATTATTATTATTATTATTATTTCACATTCTTTTTGTTTGTTTATTCCATATATATACTCAGGTTTATTTATTTATCAGAATTTTTATTAATTTATTTTTTTATTATTATTATTATATTATATAAGTGTTCTTTTTTTTTTGGAGAGAGAGTGGGCCGCTAGAGGGCTAAAAAGGGCTGAAGGGGCGTGCCGACGAAGAACGACCATGGTATACCGGCGAAGGCAGGGGGAGCGTGTCGCCGAGGGGCTGGGAGAGTGTGCCGGCGAAGGGCGCGAGCGTGCCGCTGAGCGTAAAGAGAGCGTGCTGGTGAAGGGGTCGCGGGAGCGTGCGGGCGAGGGGCGCGAGCGGGCGTACCTAGGAAGGGTGTGCCGGCCAAGGGCGCGAGCGGGTGTGCCGGCCAAGGGTGTGCCGGCCAAGGGTGGCTGGAGGGTGTACCGGCGAAGGCGGCAAAAAGGGTGTGCGGGCGAAGGTGGTTGAAGGGGGCATGCCGGCGAAGGGCATGGGGAGCCCACTCCTCTTCCCTTATTATGTCTCTTCCTCTTTTCTTTTCTCTCTTGATTTTATTAAGTTTGCATGGGTTTCTTCTCTCTTTCTCTCGATTATCTTTCATCCTTTCTCTCACGAGGGCGAGTGTTCAAGTTGTTTAGTTGTCGTTCGATTTGGCTCTCTTTGAATTGATTGCGGTCCCCTTGCCTCGGCTAAAGCATTTTACCATTGTTCTTTTTATTTGTTTGTTGCTTTCTTTTAGTCATTTTTAACGTGTTATCATTTCTAACAAAAATTCGGCAGCATCTCCCCTTGACCCGAGCGTAAGGGAGATACAGGGAACGCGCCCACATGGAGTGGCGGAACCCGACAACTAGAGGTGGGTGACCGAGAGCGGCAACACCTTTAATAAAACTTCAAAAAACTCCGTGAGAACAACGGACCGGAGACCCCCGTAGGGCCGGCTAGGGAGTGCACCGGGCAAGGAGGGACGAGTGTGCCGGGCAAGGGAGGCACGAGAGGGCGTGTCGGACTGGGGGAAGCCCGGGTGTGCCGCTGAGGTGCTGTGTCGCTGAAGGGGGGGCAAGGGCGTGCCGCTGAAGGCGGCAGGAGCGTGTCGACGAAGAGCCCCGTGGGCGTGCCGCCGGGGATGCCCAAGGGTGTGCCGTTGAAGGCATATGGAGGGTGTGCCGTTGGAGGCACGGCTAGGGTGTGCCGCTGAGGGCACCCAGGGGTGGGCAAAGACAAAAATGCCCGGGAGGAAGCAAGCCCTAACGAAAGGAGAAAGGGAAAGGGGCGTGAAACACCGAGGGATGCAAACACGGAAGAAAGGCTTTAGAAAGACGTTCAAAGAAAATATTTGCAAGCCCTCTACTTTTATTCTCGCAAAAGGAGTGCACCAAGGGAGCTAATACATGGCGACGGAAAAGATAACAAGGGGGGGCCAAGAAAGAAAGAAAGAAGATACAATGGGGGAGCACGGACTTCTCCCGTCCCGGACCTCATCCTCTCTCTCCACTCACTCTTCTTCTCTTCCTCTCTTCACACCGACGGTGGTAGACGAGACAGCAACGGGGGGGGAAGCCGGAGCCTCCCCTCTTCTTCTTCTTCTCTTCGCTCAGGTGGCGGTGGACGGAGCAACGGGGGAGGGAGGCAGAGCCTCCCCTCCTCTTTTTTTTCTCTTCTGCTTCTTCTTCTCTTCTTCTCTTTTCTCTTCGCGCGGACGGCAGTTGACGGGGCAGCAGAAGGGGGGGTAGAGCCTCCCCTCCTCCTCTTCTCTTCTTCTCTTCTTCTTCTTATTCTCTTCTTTTTCTTCCTCTTCTCTTTTCTGGTAGCTCGGTCGTGGCTCCCTCCACTGGCCTCCTCTCCTCCTTTCTGTTCGCCGAAGAAGGGGCTTTTATACCCCCAGCAGCGGGAGCACTCGAACACGGTAGTCGGAGGTGGGAAACCGGAGGCATTGATTGGGGATTTGACCCGTCATCCTTGGTGGCAGGGGGGAATAGGCAACGTGGCCCTATCCATGGGTGACACCCCAGCAAGCCCACTGCGCGCCAAGAATCCCTAGGGCATGGGCGTAAGATTTGATTTGCCGGAAGTGTCGAGGAAGAAAATGCCCAGGTGTGCCGTTGAAGGGCCAGAACAGTGTGCCGTTGGAAGACCCAAGAATTGTTCCGCTGAAGGCTTGAAATGGTGTGCCATTGAAGGCTTGAAATAGCGTGCCGTTGAATGCCTGAGATAGTGTGCCATTGAAAGCCCGAAATAGTGTGCCGTTGAAGGCTTAAAATAGTGTGCTGTTGAAGGCTTAAAATAGTGTGCCGTTGAAGGCACACGGGGTGTGCCGCTGAAGGCACACGGGGTGTGCCGCTGAAGGGCCCAGGAGCGTACCGCTGAGGGGCCAAAGGGGGTACCGCTGAGGGGCCAAAGGGGGTACCGCTGAGGGGCCAAAGGGGTGTGCCGCTGAAGGGCCCAAAGGGCGTGCCGCTGAAGGCCTAAATGGGCAGTTATGAGCCCGTTGTGAGCGCGAGTTATGGCTTATTTGATTTTCTTCGAGGCCCATGGATTGTGGGGCTCTTGAGGGTTGAGTTCTCTTCACTGTCGTGACCCCGGAGATAGCTCCACGGCAGTGTGCATATTTGGGGAGTCCGGATGACCAGTCCCTCCGGGGCTTCTTCACTCGGTGCCATTGTTGATGCTGGGCCGAGTAGGGTATCTGGGTGTGCAATTTTTGGTGTCCACAAATGCCCCCACCCACGGGTAGCGTAGGCGAAGGATGAGCCGGGCGGTGCCCGCGGGTGTACTAGCCTCTTTTTCTCATCGTCGGTGCCGCCGGGGTGTCGGGAGCCGACATGACTTGTTTGTCTCCTCTTTTCTTTGTCAGTGCTGACGGGGTGTCAGGAGCTGACCTAGTTTGTTGGTCTCTTTGTCTCTTCGTCAGCATCGACGGGGCATCGGGAGCTGACATGCTCTGTTGGTCTCTTTGTCTCTTCGTCAGCGTCGACAGGGTGCCGGGAGCTGACCTGGTTTGTTGGTCTCTTCTTCTCTTCGTCAGCGTCGACAGGGTGCCGGGAGCTGACCTGGTTTGTTGGTCTCTTCTTCTCTTCATCAGTGCCGACAGGGTGCCGGGAGCTGACATGGTTTGATCGTCTCTTCTTATCTTATTTTTATTCTCTTTTCTCCTCTTCTATATTCCCTTGCACGTAAACATGGGGTGAGAATTTATTTAGTGTCCTCAAATTAGGGAAGCGGGCTGCGAAAGCCGAAATTTAGGGAGCAGGCTGCCAGAGCCAGACTTGGGAAAGCGGGCCATGGGGGCCGAGGTAAGCAGGCTACAAGGGCCAAAGTTGGGAAGCAGGCTATAAAAGCCAAAGGGAAGCAGGCCAGAAGAGCCAACGTCAGGAAGCGGGCCGCGGAGGCCTAATTGGGGGAGCAGCTTATAAAGCCAAGGATATTGGGAAGCGGGCTGCAAGAGCCGAAATTATGGGAAGTGAGCCGTGAAGGCCGAATTCTGGGAAGCAGGCTATGAGAGCCGAATTCCGGGAAGCAGGCTGCAAGAGCCAAAGATATTGAGAAGCGGGCTACCAGAGCCGAAATTATGGGAAGCGAGCCGTGAAGGCCGAATTCTAGGAAGCAGGCTATGAGAGCCAGAATTGGGAAGCAGGCCACGAGGGCCCAAAGGGAAGTAGGTTATGAAGGCCGAGGGGAAGCAGGCTACGAGAGCCAAAGCTGGGGAGCGGGCCGTGAAGGCCAAAATTATAGGGAGCAGGCTACGGAAGTCAAATCGGGGAAGCAGGCTACAAGAGCCAAAATTAGGAAGCGGGCTGCAGGAGCCGAGATTATGGGCAGCGGGCCGTGAAGGTCGAATTCTGGGAAGCAGGCAGTGAAGGCCGAATTCTGGGAAGTAGGCTACAAGAGCCAAAGATGTTGGGAAGCGGGCTGCAAGAGCCGAAATTAGGGCGCAAGATGTGAAAGCCCAAATCGGGGAAGCGGACTATAGAAGCCGGAGTTGGGAGATTAACGAGCCGCGAGGGCAAGAGGTAGGCCATGGGGGCCAAGATTGGGCTCTACGAGCCAGCGCAGGGAAAGTAGGCTGTGATAGCCGAAATTGAGTTTATTGTATACACACGATTTTTATTATTTATTATTTATTATATATATATATATATTAATATATATAATTTTTTATTCAAGCATGCAAGCATTCATTAGCAGGCATATCATAGATATGAGTAAGGAAGCTCCCTCTATAGGGGATAGGATAGGGACATCTGTTAGGGTGCTAGGCCCGGATACAGAGGGGGGGGGGGTGAATGTATCCTGCTACGAATAATGCCCAATTTAAAAAATCAGATGCTAAGCAAGTTCCGGAGTTAAGCTAATTCGATTAGACAAAATAACAAGCAGGTGGAGCGAGCCTATCCAAGCATCTAGCGGAAGCAAATCAAGCAATCTGATGAACCAGTTGAAAATCCTTTTAAACAAAAGAGCAAATATGTAACTGGCCCCCAAATAATCAACTGGCGGAAGCAGCACAAATGAGAATAAGAAATCTCAAGACAATCTGTGAAGGGTGGTAGGAGATATGGAAGAACACACTACAAGCAAACCACTGCTCAAAGATTTTAAGGTGGTTCGGTCCTCCAGACCTACATCCACCCCTCACTCCCAACCGGAGTGAGGCTTCACTAGCAAACGCTAGAACCAAGCAGACTCAGTCTGCAAACAGTTGCTGCCACACAGCTTGACCAGGGGAACAGCCTCCCCTCTTCCTCCCAACCGGAGGGACACCCAAGTGACTCCCAGCCACTTGGAAACTAGAGGTCGAAGACCTCTCTTCCTCCAGACCAGGAGGGACCACTGGACTTGCAACCACAAGCCCAGAACCGGAGGACTAGCCTCCCTTCCTCTAACCAGAGGGAACCCACAAGTGACAACCTGTCACTTGCAACCTGGAGATCAGATCTCCCTTCTCCTGAACCAACAGGAGGAACCCGATCCCCAGCAGGGCAATCGGAAGAACAAGATAACCAAATGAAAATGGAGAAACAAAAATATGAAATGAAAATAACTTCAGCAAACAGAAAGCTGAAAGACAAAATACACAATATGGCTCTCAACAGAGCTGACTGGCATGGATCTGATCCACGGTCCAGTGAAGATAGATCTTCAGATGAAGCTTCCTATCTCTCGTTCTCTCTTCTTCTTTCTCTTCCTTTTCTTCTCTGCTTCCTTCTCTCACTCGCGAGCTCTCTCTCTCTTTCTCTTCTTCTCCTTTTCTTCTTCTTTTCTTTTTCTGGATCGAAGGGCTTTTCTGCTCTCCAGGCTTTTTCTTCGATCAGCCTTCATTAGTGGAAGAAGGCTCATATATATAGCAGCAGCAGCAGCAGCTCCTGGGCGCGTGGCTTCCACGTTTTCCCGCCCAAGGAATTTGCTAGAACCGAGGCAGCTTCATCCACGTGTCAGCATCCAGCAGGCTGTCAGAACACGTGTCCTCATCTGGGCACTCTCCTTATCCTCGGATCACGTGCCCAGCACCAGTACGCTCAGCAACTAGAGTTAGATGGCGTCAACTCACTTGCTCCAAAGAGTTGACGCAGCCATCAGAGATCTTCAACCTTTTTAACCGCTGCGTCAACTCCATCAGCCTGCTGCGTTGACGCAACGGTATCGGTAGTCCAGTGATCAAGTCTTCAACAGATGGGCGTGCTGCGTCGACGTTATCAGTATTTTGCATTGACGCATTGAAGACATGTACATTTGTATGCTGGCGTCTCTTAAGCCGTTGCGTCGACGCTGCTTGTTGATGGTGTTGACGTAGTGGAAGATATCGTGAAAGCTTCGTCGCTTGTAAGAGTCTCTGCTTCTTTAACTGTTGCGTCGACGCTGCTTGCTTGTGGCGTTAACGCAATAGAAGACATCGTGAAAGCTTCGTCTACTGATGCGTGGACGCTTTAAGCTTTAAGCGTCGGCCCTGTTCCCTTCAGCAACAATAATGAAGTGTATAGACTTAGTGTTAACGTGTCAGAGAAACCAGTGTACAGACTTCATGTTAACGTTGAACCCAATGTACAGACTCAATCAAATGAAGAGCTTCCAGTGTATGGACTTTGCAGTGCAAACAACAATGTATAGACTTAGAGAAATGAAGTCTAGTGTATAGACTTGGAGAACTGTTCAATGTGTTGGGTTGGCGTTGTATAGACTTGGCTTTGAGCACTTGGGCTGAAGGCAATGAGCAGACTAAGCGATGTGTAGACTTTCCCCAAGGAACCGAATGTATAGAGTTGAGGCTTGGAAGGATGTATAGGGTTGAGCTAAACTGACTTGGGCATTGTGCAGACTTGACTGGTCGGGCAGTGTACAGACCAGAGTATTAGGATCAATGTGTAGACTTCATTAAGAAGGTGCCCGATGTACAGACTTGAAGAAGATATGCCAATGTACAGACTAAATGGATCCAGCTGGTGTATAGACTTTGTGCCCAAGCTATCAATGCTCTGATGCGTCCACTCCACTTGAACATTGCGTTGACGCACCAATTAACCCAGGGGCTTCTTTCTTGATTTTGCACTGCTGCGTCGACGCTTCCATTTGGTGGCGTTGACGCATTGAGCACCCTGCAACCCCTTTGATCCTATTAAACATTTATTAGGGGGTTAAGTGTCTATATCCAATATCTTACTGTTGTCATCATCAAAACCAGGAGTACAACAATCTCCCCCTTTTTGATGATGACAACCCCCAAACTGTTTTAATGACATTTGCAATCACACATGGTTAGCATCAAACAAACGCATGGTTACTTGTCAGTTCAACAAAATTATGAATCACAAAAATGAAAACATATGCTATCATTCATTAACAAAACTCATGTTGTTGTTCGTTCTGAATCACAAAAATGAAAACATATGCTATCATCCATGAACAAAACTCATGCTATCATTCATGAACAAAACTCATGTTGTTGTTCGTTCTGCTCTCCCCCTTTGTCATCATCATTAAAGGGGGTGCATGTAGAAAACATAGTTTAAGATGGGAAGAAGCGATTGAAACGTCTGGCAGAGGATGGTTGTTGTTGCTGACGAGAAGAGTGTCCTTGAGAGGATTGAGTGCCTGGAGGTGTCTGACGAGATTGCTGTCCTGAAGTAGATTGATCCCTGGTTAGTAGGTGTCTGATCTCTTGAGAGAGTTCGCTTAGCTGATGACTTAGAGTGTTGCGAACATTGTCAATTTCAGTGACAGAGTCTTTATCGTGGAGTTTGTTCTCAAGTGACTGAATGTTTGCTATTACCTTGTCACTTCTCTAGCACAGCTTTGAGGAAGGGATTGCACTGATAGGACCTTTGATTGTTTCTATCCCTATCTTCAGATCATAAAACAGGTCAATAATCTTGGCAAAAGAGGAAAAGGTTGAACCTTGTTGACTGTGCATCTCTTGTACCAGAGTGGCAAGTTTGTCAAGGAGGGATGATATTTGTTTCAAGACTTGCCTTGTTGCTTGGTCAGACACCATTTTGGTGAGTAAGAAATTTCGCCATTCGCATAAAACAGAAGTTTCAAAATGAACAATCTGAGCAGTCAGCTTGTTAAAATGAAGGGTTGTGAACTCCATCAACTTGTCCATCTTGGCCTCCTGACGCTTCATCATCATAGTCATGTTCACTAACATCTCTTCAATAGTTGCTGGGGGTGGAGCTGCATTAGAAGTTGGAGAGGTTCTTCTATAAACGTTAATGGCTCCAGACGTAGATGGTTCTACTGTAGGTACAGAGCCACTCGGTTCCGCAGAAGCCTCAAAAACTTGCTCTCCTCTCATGGAGTTGTCCTCTGGCATGTCTTCACTCACCATAGGTGGAATCGGTATTTCTGCTCTGTGCACTTGACCATCATCCATAGTGGCTGTTCTTGATGCCTGACCGATCTCGGATGGAGCTGATTTCTGACTACGAAGGGTTCTGACAGCCTTACCATCAATGACCTCAAAACCCATAAACTTTTGAATATAAGAAAGTGTGTACACATTCCCTCGAGGGATGATAATTTTCTTCTCAGAGCCAAAGTCTACACCAACTTTCCGAAAAACAGCAGTTAATGGGGCAGCATAAGGAAGGGTTCTGGACTGAGATAGACATGACCCCATAGTTTGAATAGCTACATCCGACATGGAAATCTGTATTCTCTTCAGCATACAGTAGAGAAGAAATCTTTGCATCTCTGTCACCCTTTCTCTTCCACTGCTCTGTGGTGTGATCATGGAGGTGCAAATGTGGTGGAGCAGTCTATTTAGCGAAGGGAAATGATTGGCTTTGAAACTGCCTAGGTAGGTTTCCCTGACATCGGAGTGATTACTGGGTTTCTCAGTCAAGAGCTCATACGCTTCGTGCGCATCATATTCAAAATCATGCAGCTGAACTCCTACCTTAGGAACCTTCCATGCTTTGGCAAGCAGCTTATCTGTGATTTCGAACCTGACACCTCTAACACTGGATTTGAGTTTTGGAACAGTAGGTTCATACTTTAAGTTCTGGTAGAACTCTCTGACCAAGGTGGGGTAGTAAGTCTTGTGTGTTGAGACAAACGACCACCAGCCCTGATGGTCCAGTGTAGAAAACAACTGCGAAAAAACTTCGAGCATATTATGATCAGTAGCATCAACGTACCGGGAAATAAGAACCTTCAGAGGTTCTTCCACGGTGACTGTACGCGAGCTACCAGCATCTTTCTGACCGGTTGCAGAACCTGAAGATAAACCCTTCCGCTTCTCTTTTCTGACTGCTGATGCCTTTAACCTTTTGGTTGGCGGACTTGGATCCCGTGGACCCGTCTCCTTCCTTCTTCCCATTTCGCGAGCTACTTGAGAGTGGGACTCCATTGTGCCTCTTGCTGATTCTGAGCCTCCTGGTTGTTCCTCTGCCCTCTGCTTCCCTTTTTGAGTGGATGCTGGAGAATCCATGGCACGGAGATGAATCGAACAGGAGAGAGAGCTGTGAGGATTCTTGGGGGACACGAGAGGTCGAATGACAAAAAGGGTTTTGGAAAAAAGTGAAGAAGAGCAGCGGTCACATTTCGCTTTTAAAGAGACTTCGAGAACCCTTTTAGTGAACGGTTCAGCCGGTTCAAGTGGGTGAATCGGGTAAAGAAAATTTGAATAAGAGGCAATGCGTGGACGCAAAGGGGGCATTGCGTCTACGCAGTGAGACATATGTGAACCGAAAACACAAGATAAGTAGCCAGAGAGGCATAATGCGTTGACGCCAATGTGACATTGCGTCTACGCGGTGATGCAGATAGGAATGAGATACTCCCCCTTAAGCAGCATGATGCATCTAATAATGAAACTCCCCCTCACTAAATGGAGCCTATGAAAAGAATGAGAAGGGAGTCACAGTGACAATCAAAGAAAGATTCTGTTCAGAGAAGTCAAGAACAGTGAGCACAGGTATTTCAGATCGGCTTCACATGGAAGAAATTCAATTGGATTCTCAAGGGGATATTAATCTCATAAATCCAAAACATGTCTTCAAAGTCTTCCATTATAAGAGCTTATGAATGAACTTTATTAACAGCGTGGTTTAATCATGATGTATGTAGAGTTCATCAATAAAATTCTGTATAAATATCTAAACCCATGGTTTAATAAAAGTGAACCAATCCCTCATACTTATCTTGCTTAAACACCCTTTCTCTTACACAATCAAATTTATTGACTTCTTTTGGAATTACATGCACCAGTATTGAAATCAAGCAGATATGAAGTCATATGAACTTGTCCAGGGTTGTAGCAATTTGATTTTATCATCAATATTCAAATAATTCAATTTGTTCAATAACTCTTCATGCTACTAATTTTACGAACATTCTAGTTTAGTGCACACCTTGTGGCTAAGGGATATACCTTGATCAGAGGCCAATATCCTTAAGCACTTAGTGTGACTAACTGTCATGCTGATATGAATAGAGATAGCGTTTACACATCATGACACACTCCAAGTCATTTCTGGATGTATGAGTTGTATTTCTCAGTGTGCATGCCATTGCTCTGCCTGATTTAGCAATCAATTTTTTATTTTGCAGAGTTAACTAGGTACCTCATGACACAGTCCTTTGGACATGTGTTTCTCAGTGACCAAAGTCATTGCTCTGACAGAAATTACCCTTTAGACACTTCAGAAGGATCATTTGCTACAGATCAATAATAATTCCATGTACTTAACCAATTAAAGTCATGTATTCAATAGTGCAGATTTCAGAAGATTTTACAAGATAATGCATGAGATAGATGGTTAAGGTTTCTTTGACATGATTCAGATATGTTAAGAGATTTTAAAGTCAAACTCCTTGAATACATTAAAGCTTAAACCACATGAGTTATTTCAGACATTCATAACAACATATAATAGAAGATTTCTAGTTCAAGATTTTTCAGATTTATGATCAGGATAGCCCATTGAAATCTACAAGAAAGACTGATGGAATTCAGAAACCAGATGATACCAATTAGAGACTTAAGGCTTTCAAGAATGTGTTCGAGATCTGTCAGCAAAGTCAATGAGGAAGGATATGCAATGAAATGGCTGCATGTATGCAAGGAGAAGTTTTCAACAGAGGGAGATATAAATCAACGTTCCACTAAGGGACAGCTGCGTTAACTTAGTCACATTGCAGCGTCAACTCATCCAACTATCCCGGTTAAACAGAATAGTGCTGTTTCCAAAAGCAGATGCCCACTGCGTTAACTCCGTCCCGTAGCTGCGTCAACTCATCCAACCAGCCAGAGACACTTTTACACAAAGGGTTTTTCAATGAAGCAGCCTCAAGCGTCGACCCCATCCTCATACAACGTTAACTCATTCATTCAGCCAGCAGCTTCATCTCAGTCCGTTAAAACATCATTTAGCCAGAGATCTCCAACCCAAGCTAACTTCCCTTTTGATTATGCATGAACGGAGGTATGAATGCCAATAAGATAAATATCATGATGAATTCTAGTTCAATATGAATTGATTGACAGAAGGATAATCATAACAAGCAAGGAAAGCAATACTCCCCCTTAGAGCAAGCAATGTTTGCCGTGGAACACTGAACATTATTTTGATTCTCAGAAGCAAGTTGATTCTAATGTCTAAGCAGACAATTCAGTATGAGCATTGAGAGATATGAATACTCATAGAGTGCACGAATTAACAATCATGCATGAACCACAATAAACAAGATATGCAATAAATTTGAGAATAGGAAATGCAGGGAATTTACCTGAGAGATTTAATATGGGGTTTTTCTTCTTGAGTGCCTTGGTTTATTAACCCCTTTTATTCCATCCAAGGCACACCTGCTAGACACCTTCCTATTTTCCACTAGCAAGAGCCCAAGTGGTTTTGGGTCTTGCATAGTAATTGGCCCCTTTTGGGACTGCCTGCATCTTTTTCTGTGCCAAATAGTCATCAGAGTTCATGATAGAACAGTTATGCATTGAATGCCCAATTTGTCCACAGTAATGACATGAGTTAGCAGATTTCAAATTCTTCTTATGTAAATTACTGTTGTTATGAAATTTATTGGCAGAGAGAGAGTTCTGCTTACTAAGATGACAGCCAGATGTACCAGATTTCAATTTTGATTTGTGCACATTTTTATTTGCATGAATTCTATGTGCATATGCATGAAAGTTTCTGTTGACAGGATAAAAACTCTATTTGCAAGGTACAGTTTTGGAACTGGATTTTCTACTCTGTGCATGCCAGCATTCAATGGCCTTGTGCCCAAACTTGTTACAGTTAAAACATTTGACATGCTGGTTCAGAGAAGCAGCTTTGTTTACATTAAGAACATGTTGGTTAGCATAAGATTTAGCTTGATGTGAGAATGGTTTTCTCTTACCATTTGCAACCCAACATTGAGCAAAGGTGTGGCCTAATCTACCACAATGAGAGCATTCAGTTTTCTTTGAATGAATAGCAAGATATTTCCAACCATTCATCATTTCTGCATTCAAATCATCCAGTTCTTTTAGTCTACATTCATGCATCAAATGTCCAATTCTATGGCAGTAATAACATGACATTTTCTTTTTCTTAACTTCATGATTTCTGACATGAGTTTTCCTGTTTGCATGAGAATTAAAAACAGGATTCATGTAAGTAGCAGAAGCCATTTTGTTCTTTCCTTTTTGTTTTTCAGTTGGCTTCAGAATTCTTTGAGCAGCAAATTGAAACACTGAAGGATTGGCTGAACTAGCAGAGGCAACATTTGAAACATTTGAAGTTTGAATTTTATTTTCAAAACCCTTTTTCTTTGTTGAATTATAGCCAAACCCTTCTTTATGAAAATTGACTTTAACACCTAGCAGTTTATCTAGATTTTCTTGACCATGAACAAATTTGGACGAGGAATTTTTTAAGTCATGAATTTCATTTTCCAAGGAGGTGATTTGTAACTCATAGGTGGCGATTTCTTGCTCACTGCAATTCACACATTCAGTTAACACCTTGTTAGCAGTTTTATAATTTTCAATTTCTTGTTCTAGAATGCTCAATTTTTCAGGAGTTTCAATACATACCGTTTTTCCTTTTTCTAAGGTTAGAAGTCTCTCAGACATTGCACTGTTTAACAGCTTCAATTTTTCAATTTCTTCCTTGAGCTTATCATTTTGAACCAATTCATTTATTAGAAGCTGGTCTTCTGAATTGACTTCATACTTTCTTCCATTTTCAGTTTGTTTCATTTCTCTTTGTTGTGTTTCACACTCTTTCTGTAATTCTATGTTTACAGATTTTATGACATTCATTTTTTCAATCAGCAAATCATTCTCTTGTTTGAGTTTCTCAATTTCTTTATCATTTCCTTTAGCAGATTATTTTAGAGAATCATTTTCAGATTTTAGCTTGCTTAGTTCTGAGTTAACAGAATCTTGATTCTTTTTCTTTAGCAACTTAACTTGACTCTCAAGCTCACGAATTTCAGATATAGAATCATCATTCGTTTGTTTCAATTTTAAGCAATTTTGACATGAAGAGGAATTTACACTGTTTAACCTAATACCCTTTTTCAGTTTCTTGTGTTCCCTTTTTAATTTTTCATATAGCCCCAACAAGTCAGCATAAGTATTTTCCCAATCATCTGAAGTATAGTTTTGAAAGGGATTTACCTCATTATCATCATCTTCATCTTGACTGCTGCCTTGATTATGTCTGTCTGCCATCATGCAGCTGTCCTCATTTTCCCTGTGAATTTTCTTCAGCATATCCAAGATGTCTTTAGCGGACCTGCAATCATGAAAGCAAGACCATAGAGCTCTGTCAGTAGCTGCTTTCATCAGATTAAAGGCTTCCTGATTTTCTCCGTCCCTTGATCTGTGTCTGTCGGTCCATTTGGACACTTTTGTATGTAAGGTGTGAGGACCTTGTGAAATTAATTTCCACAGACCAGGATTAACAGCATTAACATAAACATGGAGAGCGGCGTGCCACTGATTAAAATCAGAACCACTAAAGACGGGTGGAGGAGCCATTGAAACAAATAGGAAGTAGATTCAATGCAACAGGAATAATGATTCACTAAAACAAATTAGCACCTAAGACAGCAAGATCGGATCTGCAGGTCGCTGGACCTTGTATGCAGACACCGGCTCTGATACCAACTGTTAGGGTGCTAGGCTCGGATACAGAGGGGGGGGTGAATGTATCCTGCTACGAATAATGCCCAATTTAAAAAATCAGATGCTAAGCAAGTTCCGGAGTTAAGCTAATTCGATTAGACAAAATAACAAGCAGGTGGAGCGAGCCTATCCAAGCATCTAGCGGAAGCAAATCAAACAATCTGATGAACCAGTTGAAAATCCTTTTAAACAAAAGAGCAAATATGTAACTGGCCCCCAAATAATCAACTGGCGGAAGCAGCACAAATGAGAATAAGAAATCTCAAGACAATCTGTGAAGGGTGGTAGGAGATATGGAAGAACACACTACAAGCAAACCACTGCTCAAAGATTTTAAGGTGGTTCGGTCCTCCAGACCTACATCCACCCCTCACTCCCAACCGGAGTGAGGCTTCACTAGCAAACGCTAGAACCAAGCAGACTCAGTCTGCAAACAGTTGCTGCCACACAGCTTGACCAGGGGAATAGCCTCCCCTCTTCCTCCAGACCAGGAGGGACCACTGGACTTGCAACCACAACCCAGAACCAGAGGACTAGCCTCCCTTCCTCTAACCAGAGGGAACCCACAAGTGACAACCTGTCACTTGCAACCCGGAGATCAGATCTCCCTTCTCCTGAACCAACAGGAGGAACCCGATCCCCAGCAGGGCAATCGGAAGAACAAGATAACCAAATGAAAACGGAGAAACAAAAATACGAAATGAAAATAACTTCAGCAAATAGAAAGCTAAAAGACGAAATGCACAATATGGCTCTCAACAGAGCTGACTGGCCTGGATCTGATCCACGGTCCAGTGAAGATAGATCTTCAGATGAAGCTTCCTATCTCTCGTTCTCTCTTCTTCTTTCTCTTCCTTTTCTTCTCTGCTTCCTTCTCTCACTCGCGAGCTCTCTCTCTTTCTCTTCTTCTCCTTTTCTTCTTCTTTTCTTTTTCTGGATCGAAGGGCTTTTCTGCTCTCCAGGCTTTTTCTTCGATCAGCCTTCATTAGTGGAAGAAGGCTCATATATATAGCAGCAGCAACAACAGCTCCTGGGCGTGTGGCTTCCACATTTTCCCGCCCAAGAAATTTGCTAGAACCGAGGCAGCTTCATCCACGTGTCAGCATCCAGCAGGCTGTCAGAACACATGTCCTCATCTAGGCACTCTCCTTATCCTCGGATCACGTGCCCAGCACCAGTACGCTCAGCAACTGGAGTTAGATGGCGTCAACTCACTTGCTCCAAAGAGTTGACGCAGCCATCAGAGATCTTCAACCTTTTTAACCGCTGCGTCGACTCCATCAGCCTGCTGCGTTGACGCAACGGTATCGGCAGTCCAGTGATCAAGTCTTCAACAGATGGGCGTGCTGCGTCGACGTTATCAGCATGTTGCGTTGACGCATTGAAGACATGTACATTTGTATGCTGGCGTCTCTTAAGCCGCTGCGTCGACGCTGCTTGTTGATGGCGTTGACGCAGTGGAAGATATCGTGAAAGCTTCGTCGCTTGTAAGAGTCTCTGCTTCTTTAACTGCTGCGTCGACGCTGCTTGCTTGTGGCGTTAACGCAATAGAAGACATCGTGAAAGCTTCGTCTACTGATGTGTGGACGCTTTAAGCTTCAGGCGTCGACCCTGTTCCCTTCAGCAACAATAATGAAGTGTATAGACTTAGTGTTAACGTGTAAGAGAAACCAGTGTACAGACTTCATGTTAACGTTGAACCCAATGTACAGACTCAATCAAATGAAGAGCTTCCAGTGTATGGACTTTGCAGTGCAAACAACAATGTATAGACTTAGAGAAATGAAGTCTAGTGTATAGACTTGGAGAACTGTTCAATGTGTTGGGTTGGCGTTGTATAGACTTGGCTTTGAGCACTTGGGCTGAAGGCAATGAGCAGACTAAGCGATGTGTAGACTTTCCCCAAGGAACCGAATGTATAGAGTTGAGGCTTGGAAGGATGTATAGGGTTGAGCTGAACTAACTTGGGCATTGTGCAGACTTGACTGGTCGGGCAGTGTACAGACCAGAGTATTAGGATCAATGTGTAGACTTGATTAAGAAGGTGCCCGATGTACAGACTTGAAGAAGATATGCCAATGTATAGACTAAATGGATCCAGCTGGTGTATAGACTTTGTGCCCAAGCTATCAATGCTCTAATGCGTCCACTCCACTTGAACGTTGCGTTGACGCACCAATTAACCCAGGGGCTTCTTTCTTGATTTTGCACTGCTGCGTCGACGCTTCCATTTGGTGGCGTTGACGCATTGAGCACCCTGCAACCCCTTTGATCCTATTAAACATTTATTAGGGGGTTAAGTGTCTATATCCAATATCTTACTGTTGTCATCATCAAAACCAGGAGTACAACAACATCGCCCGTAATTCGTAGATGTGGTGCGGGCCGCGAGGCACAATTGAGGGGTGGTGCACCCATCAAGAGGATATCGCATGTCTTGCATGCATAGCCTAAATTCACGCATTTCACCCGAGGCAATTCTATGTGCCGTGGCAGTGCAAATGTGTGAACAAAGAGCCCTAACCATAGGGATACACAGGTTTTCGTAGTGACACTCGAGGATTACCCTAGCGCCTACACATAGGTTTCAGGCTCTCGATTTTTGGTAGCTTCGCACAGCCCCCGTCTGTTTATTTTGGTAGCGGACTTCACCGTTCGGCGCGAGTCTCCTCATGTGTCTCAATGGGGATTCCCGACTACTAGGATTCATCCTTATTGTAATTCTATTACGGATTCCACCGTTTGGCGCGAGTCTCCTCATATGTCTCAATGGGGATTCCCAGCTACTAGGCTTCGTCCTTGTTGCAATTCGCTTCACCATTCGCGCGAGTCTCCTCATATGTCTCAATGGGGATTCCCGGCTACTCGGATTCACGTTTCTCTCTTCTTTTTTTTCTCTCTTTTTTTTTCTTTTCTTTTTTTTGGTGGGGGTAGGCAGCTTTTTCCTCACGATCACCTTTCACGCGGGTGCAAGAATTCGAGCATCCGTAGAGTGCTAAGAAGAAATTCGGGCAATCCCTATAGTTGAAGGCTATTGAACACATTAAGTGCTAAGTGGGGGAGCGTTGCCTCAGGTTTATTTTGTGAGTTGGGCTTAGCGATTCAGCCATGACTCTTCCCCTTGACGTGTGCACCCGCCATAATTGGGTTCCCTTCGAGCGCGTGCCATGATGCCCGTGCATCCGGAATCGGGGCATCGTTATTTAGCAAGGAAACAATGTCCTAGAAAATTCCAAGGAGGTGTACTATTCTATATTAAGCAAACATGCAAGCAGGGTAGCCAAGCAATTCTCTCTTCTTTTCTTCTTTTGTTTTCTTTTTTCTTTTTTTTTTTGCGTAAGAATGTATTGTCGTTGCATATAGGTGTAGTGATAATAAAAATGTTAGGGAAGCAAACCATGAAAGGCCGAAAGGAGATTAGGGAAGCGGGCTATAGAAACCAAGGGATATTAGGGGAGCGGGCCATAAGGGCCAAAAGATGCCGGGAAGTAGGCCAGAAAAGCCAAGGGCCATTAGGGAAGCGGGCCGTAAAAGCCGGGAGATGCTGGGAAGCGGGCTACAAAGGCCAAAGGTTGGGAGAGAAGGCATGATGGGGACATCACCCAGGATTCCCTTTGGCTCGACACCTCTCTCCCTTCCGGAGACAGGTAGTGTGTGACTGCACGACTTGATGGGCCCACGGCGACACAGGAGCTTATTACTGAGGACATATTGATGTATTTTCTCCTTTCTTGAGTCATTTTGATGTACTTGTCCTTATTTTGAGTCATGTCCCTAGGTCATCACGTTATTTATCTATGTTTGTTAGGCTAGGGGGTCATATGGGCCCAATTAGATGGGCCTGGCCCATGGGCGCCCTCTTCCTTCCTACACCCCCTTGCTTATTTGTTTTTAGCATATTCTCCTGGGAATTTTTGTAAATGTTGGGATCCCTATATATAGGACCCCAACCCCCCTTGAGATGGTTAATGAAGTATTGAATATTTGAGCATAAGTGCCCCCCTCTCTCTCTCTCTAGCTCTCTCATTCTCTCTCTCTCTCTCTCTAGGGGGCGAACCCCTCTCTCTCTCTTCCCCCTTCTCTCTCTCTCTCCCTTGGGCGAACCTGCCCTTTCACCTTCCCCTTCCCCTGCCACCTCACCTGCCACCTCACCCTCCAACCCTTCACCTCCCCAAGAGCCTTAACTCCCATCAATACCTCCACTTCCCCAAGCAACTCTTCCCATTCCCCATACACCTTCTCCACCTCCAAGGCACCCATCCCTCTTCCCCAAGCAGCCCTTCCACTCCCCCATACACTCATTCATATCCCCAAGCATTCAAACCCCCACCCCCACTACCATTTGCGCAACCCCCTCCATCCACTCACCCCCCTCCTCTTACCTTGGCCGACCACTCCCTCCCCCCATCTCCTAGCTTCGGCCCCCACTCCCCTCCACCCTCCTGCACCTCCATACCACCTGCTCCACCCCTTTCATCACCCCCACACATCCCTCCCCCATCTGCAATCACCTCCACCCTTCCCTCCATTACCAAACTCCAATCCCCCTTAACCTAACCCCACCACCATCCCATTCATTCTGTCACATCTGCAGGTGGCAGAAGAAGGCCCGCCTTGCAGAAACTTCCCCGAGGTCATCCAGCGACATCTGAGAGTGTATCTTACCTTTCTGGAAAGGTCGTCCAGTCCACTACGCAGGCGAGAAAGAATCGTACCATTCCGAGTCCGGAGCTGCCCGGGAGAGCCATTCTCCCTCGACTGCACCAAGCTCCATCTGCAGAGCACCAGAGTTCGACCAGAAGCTGAACCACGATTCACAGTGAAGGGATCTGACCGAAGTTCCTTCTTCAAAGTTCTTCCTCCCCCTATCCCCGACCAGGAGAAAGAAGCAGAGCTACATTTGGCGTCCGGGAGCCAAAGTTCTGATTTTTCCCCTCCAGTCGCGCGGGACTGCCTTCTCCAGTCTTCTGCGACCAGCACTCACTCATTGGTGTCCCCCAGGCCACCCCGACCTCCGACAGCCTCCCCACCAGTTTTTCTGCAAAGAGGGTTCATCCACGGTTCCATAAATTTTGACGGTTCGAGATTCAGAGCTCGGGAGCCCATGGTACAACCTCTGTATCCTACTACATCAGATCTGAAGCTGTCAACCCCATATTCCTTCGTCCTGTTCGAGCCTCTGCCTCGGCCAGCGAAGACGTTAGAAGAATTCAGTAAAATTCAGGGGCGTCCCAGCTTCTGTCATGAAGAATTCCCTCCTGGTCTCGTTGCCGGCAGAATTCCGGAGTAAGAACTTTGACTGCAACAGTGGCAGCCTGTCCCCTCTCACAGCAAGCGAGCAGATCCTACGTCGGCTTCCTCTCCTACAACCTCGGCGAGTTTCCCCCTCCCGCCTGGCCGGCTTAGCGCCCCTCCCTGCGTGGAGATAGTGTTTGGATGTAAGCTTGATTTCCCCACCCTTAGTCCAACCCTCCTGCGTGAGGAGTAGTGTTTGTATTAAGCAGCTCAAGCTACATCGGCGCAGTGTGCGGGATCCACACTTCCCCGCTCGCCCACGTCTCCGAACGGGGTTGGTTTCTTCAAACCAACCAGGTGAGCTCTAAACTTTGCTCCATTACTATTTAGTGTCTGTTCATTTAATATTCGTAGACGTAGCTCCGTTGCGCATGCGAGCGAGTGCCCGATCTCGGAACCACCATCTTAGTGTGGTCACCGTGGCTAAAGTGAGAGAGTGGGACCTAGTGCCCCAATTGGCACCAGCCAGTCCCATAAGCGTGGGCTACGTACCCTCGGGAGGGCAACCCTAGCCCAGCTGGCACTCTACCAGCAAGGGTCTTGATCCATCACCTCCCCCTAGCATCATTTAGTCACCCCGGGCTCGCGTGTGTGCGACGGCGATTTGGCCCCGATTTATCAACTTAATTGCTATGTGGTTGTGAATGCGGAATAGGTCCTAAGTTTACATTTGCTTGCTGCATACCCCGTAGTGGTTTCACATCAAGGCATCGAGAGCCAAAATCGGGAAGCAGGCCATGACAGCTAAAGGGAAGCAGGCTGCAAGAGCCAAAGTTGGGAAGCAAGCTGCAAGAGCCGAAATTAAGAAAAGCAGGCTACGAGAGCCAAAGATCGAGGAAGCAGGCTACGAGTGCCAAAATCGGGGAAGCAGGCTATGGGAGCCAAAATCGGGAAGCAGGCCACGAAGGCCAAAGGGGAGTGGGCTATAGAAGCCAGAATGTCGGGGAAGCGGGCTACAAGCCGAAGTTGAGAAGCGGGCTGTAAAGAGCCGAAGTTGGGAAACGGGCTGTAAAGAGCCGAATTTGGGAAGCGGGCTGCAAAGAGCCGAAGTTGGGAAGCATGCTACAAAGCGCCAAAGTTGGGAAGCAGGCTACAAGAGCCAAAATTGGGAAGCGGGCCGTGAGGGCCGAATTCTAGGAAGCGGGCCGTGAAGGTCGAATTCTAGGAAGCGGGCCGTGAAGGCCGAATTCTGGGAAGCAGGCTGCAAGAGCCAAAATATGGGAAGCGGACCGTGAGGTCCGAATTCTGGGAAGCGGGCCGTGAAGGCCGAACTCTGGGAAGCAGGCTACGAGAGCCAAAATTGGGGAGCAGGCTATAAAAGCCAATGCAAGGGCCGACGTTGGGAAGCAGGCTATGAAAGCCGAAGGGAAGCAGGCTTCAGGAGCCAAAATTTGGGAGCAGGCTATAAAAGCCAAAGGTAAGCAGGCTGCAAGAGCCAAAGTATGAGTAGCGGGCTGTAAAAGCCGAAGTTATGGGAAGCGGCCCGCAAGAGCTGAAGTTATGGGGACGCGGGCTACGTGAGCTGAAATTGGGAAAGCGGGCTGCAAGAACTGAGATTCTGAGCGGCAAGCTGCAAGGGCCAAGATTTGGGAAGCAGGCTATGAAAGCCGAGATTGAGAAGCAGGCTACAAGAGCCACAGTTGGGAAAGCGGGCTGCAAGAGCCGAAGATATTGGGAAGCGGGCTATGAGAGCCAAAATTGGGTAGCAGGCTGCAAGAGCCACAGTAGGGGAAAGCGGGCTGCAAGAGCCGAAGATATTGGGAAGAAGGCTAAAAAGTCAAGGGATATTGGGAGCAGGCTGACAAGCCGAGAGATGTTAGAAGTAGGCTATAAAGCCAAAAGATATCGGAGAGCGCGGTGGGACGGGTGGATTAATCCTGATAGTGGGCCTTAGCCGGAATGACTGAGCCAAAGGGCGTCGAGTAGCAGGATACGAGAACCGAATTTTGTTCTCTGGCCGGGGAAGGGTCCGAACCAAAGTGAAATGTCAATTTTCTTTCCTTTTTTTTTGGTGGCCCAAAGGCCGAAGGTGAATGACCACGTCTGCCTCAAAGCTCACTTCTCCTTCTTCTCTTCTTCTTTTATGTGAGGAAGAGGATTCGAAGACCCCGTCTGCCTCGCGATCCTCTTTCTTTTCTTCTCTTCTTCTTCTTTCTCTTCCTTTTTTTATTGTAAACTGGCAGGTTCAAGGACCATGTTCGCCTCGTGACTGTTCTTTCTCTTCTTCTCTTCTTCTTTTGTAGAGAGGCAGGTGCAAAGACCGCGTCTGTCTCAGGACTCTTTTTTTCTTTTTCTTTTTTTTTTGTGGAGAGGCAGGTGCAAAGATCATGTTTGCCTCGTGATCATTTCTTTCTTTTCTTCTCTTCTTCTTTTATGGAGAGGCAGGTTCAAGAACCATGTTTGCCTCATGTGTCTTTTCTTCCTTTTCTTCTCTTCTTTTGTGTGATGAGGCGGGCTCGAAGACCACGTCTGCCCCATGTCTCTTTTCTTTCTTTTCTTCTCTTTTTTTTGTGGAGAGGCGGGCTCGAAGACCACGTCTGCCTCATGCGTGTCCTTCTCTTTTTTTGTGGAGAGGCGGGCTCGAAGACCACGTCTGCCTCGTGTGTCCTTCTTTTTTTGTGGAGAGGCAGGTGCAAAGACCATGTTCACCTCATGACTGCTCTTTCTTTTCTTCTTTCCTTTTGTGTGATGAGGTGGGCTCGAAGACCACGTCTGCCTCATGCGTGTCTTTTTCTTTATTCTGCTCTTCTCTTCTCATTAATGCTTCCACGTTGGAGTGTATTTCTCTTAATGTGCCCCCAGGTTGGGGTGTAGCTTCATTTGGTATGCATCCCCCTCAGGGTTGTGTTTTGCCTCTTTGTCTCTGTGCCCCCAGGCGGGGCGTATTTTTCAAGGCTTCTATGCCCCAAGACTGGGGCGTGTTTGTTTGTTTATTTTTCAAATGCCCCCAAGCCGGGGTATACTCTTCACGGCTTCTATGCCCCCGGGTGGGGTATGTTTCTTCTTCATATGCCCCTAGCACGGGACGTGTCTTTTGTTTCTTATACCCCCCCCCATGGCGGGGGTGAATTCTGCTTCCTCTGCCCTTGAAGGCGGAGGAGTGCTTCTCTTCATATGTCCCCGGCACGAGGGTGTATCTTTTGCTTCTTATGCCCCTCACTGAGGCGGGGGTGTATCTCTTTACGGATTCTGTGTCCTCGAAGCAGGGTATGTTGTTTCTTCAAATGCCGCTTGGGCGGAGTATATCTTCCTTCTTATGCTCCCAGATCGAGATGTATGTCCCTTCGCTTCTGTGCCCCGGGTCGGGGTAGATGCTTCTGCTTCTTATGCGCCAAGGGCGGAGTGTAATTTTTTGTGCCCCCAGGCTGGGGTAGGTGCTTTGCTTCTTATGTGCCAAGGGCGGAGTGTGTCTCTTCCTGTGCCCCCAGAGCGGGGTAGGTGCTTCTGCTTCTTATGCACCAAGGGCGGAGTGTGTCTCTTCATGTGCCCCCAGAGCGGGGTAGGTGCTTCTGCTTCTTATGCGCCAAGGGCGGAGTGCACTTTTTGTGCCCCCGGGCCGGGGTACATTCTTCATGTTTGTTATACCCTTTTCGCAGGGCGTATTCTCTTGCTTCTTATGTCCCTGGATCGGGGTGTATGTTTCTTCTTCTGACGCCCCTAAGTCGGGGTATATTCTTTCTTCATGTGCTCCCAGGTCGGGATGTATGTCTCTTTGCTTCGGTGCCCCCGGGTGGAGGTGTACTCTGTCTCTTTGCTTCTGTGTCCCCAGGCGGGGTATGTTTCTTCTTTAAATGCCCCCAAGCCGGGGTATACTCTTTGCTCTTTATACCCCGGATCGGGGGGGATTCTTCATCAAATGCCCCGGAGCCGGGGTGTATTATCTTCATGCGCCCCCGGGCGGGGTGTGTCTTTCACGGCTTCTATGCCCCCAGAGGGGGTGTATGTTGCTTCATATGCCCCCGGGGCGGGGATATATCCCGCTTCTAATGCCCCCATGGCGGGGTATGTTCTTGGTTTCTTATGCCCCCAAGGTGGGGTGTGTTTTGCTTCTTGTGCCCTCGAGGTGGGGTGAATTTCTTTCTTTGTATGCCCCCAATCCAGGGTGTGGCTCTTTCTTTGAGTGTCCTCAGGCCGGGGTGAATTCTTTTCTTCTTATGCCCCCATGGCGGAGTATGTCTTTGGCTTCATGTGCCCCCAGGCTTGGATGTATTCTGTTTCTAGTGCTCCCAGAGTGGAGTGTATTACAGCTTCCGATGCCCCCAAGACGGGGTGTAATTCTTGCTTCTTATGCCCCCGAGGCGGGGTGAACTCTTCTTCTTTGCTTATGTGCTCCCATATCGGGGTGTGTTCCTTTCTTCATATGCTCCCCTAAGCCGGGGAATGTTGTTTGTTCTGCTTCAGATGCCCCCCGGGGGGGATATATGTTGCTTCACGGACCCCGGGGCCGGGATGTATTCCTTCTTTAAATGCCCCTAAGTCGGGGTGTATTCTTCTCTCCTTACGCTCCCAAGACAGGATGTAGCTTCTTCAAATGCCCCTAAGCCGAGGCGTATTCTTTATGGCTTTTATGCCCCCAGGCGGGGTATGTTTCTTTTTCAATTGTCCCTAGGACAGGGTGTACTCTTCTCTTTCTTAAGCTCCCGAAGTGGGATGTAGCTTCTTCAAATGCCCCTAAGCCGGGGCGTGTTCTTTATAGCTTCTAGGCCCTCGAGGTGAGGTATACTTCTTCTTCAAATACCCCCAAGGTGGGGGTGTGATTCTCCCGCCTCCTCTGCCCCAGAGTGGGGTATACTTCTCTTTGTATTCCCCTAAGCCAGGGTGTATTCTTTTCGCTTCATATGCCCCCAGGGTGGGATGCGCCTTCTGCTTCTCATGACCCCGGGATGGAGTGTATTCTCTTCATGTGCCCCCGGCACGAGGGTGTATCTTTGCTTTTTATGCCCCCGAGGGGGATTCTTCTTCTTTTGCACCGACACGCTGGGGAATGTTAGCTTCTTGTGCCCCGAAAGTGGGGTGTGTTCTTGATGGCTCCTGTGCCCCCGTTGGTGGGGTGTATGCTTCTTCTTCAAATTCCCCTAAGGCGGGGTGTATTCTTTGTTGCTTCATGCACCCCTGAGTCAGGGTGAATTCTCTTCATGTGCCCCTATGGCGGGGTGTACTCTCTTCATGTGTCCCTAGGAGTGGGGTGTGGTCTCTTCCTGTGCACCCAAGCAGGGTATATCGCTGCTTGCAATGTCCCCCGAGGCGGGGTATCTTTCTTCTTCAAATACCCCTAAGCCAGGGCGTATTCTTTATGGCTTCTATGCCCCTAGGTGGGGGTATATTTCTTCTTCAAATACCCCTAAGCCAGGGTGAGTTTCTCTTTTTGTGTGTCCCCAGGCCGGGTTGAATTCTTTTTCAAATGCCCCGAAGTCGGGGTGTAGCTTTTGCTTTGTGCCCCTCAGTCGGGGCGGATTCTCTTCGTGTGCCCCTAGGAATGGGGTGTATCTCTTTTTTCTTGCCTCTTATGCCCCCATAGCAGGGTATATATCTTCTTCTTATCCCCCATGGTGGGGTATATGCATGCTCTCTTCGGGAGTGGTGGCCGTGCTTGGCCTCATTGCTATAAAGCATTCCCCACAACGGGCAGCCATTCACCAAGCTACAATTGTTGCTCGCTGGGTCTTTTAACAGCCACTCAAGGGGCCGTCTTATGCCGGACGGAGGCAGTAGGAAGGAGGAACGAGCGGGGTCATTGCACCGCAGACTCGGAGCCTCCTAGAGTCGGGCGGGATGCCGGGTTTCTTCTTGCTCTTTTAGTCGGCGATGCTGGCCAACTTTTCTTCCTTCTCTCTTTCTTTCTCCTTTTTTTTTCTCTTCTCTTCTTCTTGTATGATTGACCAGGGTGGAGGTGTAGGAGAGCGCTCACCCCCTCAAGGAGGGGATGAGTGGTTCGCTCCACCGCATCAACCCCACAATGGTAATCTTTGTTCAGCACGGGTCTCGACGGACGTGGCCGTACAACCCTCTCTTACCAATTCTTTCTCTTTTTTTGCTTCTTTCTTTTCTCTTTTTCTTCTTTTCTTCTTTTCTTCTTTTCTTCTCTTCTTCTCTTTCTTTTTGAGGAAAAGGGGGGGTTTGATTTCCCCTCCCTTCTCTCCTCTTTCTCTTCTCCCTTTTTTTATAACAGCCCCCCATGATTCTTGGAAGCTGCATATGCTTCGAAGCAGCGTCCTCAAGGCCACGAAGGCAGCTGCACCGAGTTTGGCTTTTCTCCCCATAGGACTGGCGAAGATAGCACCTGCCATTCATCAAAGTAGGCAAACATCGTTAATTAGGAGGCCATGAGGCCCTAAATCCCGGCGAAGAGATGAAGGGTGATTTTGGTCCCACCGGGCATGCCAGACTTGTGGACGCACTAAAATTCGCTTATTCAAGTGGTTCGTCTATTGAGTGCGTGGGCGTGCCAGTCACTGAGTGACAATTTATTCGGGCTCTGAAGAGCCCACGGTGCGCTCGATCTGACTCGGTCAGACGATTGTGTGGTTCGTGTCGGGACCAAAATCCGCCGCGCCATAAAGGTCACGGCGTCATTTACATCCCCCATACGAGGGAACACCCTTGATTAATCACCGGGATTCAGGGCCTCATGGCCAAGAAATCAATTGCATGGAAGGTCTATTACGAGGTATTGAAATACTCACGCGAGGGCGAGAAGAAAACCATTCGCAGTCATGTCAGTCATGTACTGACCATTTAATGTTCGGACGAATGTCCGGCTCGAGAAGATCGCGGTTGTCGCGGGAAAACCGGAACGCATGTATGCCGAGGTACGGCAAATCTATTGTTCGGAAGAGCGGAGAACGTTCGGCTGAGCCTCGGTTAGAGCGGTCAAAAACCAGTAAATCTGTTGGCCCGGTGCAAGAGCAAGCTGCGACCATACTGCGGTGGGCCCCCCGCGGTCGAAACAAGACTTGCATGAGCGTCATTAATATTTCCGGTGCCAAGGGGAAACGACGGAATATCCCTTGAATCGGTTGGAAAGCCCTATGTCTAGGGAAGCGGACGTTCGAAACGTGTCGGTCATTCGGGAGACCGTTTAATATTCGGACGGGTGTCCGGCTTGAGAATACCGTAATCGTCGCAGAAGGACCTAGAACATATGTATGCCGGGACACGACAAACATATTATTCCGAGACTCTGAAAACATTCGGTTAAATCTCGGTTAGTGTAGCAGGAAACCAATGAGTTTGTTGGCCCGGTGCAAGATCGAGTCAGGACCATGCCGGGGGCGCCTCCCGCGGTCCAAACGGGGCCTGCGTGGGCATCATTAATGTTCTCGGTGCCGGAGGGCAGCAAGGAAGAGTCCCGGGACTAGGTTCCAAAACCGAAAACGTGTTCAAAGGGAGCGGGCTGTAGGCCGTGGATATGGGTCAGACAATGACTATAATCGGGACGGTCCCGAGGTCCAAGCATAACCCACGAAGGCCTTATTGATATTCCCATGTGTAGGGTCCAGGGATGACGGGAGCCATCTCGTTCTATTCCGATTTCTGTAGGTCACTTGCGGACCACTTGATATTCGGACAAGTGTCCATATTGAAGGTACGACGTAGATAGAAACAACCCCGTACGAATGTATGCCGAGTTCGCTGCAATTTTAATGAAAGAGCGGGGACAAATCCCATTAGGATGAATCCGATTCAACAGGCTATTGGCCCAGAGCAATGCCGGGTTACAACCATGTCGGGATGGGAGCCATCGGCCATATCGGTCATGCATGGACCTTTTCATGTTCGGACACCGGTCCGTAATAGAAACGCGACGGGAATCGAGGTGAACCCGTTCAAAATGTCTGCCGAACGTGCGGCAATTTTAGTAGTGGCTCGGAAGGGATCCGGCCCGAGAAACAAGTCCGGTTTAATCGGAATATCGGCCCGAGGCGAGGTCAGGTCGTGGCTATTTTGGGATAATTCCCAAGACTCAGGCCCAACTTGGAAGGGCGGCATGATTGTTCCTTCGGCATCGGGTCATGGGAGAGACGGGGCTGCGATGTGGATTTTACTATTCTTTTATCTGGGCTTTAAATTATATGCATGTTTATTTTATTGCTTATTTTCCTTTTATGTATTTATTCCGGGTGATTTCTCCATTTTCGTTTATTATTATTACTATTATATTTTCTCTTTTTTTGTTTATTATTATTATTATTATTATTATTATTATTTCACATTTTTTTTGTTTGTTTATTCCATATATATACTCATGTTTATTTATTTATCAGAATTTTTATTAATTTATTTTTTATTATTATTATTATATTATATATGTGTTCTTTTTTTTTGGAGAGAGAGTGGGCCGCTAGAGGGCTAAAAAGGGCTGAAGGGGCATGCCGGCGAAGAACGACCATGGTGTACCGGCGAAGGCAGGGGGAGCGTGCCGCCGAGGGGCTGGGAGAGTGTGCCAGCGAAGGGCGCGAGCGTGCCGCTGAGCGTAAAGAGAGCGTGCCGGTGAAGGGGTCGCGGGAGCGTGCGGGCGAGGGGCGCGAGCGGGCGTACCGGTGAAGCGTGTGCCGGCCAAGGGCGCGAGCGGGTGTGCCGGTGAAGGGTGTGCCGGCCAAGGGTGGCTGGAGGGTGTACCGGCGAAGGCAGCAGAAAGGGCATGCCGGCCAAGGTGGCTGAAGGGGGAGTATCGGCGAAGGGCATGGGGAGCCCACTCCTCTTCCCTTCTTATGTCTCTTCATCTTTTCTTTTCTCTCTTGATTTTATTAAGTTTGCATGTGTTTCTTCTCTCTTTCTCTCGATTATCTTTCATCATTTCTCTCACGAGGGCGAGTGTTCAAGTTATTTAGTTGTCGTTCGATTTGGCTCTCTTTGAATTGATTGCGGTTCCCTTGCCTCGGCTAAAGCGTTTTACCATTGTTCTTTTTCTTTGTTTGTTGCTTTCTTTTAGTCCTTTTTAACGTGTTATCGTTTCTAACAAAAATTCGGCAGCATCTCCCCTTGACCCGAGCGTAAGGGAGATGTAGGGAACGCGCCCACATGGAGTGGCGGAACCCGACAACTGGAGGTGGGCGACCGAGAGAGGTAACACCTTTAATAAAACTTCGAAAAACTCGGTGAGAACAACGGACCGGAGACCCCCCTAAGGCCGGCTAGGGAGTGCACCGGGCAAGGAGGGACGAGTGTGCCGAGCAAGGGAGGCACGAGAGGGCGTGCCGGACTGGGGGAAGCCCGGGTGTGCCGCTGAGGGGCTGTGTCGCTGAAGGGGGGGGCAAGGGCGTGCTGCTGAAGGCGGCAGGAGCGTGTCGATGAAGAGCCCCGTGGGCGTGCCGCCGGGGATGCCCAAGGGCGTGCCGTTGAAGGCATATGGAGGGTGTGCCGTTGGAGGCACGGCTAGGGTGTGCCGCTGAGGGCACCCAGGGGTGGGCAAAGACAAAAATGCCCGGGAGGAAGCAAGCCCTAACGAAAGGAGAAAGGGAAAGGGGCGTGAAACACCGAGGGATGCAAACACGGAAGAAAGGCTTTAGAAAGACATCCAAAGAAAATATTTGCAAGCCTTCTACTTTTATTCTCGTAAAAGGAGTGCCCCAAGGGAGCTAATACATGGCGACGGAAATGAAAACAAGGGGGGCCAAGAAAGAAAGAAAGAAGATACAATGGGGGGAGCACTGACTTCTCCCCTCCCGGACCTCATCCTCTCTCTCCACTCACGCTTCTTCTCTTCCTCTCTTCACACCGACAGTGGTAGACGAGACAGCAACGGGGGGGAAGCTAGAGCCTCCCCTCTTCTTCTTCTTCTTCACTTCGCTCAGGTGGTGGTGGATGGAGCAACGGGGGAGGGAGGCAGAGCCTCCCTTCCTCTTCTTCTGCACTTCTGCTTCTTCTTCTCTTCTTCTCTTTTCTCTTCGCGCGGACGGCAGTTGACGGGGCAGCAGAAGGGGGGGGGCAGAGCCTCCCTTCCTCCTCTTCTCTTCTTCTCTTCTTCTTCTTCTTCTCTTCTTCTTCTTCTTCTCTTCTTCTTCTTCCTCTTCTCTTTTCTGGCAGCTCGGTCGTGGCTCCCTCCACTGGCCTCCTCTCCTCCTTTCTGTTCGCCGAAGAAAGGGCTTTTATACCCCCAGTGGCGGGAGCACTCAAACACGGTAGTCGGAGGCGGGAAACCGGAGTCATTGATTGGGGATTTGACCCGTCGTCCTTGGTGGCAGGGGGGAATAGGCAACGTGGCCCTCTCCCTGGGCGACACCCCAGCAAGCCCACTACGCGCCAAGAATCCCTAGGGCATGGGCGTAAGATTTAATTTGTCGGAAGTGTCGGGGAAGAAAACGCCCAGGTGTGCCGTTGAAGGGCCAGAATAGCGTGCCGTTGGAAGACCCAAGAAGTGTGCCGCTGAAGGCTTGAAATGGTGTGCCGTTGAAGGCTTGAAATAGCTTGCCGTTGAAGTCCTGAGATTGTGTGCCATTGAAGGTCCGAAATAGTGTGCCGTTGAAGGCTTAAAATAGTGTGCTGTTGAAGGCTTAAAATAGTGTGCCGTTGAAGGCACATGGGGTGTGCCGCTGAAGGCACAGGGGGTGTGCCACTGAAGGCACACGGGGTGTGCCGCTGAAGGGCCCAGGGGCATACCGCTGAAGGGCAAAAGGGGGTACCGCTGAGGGGCCAAAGTGGTATGCCACTGAAGGGCCCAAAGGGCGTGCCGCTGAAGGCCTAAATGGGCAGTTATGAGCCCGTTGTGAGCGCGAGTTATGGCTTATTTGATTTTCTTCGAGGCCCATGGATTGTGGGGCTCTTGAGGGTTGAGTTCTCTTCACTGTCGTGACCCCGGAGATAGCTCCACAGCAGTGTGCATATTTGGGGAGTCCGGATGACCAGTCCCTCCAGGGCTTCTTCACTCGGTGCCGTTGTTGATGCTGGGCCGAGCAGGGTATCTGGGTGTGCAATTTTTGGTGTCCACAGGTATGCCCCGAGTAGTTGTACCTTGTGGACTCGCACTCTTGTGCCCTCTGGACTAGTTATTATATTTAGCACTTTGTCTATTTTGAAATTGCTTCCGCACTTCTGTTAAATTTTATTGCTTAATGAAGAATATGCGCACTTGTGATTGCGATTCATTATACATCCCCTCAACAAACTCCACTAACCCTTCAGGGGCCTCATCAGCCTCTTGGGTGGCTTCCCCAGTTCTTGGTATCGGTGTATCGATGTTATCGGTATATCGGTATCCAGAGCTCTGGGTCGTCACATTTTGTCTGTCCTTGCAGGTCTTCGTCTTAGGCCTGGCGTCATGTCGACAGATCGGTAACTCCTGACTTTGTCCGATCAGAGTCGCCCTTCTGTCGCTGCTTGGAGTAGCTTAGGGAGCCGAGTTCCTCTCGGTGGCCGTGTTCCGAGTTTTACGGCCTCGCTTTTCCCTTTTCTTTTAGCTTCCCTTGGCTCTTAGCATGTGCCCTACTCCTGCCGTTCCCGTTCTTTTTAAAGCTTTGTAGTGTAGCTTTTCCTGCTTTGCTACTACTGTTGCTTTCTGTTCCGTGTATTGCGTGTTGTTCAGTGAGGATCCGCGTGACCCCTACTGAGTCTCTGCTTGGAGACTCACCCCTACTTTTTAGGTGGGTGGCGTCGTCTCTGTTCGTGGTTCCTGGTGTGACGCGTCTGTAGCTGCCAGCGGTACCTGCGTGGGGTATCCCCCGACCACAGTGTACGTTCTTTTCCTGTGGCCTGTACTTGTCTTTAATTTCTTGGACTGGACTCTGGTATAATTGTTAAATTGAAATTGTTAATTAAAAGGCAATTTTATTTCAGCTACTTTAGCAAACCGATCTAATGAAATTTAATTGCTTACTGTTATATCTCTGTGGCTTTAATGTACTACACGACAATCCTTTAATCCCTTCGGAGCTTTACCGCTCTTGGGAGGCCTCGCGGGTTCCAAGTGGTATCATGTGTATCCGGTAGTCCTATCGGATATATCTGGTATCCGGGATCCGGGTCGTCACAGCGGCCATTTGTGAGAATTAGCCTGAAACCATAATTCCAAGGTTTATTATTTTTATTTTGGTATTTATTTCCTGATAATTCCCTTTTTCTTAAAACTTAACCTGTGTTTCTACCCAAATCTTACCGGGAAGGTTTTGAGACCTATCCAATTTCTATATATTGATCTTAAACCTAACCTAAGTTTAAGAATGAACATATTATTGTGAAACTTAGGATTTTATGTAACCTAGGCTCTGATACCACAAAGACTATCACGCCCCGACGCTGAAAATCGGGAGCGCGAACTAGTCATAAACAATCGTGTCGAATCAGAGCAAGTACAAATTTATATCTAATGTCAGAAATGAATGAGAAAATAATACTTTTATTCCCTCAAAATGAAGTTTACATCACTAATTCATAAGCCATAAAGGTAAATTACAACTTCCAATCCCAAAGTACATCATTCTTGTAAAAACACTAATGATCTACATTAACCTAGGTAAAAAGGAAAATCACTCTCTGTTGGCACCCAAAATATGATCACCGGCGAACAAGCCATAAAGACGAATGATCCGGCCCACCGAAGCACGAAAGCCGACGAAGATCAACCTATTGAAGACTTCTCAAGCTGTCAGAGCCTCGAGTCACTCCGTATAGATACGGGGACTTCGCCTCAAGGGAGCCGGGACGAATTCACAACCAACTGGCGGTGCGACCAAGCCTGCCCAATGAATCGGCATTGACTCTATCATGCTGCATACACTACACCCGTTGTCCGATCAAGGACGACGATCTACCCGGTGATACCCACCTCATGAAAGGCTCTCCTGAGGATAAAGGAGTCCCCCCGGTTTCCCGAAACGGAGAATCGAAAGCTCTGACGGAGGAAGATCCCGATCGCCCGGCATGGGCACAGCTTCCCGCCAAGATGGGCCCATTAGTGGCCGAATGATCACCCGGCTCAGGCGGAACTATCTCCTGGCTGTCCAACCCCCTAGAGAGCTGAGTACGAGCCAGGACGGACCAACAGCATGGAGCGTAGAGCCAAAGGCCGTGTCGGCAGAAAGCCCGTACGGTCAAGTCAAAGCTATCGGGAGTCTTAAGAACGGCTGTACGTTGACCTGGGAGCTTCGACAAAACATCCCGCCAAGGTTTCGATGGGCATTGGCGAGATAATGTTCACGATGACTCCCGAAATCATCCCCGGACTCATCGGCTGGCTTGAAGCGCACGAGGAGCATTAGCCCGGTGCGCCTTAAACCGGCGCGCCCCCTCATGCGATGCCCCTGATCCCGGCGCGCTAAAGCCCATCTTCAACCCTTAAGCCGGCGCGCAAATCACCCTGAGGGTGTCCAACCCCGGCGCGGTAAGCCTTGAAGGCTCTTCCCAGCGCGCTAATCCCACACCGGTTCAAGTTCGAACTCAGGCCTCTATATATAGGGTTCTTCGAGAACAGAAAGAGGAGGCTAGAGAGAAGAGGCCAGACGGAGGCCAGACAGAGGCCAGACGGAAACAAAGAGAGACTCTCGAGAGGGAGGCTTCAAAAAAAAAGAAAAGCAGAGAGAAGAGGAGGGATCGAGAGAGAATTACAGAGAGAAGAATAGCGCCTCTCCTGGGCGTCCTCCGCCGGTGACCTTCTTCTTCCCCGACTGAGTTACGATACTCTGTTTTCGGTAGCAGGTGGGCACCGGCGTTGTTCCTCCCCTATCTCCCGCCGATTCCCCCCAATCTCCGTCTACTGGTTGTAAACTGAAGAGGGGAGGGATGGCAATGATATGAGCCGACCCCTGCCCTCCTCTGTGATTCATCCTGCCATTGTATGTTCCTCGGCGTCGATGAACGGCATTCTGGCAGTGGTGTCGACACCGGATTCTCAATGTAAACATTCGTTCATTTTCCATCTTTGAATAGTGATACGTGTGCGAATGGTTAGGTCAACAGGCCGAGCTGATATTCAGAATCTTTGTCTCTCTCACTTGTGTCAATGCGTATGTTGGATTCTCTTCGACGTAGCTGTAATTCTGATTCCATCGAAGCCTCGGTTATGCCCCGAACCATCGTGGGCTATAGAAACACCCCTCCCCGGGGGTTTTCTTTCGATCATTCGCTTTACATATGATTCAAGGATTTTTGCATCGTTCTTATCCTCATGGATAGAGCCGCGCCTCTGCGTGTGCCTCTATCCGCTATACAAAGGATCCACCCCCCCCTCGAACTTTGCTTTTCAACCGTTCGAGCAAATGCCCCTGCAACGATCTCGTTTCGTTTATGCATCTACTGCTCACATGCACCATACTCATCCACACCGCTCTGAGGGTTTCTGATGCTTCGATCGTCCGGGGAGGGGGACATTCCTCTACTGTTTCTTGACGATTGCTGGGCGACCGGGGGGGCTCCATCTCTCGATGGTGGGCACTCCCTCGAAGCCACTGCAGACAGTGACGGGGCCCTGGTTCAACGAAACTCAACCCCGACAAATTAAGACCCGACCGAGACCGGGGGATGCGTGCTCCTTGTAGGCTAGCCCTCGGAGTCCCGCTCTCCCAATGGTCAATCTCTCCATGGGATGAACCATCGACTATGGGTCCGTCACCCCTTGTAGGCTAGCCCCCGGGATATCGTTCCCACTGTCGACGGCTTGCTCCCCCTATTTCTTTCCCCCATGGAACCTTGGGTGCCCCTAGTAGGCTAGTCCTCGGGGTACTCCATCCACTGGGGTTTGCTGGCTGACATTGTGCAGACCGGCGATGTAGGGGCTTGTTCCACAGGTGAACATGACCCCGCTTATCCCCTGCAATTCTTTGCAATCCGGGGGAGATGCTGTCCAATTCTGGATAGATTAAGTTTATGAAAAACCTTGATGATCAATTGCTCCGATTCTAATTACCCCTGTGCTCGAGTATGAACCTCGTACTGGCTTAACATGTCATCCTCGGAGGACTCTGGACTTCAATCTAATAAAATTTCTTGGCCTCAATGGACTCAAAGTCCCCCAGATGGGCCCAACAAACTCAAAGGAGGTCCAAAGAAATGGAATTTGGGCTAAAACGGCGTGGAGTTCCCCGGCGCGCCCTAATCCGGCGTGGTACCCCCCCGCGCCGGATTAAGGCCACACTCATATTCCCTTTTTTTTTCTTTGTGACTTTCCGGCGCGCCCCAGACCGGCGCGCCCCCAAGCTCTCGCGCCGTCTTAAGGTATTAGTCATGGCCGCGCCGTATTAGCCGCTACACCTACGCTCTGCCGCGCCGTGTAAGTCGTAACCGCACCGGTTTTGAAACCCTTTTGATATTTTACTCACTCGCTTGCCTCGGGACGAGTCTCCTCTCTCGGGGGTGATGTCAATAAGCTATATCTGACAGCAAATCGAATAAAAGAGGGGCTAAGCGAGCCTGAGTTGCATCGTCATCATCACCGTATCTGTTAGCATTCATGCTTTCGCTATCATACTCATGTCGTCCTTCCTCCTCTCGACGAGGGGCAATAAATGTGGTCGATCACCGTCGCCTTCGTGGCGCTATCTTCATATTCAATATAATCATGAATGTCTTGTATGCATGCATACATAGATCCCCGGGTATATTAAATGGCGTCGACTGAAAGCCAGATCATGTCTGGCCGGAAGCCTTCGTCACGCGCGATGGTGGTCGTCGGACCTGCGTCCTCCGCCACGTACCGAGGAGCCATTTTCCCATTAAACTACGCATCTTCTACATGATTAATGCTGCATCCTGCCTGTCATTGCTATAATCATTATGTAGTTCTTTTTCCGGCTTCGACAGCCCGATATCTCGGTAATTAATCAAAGGTGTTCCCTCCTCGTGGGGGATGTAATTAACGCCATAACCTTTATGGTATGGCGGACTGCTGGTCCCGACCGAACCTCACATTCACCCAACATGGGTCAGAATGAGCGCACAATAAAATCGTCACTCATGTGACTGGCACGCCCGCGTCGTCAATCAGTCAGTTGATTACCAGTTAGTCGATTGGTTGATCAATATGCGAACGAAAGGAAAGCACGCTAAACAAGTCTTAATGCCCCCTAGACGTGGGTGTTGTGAGCAAGGCACGCGTGCAGCAAGACCCACGGATGAACTTCATCTGGACGGATCTCTTCTTCGGTTGACAGGAGCTCTGGATGGCCCTTAGTTCGGCACGGATGCTAATCCGGTGCCATTCCCATCTTAATACAGCATGGGATTAATACGGCGCGCCCTTACCCTTTGTGGTTTTAATCCGGCGCGGTCTCGGGCATTTCGGCCACTAATCCGGCGCGCTCTTTGCTTTTGCCATGTTAATTCGGCGCGGGTAGAAACGGCGCGCCTTTTGCATATTTGGACGTTAATCCGGCGCGCTAAATAGCGCGCCGGGTTAAACGCCCAGTGCCACCTCCATATAAGGCTTTTGCCGTTGTCTTTTTCTTCTTCATTCCTCATTCGAACGAGCTGTTTCTCTCTCTTCCCTTTCTCCGGCGCCGAGAGCGGTGATTTTCCTTTGGGTGAGTGGGGATGCTGTCCGTTTGGGGTTTCAAAACCCTTTCTTTGGGCCCCGGGAGGCTTCTAGCAGGGCTTACCCTCGGAGCTATTCCCCCGGGTGTTCCTCTTGGCCTCGGTGAAATGCCGATGGCTGCCTTTTAGGGACCGTTCCTTAGTGGACGTGTTCCCGCTTTTCTTTGGCAATCCCCTGTGCTGGAGAGACTCTGCCGAAATTTTGTCGGAAGTTTGCCTTTGATCAGCTATTTTCTGACTTTGCTTTTGCTTGATGTGCCCTTTTTGCAGCTGTCATGGCATCCAGCTCTTCCTCTTGCGCCGTAGTGACATGGGAGAATGTTAATTCTCTTGACTGGGGGCACGGCCAAGTGGCTATAGTTGCAGAGTCTTCAGATTCAGAGACGGACACTGTAGACACCGGTCGTCTCCTTATCCTCGGGGGCGACTCCTTTCATTATGATAGAGAGGGTGTGACCAGGAAGGATTATCCCAAGGACAAGCACCTGATATCCCTTCTTCAGCGCTTCAACCTTCAGGGGAAGCGGGATGTGTTCGCCGTCCGGAAGGTCGAGCAGGCCCTGCTGGTGGAGAGAGACAGCCTGGCCGAATGTGTTATGCGGGGAAGACCCATCTATCTCCCCGGAGAGGTCAGGAAGTGGAACGCTGTGCTGGGGCTGTAAGACCTGGCTCTGGCAGACGGACTGCTGACTAGAGCTACCGAGTTTGTACCCGCTCGGTGGAATGATTCCACGGGCAGAGTGGATCGAGAGAAGCTGATTTTTGGTTTATTCCTTGCCCCGTTGAGATGGGGATATAGGGATGAATCATTCTTGTTGGATTGCTTGGAAATTCGCTTCAAGCACCAGATATCAGTGGGATGGTTTGCTGAGCTGAAAGCTGCAGACGCCCATGCATTCAGGCCCGGGGCAGTAGAGTTTACAGACTACGTGCTGCATCATTATGCTCCTCTTCTAATCAGAGCTGGTGTATATCACAGCGTGTATGCTTCCAGGTATCGGTACCCAATTTCCCGGGGATTGTGCTGTGGCATGATCGAGGTGTTTTGCCCTGAGTACAACACCTTCTATACTTCAGAGGGAGAGACTTCTTTGGACTTATGGAGCCTGTCTCAACTCAGCGGCCTACCCATTGATGGAGAACCGTATGAAGAAGTTTGTTGGCCTGAATGGTTGAAAGACCAGACTGACGGTGACGGCCGGTATTTGGCGGGCTACGCCGATCGGTATTTGATGAAGGCGTATCGCACCCTTTTTCATTCGTCGCACGATACGAGGGAAGCTCGGAAGCCGGGCGAAAAGCGCCGGGTGCGGATGGGCGCCTGGCTTCAATATTTCTTCCAGTGGAAGAGCAAGTATGAAGATTTTCCTCCCATAGCGCCAGTAGCCCAGAAGCGGAAGAAGAGGGTGCGACGCCAGGCCGCTTCATCATCTTCCTCGAGAGGAAGGCAGGGAGAGAACCCAAACCCCACTGGTGTTGATGCAGTGACTCACTGTGCTGCATATCTAGTTTATTGGCTCTGCTCCTTCGCTCTTCCTCAAGGTGACGAGAGCGTGATCAGAGCAGAGGCCATTTACCCGGCCTGTCTTATGGCTTGGGGTATCAAGTTGTCTCTTTGTCCAGTGTCCTTGTGCCTCATCTACAAGATGTTGGGGGACTTGCACAAGACGCTTCTCCCTAGAAGCCTTCGGACGGTTGGTCCGTTACATTTTTTCAATGCCTGGGTCTGCACCCTATTCCCGGAGGCAGCTCCTCGGGCGTTACAAGCGGTTCCTCTGGTCCCGCGCATGATAGAGTTTGCAAGTGCCGAGCCATCATTGCTATCGGAGCAACTCTATGCCATTCGGGGTAAATTGACCCGTCTTCCCGGGGACTCGCCCGGGGTTCTTCATTTCTGGAGCTTAGCTGCTCACTCGAGCCCATTGACGAACAGGACGAGGCAATGCAAGCTTTTTGAAACTGAGGAGTACATTCATCCGATTTCCCAGGCCAATTATACCAAGCCTATTCTGGAGCCGGAGTTGGTTGATTGGGCACTGGCCATCAGGCCTAGTGTCCTTGTATTTCGCAAGAGCGGCATTCTGTGGCTAGAGCCGTATTACCCGTTCCGTTTCAGTCGGAACTTTGGCTACGACCAGCAGATTCCATATTCTTCTTCACAATTTGCATTGCCCAACAGGCATAGAGCCGGGCAAACGTCCAGCGACGACGCCCGAATATGGTGGGACTTTTTCCATCGTCGCGAAGATGTTTCTTTCTGGGTGCCCGCCCCTGCGCGCTTCCCTCGTGTTACGCCTGAATACGTCAACTGGTGGAACGCGCGGACGGGATTCTACAGGACTTCCCGGAGAGAGTGCTGGGCTGTGGCGGAGCACAAGTTCTTAGCTTCCCAGTCGGAGCCAGTTCTTGACATTGACGCTTCTTATTTGAAGAAGTTGAAGTCTTGGACTAATACGGACGTGAAGGCCTATCTAGAGGCCCGCAAGCTCGTAAAAAGCCGCAAGATGAAAGTTGAGCCGAAGCTGCCCCCGATCAACAAGGATGATTATGTGAAGACCCTTCGGGGTTTATGCCGGGTAAGCAGTGAGAGGGTGATCCTCCAGCAACTCCCTTTGCCGGTAGAGGAGCCCATCGCTGCAGTGGCAGACTGGCGTCCCAAAGTGGACAGGTTGTATCCCTACCGGACTTTTATTCGCAAGGAGGATAGGCGGGCTGACTTATATGCCAATACCCCCTGGCTATTCGCACTCCTTCGGTCTCATGGCCTCTCGGTGGGTAGCCCCAGCGAAGCCATACTGGACCATCCTCTTCAGATCTCCTTCAAATATGCAGACAGGTGGAGGCTGGACCATCTGAGCCTGTATTATCTGCTGTCCTCCTGTGGACACGAGGACCTGGCGTTGCTGGCTGAGCCGAGCAAAAAGATTGGGGATCTGTGCTGGCTTGTTCGCGAGGCAGCCTCGAGGGACAAAACGCCCTCGCTATTTTATTGGCCTCTCTTCCCCTTTTACACGGGGCAGGCAAGTACGTTCTATCTTTTCATTCAGGCCCTTCGGCCAGCTTCTTCTTTTCATTGTGGTTGTGTCATTCTCACCCTTGTGCGTATGCAGTCCGACCGACTTCGGAGGAGACCCGGCACTTCAGGGAGCTGATCATAAAGGCCCAAAAGCCGGCATATTTTGAAGTTCTTGAGCCGACCCCGACTGCGACGCCACTGCCTCCTGGAGATTCGAGGAAGAGGACCAGGTCCCAACTGCGAGAGGCCGCCGGGATGGCGAAACCGGCGGTGACCCGGGTGACACGGGCACACCGGAAGAAAGCTGCCGAGAAGGAATCGGCAATCGTCCTTCCTTCTGTTGTATCTTTTGAAGAGTTTGAGGCTTCTCGTGCACAAGGGCTAGAGGCTGAAGGTAGGCTCTTCTTTTCTTCAATGTGCATTAGCTTGTCTCGACCGCTTGGGCTGGCCCATGCTGACAGTTGCCGATACAGTTGCCGCGGTCGTCGGACTGGAGGCGACGGTAGATGTAGCGGCTAGGGACGGGGCAGAGGAAGCCTCTGCTACTCCCACAGAAAGGGATCTGCCCTCTCCAACACCCCGGCGGGAGATGGAAGGTAATCTATAGTTTAGTTGTGATAGCAACGTAAATCTTCATATTTTCAGCCATCTTGACCCCTTTTTGCCGTGAATTGTAGTTGATATACAACCATCATTGTTTCCGGGCTCGGAGAGTGCAGAGGAGGTGATCCCCTCGGGGCAGGGAGAACCCGCCCCTGAGGCATCATCTATTGTTGCCCTTGGTGTGGAGAGCACCGAGAAAGTTTCCGCCGAGGGTGATGCTCCTGCTGGCGAGGCTCCTACTTCGACGGCGGGGCGTCCTGAGAGAGCAGAGGGGTCTTCCTCCTCTGAGCATGTAGATTATGGTGGCGGCTCCAATGACGATGAGCCATCACTGCTTGGTTTTGAGACCGACGATGCTGGGGTGTCCTCGGCCTATGAGAGTGACTATCTGACTTTCAGCCCGGCCCGGTTATCATGGGGCGGTCCTGTGCCGTCATTATCGCTTACGAGTGAGGAGGCTGGCGCTGGGGAAGCTGCTCTTAAAGATTTAAGCTTAGTCCCGGCCGAGGTAAGGACCTATCCAGGGTCGATGCTTACCATGCTTCCTTTCTCCTCCTTCTAGCCAGGTTTTAAGTGTATATATCTCCGATGCAGACTGAGGTGGCGCTGCCAACTATGACGGTGCAGATACCACTCCCGGCCCGGGGAACAGGCCATGCGACTTTCCCGTCCGTCCTGCGGCCCCTCGCATTGCGGTACCCAAAGGATCATGCAGCAGCGATGGTTCCAGTTGGTCCCGGAACGCTCGTGGAAGTTGATAGTTCGGCGGTAGCCGGAGATTCTCCGCCAAGGGAGGCTGCACAGCAGTCAGTTCTGGAGAAGGGTGGCTCTGCTGAGGTAGAAGCCGGGGAGATTTTTGAGGGACGGACGTCCTCGGTCCTTGAGGTTCTTGTTGGACTCCCACCCCAGGGGGCCGGCAAAGAGGTTGTTGTTGTTGAGGCTCCAGCCACCGCATCTGTCGGTGCGGTTGTTCCCGGTAGTAGTGGGCTGCAGCTCATGCCGTCGTCATCCTCCGGGACGGCCGATGATATATGGGCTGCCGTGGATAGTAGATTAGAGTTCGAACTGCCCGAGACGTCGCCACTTGGTCTTCGATCCTCGAGTGATGTCATGTGGCAGTTCCTGGGGACCCTCCAGCAGACCGTAACGGCCAGTAGGGATTTAACTTATGTTCAGCTGAGGGGCTTGATAGAGCATCTGTCCCGCTCGCTGTTGGCCCTCGGTTGTCCCATGGACGACTGGACTCCGCGGGTGATCCTGCTCCTGAAGTATGTGAACAGGAGGGAGTTCTTAGGTCGGGAGGCAGCTGACCAGCTGGCGGCCATATCATTGGAGCGGGCTGAAAGCAAGATGGCCCTTTTTTCTCTGCAAGAGACCGCGGCGAGGGCGAGGGACGAAGCCAACGCCTCTTTACAACGTCGGAGCTCCCTGACGGCCCGGATAGCGGCATTGCAGGCCAAACTTTCCAGGATAGAGGCTGAACTTGAAGAAGTAGATCGCTTGGGGGTCAAAAAGGTTGAGGATGCCGAGATGGCCGAAGGACAAGCTGCTTCCCTAGAGGTGAAGCTATCCGAGCTGGAGGCCACCGAGTTCAAATTGCAAGAACTGACCCGTCATCCCTCCCTGGGTATTCCTGTGCTGGAGGACATCTTCCGACGCCCTTTGCCGTAATCTCTTTTCTTTATTTGCTCCCTTTTAATGCACCTTATGTATTCCAGGGCATGGCCCATGTAATCATGTGCCTTTTACTTCATAGTAATGAAAAATGTCCATCCTGATTTTGAATGAAGACTCCATCTTGTCATTGTTTTTTTTTCTTTCATTTGCCCGTTGATTCTAGCCCGAGTGTATGAGTCACTAGGGCAGGAGAGCGCTCACGCCTTCAGGGAAGGGGTGAGGTGTTCACTCCACCGCGCCGTGACTTTTCTCAAGACTAGAAGCGGCCTATGCCGGCCGAGAGTTCGGGGGACCCAGGAGGGTATAGCGAAACTGACGGATAAACGGTCCTACCGAGAACGGCCAGAACCGAGAACGGGTAGCGACTGGTCTTGCCGATGGTGACAAGGGTCGAAAGGGGTAGACAGTCTTGCCGATGGTGGCAAAAACTGGATAGGTAGCGACCGATCTTGTCGATGGTGACAAGGGTCAAAAGGGGTAGACGGTCTTGCCGATGGTGACAAGAACCAGATAGGTAGCGACCGATCTTGCCGATGGTGACAAGGGTCGAAAGGGCTAGACGGTCTTGCCGATGGTGACAAGAACCGGATAGGTAGCGACCGATCTTGCCGATGGTGATAAGGGTCGAAAGGGGTAGACGGTCTTGCCGATGGTGACAAGAACCGGATAGGTAGCGACCGATCTTGCCGATGGTGACAAGGGTCGAAAGGGGTAGAGGGTCTTGCCGATGGTGACAAGAACTGGATAGGTAGCGACCGATATTGCCGATGGTGACAAGGGTCGAAAAGGGTAGACGGTCTTGCCGATAGTAACAAAAACTGGATAGGTAGCGACCGATCTTGCCGATGGTGACAAGGGTCGAAAAGGTAGACACTGGACGTGTATAAGTGGGATATCGGATGAAGACCCTCGCCCCGACCTCGAAAGTGGCCTTTTGGGCGGTGGATGGTTCATCACTATTCATCATTCATTTTTATTCACATTAGTGACCTAAGCGCCCTTTCGAGTTTTCGCCGAAGCCAGCCCCCTCTTGCTTTTGCCCGCGCGCCCTTTCGGGTTTTCGCCACGGCTGGGTTATAGCCATTTTTGCACTTGTCCTAACCATAGGAGCAAGTCTGGCGGGGTATCTCTATTTTTAACCCCATTCTTTTTTCTCTTTTTTTTTGGATGCGGGAAAACTGGACCGCAAAAAAAAAACATCGACTGGCCTTGTCAATGACGACGAGGATCGAATCCTGTTTCGATTCGTCGATGCTGGTTAGCTGTCGAAGCAAAAGGGGTATGGTCTAGTAACAAGGATGTAGGATCCGAGTTAGGGGTAAAGATCGAACGATCTCGCCGATGATGGCGAGAGTCGAAAAGGGGTTTATTCGTCGGCATGGGTTTGTCAACAGGGACGTAAGGCCCAAGTTGAGGGTAGAGATCGACCGATCCTGTCGAGGATGACGAGGGTCGAAAAGGGTTTGTTCGTCGGCATATGTCACTGCCGAAACAAGGATGGGGTTGTCAACAGGGACGTAAGGCCCAAGTTGAGGGTAGAGATCGACCGATCTCGCCGATGATGACGAGGGTCGAAGAGGGTTTGTTAATAGGATTTCCGGTGGGACTTTGATGATTGTCCCTTTCGGAGTTTTGTTGGGTGGAGAATAGGAGAGGCATTCGAAAATTACCACTTTACTGACTCAAGCGCCCTTTCGGGTTTTCGCCGAAGCCAGCCCCCTCTTGCTTTTGCCCGCACGCCCTTTCGGGTTTTCACGCGGCGGGGTACCCGATTTTGCCTGCGTCGCCCTTTCGGGTTTTCGCCACAGCCGGGTTATAGCCATTTTTGCACTTGTCCCGATATGGGAGCAAGTCTGGCGGGGCATCACTATTTTTTTAACCCCATTTTTTTCCTTCTTTCTTTTCTTTTTATTCGGAATGCGAGCCGAGGGAGGGTAGCTTGATCAGGGTGAAATGTCGCTAGCCAAGGAGAGGGTAGCTCGATCAGGGTAGAGTGCCACTGACCGATGAAAAGTAGCTTGATCAGGGCAGAATGTTGCTAACCAAGGGAAGGTAGCTTGATTAGGGCGGAATGCCGCTAAACCAAAGAGAAGGTAGCTTGGTTAGGGCGGAATGCCACTAATCCAAGGAAAGGGTAATTCGGTTAGGGCGGAGTGCCACTAAACCAAGAAAAAGGTAGCTCGGTTAGGGCGGAGTGTCACTAAACCAAAGAGAAGGTAGCTTGGTTAGGGCGGAATACCACTAATCCAAGGAAAGGGTAATTCAGTTGGGGCGGAGTGCCACTAAACCAAGAAAAAGGTAGCTCGGTTGGGGCGGAGTGCCATTAAACCAAGGGGAGGTAGCTCGGTTAAGGCGGAGTGCCATTTAACCGAGGAAAGTGTAGCTTGATTAGGGTGGGATGCCGCTAACCAAGGAAAAGTAGCTTGATTAGGGCGGAATGCCGCTTAACCAAGGAAAAGTAGCTCGATTAGGGCGGAATGCCGCTTAACCAAGGAAAAGTAGCTCGATTAGGGCGGAATGCCGCTAACCAAGGAAAAGTAGCTCGATTAGGGCGGAATGCCACTAACCAAGGAAAAGTAGCTCGATTAGGGCGGAATGCCACTAATCAAAGAAAAGTAGCTCGATTAGGGCGGAATGCCGCTAACCAAGGAAAAGTGTGTTCCGACCGATCACTCAGGGTGTGTCGGCTGCGCTGCATGATATAGCTTAATGTGTTTTCCGTTGAGGGGAGAGAATTGGATGACTCCTTTGTGGTCTACAAGGACGTAGGCACCCCCTTCATATACTCGGCGGACGATATACGGTCCGACCCAGTTTTCGACCAGCTTCCCCTTGGGGTTAGAAGCCATCACTTCTCTTCTTTTGACCATTACCAGGTCTCCTTTCTTGAACTCTCGACCCTTGACTAACTTGTCAAAAGCACGGGCCATGCGAGCTTGGTAGACTTGGATGTTTTGTTGCGCCTGGAGGTGTTTTCCTTCGAGCTCAGCGAGCTCTTCCAATCTTCTTTCTGCATTGGACTGCTCACCACTGACTAATCCGTGCTGGATGGCAACTCGCAATGAAGGGACTTCGAGTTCAATCGGCACTACAGCTTCCGACCCATAGACAAGGGAGAAAGGTGAACAGCCGGTTGGGGTCTTGTAGACAGTACGGTAAGCCCAAAGTGCTTCGTACATCCTTTCTTCCCAATCCTTTTTATTAGACTTGACAGTCTTTGCCAGCAGCGTGCACAGTGTCTTATTAAAGGCTTCTGCTAGTCCATTGGCTTGAGGGTTGTAGGCTGATGATGTCCTCCAGTCAATTTTGTATTTGTCAGCCAGTCGATAAACCTTCTGATTTCTGAAATGGCTACCATTGTCCGAGATGATTCGGCTGGGGATTCCGAACCAGAATATTACATTCTGCCGGAAGAATCTTGCAACTAGTTCTCTCGTCACATCTCTTAGTGCTACTCCTTCCGCCCATCTGGAGAAGTAGTCTGTAGCTGCTAAGATGTATCTGCACCCTGATGAAGATGCTGGCAGCGGCCCAACCACGTCCATGCCCCACTGAGCAAACGGCCAGCTTGGTAGGGTGGGATGCAGTGGCACTGGAGGTCTCCTTGCCACATTAGCATGTTCTTGACACTTCTGACAAGCCTTGACAAACTTGCAGCAGTCGTCAAATATAGTGGGCCAATAATAACCCAATTTCTTTATCTCAATTTTCATCTTTGGGCCAGCCTGGTGTGCTCCAGCTGATCCTGCATGGACCTCCTGCATCACCTGTCCTGCTTCTACTGAAGACAAGCAACGGAGTAGGACTTTCCTCCGGGCATCTGCCATAATTCGGAACAAGGTTCCGCTTCTCATCTCGTAAGAATCCTTGATCCTCAGGAGCTTCATTCTCTGTTCCTTTTCTTTTGGAAGTTGTTGGTGTTGAAACCAGCGTAGGAGATGCTTTCGCCAATCGGGCTGCTGAACCCCTTCGATGACTGCTACTTCTATCTCCTGTTCGTCGGTCAGGACCTCTGTCATGCTGGGGACCTATCGGCGGTTGATCACTGTTATATTCAGACTTGTGTCTGGCGGGACCGCCAATGAGCTGGTCAGCTTAGCGAGGGCGTCTGCCTGAGCATTCCAGCCTCGATTGATGTGCTTGATGCTGATGAAGTAAAATCTCGACATCAGGCGAGTTGCTAACTGGTTATAGAGGATGAGCTCTTGCTTTCGTACATCGAACGCTCCTTCCAGCTGTTTTATAACCAGCATGGAGTCTCCGAATGCTTCCAGCATCTGGATCCCCATGGACAGAGCGATTTGCAACCTGATTATCAGGGCTTCATATTTCGCTTCATTGTTCGTGCATGGTTTGTTTATGGAGCAGGATGTATGCACCACTTCTCCTTCCGGAGATTTCAGGACTATACCTGCCCCTGCTCTGACCCTGGATGATCCGGCGGCAGAGGTGTCAATTCTGGAAGCGCCATCGAAGTATAGCTGCCATAAGGAAGGCTGCACTTGGGCGGCTTCTAGGGTTTCATCTTCAGGAAGTTCCGGCTCCCACGGGTAGTCCCCGGGTACCGGATGTTCAGCGAAGAAGTCTGCAATAGCTTGACCTTTGATGGCCTTGCGCGGTACGTAGGAGACATCAAACTCCATAAGGATTACTGCCCATTTGCCTAGGCGGCCTTTGAGTGCCGGCTGGGACATGATATATTTCAGGGGATCCTCCTTGGACACCAAGCTGATTTCATGCGACAACATATAATGCCGGAGCTTTTTGACTGCGAAGACTAGTGCCAGGCAGATCTTCTCAATATAAGTGTATCTTTCTTCGGTTCTGACCAGTCTTCTACTGAGATAATAGAGGGCTTGATCTTTCCCTTCTTCATTATTCTGGGCCAGCATTGCCCCCAGAGAATTATGTGTAGCTGCTATATACAGTATCAACGGCCATCCTTTCACCGGTGCGCCCAATACTGGAAGAGTCTTCAGATAGTCTTTTAGCTTGTCAAAGGCTGTCTGGCAATCTTCATCCCAATAAAAGGGAACATCTTTCATCATCAACTTGTGAAAAGGCTGGCATCGCCCTGACAAATTGGAAATGAACCGCCGGACATAAGCCAAGCGGCCCTGTAGTGATCTCAGCTCGAAGATGTTACTAGGTGGAGGTAGCTCCTGTATCGCCTTGATCTTTGCGGGGTCTATCTCAATCCCCCGGTATCGGACGATAAAGCCCAGGAATTTTCCGCTCGATACTCCGAACGCACATTTCATAGGGTTCATTTTCGGGTCATGCTGCCTCAGCCTCTGAAAAATAGTCTGGAGGTCTTGCAGATGGTCCTCTTTCCTTCTGGTTTTGACCACCAGGTCATCTATGCAGCACTCGACCTTGTGGTAGAGCAATTCATCAAAAATCTTAGTCATTGCGCGCTGGTAAGTTGCGCCAGCATTCTTTAGTCCGAACGGCATTCTCTTGTAATGATAAATGCCTTTGGGGGTTCGGAAAGCAGTGTGGACTCGGTCGTGCTCCGCAATCCAAATCTGATTGTAGCTGGATGACCCATCCATGAATGATAGGGCCTCGTGGCTGATTGTAGCATCAATCATGACTTCCGTTATTGGCACCGGAAAGTCATCTTTAGGGCAGGCTTTATTTAGATCTTGGAAGTCAACACAAATCCGGATCTATCCATTCTTCTTTTTCACGGGGACGATGTTCGCCAGCCATGTGGTGTACTGATTCTCTTCAACAAATCCCACGTCAATGAGTTTGTCAACTTCAGTACAGATTCGGGTGATGAGCTCTGGCCTCATACGCCGCGGTGGCTGCTTCACCGGCTCGGCTTCGGGGCTGATTGCTAGTTCATGTTGTGAGACAGCGGGGCTTAGACCGGGCATCTCTTTGTAGGTCCAGGCGAAGCAATTCCGGTATTCCAGCAACAGCTGGGTGTACAGCTCCCGTTCCTCCGGGGACAGTTGGGCGCTGAGGAAGGTAGGCCTAGGATCCCCCTCATTTCCCAAGTTGACCTCTATTAGTTCATCGACCATGGCCTGGCCTCCGTCTTCTATTTCTGGAGGCGCTGGTTGGAGGTCGACGAAGTCTGGGACACCATCTTGAGGGTCGAGCATTTTGAGTTCCTCGTCGGACATCACCAGAGCTTCATGAGGCGTCTTGATTCCATGCGCCAGCGGCTGAGCGGATGGATCTATTGATGTATCCATTGCTGTTGCAGCTCCCAAGGGTGAGAGAACAGCTTTAGTGTTTGTAGATGAGGTTGCGGCCATGACAGGCCAGTAGCCGTTTGCTGTCGGGCTCGGACAGCATATTGGATTTGTAGCAGAAGTTGAGGGAGTCTCACCTTCTGGGATAGCTGCATCTTCCGCAAAAGTGACTTTCTCTTTCCTGGTAGCCGGCTCCCCTTGATTGGAGTTAACCACGGCTTCCCTTATTGACAGAAAGGGTGTTGAAGTCGCCATTAGCATGACCCCTGTGGAGGGAGAGACTTCTGCTTCTTGAATGTCTTCGGCTTCGCTGCTGCTAGCCGTATCAAATTCGGCTTGAAGGGCTACTTCTTTAGGATGGACCTACTCCCAGCATCGGCAAGGGATCAAGGTCTCTATTTGTTGATTCCCGGATAGAGCCAATTCAGCATGTTCGGTTTCCACCGGATATTCATCAAAGGTTGCCCCCAGAGGGATATCTTCATTTGGATAGAAGGCAGAGATAGTATCCACCTCGTACCGCCCACTGTAATAGTAGTCTTCCAGGGTGAAGCCCAGCCCCGGGTGTTGAGAGACGCGTCTCATTTCTTTGTCCAGATTTGTAGGATGCCACATCTTCTGGAAAGCTTCTTTGCGCTTTTGAGATTGATCGGGAGGAATGTGTTGCTTTTGAAACATTATGGCCATCCTATCAGTTGTAAATGCCAGACTTTGGACAGGAACAGGCGGGTTGCTTATAACCTCGGGGAGGCTGCAATCTGTGTCTTCCCGAGTGGGATGCTCCTCAGCTATATAGAACAGGGTGCTGGGCCCATCTTCCTGTGTCACCTCCCAAGCTTTGAAAGGTTCGATAGTGGGATCATTGAGGTCGAGGACTGGCTTGGTGAGGCCGGTCGGGACTCCGATGCGGTCGTGCTGTCGGTTGACCTGCACTTCCTCAGCTTTGGGGTATAGTGCTGGGGGTGTTACCCTACCAACATTTCCAGGAGCTGTGATGTGGGAGACCAACTTTGGCTTGACATACCCGCGTGGCGGTGGTGGATACCAACCGTCACCCGATCTATTTTTTGATGCTTCTGTGGGGGTTTCAGCTTCAGAAACCTTCCGGGGAGACCCCGTATATAGGTTGGCGTCCGCCAAGTGACATTCAAACACCTCGAATGGGTGGATATCAACAAATATCCTCTCCTCCTTCCCCTGGAGGCTGTATTTGATGCATTGGTGGAGCGTGGAGGGCACCACCATATTTTCATGCAGCCATGGGCGGCCGAGCAGTGCTTTATAGGAGGTACGAGAGTCAATGACATGAAACTGCACCGTTGTAGTGAAATCTGCCAGGGTCAGTGTGAACTCTGCCACTCCCATAGATACTTCACATTTTTGGTTGAAGCCAGTGATACGCATATCCCCAACTTTCTCGAGATGCACATTAAAGTGGTAACTCTCGTATATTCTATATGGCAGGATGTTGACTGTTGCACCAGGATCGACCAGAATCCGGTTCAGTTCTCTTCCTTTCTGGTGCCCTTTCATATATAGCGGCCTGTTGTGGCTGGCAGTAGGCAGTAGCATGTCTTCTGGAGAGAAGGTCATACTGGCTTCTGGTATAGCCTCAGCTATGCAGGTTTCAAAATGAGCAGGCGTCTGCAGAGCAGTGATGATCGCCTGTCGAGTCTCTTCACTCAGAGAGAGAATTTCCCAGATCGTAAATCAAGCGGGGAGCTTCTTGAGCAACTTCATTATTCGGCTTCCAGCCCGGACATTGGAGAGCTTCATCTCTTCAGCCCATCTGGGCTTGGGGAGGTTTTGATTTGGGGGTCCAGACAGACCTGCTTCATCTTCCTCGGACTCGGCACCCTCTTGGCTGGCACCGGCTGTCGGGTCTTCTTTATTAGCTGTTGTAGGGCAAGCTCCATCTGCATTTGCATCCTCAGTAGATTACGCTGGCTGCGGGTGAATGACCCCGGGTGTAGGGTTAGCCTCTTGACAGGGCTGCTTCCCTTTTGACATCTTCATAAATTCAAGGAATGAAGGGACTGCCTTGCCCCCACTCTTGTTGTATACGCCTGACGGAGGAGGGATTTGGGCTCCCTTAACTTCTGGCGGAGGCGTCTTGTAGGGTTGCTCCCCTCTGAACATAATGTTGTGATTGGGTGGTGGCTGGCGCCCCCATTTTCGGCCTGACCGAGTGGCATGCGCAGCAGTTGCGGCCTCGGCCTTGCCCCCCCCCCCAGCATGGGGTGTGAAGCAAATTTCTTCTTCTTCCTCTTCTCCGGGTAGGTTGAAGAGTGCTGACAGGGTATTGCAGGAGACGACCTGTGTTTTATGGGCCCCAGCGCCCTTTCTTTTCTTCTTCTTTTGCTTTTTCTTCTTTTTGGTTTCTGCAGGTGCTTGCCCCCAGAACAGGTTGCTCTCTTGAGGTGGTGCTGCTTCAGCTTCCTCCCCTTGCTTGAGTGAGAGTTGCTCTAGCTCTTGCCATGGGACGTGGTCCCGTACCAGCAGAGGTTTCAGTTCGGGCTGCACATATTCATCTAGCCCTTCAATTAAGTGTTGCAGTCGAAGGACTCCAGGATTGGTTTCCTTGATTACTGGCAGCGGAGTTTGTCTCCTCCTGTTAGGTGTATGTATTCTGACAGCTGTGGGTGAAGTGACCCATATGGGTGCTACCACTGGCGGAGCAGGCCGGGGTGTAATGCCACGGATATGTGCCCCCTCTTTTAGGCGGGGTGCCCTCTTCTTCTTGTGCTTCACAGGGATTTGCTGCCACCCCTGTTGTTCTTTCATGGGCTCCAAGAAATGGATTTCGTAGGTGCTCCGTGTGCTTGCTTCAGAGATCTCCTCAGGTAATGCCTGGTAGAGGGAGACCATGTTGATTGCTGCCCTCCTGAAAGGGGCTTCATGTGGCTGAGGAGGGTCTATTTTGTACTCTCCCAGCTCTATCTCATTCTTCTTCACCATCCCTTCGATGACGTCTTTGAAAACATAGCAGTCTTCGATTGGATGTCCCAACATCTGGTGGTAGGGGCAGAATCTCAGACTGTCTTTTCTTTTCAGGTCCTCCGGCCTCCTTGGCTCGGGCAGAGTGACCATGCTGTATTCTGTTACCCAGTCGAACAGGACTCGGGTCTTGTCTTTTGGAAAGGAATAAGCTTTCTTCATTTTGTCCCTCAACGAAGGACCTTCTTTATCATCTGGAGCTTTCGCAGGTTGCGGGGGAGCCGCTTTCTTGTCTTTCTCCTTCTGTTGTTCGAACGCCTTGATATCAAGCGCATTCGCTTCTTTAGGTGTGGGGCGCCGCTCCGCAGTTGTCACGCCCCGAGCGCGGAAGATACCCGGAGACGCGTGACGAGTTTATATCAATCATGTCAATCAGAGTGGTCGTGTATTCGACACAAAGACAGAGATGCGCAAAATAACAAGATAACCCAATCCTTTATTTCATAATGGATAGACTATTACAAATCCAATACTCTGTTTAATAAAAAGGAAAAGAATACATATTTGACTCAAGAAACTATAGAAAAGACTAGATGACACTTGAGCAGCTCTATCACTTTCATTCTTGACCATTCCCATCCGATTGACTTCCATCGTCGTCGGACTTACCTGAAAAGTAAAAAGGGACAAACGGAATGAGCGAACGCTCAGTAGGAAATTATATCTCAAGTACTAGCAAGGGGTGTAAGTAATTACATCTTTCATGAATGCAATAAAGCTATGCATGCTCGCATAATACGATAATATAGAGAGAATGTAATATCAAGGAAATAAGATGAACTTAATCATGAACTTTCAACAAGATAACAAGTTTATTCAAGATATTCAAGCAAGTACGTTTAACAAGTCATGTCAAGAACTTTTGCTATCATGTATCAAGCAAGTAAATTACCCTTTTTCGGGCCACGCAATTCATGTCAAGTCAAGTACGATTCAAGTACAAGATGTGTGTGGAATGTCCAATCAAGCAAGTCAAGTACTCGGTATAATGCCAGATATCTTATCATTTTAACTCCCATGGGCACAAGTACTTTCGGGTGCTCCTCCCAGGACCAGATCGGGCCCTATATGCGCAGGCATTTATCATGTGTTTTGACATCCACTCTTGTTTATAGCCAACGTAGAATTTCAATAATCAAGCTTGTAGACACGTATGACAACTTTGATAGAATAGAGTCCAAAATATGACAAAGGACATAGAATGGCGATAATAACGGTATAATCACGATATCGATAAAAATCTAGGTAGAATATGGTTCCCTTAACTTGGGTACCATGACAAATCAGTATGGACATTCTTTATATAGAATTGAGGTCCACATGAACAGTATATCAAAAGTAAGATACCCTCATTCCTATCATAGAATTGAGGTTTTTACAAGAACGACATGATATGGCATGATATCATCATCCCATTAAGAATTTCTTATGATATACTCTTTGTATAATCATAAGGGCCGGTATCCCATGTTTCTTTAGAGTGACATGGCATCAATGGTGTAATGGGTTTTTAGGGTACAACCAGCTCAGTCGACCTTGAGGGAATCCAAGGTACGAGGAGTCTTACGGAGGTCTCTATGACTAACTCACTAGTCCAAAGGAACGGAATGTCCAATGGAGAGCTTGTATGTCAATGAGAGTTGAGTGTGATCGATAAAACAACGTGAAAAGTGGGACTATACTCACGGAGTGGAGAATAGTGCCGATATATACGTATATGTATAATATGAAACCATCGGTTAATAGAATCAGGATAAAAATCAGTTTACAGAAAATAACGACTTAGGTCAAGTCGTTTCTCAAGTAATTAACGCCTAACATAAGGGCGTTTACACGTGTTTCTATTTTGCAGAATTTTCATTAATTCAGTAATTTATCTAAAACGCGCCTTGGTCAGGGTCGTTTCTTCAAGATCTGACGACTACACCAGAAGGCGTCTTATTGTTTACATATTTGACAGAATATAATTAATTTTCAGGAATTATCAAAACGCGCCCTGGGCAGGGGCGTTACTATTTAATTATATTTTTCAGAATATATAAATTTCAGGATTTTAACCGATACACGCCCTAGGAAGGGGCGTTATCTTTCAGATTCACGTCCTATGAGGGGGCGCTAATATGTGGAAAATGACTTTGTCCAAGTCGTTAATTCAAGTTCCTTCAGAAACTTTAAGGACAGTAATAATTTCAGGATAACAGAGGAACGAATGTAATATCATGACAGTAAAGTTAGCAGGTTGAAGACATAGGATCATGCATATATTTATAATCATGATTTCTTAGATAATCAGTTCTTAAGATGGGTGATTAACGGTTTAAAGAAATTAACGCCTGAGTACGGGGCGTTAAACATGAAATTTACGACCTGGGAAGGGTCGTTTCATGTGAATTAGCGCCCTTGATAGGGGCGTCTCTTTCAAAATATTGCAGAAAACGCATGGAAACTATAATAACCGTATGCATGACATGCTTGTATATATATATCTTGCATTAATTTCATTTGGGCTACAGTAACTTGAGAAAACCTACCTGAAGACTTGAAGATTGATATGAAAAGGGGGACGTTGTTGCTTCACAGCAACAATAACCACAGTAGGAGGAAGAGAAGGCTTTAGTGAAGAACCTTTGTTCTTCGGTTCTGTAACTCCTACAAGAATAGAAGAAGAAACATTAGTATTTCTTCATACTACCTGACCGAAAGTAAAAAGGGAAAAAGAATAATACCTTTGTTCTTCGCGTACGCCGCCTTCTTAACCTATAACAGAAGAAGATGAAGAACTGTTAGTTCTTCATGTAACAGACGTAGAGAAAATCAGAGGTACTATTCCTCTCTCACGTACCTTGCAGATTCCGAACGCCAAATAGCGTTGAAGGGTTCGAGCAGTAAATTATTTATAGGGATTTAGGGGGTCCTATTAGGGTTAGAGTCCTAGTGGAAGTAATGCTTCCAATATAGAGTCCTTGCCCTATTTAAATACTTACTAGATTAACATAATCCTTCCCGGGATAAGCTCCCGTGTCGAACGGAACTCGAATGGAATTAACGACTTTGGTCAGGGCGTCGATTCTTGAATTGACGACCTGGTTCAGGTCGTTTCTTAAGAAGCGCCTTTCGTTAGGGCGTTTCTTTGTTTAAAACACGCCCAAGATAGGGGCGTTTCTTGGCCTTATCATTTTTGGCGTTTAGAATTTGACGCCGTGTTGTCAGGGCGTCCCTTCTTGAATCACGCCTTTGCTAGAGGCGTTTATAATTTAAATAGCGCCTTTATCCGAGGCGTTATTTTATATTGTTTTATTTATCTATTTATTTGATTTATTTTAAAATCTTTATTGTTATTAATATTTTATCAGGGTTGCTACACCCTCCCCCACTTAAAAAGAATTTGGTCTCCAAATTCAATTGCATATCATGTATACACGCGGAGAGTGTAGAGTATATACCTCTTAGAACAACTCGGGAAATCGTTTCTTCATAGATTCCTCGGTCTCCCATGTCGCTTCGTGTTCAGGATTCTTATTCCATTGCACTTTGAGCATGGGAATAATCTTATTCCTTAGAGCTCGTATTTCTCGATCTAAGATCTTCATAGGCTTCTGTTCATAGGTGAGATCTTTCTGGATCACCAGATCTCCATGTTCAATAATATGAGATGGATCGTGCACATACTTCTTCAACATAGATATGTGAAACACATTATGCACGTCGGACAATTGAGGAGGCAACGCGATGCGATAAGCAACCTCGCCAACTCTTTCGAGTACCTCAAATGGTCCGATGAATCTTGGCGTAAGCTTGCCCTTAACACCAAATCTTCGTATGCCACGTCCAGGCGATATTTTAAGAAATACATGATCTCCAACCTGGAATTCAAGATCTCTTCTTCTTGTGTCAGCATAAGTCTTTTGCCTGGTCTAAGCAACTTGCAATCTTTCTCTGATTACTTGTATCTTCTCAGTTGTATCCCTTACCATGTCTGGACCTAATAGTTGTTTCTCTCCAACTTCGTTCCAGCATAAGGGTGATTGGCAACTCCTTCCATATAAAGCTTCGAAAGGTGCCATTTGGATACTAGCTTGGTAGCTATTATTATATGCAAATTCCACTAGTGGCAAGTGATCGTGCCAGCTTCCTCCAAGGTCAATGATGCATGCTCTAAGCATATCTTCAACAACTTGGTTAGTTCTCTCGGTCTGACCATCCGTTTGAGGATGAAAAGCAATACTAAAGTTGAGCCTTGTTCCCAACGAATGTTGTAATCCCTTCCAAAAATGAGAAGTGAAACGGGGATCTCTGTCAGACACGATTGAGACAGGAATTCCATGTAACCTGACTATTTCCTTGATGTATAGTGCAGCTAGTACATCAATTGACCATCGGCTCTTTATTGGCAAGAAATGCGCCGATTTAGTTAAAGGTCAATAATAACCCATATTCCATCATGTCCTCCTTTTGATTTGGATAAACCCATGATGAAATCCATACCAATGTCCTCCCACTTCCACTTAGGAATATCTAGAGGATGTAGTTTTCCAGCAGGCTTTTGGTGTTCTGCCTTGACCTGTTGGCATGTGAGACAGCGAGATACATAGTCTGCTATTTCTCTTTTCATATTAGGCCACCAAAAGTTCTTCTTTACATCTTGATACATTTTGGTTGATCCTGGATGAATAGTGTACCTTGATCGGTGAGCTTCATCTAAGATCTTCTTCTTTAATTCCGGACAGTCGGGTATACAAGTTCTACCTTTGAGTAATAATCTTCCATCAGAAGTTAGTTGAAAATCAGATTGTCCTTCTAATCTGCCTTTGATTTCCACTAATATAGGATCATCATCCTGAAGCTCTTGTATCTCAGATAATAAATCTGACTGTATGCTTACATGAGATAATGTGACAAATTTGGCTTCCTTGTCCAAGTTTATATTGAGCTCGGAGAATTGTTCTAGCAACCTCCATTCTTGTATCATACAATTGGCTATCATTGCTCTCGGCTTTCGACTAAGGGCATCAGCAACATAATTACCCTTTCCGGGATGGTATTGTATATTGAAGTCGAAGTCCTTGAGATATTCTAGCCAGCGTCTTTGTCTCATGTTTAGCTCCTTTTGTGAAAATAGATATTTGAGACTTTTGTGATCGGAGTATACAGTAAACTGCACTCCATATAAGTAGTGTCTCCATATCTTTAGGGCAAATACCACCGCGGCCAGTTCTAAGTCATGGACGGGGTAATTCTCCTCATGCTTCTTCAGTTGACGTGAAGAGTATGCTATGACCTTTCCTTGTTGCATTAGGACACATCCGAGGCCAATGCCAGAAGCATCTGTGTAGACCTCAAATTTCTCTCCTTCTATTGGTAGAGCTAACACCGGAGCTGTAGTGAGATGATCCTTGAGAGTTTGGAAACTTCTTTCACATTCCTCACTCCATTCATATCGGATCTCCTTACGAGTTAATCTTGTAAGTGGTACGGCGATCTTAGAGAAATCTTTGATGAATCACCGATAATAGCCTGCAAGACCTAAGAAACTTCTGATCTCGCTAGCATTGGTTGGTCTTCCCCAGTTTCTAACAGCTTCAACCTTTGATGGATCAACAGATAGACCATCCTTGGATATCACATGTCCGAGGAAAGTCACTTCTTCAAGTCAGAATTCACATTTGCTGAGCTTTGCATATAATTGATTTTCCCTCAATACTTGCAATGCGATCCTTAAATGCTTCTCATGTTCTTCCTTAGTTTTGGAATATATCAATATATCATCAATGAAAACCACCACAAATTGATCTAGATAAGGCCTGAATATGCTATTCATTAACTGCATAAATGCAGCAGGGGCATTTGTTAGTCCAAAAGGCATAACAACAAATTCGTAATGGCCATACCTGCTTCTGAATGCAGTCTTATGAATGTCATCATCCTTGATTCTTAATTGATGATATCCCGACCTGAGATCAATCTTGGAAAAATATTTGGATCCTGAAATCTGATCAAATAACTCATCGATTCTCGGCAGTGGATACTTGTTCTTGATAGTGAGATGATTCAACTGTCGATAGTCGATGCACAATCTTATGGATCCGTCCTTCTTCTTCACAAATAAGACTGGTGCTCCCCACGGGGAAGTACTTGGTCTAATAAACCCTTTTCGAATTAGTTCCATCAACTGCTCCTTCAACTCTTTGAGTTCCGCAGGGGACATTCTATAGGGTGCCTTTGAAACTGGACCAGCACCAGGGACTAAGTCAATGGTGAAGGCCACTTCTCTTTGAGGGGGTAATCCCGACAAATCTTCCAAAAATACGTCTGGAAATTCTTACACTACCTGAATGTCTTCTATCTTGGTTTCCTTAGCTTCTTTAACAGTGACAAAGGCAAGGAAGGATACACATCCTTTCCTGACGAGCTTGCTTGCTCGAAGAGTCGAAATAAGAGGGGATTTGTTCCGACTCTTGGGGCGAGTAAAGACTAACTCTGAAAAATCTTTGAAAGCAATTTGGCTATTGCGGCAATCAACCGTTGCCTGGTATTTGGATAACCAGTCCGCTCCCAGTATAACATCATACTCCTTTAGATCGAGGCATATGAGATCTATAGGTAAATTCCTACCTTGAACCATTACCTCACAGTTTTGGTAGTGATGAGTAATATCATTTCCGCTTCCAAGAGGAGTAGTTAGAACTATTTTTATCCATTCTGGTTCTAACGGTAATGGGTCGGTAAACTTCTTAGAAATAAAGGAATGCGATGCACCCGTATCAAATAAGACATAAGCACTTTTGGAACAAACTGTTAATGTACCTTCTACCAGTCCACCTTCTTCTTCTGGTTCGGTCTCCTGGATTGCATGAAGATGAGCATTCTTTGTCACCGGGCGTTTACCGTCACCGGCTTGGTCATTCATTAATGGACAATCGGGAATCCGATGTTCGCGACTCCCATAACCGAGACAAGCTCCTAATTTCCTCCAGCATTCTTCTGTCTTGTGACCAGCCTTGTCACAATGCTTGCACACTGTATTAGAAGGGGTAGTTGTGATAGAGAAAGGCTTGGTCTTTTTGAACTTATGGTCTTGAGAGGAAGAACCTCCATTATTGGGCCTCTTCTTGAAATTGGGTTTGAAAGAACCCGAACCCGTGACTTGTTCCTTCTTGTCTTTCCCACGGATCCTATCAGATAGTTCCGTGGCATCTTCAAGTAGTTGAGCTCGGCGCACTATTTCAGAATAAACTTGGATGTCCATAGGCGCCAGTTGAGTAATATAGTGGGGCCTAAGCCCATTAAGAAATCTTCGGGCTTTCATCTTCTCCGTGCTAATAAGATGCTTAGCATATCTAGACAACCTGGAGAACTGAGCTTCATAATCTGCTAATGATAAAGATCATTGCTTTAATGCAGCCAATTCTACAGCCTTCTTTTCTTGGACTCGGTCCGAGAAATATTTAGCATTGAAGTATTCCACAAATTCTTCCCATGTTACTTGAGTAGGATCGATGGTTGCTTCAATAGACTCCCACCAGCATCTAGCATCTTTCTCTAACTGGAATGTAGCTAATAGAACTTTGTCCTGATCCGTGCATTGCATGACACGGAATATGCGTTCGGTTTCCCGAACCCAATGCTCGGCATCGTCCGGATCGGTCGATCCCATAAACTTCGGGGGATTCATGTTCTTAAAGGCTTGGTGTAAGCTTCCAGCTCGTGGAGTACCACCTTGTGCTACCTGTTGTAGCACTTGAGTCATCCCTTGGAGGGTACGCTGCATGTTGCGCCATTGAGCACGTTCGGTAGCCATTATCCTACAATTATAATAGCTACATTAGTATTATATCACTGTGATCTTATTAAAAGACTCATTGACTCTTACCCCTTGGTTCTACCCAATCTCACTTGGTTAAACGTTCAACTTATCCTTGGACTTGGGTTTTTTCCTAGGAATTGAATACCTTAGGCTCTGATACCACAAAAACTATCACGCCCCGAGCGCGGAAGATACCCGGAGACGCGTGACGAGTTTATATCAATCATGTCAATCAGAGTGGTCGTGTATTCGACACAAAGACAGAGATGCGCAAAATAACAAGATAACCCAATCCTTTATTTCATAATGGATAGACTATTACAAATCCAATACTCTGTTTAATAAAAAGGAAAAGAATACATATTTGACTCAAGAAACTATAGAAAAGACTAGATGACACTTGAGCAGCTCTATCACTTTCACTCTTGACCATTCCCATCCGATTGACTTCCATCGTCGTCGGACTTACCTGAAAAGTAAAAAGGGACAAACGGAATGAGCGAACGCTCAGTAGGAAATTATATCTCAAGTACTAGCAAGGGGTGTAAGTAATTACATCTTTCATGAATGCAATAAAGCTATGCATGCTCGCATAAAACGACAATATAGAGAGAATGTAATATCAAGGAAATAAGATGAACTTAATCATGAACTTTCAACAAGATAACAAGTTTATTCAAGATATTCAAGCAAGTACGTTTAACAAGTCATGTCAAGAACTTTGGCTATCATGTATCAAGCAAGTAAATTACCCTTTTTCGGGCCACGCAATTCATGTCAAGTCAAGTACGATTCAAGTACAAGATGTGTGTGGAATGTCCAATCAAGCAAGTCAAGTACTCGGTATAATGCCAGATACCTTATCATTTTAACTCCCATGGGCACAAGTACTTTCGGGTGCTCCTCCCAGGACCAGATCGGGCCCTATATGCGCAGGCATTTATCATGTGTTTTGACATCCACTCTTGTTTATAGCCAACGTAGAATTTCAATAATCAAGCTTGTAGACACATATGACAACTTTGATAGAATAGAGTCCAAAATATGACAAAGGACATAGAATGGCGATAATAACGGTATAATCACGATATCGATAAAAATCTAGGTAGAATATGGTTCCCTTAACTTGGGTACCATGACAAATCAGTATGGACATTCTTTATATAGAATTGAGGTCCACATGAACAGTATATCAAAAGTAAGATACCCTCATTCCTATCATAGAATTGAGGTTTTTACAAGAACGACATGATATGGCATGATATCATCATCCCATTAAGAATTTCTTATGATATACTCTTTGTATAATCATAAGGGCCGGTATCCCATGTTTCTTAAGAGTGACATGGCATCAATGGTGTAATGGGTTTTTAGGGTACAACCAGCTCAGTCGACCTTGAGGGAATCCAAGGTACGAGGAGTCTTACGGAGGTCTCTATGACTAACTCGCTAGTCCAAAGGAACGGAATGTCCAATGGAGAGCTTGTATGTCAATGAGAGTTGAGTGTGATCGATAAAACAACGTGAAAAGTGGGACTATACTCACGGAGTGGAGAATAGTGCCGATATATACGTATATGTATAATATGAAACCATCGGTTAACAGAATCAGGATAAAAATCAGTTTTCAGAAAATAACGACTTAGGTCAAGTCGTTTCTCAAGTAATTAACGCCTAACATAAGGGCGTTTACACGTGTTTCTATTTTGCAGAATTTTCATTAATTCAGTAATTTATCTAAAACGCGCCTTGGTCAGGGTCGTTTCTTCAAGATCTGACGACTACACCAGAAGGCGTCTTATTGTTTACATATTTGACAGAATATAATTAATTTTCAGGAATTATCAAAACGCGCCCTGGGCAGGGGCGTTACTATTTAATTCTATTTTTCAGAATATATAAATTTCAGGATTTTAACCGATACACGCCCTAGGAAGGGGCGTTATCTTTCAGATTCACGCCCTATGAGGGGGCGCTAATATGTGGAAAACGACTTTGTCCAAGTCGTTAATTCAAGTTCCTTCAGAAACTTTAAGGACAGTAATAATTTCAGGATAACAGAGGAACGAATGTAATATCATGACAGTAAATTTAGCAGGTTGAAGACATAGGATCATGCATATATTTATAATCATGATTTCTTAGATAATCAGTTCTTAAGATGGGTGATTAACGGTTTAAAGAAATTAACGCCTGAGTACGGGGCGTTAAACATGAAATTTACGACCTGGGAAGGGTCGTTTCATGTGAATTAGCGCCCTTGGCAGGGGCGTCTCTTTCAAAATATTGTAGAAAACGCATGGAAACTATAATAACCGTATGCATGACATGCTTGTATATATATATCTTGCATTAATTTCATTTGGGCTATAGTAACTTGAGAAAACCTACCTGAAGACTTGAAGATTGATATGAAAAGGGGGACGTTGTTGCTTCACAGCAACAATAACCACAGTAGGAGGAAGAGAAGGCTTTGGTGAAGAACCTTTGTTCTTCGGTTCTGTAACTCCTACAAGAACAGAAGAAGAAACATTAGTATTTCTTCATACTACCTGACCGAAAGTAAAAAGAGAAAAAGAACAATACCTTTGTTCTTCACGTACGCCGCCTTCTTAACCTATAACAGAAGAAGATGAAGAACTGTTAGTTCTTCATGTAACAGACGTAGAGAAAATCAGAGGTACTATTCCTCTCTCACGTACCTTGCAGATTCCGAACGCCAAATAGCGTTGAAGGGTTCGAGCAGTAAATTATTTATAGGGATTTAGGGTGTCCTATTAGGGTTAGAGTCCTAGTGGAAGTAATGCTTCCAATATAGAGTCCTTGCCCTATTTAAATACTTACTAGATTAACATAATCCTTCTCGGGATAAGCTCCCGTGTCGAACGGAACTCGAATGGAATTAACGACTTTGGTCAGGGCGTCGATTCTTGAATTGACGACCTGGTTCAGGTCGTTTCTTAAGAAGCACCTTTCGTTGGGGCGTTTCTTTGTTTAAAACACGCCCAGATAGGGGCGTTTCTTGGCCTTACCGTTTTTGGCATTTAGAATTTGACGCCGTGTTGTCAGGGCGTCCCTTCTTGAATCACGCCTTTGCTAGAGGCGTTTATAATTTAAATAGCGCCTTTATCCGAGGCGTTATTTTATATTATTTTATTTATCTATTTATTTGATTTATTTTAAAATCTTTATTATTAATAATATTTTATCAGGGTTGCTACAACAGTCTTGCCTTTCTGGGCTGTGCTGGCAGTCGACATCGGGACAGGCTTGGCTAGAAAAGCCTCCACCTCAGCCACCACATTATTCAGCCGGTCGAACGACCGTATTTCCATTCCAATCATTTTTTCCAGGATTTTCCTCCTGAGATTTTGTTTGCATATTTGCACAGCGTCCTCCTGATGCGGGGGCCGCTTACATCTCATTCCGAGGTTCCTCCACCTCTTGATATAGTCAAGGGCAGTCTCATCTGCCCTTTGCCTTGTTGAGTAGAGTTCGGCCACCGTGACCTCCCTCTCTGTGACATGGAATCTTTCTCTGAACTTCCTCTGCATATCCGACCAGTCATTAATTGACCCGGCCGAGAGGCTAGAGTACCATTCAAATGCGAGCCCCGTCAGCGAGGACCCGAAGAGTTTCAGCAGATATGACTCGTCGGTGGCCAGATCACCCATAACGGTCATATAGTAAGCAATATGTTCTTTAGGGGAACCTTTCCCGTTGAATTTGTCAAACTTAGGCGGCTTGTTGACTCCCGGGGGCAGTCGTTTAGCTGCATGGTGTTGCGGGTAGGGCACTCGATAGGCATCGAATGCGACGTAGTCGCCTTCACTTTTCTCTGCGAGCTTCAGCTCGATCATCCTCTCCACCATCATCCGATTCACGACCGTGGGGTCGACTGGCTCCGGATAGAAGTGCGCTGGCTGCAGGTATGGGGTGACCAGGGTGGTTGCCTGTGGAGGATGCAGCAGCGGGGGTGTCGGGTGCACCTGAGGGAGCACCGGAGGTAGCAGCAGCTGAGGCTGTGGCGGCCGCTGTTGTGCAGTCGCCATGCTTGGCTCTGATGGCTGGGGTAGTGTATAGAGCGGTGGAGGGTCGTCTCGACGAGCCGCTCCCCGTGATGATTCACCCTGGACTTCGGGTGGTTTAGAAGCTGATGAATGCTCAGTCTTTTCTATCAGTTGTTTCTTCAGAGAATCTACCTCCCGTTGATATTTCTGCAGCAGCATCAGAACTGATGGATCTATAGTGGTGGGGATACCCCCTGTCGTTTCTCCGGACGTACCCTCAGGCAGGATGTCGAGGAGGACGTCATCTTCTTCTTCCGTCGTCACCACATTAGCGGTCAAGACGGGGGCCTTATCATCCCAGTGGGGATAGACCTGGGGTTGTTTCTCTTTCATCATCGTCAGAAGCCCTCTTGCTGCTTCTGTCCTGCGGGTAGTTGGCCCCGGCCATACGGCCAATTGAGCCAGTTCTTGGGGGTCTTCAGGAAGCTCCCCATATCGGTTGGACACACCAGCCATGTTGCAAGTGAAAACCTGCATCCTTCTTCTTTGTCGATGGGCCCTCCGCCTGGCTTGTTGCGGAAAGGTCAGCCTCTCGAACATAGAAACCCTTCTCCTTTCTTCCCGCTCGGGGAAGGCTTCATCGGCTTCGATCTCAAAGCCGTCATCGTATCCATTGTCGTCGACAGACGACACCATCATTCTATCTTCCATCTCTTCTTCATGTGCTGCCGATGGGCAGTAATCTTCCTCAGTGGCGATTGTTTGCATCAACCGCTGCTGTCCGAGTGAGGGGTTGCCTAAACCTTGGAAATAGCTTCTGACCAAGCAGGTCATTTCTTCTCGACCCCGTTCTTGGTGTAGTACGGGGGATAGTGGTCGGCCTCCCGCAGGAGGAATGTAGGCCAGTCGAGCTCTGTCGGCTGGCTGTTGGAATCTTCGCCCCGTGGCAGGGACGTTGGCTTGACGGGCCGCAGCCCGGAAACTTCTGTGGCGCGGAGGATCTGCAACCACCTCTTCTTCCATCTTCGGGGGTAGGCCCCTTTCTCTTATCACCTCCGCATCATCATTCACAGGATGGCGGCGGATGGGTGTCAGCTGGTGGACAGGTCGGGTCCGTTTGGGAACCCACACCTGTTTGAACTTCCTCGGCTTGAGTGCCGGATTTCCTTGGCCATGGTGGCCGGCTTCTTCCATTTCTGCCCTCCTTCCAGCAAGGGCTTGATATGTGTTGTGGACAGGAACGTTGGGGATGACTCGGTCCGGGGTCACCCGTGCCGTGCGTCCGTTGAGGAAGACGCGCATGCCTCCAACCAGCATTGATTTCCCGGACTGAGACACAGTACCGGTGATCACAGTAGCGTTCCTGCGGACCTGGCGACGCTGACGTCCTCCAGGGTGTTTGTTGGCGATAGCGGGGTGCGTCCCACGTACAACGTGGTGCACCATACAGCTAGCGGCCGGGGCCGGATTCTTGAGCAAGTCGTCGCAGCGGGGAACCTTCAGAGGCTCCACCTCCTCCACAGTTTGCTTGGCTGGTTCTGGGGCTTCGACTTCCAGGATGTTGACGAAGGCCAAACCCAGAAAGTTGGGGAAGCCTACGGCGGCAGGGAAGCTGCCGAATTCCATGGGTACCACCAGGTACCCTTGCGCGTGTCCAGCAACTATCGACTGATCGAAGTCTACGCTAGCTATTCCATGAGTTGTCATTGTTTGCCTACAAAGACAAACCAGGAAATAATCAGTAGCCTTTGAAAGGGCTTCGAAGACCGGATATCTCGGCAAAGAGATGAAAGGTGACACTGGTCCCAACGGGCGTGCCAGACTTGTTTAGCTTGCTTTCCTTTCGTTCGCGTATCGATCAACCAATCGACTAAATGGTAATCAACTGACTGATTGACGACGCAGGCGTGCCAGTCATATGAGTGACGATTTTATTGTGCGCTCATTCTGACCCATGTCGGGCGAATGTGAGGTTCGGTCGGGACCAGCAGTCCGCCATACCATAAAGGTTATGGCGTTAATTACATCCCCCACGAGGAGGGAACACCTTTGATTAATTACCGAGATATCGGGCTGTCGAAGCCGGAAAAAGAACTACATGATGATTATAGCAATGACAGGCAGGATGCAACATTAATCATGCAGAAGATGCGTAGTTTAATGGGAAAATGGCTCCTCGGTACGTGGCGGAGGACGCAGGTCCGACGACCACCATCGCGCGTGACGAAGGCTTCCGGCCAGACATGATCCGGCTTTCAGTCGACGCCATTTAATATACCCGGGGATCTATGTATGCATGCACACAAGACATTCATGATTATATTGAATATGAAGATAGCGCCATGAAGGCGGCGGTGATCGACCACATTTATTGCCCCTCGTCGAGAGGAGGAAGGACGATATGAGTATGATAGCGAAAGCATGAATGCTAACAGATACGATGATGATGACGATGCAACTCAGGCTCGCTTAGCCCCTCTTTTATTCGATTTGCTGTCAGATATAGCTTATTGACATCGCCCCCGAGAGAGGAGACTCGTCCCGAGGCAAGCGAGTGAGTAAAATATCAAAAGGGTTTCAAAACCGGTGCGGTTACGACTTACACGGCGCGGCAGAGCGTAGGTATAGCGGCTAATACGGCGCGGCCATGACTAATACCTTAAGACGACGCGAGAGCTTGGGGGCGCGCCGGTCTGGGGCGCGCCGGAAAGTCGCAAAGAAAAAAAAAAGGGAATATGAGTGTGGCCTTAATCCGGCGCGGGGGGGTACCGCGCCGGATTAGGGTGCGCCGGGGAACTTCGCGCCGTTTTAGCCCAAATTCCATTTCTTTGGACCTCCTTTGAGTTTGTTGGGCCCATCTGGGGGACTTTGAGTCCATTGAGGCCAAGAAATTTTATTAGATTGAAGTCCAGAGTCCTCCGAGGATGACATGTTAAGCCAGTACGAGGTTCATACTCGAGCACAGGGGTAATTAGATTCGGAGCAATTGATCATCAAGGTTTTTCATAAACTTAATCTATCCAGAATTGGACAGCATCTCCCCCAGATTGCAAAGAATTGCAGGGGATAAGCGGGGTCATGTTCACCTGTGGAACAAGCCCCTACATCGCCGGTCTGCACAATGTCAGCCAGCAAACCCCAGTGGATGGAGTACCCCGAGGACTAGCCTACTAGGGCCACCTAAGGTTCCATGGGGGAAAGAAATAGGGGGAGGAAGCCGTCGACAGTGGGAACGATACCCCGAGGGCTAGCCTACGAGGGGTGACGGACCCATAGTCGATGGTTCATCCCATGGAGAGATTGACCATTGGGAGAGCGGGACTCCGAGGGCTAGCCTACAAGGAGCACGCATCCCCCGGTCTCGGTCGGGTCTTAATTTGTCGGGGTTGAGTTTCGTTGAACCAGGGCCCCGTCACTGTCTGCAGTGGCTTCAAGGGAGTGCCCACCATCGAGAGATGGAGCCCCCCCGGTCGCCCAGCAATCGTCAAGAAACAACAGAGGAATGTCCCCCTCCCCAGACGATCGAAGCATCGGAAACCCTCAGAGTGGTGTGGATGAGTATGGGGCATGTGAGCAGTAGATGCATAAACGAAACGAGATCGTTGCAGGGGCATTTGCTCGAACGGTTGAAAAGCAAAGTTCGAGGGGGGGTGGATCCCTTGTATAGTGGATAGAGGCACACGCAGAGGCGCGGCTCTATCCATGAGGATAAGAACGATGCAAAAATCCTTGAATCATATGTAAAGCGAATGATCGAAAGAAAACCCCCGGGGAGGGGTGTTTCTATAGTCCACGATGGTTCGGGGCATAACCGAGGCTTCGATGGAATCGTAATTACAGCTACGTCGAAGAGAATCCAACATACGCATTGACACAAGTGAGAGAGACAGAGATTCTGAATATCAGCTCAGCCTATTGACCTAACCATTCGCACATGTATCACTATTCAAAGATGGAAAACGAACGAATGTTTACATTGAGAATCCGGCGTCGACACCACTGCCAGAATGCCGTTCATCGACGCCGAGGAACATACAATGGCAGGATGAATCATAGAGGAGGGGAGGGGTCGGCTCATATCATTGCCATCCCTCCCCTCTTCGGTTTACAACCAGTAGATGGAGATTGGGGGGAATCGGCGGGAGATAGGGGAGGAACAACGCCGGTGCCCACCTGCTACCGAAAACAGAGTATCGTAACTCAGTCGGGGAAGAAGAAGGTCACCGGGGGAGGACGCCCAGGAGAGGCGCTATTCTTCTCTCTGGAATTCTCTCTCGATCCCTCCTCTTCTCTCTGCTTTTCTTTTTTTTTTTGAAGCCTCCCTCTCGAGAGTCTCTCTTCTTTGTTTCCGTCTGGCCTCTGTCTGGCCTCCGTCTGGCCTCCGTCTGGCCTCTTCTCTCTCGCCTCCTCTTTCTGTTCTCGAAGAACCCTATATATAGAGGCCTGAGTTCGAACTTGAACCGGCGTGGGATTAGCACGCCGGGAAGAGCCTTCAAGGCTTACCGCGCCGGGGTTGGACACCCTCAGGGTGATTTGCGCGCCGGCTTAAGGGCTGAAGATGGGCTTTAGCGCGCCGGGATCAGGGGCGTCGCATGAGGGGGCGCGCCGGTTTAAGGCGCGCCGGGCTAATGCTCCTCGTGCGCTTCAAGCCAGCCGATGAGTCCGGGGATGATTCCGAGAGTCATCGTGAACATTATCTCGCCAATGCCCATCGAAACCTTGGCGGGATGTTTTTTTGAAGCTCCCAGGTCAACGTACGGCCGTTCTTGAGACTCCAGATAGCTTTGACTTGACTGTATGGGCTTTCTGCCGACACGGCCTTTGACTCTACGCTCCATGCTGTTGGTCCGTCCTGGCTCGTACTTAGCTCTCTAGGGGATTGGACAGCCAGGAGATAGTTCCGCCTGAGCCGGGCGATCATTCGGCCACTAATGGGCCCATCTTGGCGGGAAGCCGTGCCCATGCCGGGCGATCGGGATCTTCTGCCGTCAGAGCTTTCGATTCTCCGTTTCGGGAAACCGGGGGGACTCCTTTATCCTCAGGAGAGCCTTTCATGAGGTGGGTATCCACCGGGTAGATCGTCGTCCTTGATCGGACAACGGGTGTAGTGTATGCAGCATGATAGAGTCAATGCCGATTCATTGGGCTGGCTTGGTCGCACCGCCAGTTGGTTGTGAATTCGTCCCGGCTCCCTTGAGGCGAAGTCCCCGTATCTATACGGAGTGACTCGAGGCTCTGACAGCTTGAGAAGTCTTCAATAGGTTGATCTTTGTCGGCTTCCGTGCTTCGGTGGGCCGGATCATTCGTCTTTATGGCTTGTTCGCCGGTGATCATATTTTGGGTGCCAACACTCTCTCACCCTTGTCCATTCCCTTGTTCATTTTCATTTCCTGCAACAATTAACCAAAACGTAGGGTGAGCTAAAAGCTCAGTAGGATTTTATATCTCTAAGAACCATGTAATCTTTAAGTATTAACAATTTAAGTAATTTTCTAACTTGTATCGGGAAGTGTATAAACATGAATAAAATTTTCCAAATAATTGAGATAATATGATATCAAGATGAGTTTCCAAGTAATGACTTTGAACAAGTAAAGAATTTCATGTAATTGGCCATTTTCACACAAGTCAAATAATTCATGTAATTTTCAAATAAATAAGTAAACAAGTAACAAGTACGAATAGTGGAATGCCGTAAAATCTAGCAAGCCATGCACTTCGGTGCAATGTCACATCGTGGTCAATCAACTCCCATGGGCACAAGTACTTTCGGGCGCTCCTCCCAAGACTAGATCGGGCCCCATTAATGTCAGGCATTGGGTCAGTGGATCATAAGATCCCAAGTACGTTTAGACATCCACTTAACACTATGGCCAATGAATTTCAAGAATAAGCTCATTTGTAAAAAATACATATCTGGCAAAAATCTCAGAAGTAGCAAGAGGGGTGAATAATAATTTTAAGACATCGTGTTTAACGACATTAAGTCGTGGAATTCAAGAAAGAACGGTAACTAGGAAGAAAATTCAAGTAATTAGAGTTTAATAGAATTAATTTACTTCCATGGTTTAATCTTGTGTGCATTTGGTTTACAAGTGTTTAGACATGTTTACAAGAAGTTTTTTGTACATTAGAAATGCATTAGTTTAGCCAAAACGGTGATTTATTATAAAAATCAGAATTTGGTTATGAAAAATAGGTTTTTATGTCAAAAATAATTCTAACTTGCTAAAAATAATTTTAACATGCTGAAAATAATTTTCATACGTTACTTTACTGATAAGATGATAAAAATAAATTTTCATGCTGGATTTAATTTTTACATGCTAAAAATTAATTTTTAACATGCTAAAAGTAATACTTAACATGCTAAAATAATTCTCACACAATAACTTACTGATAAGATGATAAAGATAAGTTTACCATGCTGATTACAGAAATTCTCTGATAACAACATAAATTTTATCATGTTGAAAATTATTTTTCTATATTTATTTACTAATTATTTAATAGGAAATTAGGTTTAGCATGAAAAAAATAATTTTAATATACTGAAAATAATTCTATCATGCTAAAATAATTCTAACATGTTATAAATAATTTTATCATGCTGGAAGAAATTTTATCATGCTGGAAATCATTTTTTTTATTTATTTACTAGTTATTTAATAGGAAATTAGGTTTAGCATGTAAAAGAAATAGTTTTAAATAGATTTGACATGATGAAAATAGATTTTATATCTCAGTACGCATAAATTAATTTTATCATGTTGGAAGTCATTTTTAACTTGCTAGAAATAATTTTCATGGATTAATTTACTAATATGGTTAAAATTAGATTTTTACATGTAAAAATAATTTCATTCTACAAAAATATTTTTTTAACATGCTGTAAGAATTAAAACATGCTAATATTACCTTTTCTAATTTCTGGTGACTAAATACTTATAATTATTAGACATTCCAAATGTTATAATTCATATTGTGTTCATAAGGTGTGGTGACTAATCTTTAGTCCCACATTGGAAGTTTAGAAAACTTTCATGGCTTTATATGTTGGAGAGCTCACCCTTGGGTCAGGACCCAAGGGACATAGGATGTCGTGCCGTGCCATGCCGAGCCGAGCCGAGCCGCGGTGCGGTGCGGTGCGGTTGAGGCTGGTTGGTTTTCGCGTTCATAGTATATATATATATATATATATATATATATTTATACCCAAAATAATTTACTCGGGCATTCCGGGCTCAACCTTTAAGAACGCGCTACCCGAGGGTAGAGCATTATGGAAAATAATACATATTTTAATATATATTTTTTTGTGAACGCGCTAGCTTATGCTAGCGCGACCTTGAAGATCGCACTACCCGAAGGTAGCGCGTTCTTGGAAAATATATGCATATTTTAAAATTTTGTGTTTGACCCCTGAGGGCAGGAAAATACTCAGTATGAACACGCTATGTCGGGGCAGCGCGTTCAGAACGCGCTACTGAGATATAGCACGTTCTGGACCTGATGAAAAAATGGGAATACCCCTCCAATAAAATGACCATAACTTGCTCATTTCATAACGAAATTTAATAAATGAGCTATCAATGGAAAGAGGACAGAAAAATGAACAAGATGGTATGATTTAATTAGAGTTTAGCATGAGAGACACCTACCTTTTTACGGATCTAAAGAAATATCCATAAATATAAGAAAACCCTTTGATCTTCCAAATCTTCCTTCAAATCTCCACCAATCTTCGCAGCAGCGTAACCTTAACCTCCAGGGTTGATTTGAGGGTCGAGTGGGGTTCTATTTATAGCCAAAACTTGACCAAATTTGTCAAGATTCCTTGCCTAACAATGCCTAACTTTCCAACTCCGAATTAGAAGAAAATTCTAATTTTTCTTCTTAACCTAGCCTCCATTTGGTGTGAAACCAATGTAAAAACGGCTGGTCCAAGGTGGGCTGTTAGGTAAGAGTCGATTTTTGTGTCAACCTTCTAGAAATTGGATTATTATAATCCTTTTCAAAAGGCATTTAACATGTGTTATGAATTTTGGTCTAATTACCCTTTAATAAATCCTTTAACCATTAATCCAGCCCATTATGGATTATCTAATAGGCCAATTGTGATCATATCCATTATATGGACTTTTATTGGACTTTCTATGATTTATCTAAGATTTAAAGCATTTAATCTCTATTTACTTCTAGTTAATTCAAGTAAATTCAATAAACTAGTTTATTTCATATAGTAAAAATGTAATTTAATTATTTCATGAAAATTTTAATTACATAATGAAATTAAAAATTTTATTTCTCATTTTTAATTATCGGGTTTCTACATCTTGCCCCACGTAATTGAATTTGGTCCTCCAAATTCATATTATACAACTAAAAGTCAAAGATTCGAGTAGAAATGTCAAATTTCTAACCTGAGATTAAATCCGGGTATTTCTTCTTGATGGATTCTTCCAATTCCGAGGTTGCTTCCTCGAATCCACGCTTGCTCCATTAGACTTTCACCATCGGTATGGCCCGATTCCTCAGTTGGTGTAATTTCTGATCCAATATCTTGATCGGTCTTTCTTCATATGATAAGTCCTTTTGGAGTTTTCAATTCTTCAAATTGAATCACATGTGAAGGATCATAGACGTATTTCCTTAGCATGGATACTTGGAATACGTCATGTACACCGGCCAGTTGAGGAGGCAAAGCCAGCTTGTACGCCACCTCGCCGATTCTCTCCAGAATCTCGAAAGAGCCGATAAATCTTTGACTCAACTTTCCTTTGATGCCGAATCTTCTAATTCCTCGAGTGGGTGAGATCTTTAAGAAGACATGCTCCCCCACTTGGAATTCAAGGTCTCTCCTCCGATTGTCGGCGTAGCTCTTTTGCCGTGATTGAACGACCTTTAGCCTTTCTTGTATCAACTGAATTTTGTCAGTTGTGTCTTGTACAATGTCGGGACCAATCAATCCTTTGTCACCAACCTCGCTCCAGCATAGAGGCGATCTACAACTTCGGCCATATAATGCTTCGAATGGTGCCATTTGAATACTCGATTGATAGCTATTGTTATAAGCGAACTCAGTCAGCGGTAAGTGTTCATGCCAACTTCCGCCGAAGTCTATCATGCAGGCTCTCAACATATCTTCAATAATTTGATTCGTCCTCTCAGTTTGTCCATCCGTCTGAGAGTGAAAAGCCGTACTAAACCTTAGTCTAGTACCCATAGACGATTGTAAACTCTTCCAAAAATGAGAGGTGAATCTCGGATCTCGGTCTGAAATAATAGAGCTTGGAATACCGTGCAACCTTACGATCTCCTTGATATATAAAGCGGCTAGAATATCTATGGTCCATCTAGTCTTGATTGGTAAAAAGTGAGCGGACTTGGTTAACCGGTCCATAATTACCCATATAGCATCAAAACCACTTCGGGTCTTTGGTAATCCAACTATGAAGTCCATACCGATACTATCCCATTTCCATTCCGGTATTTCGAGAGGCTTGAGCTTGCCAACTGGTTTGAGGTGTTCGGCCTTGACTTGTTGACAAACGAAACATCAGCTTACAAACTCGGCTACCTCTCTCTTCATATTCGGCCACCAGAATGTTCTCTTGAGGTCTTGGTACATTTTTGTCGCACCGGGGTGAATAGTATACCTTGACCGATGTGCTTCCTCCAAGATTTTTCCCTTGATAGTAGAACAATCGGGTATACAAGTTCTTCCTTTGAATAATAGCCTTCCATCATCAGCTAGAAGGAAATCCGGACGTTGATCTAGTTTCTCTTTAATTTCAACGATCATCGGATCATCAACTTGCCGTTCCTTGATTTCCGAGAGTAACTCGGGTTGGAGTCGAATATTAGCAATAAAGACTCCGCCTTCCTTCTCCTCCATATTGAGGTTTAAGTTGGCCATTTGCTCAAGTAGATGCCATTCTTTAACCATCATGCTCGATAATAAAGCCATCAGCTTCCGACTAAGTGCATCAGCTACGGCTAGGTTTAAGTCAGTGCACATCACTGTTGCCGCCCAATCAAGGTCGGTGCATGTCTTCCCGGCTCGCAGCTAGGGTCGGTGCACATCCTCCCCGCTCGCAGCTGTGGTCGGTGCACATTCTCCCCGCTCGCCGCTGAGGTCGGTGCACATTCTCCCCGCTCACAACTGTTGCAAGCGTATGTAGGTCGGTGCACGTTTTATTCCACCCAGGCACGGCCGGTGCACAGACAAGGTCGATGCAACTTTCTTGCATGAAAGGCAGGGTCGGTGCAACTTTCATTCTTGGAGCGTTCACGGTAGGTGCAGCTTTCATACTAATGCACATGAAGGACGGTGCAAGTCCAGAACAAGGTCAGTGCAAGTCACTGTTTGAGCTTAGTGAGGTCGGTGCACATTTTGAAACTTCTTCAGTTTCTTCAATTCCTTGGAGCAATGATCCTAAGTAAGATTTGCCCTTATTTTTGTGTAACCTCTTGCCTTGACTTCTGTGTAGCCTTTTGCCTTGATTTCTGTGCAATTGCACCCATAAGTAATATCACTTGTCTTGATTTTTGTGCATCAAATTGCCTCATTTTCTATGCTATTCTTGATTTCTTATTCTTTGCTTATAATGACCTGAAATGTAAGAGTGTTGACATCATCAAATGCAAATGGGACTCATCAATGAGTCATGGTCAGACATCGTCAAAACAGCATATATCCAACATTCTCCCCCTTTTTGATGATGACAACTATGAGTCATTATGAGTACATTGTAAGTCAAGATGCAAAGAATTATAATCAAAAGCACAAAAACGTTCTCTCTCTATATAAGTCTCTCCCCTTTATGCATTCAAGACTTTCCCCCTTTGTACATACCCTTGTTAAGGACATATACGATTCTCTCCCCCTTTGACATCATCAAAATAACATAAAAGATACAAGACATGGCACAGTTAGGAGCGAAAGGGGTAAAGTAGGAGATTATTAGCACATGATGTATAGAGTGAAGGAAATACATACCTGTAGGGAGCATCACATGATTCTCAACACGGAATGACAGTCATTGCAATGAACTATCTTTTTTCAGTATTCCAGAAATTGATGTGGAAATACATGCCAATGGTTGGACACTTATTAAAGTTGACAAGTAAGGACAACCAATACTAGAATGCCAATGATAGGACTGATACCAATTGTTGATGAGCAATTATAGTACACGGTTATGTCGTATGGCATGGCATGGCAGATCATGAATCAAGGGCAACATGAACTGAATCATGAGAGATAATTAGATACCAGGAGATGTCAACATAACATCATGATGCAATTTGAGAGTAAAACAGCAGCCATAAGGCAAGTTTGGTTTTTTTTCAGATTTTACATGCTTTTTGCAAGTATTCTGGTTTACAAATTTTTAGGGTTTTCGATGCAATGCATGGAACAGTGGAAAAATGCAAACTACCAAAGTGCATGACAGAAAGAAATGATGCCAATTGATGAGAACCAGAATTGTTGAGAAGGCAAAAATCATTGAGTAGGAAGCAGCAAGAGACCAATAGTTCTGATGGCAGATGCCAGAACGGCAGACCGTAGTCTGGTTGCAAAAGGGTTGAGACTTGGAAATTTGTTCTGAGGTAAGGAAGGATGAAGGTTCCTGAACCAGAAGCCAAGTTCACGAATACAGAGTTACAAATTTTTCAAAAAATCCAATCATTGCACTCTAGTGACAATTTCCTTAAATTCAGATTGGTTTAATACTGATGAATTCTGAGTTTTTTAAAAAAAACACACTTGAAAGCATGTGCATTCGAAATTAATAGAGATGAACCAAAAATTCATACTTAAAATAGGTTAACCTCCTCTCACCTTACTCATTCAAAAAGAGACCATTAGCCCTCTTGAGAGAGATTGCAAGAAGTATTAAGGATAAACAATTAGACAAAGCTGATGTTATCCAAGAGCACCACAGATTCAGATTTTTCTATAGAGATCATTGATGGAAGCCAATTGTTAATCCTTTTACGAGCAATCAAGTGCAGCTTGCACCTTTTGACATGAGAGTGCACGTTGATTAGACGCCGGCAGCCCCAGTTACTTAGTGTAGCTCACCATTCTGCCTTATCCAGAACAGAGGTAGCATGGCACTTCATAACGTTGTCCTTTCCACTTCATTGGTGAAGGAACTCAGTTTCTTGGTGAAACCAATGCCATTGCTCTGCCTTGATTTTTCTTCCAAAACGCAGTAGAGTTAACAAAGGCACTTCATGACATATCTTACCTCATTTCTTTTATGAGGAGATATATTTCTCAGTGAACCAGTGTCATTGCTCTGAGATAATTAGCTCTTCTAAAAACAGCAAATCAGATTGTTTAAAGATAATACTTAGCTGAAGTTTCTTAATCAAGAAGGCCCTTTGTACTAACGATAAACGTTCAGATGCAGGAGGGTAAAGTAAATTAAGAGCATGAAGGACTGGTTTAAGTCTATTAAGCCTGAGTGCAGACACTTCAAGATAATTAAACTCAAAAGCTCAAGAAATCATTAATTTTAAACCAAAAGCTTCCATGTTTAGGGCAGTCATAAAGCTCTAAAAAGGAAGATTCTTCTTGATGATATACTCTGATAAGCAACTCAACTACAGGCTGAGAATCCTCTAAGACATTCAAGGCATTCAAGGAATTCTGGAAGCATTCAACTGATGGTTCAAGGAATGGTAGGTTCCAGATAGTCCAAAGGATAGATGTGTAGAGTAGCAGTGGATAGAGAGCACTCCCCCTGAGAGTATGCAATCTGTATGGAGAAATTTAAGAGAGGGGCAGTATGCAAAAAAAGGTCAATTTGATGCGCATGATAACTCCCCCTAAACTTATGCATGAATTTCTAAATGTCTTAGTGAGACCCACAGAGGGAGTATGCAACCTTGGACCTATATGGAAGATTGACCCATGGTACTGGGCGGAGGCAAGTCCTGACGCATAGAGAATGCTTTCAGTTGGACTTAATCCAACTTTCCACAAGTCACCATTCTATAAACTTAGGTCACAACAGTGAGAGTGCAGTTAATGCTGGAAGGCTAGGCAGGGAGCAAGAGTTTGGTCCCTTGACATGATGCACAATGAGATTCATGAGTCCACAAGATGATGTTTCAAGGTGCATACATATGCAAGCTAAACTGAAATGCAGACACACAAGCTCCCCCTTTTGTTCAATGCTTATGGAGACAAGACACTCGACCAACGTGTTGAAACTCCACATGAGTGATGAGTTTAAATAAATACAGCCATGGCAGATATCATCAAAAGCAACGATCAAGTATTTCATATGGCTGATTAGCAAGAAGCAGACAACAACTCATCATCAAATTAATTCCAACAGAAGAACAGATTTCTCATTACTTATGTATATGAAATAAATGATCTCTGGTACAAGGCGGAGGTATGGATCTGAGACCCTTCTCACGCATAGTGTGAGTTCCGGACGAGCTCGACTTGCCTTTCTACTCTACACCATTTGATATACCAGAGGTTAGACAAGGTGTGAGCAAGAGGTCTATCTTAGATGTTCATCTCACACCATGGGGGATGTTTTAGCATTTTTCAGAAGCAAATTCAGTTTGCAGAATGTTATTGGCAACATGACAGACTTATAATGCACTATCTACATGGTTAGCCTAAACATGCAAGATGACAGAGATTAAAGGCATTTATGTACATACCTGTGCCTTGAGCTTTTATTTCATGATGATCCTCAGCTCAGCTCCAAGGCACTCCTACAGCCAAAATTCTCATTCGGAATGTTTAGGTACCCAAGCTTGATTGGGTCCTTGAGGGTTAGCACTATGTGTAGCATTCATATCTCTCTTTCTTAATGCCATCAAGTCATCTTTCCTCACTATATGGCAGTCATACATTTCATGCCCAACCTTTCCACAGAGAAAACAATGCACAAGGGATTTAATGTTTCTTTTATGTGCATATGCATGTGCATTAGGCCTTCGTGGGTGAGCAGAGAAGTTACCCCTTTTGGCATGATCAGAGAACCTACCCTTCAAATGCCAACAGTCTCTGATTGTATGACCAAACTTGCCACAGTGAACACAGCACAACAAAGATTTGATATTCTTCCTATGTAGATGTGCATCAGATTTTTGTGGGTGAGTATAGAAGTTACGGTCTTTGGCATGAAAGTGGGTTCTACCTTTCAAGTGCCAACAGTCTTGGACTATATGGTCAATCTTGCCACAATGGTGGCAGCAAAGAAGAGGGTTTCTTCTGACGTCCCTTGAATGTGTCGACCTGTCTAGATGGGTGTGTCGACGCGAGGGTCATACTTGGACTTTTGAGAGATAGTATGTCGAGCAGTCTTTCTCCCGCCGTAGACCTTTCCTTTGGCAGTGCTTTCTGCATTGTTTCTCCTGATCTTACCTGATTCACCATTCCTCAAGATAAAGCAGTTATGCATAATGTGACCATGTCTACCACAATAAAAATAATGGACATTCTTTTTATGAGGGGCATGGTACTTGGCATTGTGTTTCCTAACCTACATACTAACATTAACAAAATCATTTTTCTATTTTTGCTTTTGATTTTTCTGAGCAGAGGGCTGATGTTGAGCTTTAGAATTTGCAGGTGGTGTCGGAGGAGTATTAGAGGTGCTGCCCACATTGGAGCTGGAAACAAAAGGTGTAAAGGTCTTAGTTCGAAAGGATTTCTTATTTTCAGGATCATAACCAAGACCTTCTTTCTGAAGGTTTATTTTAGTTCCTAGAAGTCTGTCCAGATTTTCAGTCCCTTCTACAAATTTGGATAAGGATTTGTTCAAATCCGAGATCTCTTCCTTTAAGGATGAGATGTGCAATTTAGAGCTAGCAAGCTCTGCCTCGTAGGCATTGACAGTGTTCTTCAATAGGCCATTTATTTCCTTGTAATCTTTAATTTCAAGTTCTAGCACATGTGATCTTTCAGATTCATTCTCATCGATGTGCTTTCCTTTTTCATGAATAGATAACCTGTCTTTCAGGACCTTGATTTGTCTCTTGAGTTCCTCATTTTCCTCAATGAGCTTGTCATTGTCAACCAGTTCATCAAAGAACTTTTGATTATCAGACATTGAGACCTGATAAGTGCTATATTTTACATCATAATTTACATCACATCTATCATCTATGAGCATTATTTGAGTATATTTGTGCAACATGAGCATTAATTACATTCTCACACATTATTTGAGTCTTCATGCATTTTATCATCTTTTTGAGCTTAAAAGACCATGTGAGAAATATTTAAATATTTTCACAATTATTTTAGAATTAAATAGATTGATATTTTAATTTTCAGAAAAAGTGACCTAGATCAAGGCGCTATTTAAATAACGACAGATTCAAGAGCGCGTATTCAACAAGAAGCGACAGCTCCAAGGCCGTCAATTCAGTTGATAAACGAAAGTGGAAAAAGAATAAAAAAAGAGAGAAAAGAATTAGCGCCCGAGAGGAGGTCGCTAATCATAGAAAGGACGCCCAAAGTGAAGGTCGTCAATTCCTATTTTACGAAAAATGTGAAAATAGCAAATGAGGAATTAAGGAAACTGACGCCCGAGATGCAGTCGCTACTTCAAGAAAGGACGCCCTAGATTAAGGCGTCATTTAAAGAAAAGACGCCCCAATATAAGTCGCTATTCAAAGTTGAACCAGAAAAGGCAACTGCAGTTCCCGATCGAGCTATTCTTCCTTGTTTTGATTTATCTACGAAGAAACAGTGGAAAGGAGGACTCTATTATGAGTAAGGACTCTATTGGGGTAATGATCCATTGCTGGAAATAAGGATATACATCAAGATTGGAGTCCACGGTCGAAGGAAACTGCCGAATGCCATTAAAAGGATGCCATGGTCGCAGGGTTACGAGGAGAACAGTTTGGAGATCTGCCTTAGGGATTGATTTCGAAGCCTTTCCTTTCGTCTTTTGCAGTTGAGTTCTTCATCAAAGTTCATCGTTTTTAAGTCTTCTCCAACTTCTTCTTCTTCCTCTTCTCCTAATTCTTTCTCGTTTTTATGCTATAATTAGTTTTTCAAAGCTCTGTCTACGGTTTTTACTGTTCACCCGATTTTCATACTTTCTGTTCTTCATCATTTTTCTCCCCCTTCTGGTCCGTATCTCTCTCTGTGTTCTTCATGAAAGTTGTGCGTTTTTGAAAGTTCTTCAACTTCTTATTTTACCATTTCATCCAATTCCTCACCGTTTTCAAGCTACAGTCAATTTTATAAAGTTCAGATTTTTAGAGTTCTACGATGTTCATCCGCGACCACCTCCTGTTCATCCTCCATTTTCTCCATCTTCCTCTCGTTTTTAAACTCTGAAGTCTTCCCCAATCTTCTTCCCCTTCTCATCTTCTACAACTTTCATGTTTATCATTTTTCCTAATTCCTTCTTATTTTAAAGTTATTCTTCCTCCAATCTCCCTCTATTTTTACCAAAATTTTGTTTACTGCACGTTTCCATCTTTTCCCACGAACCTCCTTTCTTCTCTCTGTTTACAGCACACTCTCACACACATCATACGTGGTTTTTAAACTTTTTCTTCCACCTTCCTCTCTTCATCTCCCATATTTCATCCATACATCCCTTTGGCGGATTTTCATCTCTTGATCCTCTCACGACGTCGGCATCCTAGGCGGGGCGGCATCCAAGGCTTGGCAAGGAGGCGGCGTTTCTCTTCATCCATTGGCTCTCAAGCTCTTTTCTTTTTCATGTTCTAAGTTGTACTTTTTTATTTACATTGTACTTGCCACCTCCTAAGGTAATAAAACTCATTTTTCGCATATTGTGGTTGTCTTAATTTTCTCTCTCTATCTCCTCCAATTTCTCTTCTTAAACCCTCTCAACTTCTTTAATTAAGTTTTCCTTGTAGTTTATTTTCTTTAGTCTTAATCACACTCAAAACTCGGTTTTCAAAAGCACAAAGTGATTTTTCCAACTTGTTCAATAAGGATTATTTCTCCTCGTGGGATCGACTCCGCTTACCACTATATTCTTAATTTTCTACCTTTTAAAGTGAGTGAGTGTGAATTATTTAAATTGTGGCACGGCTTTCTTAACGACGCTAGTCGGTGTGCATCAAGTCCATCTCTTTTCTAAGCCCTTTTTCATTTTCTTCGAGTTTAGAGATCTTAGTCACAAGAGCTTCATTTTCCTCTCTTAAGGAAGCAATCTATTCCTTATGCATGTCTACATCAAACATCATACATTCATTTACTCTTTCAAGTTTGGCACATATTTCACAAGAAGATTCATGAACATTGCTCTTAAGACCCTTTTTCAATTTTTTATATTCTGATCTGATTTTATTATACTGTTCAGCTAGATTCTCATAAGCATCCATGAGGTCATCAAATGTAAAATCTTCTGGTTCGGAGCTTACCTGAGATGATGGGGTGCCTGGCTGGTCATCATTGTCACCCATCAAGCTGTTGAGCTTCTCTTGCATTTTGTGGATGCTGATCAAGCCATCAAGGATTTCTTTGGCTGAGCTGCAACTGAGAACAAATGGAGCTGCGTCGGTGTCTACTGCTTCTTGCATCAAGTTCAAAGTAGTGAGATTGTCAACATGTCTGGACTTGTGTTCATTAGTCCATTCGGCTTTATTTGCTGGCAGGCTGGAAGGACCATTGGTAATAATCCTCCAGAGGTTAGGATCACGTGAGGTTATAAACCTGCACATTTTTCCTAGCCAGTCACTGAAATTAGAACCATTGAAGATCGGAAGAGAAGGCACTGAAAATTGATCAACCGGGGAATACATGATTGAGTTGCACTAGGATCCTCTCTGTAGATCGTTGGATCTGAGAATGACAGAGCTAGGCTCTGATACCAATTGTTAGGTCCGATAGGTGCAACCGGATCTAGAAGGGGGGGTTGAATAGATCTTGCTAAAAGACTATGACCATTTAAAATCTTTAGCTAATTAAATCATGAGCAACACTAGAGTGCACGTGAGGCACTTAGACATAAAGCACAGTGGAATGGGTAGATGACTCAAATGAAAACGGCAAGGCACGGTCCTATGAGATTGAATGTGTGAAGGAGAAACCAAGATTACATGTGTTAAAACACGCACGCCAACCTGTGAATGGGGATAGAGAAGATGGAGCAATCTCACAAGGAACAAACCACTGCACAGTGTGTTTTTAAGGTGGTTCAGTCTGCAAACCCACAGATCTACGTCCACCTCTCACCAACCGGTGAGGCTTTACCACACGCTGCGAACACATCACCACTTCCTACACACAAACCGGTAGGGACAGTTTTCCACACACACACACACACACACACACACACACACACACACACACACACACACACACACACACACACACACACACACACACACACACACACACACACACACACACACACACACACGAGGACAAGGTCCTCCACACACACACACACAAAAGGAGAAACACAAGAAGAAAAATGCGGCAAGTGCAGTAAAGAAAAACCTTCCTGATATGATGATGAGGCACGGAAATGCACAATCAAAATGGGATAACCAGACGGTGACTTCAGATTTGCTCTTGTAGCACCTTGGAACAGATCTGGACACAAGTCCGATCTGGATTCTCCTTAGGCTCAGTCTGGACGTGAGAGGGGCTGCACTCCTCTCTTGGATTCTTTCTTTCTTTACAGCTTGAGAGACACTTCGAATGACAGTGCAAGATTGCGAGGCAATGCGGACAGAGCTGGATGGCTGAGTGAGTGGCTGGCTGGCTGGCTGAATGAGAATCCTACTCAGATCTTTCTCACGTTCTGCTCTCTCTCTCTCAGGATTGATTTTTAACTTCAACAGCAGCAACATCAACATATACGAGCTCCCCCTTTTATAGATGAGAGGTATCCTTCTAGCATAAACTTTTCCCTCCAAGATAGACTTATCTGATTGGCTGGAATAAAAAAGGTTTCTTTGAAATGAGCCTCTTCTCGAATTGGTTCAGTGTAGATAGAGGGCAGTAGGGTCAGAAGATTTTCTTCCAAAACGTAATTTGATTAGTTCTGCAGGCACAAGAATGGTTTTCCCTCCAAGGAGCAATCATGTATATAATAGAGTATGCAGTGGAGCCTTCCCATTCGCTTGAGGTCTTCCGATCATTATTGGTTTTCAAGAACCTTTTGCCTTGGCAGCCTCCGGTTGGACAAGGAGGTAGCAGAGAAATCTTCTTCCATTTTGTGCTTTTGGTTGACCTGAGAGAGTGTGAGAGGAGCCTTCCAAGAAGGATCTGTAGCATCTTCTTTTTCTGTAGGTAGGACGGTTATGACGTCCTCTTGTCCTATGCAGGCTCAGAGATAGAGTAGCTTATTGGGTGGAGGCAAAAAGTTACGTACCAGGAAAGGTGACTTTTCTCAGATATAGTAACTTACTTTTCCACTGACCAAAAGGACTGATATAGCAACCCATGATTACCAAAAGGTTGACTGACCAAGGAGACCTTTCCAGACCTCAAAAGATGTATTTTTGGACACTTGCGGCTCCTATTTTTGCTCTCTGGAACACCCAGTCGAGATGACAGAAAACTGCTTAAAACGGAGGTAGTTTGGCTCACTGAGACATTTCATCAAACACCTTCTATTGATTCCATACGGTCGGTGCAGCTTTTGGACTTGAACAGTGAGGTCGGTGCAGACAAGATCCTTGGCCTTTGGCATTGGTAAATGCACGTACGAAGCTTGGTCCCTGGTAGGGTCGGTGCACATCAGAAGCTTGGCCTGGGCAGGGTCAGTGCATATTAAGAGCCTCTTCAGTAGAGGTCGATCCTTCAGATGAAGTCGGTGCAAGCTTTAAGGTCAGTGCACGCTTCAAGGTTCCTCGCATGCAGGTCGGTGCACATCTTGAACTTCCTCAGTAAGGTCTGTGCATATTGAGGAGCAGGGTCCGTGCACACTAGAACAAACTTGGTGCACATCCATGCTACGAGCACTCAAGGTCGGTGCATATTCTGAGTAATGTCGGTGCACGCTTCAGTTCCACCAGATATAGGTCAGTTCACATAAGTAGGTATATGCATATCATTGTTCCAAGCACACTTCACGGTCGGTGCATGTTTAAAGCTTAGCACACCAACGTCTGTGCACATTTCTATTGGCTTCATGCAAGTCAGTGCACATCACTGTTGCCGCCCAGTCAAGGTCGGTGCATGTCTTCCCGGCTCGCAGCTAGGGTCGGTGCACATCCTCCCCGCTCGCAACTAAGGTCGGTGCACATTCTCCCCGCTCGCAGCTGAGGTCGGTGCACATTCTCCCCGCTCGCAGCTGTTGCAAGCATATGTATGTCGGTGCACGTTTTATTCCGCCCAGGCACGGCCGGTGCACAGACAAGGTCGGTGCAACTTTCTTGCATGAAAGACAGGGTCGGTGCAGCTTTCATTCTTGGAGCGTTCACGGTAGGTGCAGCTTTCATACTAATGCACATGAAGGACGGTGCAAGTCCAGAACAAGGTCAGTGCAAGTCACTATTTGAGCTTAGTGAGGTCGGTGCACATTTTGAAACTTCTTCAGTTTCTTCAATTCCTTGGAGCAATGATCCTAAGTAAGATCTGCCTTGATTTTTGTGTAACCTTTTGCCTTGATTTCTGTGTAGCCTTTTGCCTTGATTTCTGTGCAATTGCACCCATAAGTAATATCACTTGTCTTGATTTTTATGCATCCAATTGCCTCGTTTTCTGTGCTATTCTTGATTTCTTATTCTTTGCTTACAATGACCTTAAATGTAAGAGTGTTGACATCATCAAATGCAAATGGGACTCATCAATGAGTCATGGTCAGACATCATCAAAACAGCATATATCCAATAGAGCCCATCTACCGCAAGCCTAACTCGGCTGGCGTCGCATACAGCGGGCCTCGACTGATGCGGCCCATTACACGTGGCCTATGACAATAGTCCTTGGATTCGACAGCAAGAAGGGTCTTAACCCAGGCGGAATGATCGCCGGATAGGTCTCCGACGACCTACCGTTACCCCCCACGACTTTGGTCTCGACTCCACCAAGGGTGAGCACGCTCCACAGGCGCCGTAAGACTCGCCCAGAAATCGGCCGACTCCGGGATGGTCGCTCCTCAACAGGAAACTCCCGCCACGATCGCGGGGAGCGTTATCCCACGACTTACTCCCTTCCCTCTTAAGAGATCGGCCACCTCCACTAGGACAACCCCCTATAAAAGGGACCCCAACGAAGGACAACTTGTAATGCCCTACGAATTCATAGTTTAGCATTTTATTTGATTAATAAAAAATTAATTATATCTAAATATTTAAATTGTTAATCTTATTATATTTATTTTAGTCATGGTAAAAAATAGAGATTCAAAAGTTAAGTGGAAGAGAAGAAAGAAAAAAAAATAAACAAAGCAAAAAAATGAAGGGGGATAATAGTTAAAAAAAGTGAAAGGGGCTAAATGTAAAAAAAAGGCAAAATGTAAAAAAAAACATCGGGCGGGAGCTGGCCCCCCTGGCCGCTTTACTCCTGTTCTTTTAAAAAAAATTCTTTTTTTGTTTTATTAAACTTTTTCCTTCTTAGTCAAATCCCATGTGTCATATATATAGAAAAAAAATATGAGCTAGTCAAAAGAAATGGGCTGAGTAGGTTGGTGAGATTTTGAAGGTCAAATTCTTAATTAAATAATATTAAAATAAGGATTTAATCTTCACCCTTAGATTAAATCAACGGTTAAGATTGATTGAAGAAAAATCCCTATAAATAGACTTGAAGGGGACTTCATTTGCTCTTCTTTGGGGCTGGTCACATTGAAGGGCTGAAGGAGATGGTGGAGGGCTGTTAAGGAGGTGTTTAACCTTGGTTAAGGTAAGGGATTTAGCATTTATCCTCATAATTAGCATGATTAGCATATTTAAATTGATTTAAGATATAGTAATTAGCATCTATAGAGATAATTAAATCCAGAGACCCTTATCTCACCATGTGTGATCATATCTTAGTAGAATTACCATGAGATCATTAGTGTTAAGACATGTGATGAAAGATAAAATCAAGTGTTTAATACAATATAATTATCAATGGTACATGAAAATTTTAGAAAATTTACAGAATCATGATATCTGATATTTTAAGTTCTCTGTAAAAATTTTCATGTCTGATTCAAAATATTTTTACGTTTAAAAATATTTTAATATTATTTAAAAGATATTTTAATTATACTAAAAGGCTAAAGGGGTGATATAAAAACACCACAAATTATAAGAATACATATTACTGTGAGACCTATGTGTAGAAAAGTTTTCATTATTTTTAGATCACGAGATTTCTGTTAAGAAATTTTTAATAAATGATAGAAAGGTAAATAATTATATTTAAATCAGAAATCATGTTCATAAAATCTTATAATTTCACAGTAAAGCTCTTGTACATGTGTGTGCTATATTTGTAAAATACCAATATTTATAAGTGACTGTAAGTGAAGTTACAGAATTGTTAATATTTTCTCAAAAGTATAAAATTATGAAATAAATAGAAATACCATATAGAAAATTTTAACAATTTATCAGAATACTTAAATGCGTGTTATGATTAATTGAGTAAAAGTTGAGAATGTTTTGATCACGGAATCTTGACTTGTATACTTTTTTATGTTTGAACAAATAATTAAAATGTTAATAAATGTTAATATTCTATGAAAAATCTTGAGAAGATTACAGAACTGATATTTGATATTTATAAGTTAATTATTAGTATATTGTAGTCATTGTAAATATGATGGGTACTTTTCTCTATATAAAAACTACAGTTATAAATTTCAGAAACTGATATAAAATTTTTGAAAATTAGAAATACTGAGCGAAAAATAGTAAAATTTCTCATATATGATATATCTATCTAGAACAATGTTAAATAAATTTTGAGTAATTTTCGGATCATAGTAGATATATTTAGTTACTTTATTATTCATGATGAGTTTTAGTTATTCTAGAAAAACAATAGAAATAAAGTGTGAAAAATAATGAAAAGTTTCATAAATGATACTACTGATATAAATAATGATTTTACACATTATTGTGATTTTATGAGTACTATGGTTAAATTTAGTTAATTTTCTATGCATACGAGAATTTAAATGATTTTGGAAAAATTCGAGTTCCTGCAAGAAAAATTATGATAATTTTTATGTGTAAAGTTACTTACAAATATGATGTTCAATAAAAGTTTAGTGGTCTTATGAATATGGTAGATTAATTTAGTCAATTTATTATGCATGTTGGAGTATAAATAATTATGTAAAAATTATAAATATTGTATGAAAAATGAAGATACTTTTCTGATTCGATCCTTCATGTTAATGTGTTAGTTCCCTGAAATTTCAATGCATTCTGATCTCTCTAAATAAAATAAAAAAATATTGATATATATATGCCTTTATAATTTGATAAGTTTATTATTTCAGAAGTTTTTTAAAAAAATATTTTCAGTACTGACATATTTCATACTTAATGTTCACAGCATGAATTTTTGAGTGGCACGTGTCTATTGCATATGAGTCGTATATATATTTACCGTACTATTATTACTGCCAAATGGACACTGCCACTATAGGGGGAGACTGGAACCAAGCCATAGAAATACCCCTATGGGGAGGTTCACACTGTTTACTGGCCCCAAGGGTAACGGAGATGAAATCTTGGAGGTGGACAAGTACCACTGGTTAAGGTGGAGAGGACTTCTCCCGGTTCTACGCAGTAACCAAGACTCATCACTATTTACCTAGGTGATCGAGTACCGACTGATTGTCCTTCTAATGGTGGTTTGGGCACTGTGTCTTAGCTATTTATACCACTGAACTGCTCACTGAATTGAAATTGAAACCACTGTTACTGCTCACTGAATTGAAATTGAAACTACTGTTACTGCTTACTGAATTGATATTGAAACTACTGTTATTACTTACTGAATAGATATTGAAGCTACTGTTACTACTCATTGAACATATATTGAAACTAGTGTTATTACCTATTGAGCTGTTATTGCATTTCATTGTTATTACATTATAAATGTTTACTGTTAATGAATCTTCAGTATATCAAATGGTGATTTAGAAAAGGGCAGATTAAGTCTGTTTGGATCATTTCACTATGCGTGAGACCTTACTCTGCCTTGTACTGGATTCATTCTATTAATAAATGAGTCGAATTATATTATATGGAAATGTTTTGATGGGGCATCGGAGCTAGGCCACAAACTTTGGTATGTATTTTTACGTATTTGTTTAAAGTGTATTTGATGAGTATTTGTATTTTTGGGTAAAGGGTGTTAATGTGTTGTATTTTTTTTCTTTTTGTGTGGGCCCAATATGATGGTCCATGGTCCAAGGTCCAAGGGAGATGGTCCAAGGTGGAGTGTTGGACTTGGACCAAGATGCCAAGTCCAACTTGGACTCTTAAGGAGGGCGCCCCCTATTTTGTCCCTTATGGGGATTTTAATATTCCCCTTCCCCATTTTGACCCTCTCTCTCCCTTGACCTAAGCGTATATGTGGTCATTTGTCCTAGGTCTAGGGTTTACTACTTAATGTCTCTTGTAATAATATTTTCATAGAATTAATGAAAAGAAATCAGAATTTTCCCAAGGAGAAGCCAAGTGTGCCCCCTTCCTCTCTCCTCTCCCACCCCTTGCAGCTGAGAAGGCAGCCCCTCTGAGGTGTGAAGCCTCCTTATCAGATCCTCTTCTGGGTGAGAAGCTCAGCCATGCCGCCGCCGCCGCCATCGAGCCGCCATCGCACCACCCCCGCCTCGCCATCTCCGATTTGTTCCCTGCTGGACAGCAGCCCGGAGCCCGAATTATCTCTCCAAATCCGCCCATCTGATCGATCTGAAAATTTGAGGGTGAGTCCCCCACGTAGTTCCCCCTCTCCATAAAAATTCCCACGTCGATCCACCTTCATTTGCTTCCCGTTCCACTGAAATCTCCCAGATCTACATAATACGTCTCTGTGTAGATTCACCATCCAACAACCCACCATTTCGTGTATTTCACCCCTTACCAATTTTAGATCAATCTGAAATTTGGACTGAGATTTCTGTCCATCTAACACCTTCTCCACAATTTTTCTAATAATTTATAAGGTTTGTTTACCCCGTTTAAAAAACTCTGTTCCAACCGGATTCGGTTCTACCCCCCCCCCCCCCGAAGACCTGATCTGACCCCTTCCACCATAAAATCCTTCCCACCCCCAAAACCACCTCTGATCGACCTCAAACTTTGAGGGCTTGATTCCTACTTCATCCACCATCTTCCATAGCCACCCCGCCTTCCAGATCCCACATATACCCCCATTCCACCGGCGTCTTCTGACGACCCAGGTTCTGTCCAGTCTGTCCACAGACAGGGAGTTATCCTGTTCATTATTCCCCCACAAAACATCCCTCACCAAAAAAACTCCTGTCACACCATAGGCTCGTAGATCGTCAAAAGAGCTTCGCAATAGCGCTAGGTTCGTCTTGATCCGACATCGGATCTGGTCGGAGCAGCTATTCCTGCCGAGTCGCGCAGTTTTAAATCTGCACATCAGGTTCGGGACAGCAAGCAACAACAGTCAACAGTCGGACAGCCTCGCCTTCCACAAGGCGATCCAGCATGATCCCCTCCAAGGGATTGTCCCTCCAAGAGTCCTCTTCGTAACAGTACCACTCCCAGCCCGATCGACCCTCCGACCGGAGCGTGATCCTCCAGATCGCCAGCACGTGCCGTCCGGCCAGCACCGAGTAGTAGCACGTCGTCATCGACCAAGCTGCCCCAAAATGCCACCCGTCAACCCGAGCTCGATACTCCCTGGTCCCACGTGTTTTGTAATGCCCCGAGATCCAATTCTCAAATTTATGGCATTTGTTTCCACCGGACCTCGAGACATTACTTCGTACGTATCGCGGAAGCATAATTATGTAACATGCATTCACACGCATGAGAGAAAGAGAGAGAAACCACAATTACACGAGATGAAATCAACATTTCAACCATTCATAATTTTTGAAATAAGTACAATTACATTATTCCATATTGAACATGAGTCCACATAGGCTCACCCACCCATGACCATATAAGAGAGATAGTCCACCATGCATCCGAAGCATACCCAGTTGAACTATAACTTAGCTCTACTCCTCAGTTGCAGGCTCTTCCTCAACCTCCTTCTCTATGTCCCCTGCAAATGTGTGTCACAAGGGGGGTGAGTGTGATGCTCGGTAGGCAGCCTAAACAAACTGGGGTTAACTCGCATCTATATAGCTATTTTATAGACATATTTCAGATGTTAATAATAGCATAATCCATTCATTATCATTTGCTAAAAAATAACTCATATGAGGAAAATACACATTTTAACTAACATATAAGGTACCCATGCATGCACTAAAACCTCGGTGAATGAGCAGGTTTCATGTTATCACCCTTTTTACATTTCCATATTTTCACATTTTCGCATTTTCACAATTCTGTTAATCTTGGAAACAAACAGCTACCATAACACAGGTGACCCCACACACACACAAACGAACGAACGAACGAAAGAGTACCGCGCAGACCCGAGAGCGAACTCCCACCTAGATTCTTGTGGCCCCGAGGCGTTACGTAACGCCACATCACAAGGGCCGCCCCACACTGGGACCGAAGACTGAATCAATAGGATTTTAAACCAGGGCGTTACGTATTGCCGTCCCTTGGGATCTTTTACTTCCTGCGGCATTACGTATCGTCGTCCCGCAGGAAAGGGCCGTCCCACAAAGGGACCGAAGTCCTATCTCACAGAAGACTGTTGTTTCCATTCATATCATTTACATCGCATTCGCATTCATACTCATTTTACAAATACTAGTATGATACTTTATCATAACATGCATGCTTCCAAATGGTTTAAGTGGACAAATCACAACATAAGCTTAATTGATGTGGGAAGGAGCATGATCAGGTTGCTGTATAAAAGAGGATAACTTTATTTCTAGGTTACACATACGTAGAAAATAAATCATAACCACAAGTGTGAAATTTCTGGGAGCGTGAAACTTTTACATTGGGTTACTAACTTAGCCTTTTACCATTTTTCAATTTCTCAGATTTTTTTCTGAATTAACATGACCTCCCAAAACTCCCTTTTTACCACGTTTCTGGAAATTAGGGATAGAGCCCCAGCGCGTCGACCTTTTCAAAGGAAGTGTTAAACTGTCAACCCTACATATGCATAGAAAATAAATCATAACCACAAGTGTGAAATTTTTGGGCGCAAGAAATTTTTACCGTGGCTTACTAACCTAACCTTCTATCATTTTCTAATTTTTCAGATTTTTCTGAATTAAAATGACCTCTCAAAACTCTCTTTTTCCACGTTTCTGGAAATTGGGCAGACCCACAGGTGCACCGACCTTGCTCATAGCCGGGGCCAACCTGCACCGACCTCACTAGCACATGCACCGACCTTGCTCGTGGCCAGGGCCAGACTTGCACCGACCTACTATGCACAGACCTTGGTTATCCTAACACAAAACCTGCACAGACCTACTATGCTCAGGCCTCACCGTGGCCAACACAAAACATGCACAGACCTACTATGCTCAGACCTCACCGTGGCCAACACAAAACATGCACAGATGCAAAACATGCACCGACACAAAACATGCACAGACCTTACTCTGCACAGACCTTTACCTACGCATGGACCCAAAAGTGCACAGACCTTATAAACAATGCACATACCCCTTTTTCTCTACGTATGGGGAAAAGTGCACAGACCTTATAAACAATGCATAGACCCCTTCTACCTACATATGGGCAAAAGTGCACAGACCTTATAAACAATGCACACAGACCCCTTGTACCTAAGTATGGGCAAAAGTGCACAGACCCTACAAACAATGCACAAACCTTACTATAACTAAAACATGCATGGATCTTAAACACGCACGGACTTCACTAAATCATGCACAGACTTTACTTATGACATGCATGGACCTTAAACATGCACGAACTTCACTAAATCATGCACAGACTTTACTTATGACATGCATGGACAGACTTTACTCAAAACATGCACGGACCTTCCCATGGCTAATACAAACTTGCACGAACCTTACTCGAAACATGCACGGACCTTCCCATGGCAAATGCAAACTTGCACGGACCTTACTCAAAACATGCACGGACCTTACTTATGGCTTGAACTGAACATGCACCGACTTCTCCATTGGCCTGAACTAAACATGCACCGACCTTACTTAGGCTTGTATAGTGATGTGCACCGACCTTACTTAAGCCTAGAACAGAATGTGAACCGACCTTGTTCAGCCTGGGACAAATCGTGCATTGTCCTTGCCTATGCACCGACCTTACTATGAACAAAATCAAATGTGCACCGACCTTACTATGAACAAAATCAAATGTGCACCGACCTTACTAAGGCTTGGGTAAGACATGCACTGACCTTGCTGTGATCAATGGGGAATATGCACGGACCTTGCTTATGATCAATAGGAAATATGCACAGACTTTGCCCAAAGGCTGGCCTTCCCAAGGACTTTACTGATTCTTAGAGACTCAGAGGTAACCCATGGAAGTCCGAAACTTGATGAAACCAAAAACCAAAAATGAATTTGGTAGTGGTCCCCACATGCCCTTAATCCCTCTTTAAGGTGTAGAAAATATACTTTTGAAACCATTCTAATGTATTATTGACCCCTAAAGTTTGAGGTTAGGTGCCTACCTTGAAAATGTTAAACTGATTGATCCGGGGATGATATCCACACCCCAAATCCTCCTAAGCTTTCACCTTTCGATCCGGGGATGAGATCTGGAGAGGGGGATTTCTGTAGCCCAATCAAGAGCAGCCAAACTAGGCCCATCAGGACCGAATGAGGCTCAGCTCATCCGAGTGACAGCCCTCTAGGGCCCACTTCAGCAGAAAAGCCCAATAAAGATTACTCGGGATCCCATCCTACCTCGGTGGCCCTTAGGCTCGGAAGGCCCGAACGACAGAACGGAGGAAGACCCACGCCCGAGCCATCTCCCCACCGAGATAAGGGCAAGCACTCCGCGCCCACTCCAATCTAACTGCATCCGAGCTACGCCCATCGCCCGGATAGGGTTGGCACTTCTCATGCTTGGATCAATTGACGAATGCTTATCCATGCAGCCGTTGACAGTCCTTTATGAGTAGGAGTTCAGCAGGATAAGGGTGCCACAATCTCCCAAGGTCATGAAGAGCCCACGATGAGGACGTAATGATCCCATGATGAGGACGTAACTCCCGCCTAAAACTCCTCAGCTTATGAGACTCTTCGGGGGAGCTCGCTATATAAACCAAGGACTCCCTCCGGCAGCAGGTAAGGTTGATACAGGCCTAACACTCCCTGAGCAGGAACCACTTCACCATCTTGGTATTGTGGAATCTCGCGCATCTCTTTCAACCTCCCTTAATATCTTCCACCATTGCTCTACTGACTTAAGCATCGGAGGGTTTTCCCCAGGGAACCATCCCTGGGCCCCCTGATTCGTTTCCCTTTCTCTACAGTTCACTATCCGGTGATCATCCTCCCAGCTTAGGACCAGCGCGAGATCACGCCCCTTCATCTGGCGCCGTCTGTAGGAAACAACCAAAGAGCCAGTATGGTGAGAAGAAGTTCAGGGAGGAGGTCCGCCGGCAACAGGGGAAAGGCCACGGCAGCGGCGGGGGAAGGCCCCTCACAAGCCTCCCAAAACCCCCCCTCCGGTGCCAGCACTCCCGCCGACGGACCGCCCCCTCCGCCTGCGGCCGGGCTGTCGCCCCCTCCTCCCACGATGGTAGGGCTGCCGCTCAACGGCGGCGCCGACGCCTTCCAAGCCCTCAACGCGAAACTGGACGTCCTCGTGGAACTCATGAGGACCCAGGAGGCCAGGGATGGAAGGTCACGCGCCTCTCCGGAGAGCCCTCCCCATGAGAACGTGTCCCAGCACACCACCGGAGGCCGCTTCACCCTCCGAGGATAGCAGCTCATCCGCAACAAAGTAGGAGGACCCTCGCAAGCCCCCCCTCCGGAGCAAGAGGCTTCCTCCACACCGAAGCGGGGTAGGCATGGGGCACGCCGTCCCCTCCCAGAGACCGAAGTCCCCAGGGAGCGCCAAGATAGCCTACCTTCACGCCCCCTCAACCCTACGGCGCAGCGGCAGCCGGAGCTATCCCTCCGACTGTGAGAATTCGAGAGGCGTTTCGCAGAGCAGGAGCGCGCCCTGCGAGCCCTGCAGAAGACCTCTCCACCAGAGGACGAGGAGAGATCCCCGTTCTCTGACCGTATCTTGAAGGCAGAGGTATCTCCCCGAACCTCTATCCCGACCTTCAAGCCCTATGACGGCTAGGGCGACCCGGCCGACCACTTTGACAGCTTCGACGCTCTGATGGCCCTTCACGGAGCATCCGACGCCATCAAGTGCCGAGTCTTTGTGACCACCCTGGTCCAAGGTGCCCAAGCATGGTTCCGGGCCCTCACCCCCGGATCCATCCGAGACTTCAAGCAGTTTGGGCGAGTATTCAAGGAGAGTTTCGCCGGTAGCGGCCCCCCTAGGTCGGTAGCGGGGCTTCTGGCCCTCAAACAGGCGCAAGGGGAGAAACTTCGGGCCTACATCCTCCGATTCAAATCGGAAGCCCTGAGGATCCCCCGCCTGGACGTCGCCTCAGCCATAACCGCTCTGACTGGGCGCACCCGCGATGAGAACCTCCGCCGCGAGCTTGTCCTCCACCCTCCCTCGACCCTTGCAGCACTAGTGACTCTGGCATTACGCCACGCCGAGTGCAAAGAAGTGCTCAGTGCATGCCGAGACGCAACCGGTGCGGGTCGGGAGGGGGACAAGAAGCGGGCACCCGAGCCAAGCTCGGGCCAAGGAAAAAGGCAGAACTGAGACGGGGAACGCAAGGAACCGTCGCGGAAGTACGAGCAGTACACTCCCCTAACCGCTCCAGTGTACGAGATTTATGAAGACATCAAAGGCTCGGGCCTCCTCCGCCAACCCGAGCCAATGAAGTCAAAGAACCGCAGTCGCAGCAAGCATTGCCTGTTCCACAGCGACCACGGGCATCATACCGGCGACTGCCACTAGCTCCAGGATGAGATCGAGCGTCTCATTCGTCAGGGGCTCCTCTCCCGGTTCGTGGCCGGGCACCAGGAAGACCGAGGCGCCCCAGAGGAGATCGACAACGCCCCCCGAGGGGTCCACATCAATGTCATCACCGGAGGAGCTGTATCAGGAGGAGATAGTGGCCGAGGAAGGAAGCGTCATGCTGAGCGGGTGAGCCAAGCCGAGCCATCGAGCCTCCCAGGGCCCCGTCGAGCGAGCCCCAGGTCATAGTCTTCTCCGACCAAGACCTGGAGGGGCTGAGCACCCCGCATGACGACGCCCTAGTGATATCGGCCACAATAAACCGTTGTAACGTAGACAGGATTCTGGTTGACAATGGAAGTGCCCCTGATGTATTATCCTACGAGTGTTTCCTTAAGATGGGGGTGGATCCGTCTAAACTCCACCCGATCCGGACCCCCCTGTGCCGGTTCAATGGCCAGGCCACCTATCCCGAGGGATCCCTAAGCCTGCCGGTTACTCTTGGCACCCCACCCAAGACCGTTACGGTCATGGTGAACTTCATAGTGATCAAAGGTATGATAGCATACAACGCAATCTTCGGTCGAGGAATCCTCAACCGAACGAAAGCGGTGCCTTCTGCCTATCACCAAAAGATGAAGTTTCCCACCAAAAATGGATTGGGGGAAGTCCGAGGTAACCAAGCAATGGCCCGAAGGTGCTACAATATCTCGGTTGAGGGCACAAGGCCGGACGGAAAAAATAAGGGCCCCCGGGAAGTCGAGGAAAAATCCGCAACCGCCGAACCTGGAGTAGAATTGCTAGCGATTTTCCTAAACGACGACCCGACCCTAGGAGTAAAGATCGGAGCCGACCTAACATCTGAGGTTCAACAGCAATACAAAGAGTTCCTTTCCACGTACATCCGGGTCTTTGCATGGTCTGATGATTAACTCCCCGGGATACCGGAAGAGACGGTGGTGCATAAGCTCAACCTCGACCCAACCATGAAGCCCGTGCAACAACGCAGAAGGAAGCATGCACCATTGAAGCAGACGATTATCAAGGAGCAGGTCGCCAAGGGGCGGAAGACTGGCCTTTTTAGGTCGGTCCTGTACCCGACGTGGCTAGCTAACATCGTCTTGGTGCCGAAAGCTTCGGGAAAGTGGCGGATGTGCATGGACTTCACCAACTTGAACAAGGCTACTCCAAAGGATTGCTATCCCTTACCGAGCATCGACCAACTGGTTGATTCAACCTTGGGTAATGAGATACTCAGCTTCCTGGATGCCTACTCAAGTTACCACCAGATCAGAATGCACCCCGAAGACATAGACAAGACCGCCTTTATCACCGACTTTGACGTACACTGCTACACCCGGATACCTTTCGGTTTGAAGAATGCCAGAGCCACATACCAAAGGTTGGTCAACCATATGTTTGAGGGACAGCTCGGTCGGAATGTCGAGGCCTATATCGACGACATGCTCGTGAAGACCCCCAAGGCCGAGGACCACTTCGCCGACCTAGTAGAAACTTTCAACACCCTCCTGAAGTACAACATGAAGCTCAACCCCGCCAAGTGCGCCTTCGGAGTAAAGTCCGGAAAATTCTTGGGCTTCTTGGTCACTCAGCATGGGATTGAGGCCAACCCCGATAAGGTCCAGGCCATCCTAGACATGTGCCCGCCCACCTGCATCAAAGACGTTCAACGCCTTACCGGCCGCGTTGCTGCGCTCAGCAGATTCCTGTCCTGCGCGGCTGAATGATGCCTACCCTTCTTCAAATTGCTGAGGGGGCCCAAAATGGCATCTGCTACATTCGCGTGGGACGAGGAATGCCAAAGAGCATTCACAAAGTTTAAGGAGTTCCTGACTTCGCCCCCAGTGCTTTCCAAGCCCGTCCCGGGGGAAGCCTTGTATCTCTATCTCTCGGCAACTCCATCCACAGTTAGCTCGGTCCTAGTCAAAAATGACTCGGGAATCAAGAGACCGGTCTACTACACAAGCAAGGTGCTCAACGAGGCTGAGAGAAGGTACCCCACAACCGAGAAACTCGTGCTAGCGTTGGTTACCTCGGCCAAGCGCCTCCGACCCTATTTCCAAGGGCACTCCATCACCGTGTTGACCGGCGAACCATTGAAGAAGATCCTCGCTCACCCCGAAGCCTCGGGACGCCTCGTCAAGTGGGCCATCATGCTCGAGGCCTACGATATATCGTATCGGCCTCACTCGGCTATCAAAGGCCAGGCGCTCGCCAACTTCATCGCTGAGAGCATCATCCCGACTGAGGAGAGATCTCCGTCCGCACCCGGGCCGACCTGGGAACTGTTCGTTGATGAATCTTCCAATTCAGCCGAGAGCGGTGTCGGAATCCTCCTGAAGTCCCCCGAAGGGCCAGAGCTACAGTACTCCCTGAAGTTCAACTTCCAAGCATCCAACAATGCTTCCGAGTATGAGGCCCTCATATCGGGAGCCCGCATGGCCCGGCGGTTAGGAGCTGAGCGAGTCAGGATTCACACCGACTCCCAACTAGTCGCTAGCCAGGTCAACGGCGATTATGAAGCTCGGGAGGCACCGATGATCAAATACCTTCAACTGGTCAAGACTGTGGCACAACAGTTCGAGAGTTTTGAGGTAGTCCGGATAGCTCAGGAGGAAAACTCCCGAGCAGACGCCCTCTCTCGACTGGCCTCCTCTCTTGACCCCGAGGGTACTCGATCGGTCCTTCTCGAAGAGCTAGAGCGCCCGAGCATCGATTCGGAGCACCTAGCTATTGGCTCAGCCTACCCAGGCGACTGGCATACCCCCTACGTGTCGTGGCTCCAAGACTCCAAGGAGCCTTCCGACCCTCGGGAAGCCCGAAGGTTGAAATACCAAGCTCGGTGATTCGTCACCCTGGATGGCGCACTTTATCAGAGATCCTTCTCTGGCCCTCTTCTGAAGTGCCTCGATACCGACGAAGCCAACCGAGCGATCGAAGAAGTTCACGAAGGTCTATGCGGAGCGCATTTGGGGGGAAGGTCACTCGCCAGGATCTTGCTACGGTGAGGTTATTGGTGGCCCACCCTACAGCGTGACTGCTCGACCTACACACAACGTTGTGACCGTTGCCAGCGATTCGACCACTTGGTCCATCAGCCAGCAACGGAGCTTATCACCCTAGCCGAGCCTTATCCTTTCGCTCGCTGGGGAATCGACGTCCTCGGGCCATTCCCCACGGCCCAGGCCCAGAAGAAGTTCATCATTGTCGCCATCGACTACTTTACCAAGTGGATTGAGGCCGAAGCCACTGCAAGGATCACAGAGATAGTCGTCTGGAATTTCATCTGGAAGTCGATCATCTGTCGCTACGGCATCCCCCGGGTGATAGTGAGTGATAATGGTCGGCAATTTGATTCTCGGTACTTCCGAGATAGATGCGCCGACCTCAATATTCGCAATCACTTCACTTCGGTTGCCCACCCTCAGGCTAACGGACTTGTCAAAAATGCCAACAATGCTATCTTGAAAGGCATCAAGACTAGGCTCGGCAAATCCAAGGGCAGCTGGCTCGAGGAATTGTCGAACGTACTTTGGTCGCACAGAATGACTCCCAGAACGGCAACCGGTGAGAGTCCTTTTCAACTAGTGTATGGCACCGAGGCCGTGATTCCGTTGGAGATTGGCAACCCCTCCCTCAGAGTCATCCGCTTCTCGTCCGAGGTAAACGACAAAAAACTGCTCGAAAACCTCGACTTAGCAGATGAAATCTGGGAGATCGCCAGCATCAGAGCAACGGAGTACCAACGCCGCCTCACTCGATACTACAACGCCAAAGTCTGAGACAGACACTTCCAGCCGGGAGATTTCATCCTTAGGAAAGCCAAAGCCTCTCGACCACTTGAGGCGGCGGGCAAGCTATCCCCTAACTGGGAAGGCCCCTACCGAGTGGTCGAGATGCTCGGAAAAGGAGCATACCGTCTATCCACAATGGAAGGAGAGCCAGTCCCTCGGACCTGGAACGCAACTACATTATGCAAGTTCTACTTCTGAGTACTAAGTATCGTGCAAACGACATGAGATAAGACAAAAGGCTCCTTTCTTTTTATTCAAACAACCCGTTTGTACATCAGGAAGGCCGAAGCCAATAGATTACATGTCAAAAAAAAAAAAGCAAAAGATCCATCTAGCGCCGTCGTATGAGCCCATCGCTCGGCTGACTCGGATGACCTTCCTGCGTCCAGCCACTGACTCTGCCTAGTGCGGAAACTGGCTCGGATAAAGGATAGTTGACCCCGTTGGCTCGGGCAGCTCGAGACAAAGGTGACAGAGGGATTAAGAAAGAGAAGGCTACCTTCCAAGTTGAACTTGGAAGAGAAGGGGGAGAGGGAATGCATATGAAAGCATCTTCCCCGCCAAACTGCCAACTCTTTAGAAGAAAGAGAGTGCAGGCACCCTCCGAAGAGTGAAAGAAAGGAGGAGCAAAGCAGAAGAGGGAAAAAGAGGCTACAAGAAAGAAAAAGAAACCAGCAGAGCTGGTTGAGGAGGTAGGGGAAGGCCTGGAAGGGATGGAGCTTAGTTGGCTTCCTCCTCCCATCCGTGAGGCAAGCAGGAAGGAATGGGCGGCATGGATGTCTGATCCCCCCATCCATCCTCCATCTCGCCCCCCTGCAAGCATCGCCGAAACTGATAAAGGGAAAACGGCGTGCCTCCGTGCGTCGGCCCCTTTTCAAGTCTGTCCGCCGGCCGTCGACTCCTTTTCAAGTCCGGAGCAGCAGGAACTCCCTGCCCCCCGTCGTCGGCAGCCTCCTCATATGGAGCTTCCTCCATGCTTCGAATACCACGGCACAACGTAACATGAAGAAGGAATGAGGAAAGACTGTCAGGGAAAACCCTAAGCGGTGGAGAGGAAGGGACACCCTTCAGTCCTTTTTATAGGCAAAGGGAGGCTACTTGCCTTAAATGATCTCCCCCCTCAAAAATACGCCAGAAGGATTTCTCCCTACAAACGGTCACCTCAAACTTCTCGTATTCCGCCCCAGCGGGACACACGAAGCGGCCAAGCATTTAAAGCATGGGAAAATGGGAAGACACCCTGTCAGACGCCCACCCAACCATCGTGCAAGATTCACGCAGAAAATATCGGCTCTTTCCAACAACCACAGATACGCTGAACAGAATACGGCAATGGCGGTATGGAACAGATAAGTCTTCATCACAATACCACTACCTTATTTATCTCAACACAAAAAGAAGGAAGTTTTCTCCTTCCAAAAAGAAAAAGGTATACAAAGAAAGGAAGCGAAGCGGGAACATCAGGCCCCCGGCCCACCCTGAAGCTCAGAAGTGGAAGGCTCAGACAGTCCGCCCCCGGAATGCTCAGTGACGGCCGACCCTGGCACTGACCCCACCGGCGTGGGAACTGCCTCGGTTGCGCTCCCTCCCGAGGCATCCGGAGTTGGCGATCCCTCGGGCGAAGACCCCTCTTGATCCTCTTCATCCGGTGCCGAGACAGAGGAGCCCGAGGATGACAGATCCTAGTCGTAGCACTGTCCGGATGGGAATTCCATCCCAAAATCCTGTTCCCCGGCATAACATACCACCCGGTCGTAGCCCTGCTTGAACCCCTTGCGGATGCCTCGGCGAACCGCTAACTCGTAGTAGGGAAGGGCAGCCTCCTTAAGGTCAACCCGGTAGGCCTCTGAGCTCTTGTACTGCTCGAGGGCCACCACCCCGGCCGATCCCACCCTACCAGCGAGCTCGGCCTCCCTCCACTCCGCCTCGGCTGACCTCCGCTCGGCCTCAGCAGTCCACTCCTCGACCGCCGCCACCTGCTTCTCCACCTCGGCCCGATCGGCCTCGGTCTCCCGTCGAAGGCGCTCGTCTTCCTCCGCTTAGTCTACCAGCTCGGCCCGCTCGGTCTCCCACTGGCCCTCCAGCTCAGCACGCACGAGGCGCTCCACCTCGAGAAGCTTGTTCTTCCTCTCGAGCGATTCACAAGCCTTGGCTAGCTGCTTGGTTAGCGCCTGGGTCTCCACCTGGCTCGACCGCATCAGCCCCTTGACTGAGGAGAGCTCCCGCCGAAGCCCGTCACGCTGCTCGGTGAGCCGAGCCAACCTCCTGTCTGACACACCAAGGGTCCAGGCCAGGTTCACTCGCTCCCATTCCGACCGAGCATACGCTTCCGCCAAAGCAGCCCCCATCTGGGCCAGGGCCAGACCGCCCTCCATAACCCAGGCGAGAGCCGTAGACGGGGAGTGCTGCCTACCTCCCCCCTCACCTTCGTGGCTATACCGCGGCATACCTGGTGCATGGGGCTCGAGATACTGAGCCTCTCCAAGGCCGCCGGAACGGAGAACCCCCTATCGCCCGGCGCCCCACCGTGTGGCTCGGATTGAGCCCCAGCCTTGGTCGCCCCTCGTGCCTCGGCCGGATTTGCTTGCGGCCCCTCAACCTGGATCGGCTCGCCACCTGCACCACCACCCGAAGTGCCAGCCCCGGCCGCAGTCACTGCACCCCCAACATCGGCCACGGCCCCCTCAGCTCCGACCGAGGAGAGAGCCAGGTATGCCCTGCTGCCGGTTGCAGGAGCCCCCTCGGCCCCCTCGGTCTCAGCCAAAGAAGGAACCAAGCCCGCATCACCACTGCCCGCAGGGGCAGCCCCGACCTCCTCGGCCCCCTCTGGCTCGGCTGGTGGGAGAGCCTGTCCGGTAGGGTCGGCCCCACTGTGCTCGGCGGAGGGGTGAGCCGCGGTAGGGTCACCTTCGACCGTGGGTATGACCCCGGCCTTCTTGGCCCGCTTTCTGGCCCTCACAGCGGCCCGGATCATACCCTCCACAGGGTCCTTGAGCTTGGGTCCCCGCGGACCGGAGGATTCGCCCTGGGCCACTCCCTTGCCCTTATCTTTGGTTCGGGAGCGCCCCGCGGGAGCAGTCGATTCGTCGGCAGCCGAGTCATCTCCAAGCTCGATCACCTCTGCGGTCTCCTTCAGAGGCTCCCGCCTGGTGTCTGCACAAAGAAGAAGACGTATTCAGGAAAGATGACCCCCACATCCGAAGGAGGATCTAAGTTGTGGCACCTGAGCCCGACGGATGCAGCCACGTAAGAAGACACCGCTCGATATTCTCCGGCGTCACCAGCTCTTCGGTGGACTGGCGGTGCCTCAGCAAAATGGCAGCATACTCCTCCACATGAGGAGGGAACTCGTCCTGTCTGGGAGGGACGTTAGGGTGGAAATTGGTGATTACCGGGCACCTCCAGGTTTCCTCCACTGAGCAAATCCCCACCCAGAAGAATTGGGTCTTCCACCCCTTATGCGAATAATCCTTCATCGCCAAAGAAATACAACTCCTATTTCACCTCTCCTGGATGAAATAGAAGCCCTTCCTCGCCGAAGGATGTGCTTTCAACTCAAAGAAAAAGTGGAAGAGGTCCATGGAAGGAGGGACTCCGCACTGACAGTAGAGAATACGAAAGGCAGAAAGGAGGAGATAAGAGTTGGCTACCAACTGAATGGGCGCCAACCGAAAAAAATTAAGGAGCTGAAGGATGAAAGGTTCAAAAGGAAGGCAGAATCCACCCTTCCACGACAGAAGAAACATACAGATGTGACCTGTACGAGAGTCCAGGCTCGTCTCGTATGGAGTAGCAGCGGCAAAACTATACTTGTGGGGCAGGCGATACTGGTGCTCCAACCTCCTCACATCCGCCTCCCCCAGATCGCTGCAGTTGGGGACCGGCGCCCTCGCCACCGGCTCGTCCTCCCCCTCCTCAACATCTGAGCGCTGGCCCGCCATGGAGTCAGAAGAAGACTCTGAGGGAAGACGGTCCCGAGACCCTGAATATTTCGGGGGAGGAGGAAGCTGTTGGACGGCCTTCGCGGTTATCACCGCCAACTCCATGAATGCCGCCGCAAGCCTCTGCTCCTCCGCCGTGTCCTCACGGTGCATCGAAGAGCCCCAAAAATGAGAACGAAGAAGAGCCAAAACCCTAAGATACGGAGGGAGTCTTGAATGACGTCAAGCGCCCAGCACCTATAAACCCACGTGGGAGGCGGCGCATCGTTCTGACCTCCGAGGAAAGGGGGCCCCTTCAGTTCAAATCCGTCAGGATCATCATTAACACAAGCACAGGTGACCACGACACGTGGCTTCCTAAACACTGCCAGATTTCCACCCACCTGAGCCACGCTGGTCTGAAACCCCAAATAGCTACTCGACCGAGCTTACTAAAGCTCGGGAGTAGGAGGGGGACAAGTGGAGAGGGGGATTTCTGTAGCCCAATCAAGAGCATCCAAACTAGGCCCATCAGGACCGAACGAGGCTCAGCTCATCCGAGTGACAGCCCACTAGGGCCCACTTCGGCAGAAAAGCCCAATAAAGATTACTCGGGATCCCATCCTTCCTCGACGGCCCTTAGGCTCGGAAGGCCCGAACGACAGAACGGAGGAAGACCCATGCCCGAGCCATCTCCCCACCAAGATAAGGGCAGGAGCTCCGCGCCCACTCCGATCTGACTGCATCCGAGCTACGCCCATCACCCGGACAGGGCAGGCACTTCTCATGCTTGGATCAACTGACGAATGCATATCCATGCAGCCGTTGACAGTCCTTTATGAGTAGGAGTTCAGTGAGATAAGGGTGCCACGATCTCCCAAGGTCGTGAAGAGCCCACGATGAGGACGTAACGATCCCATGATGAGGACGTAACTCCCGCCTAAAACTCCTCAGCTTATGGGACTCTTCGGGAGAGCTCGCTATATAAACCAAGGACTCCCTCCAGCAGCAGGTAAGGCTGATACAGTCCTAACACTCCCTAACCAGGAACCACTTCACCATCTTGGTGTTGGGGAATCTCGCGCATCTCTTTCAACCTCCCTCAATATCTTCCACTATTGCTCTACTGACTTAAGCATCAGAGGGTTTTCCCCAGGGAAGCATCCCTGGGCCCCCTGATTCGTTTCCCTTTCTCTGCAGTTCACTATCCGGTGATCATCCTCCCAGCTCAGGACCAGCGCGAGATCATGCCCCTTCAAGATCCACACCCCAGATCCACCCAAGACCTTGCTCGTCGTCCTCCACACACCGGATCGTCCACCTACAAACCGGATGGTCCGCCCATGAAGAGACGGAGTCCCTCACGCTCTTCTCACATAAGAAAGGTAGAAGGTGGTGGAGGGTTGATGGGAATGGTTGTTAAAGGTTTATCACCCTTAAAACCCACCTCCTTATATAGTTTTTAGGCTTCCCAAGGGTTTATCCATGTCCCTCAAGGCTCTAACAAGCTCCAAGGTCACTGGTTTTGAAGAGGAGTTAATGCTTAGCACCTCTTCGGGTTTGAACAGGTGTGACCATTCGACCTCCTGTCATAAACTCTGTTGGACACACACGTATGCTGAGAATTAGGTTGGGATGTCTTCATATGAAATGAAGAGGACTTCCATATCTAACTTCCAGTCATGGTTTCATTGAATTTCATTAACTCTAGCCCGCGTTATAATTTTTTCAATATTATCATTTATTCTCCCTCATTCCAGTGGCGACCCTTCATCTACCTGATCATAAATGCGAGTGAGCGCATTTTTATGTTGGGATTTGGGTTGGGGTGTCTTCAAGTGAAATCATGAGGACTTACAGATCCAACTTTCAGAGGTGGTTTCATCAAATTTCCGCATTCCTAGCCCGAGGTATGATTTTTTCATCATTATCATTTATTCTCCCTCATTCCAGTGGTGATCTTTCGGTAGCCCGAGGTAATCCGGGTATAGCTCTAGCATCCAGACAGTATTTGACCTTGACCTCAACATAGAAATTGTAGCTAACATCTCACTCAGAATTATGGCCCTAATGTCAAGTCATTTCATTAAGCACAGACGAAGTTATGAATTTCCCATTAATTACATCCGAGTTCTCCTAGCAGTCACACCTCTTCGTGACAGCTGGTACCAATGGGCTAAGAGCCTTGGGTTCTAGTGCGAATTGGGTTTCTATGTCAACAGAAGAGTTTGGTCTAAGGGCCCAAGCTTTCTAATGAGCTTGGTTTCATTCCATTTAGTTGACTGTGGACCAATATATTGTTATTTTAATGGGTGACTACATTTTCTGTAACTGTTTCGGCCCATTATCATAACTCCTTCATATTTCCTATTAGACCTATTTTTCAGAAGTTACACTCTCCATCAAAGTTGTTCCTTACCTAATGGTTGTTGCATGGGCTTTAGTTTCACCTAATTCTGACCTCCGTATAGTAAGTTACCAATTTCTTAAGGATCCTTCAATAATCTGTCCAGATTTCTAGCTCATTGAGTTCACGAGCCCGAATTATTCTCAATTGGGCCATTGCCCAAATTGGTGGTCGTTACATCCTCTCCCCCTTAAAATAATTTCATCCTCAAAATTAACTCCAGAAATTTTCTCTTTAAGAAAAATTACTCACCGAATGGTTGAGGGTATTCCTGGCACATCTTGTCCTCCGACTCCCATGTTGCTTCCTCGGAATGAGAATTCCTCCCTAGAACCTTCACCAGTCGGATGGTTTTATTCCTCAGTACCTATTCCTTCTTGTCTATGATCTCACTGGGCTGCTCCACATAAGACATATCTGCTCGAACCTCCAGGGGCTCATACTTTATAACATGTGAGGCATCCGGGACATGCTTCTTAGGCATATAGACGTGAAAGTCCGGATGCACATGCGACAGGGCAGGTGGAAGTGCAGGTCGATAAACCACCTGGCTAGCCTTTTGCGAAATCTCGAAAAGCCCGATATATCTAGAACCAAGCTTGGCCTTCTCCCCGAATCGCAAGACTCCCATGGGAGAGACACCTTTAAGAGCACATGTTCCCCCCCTTAGTAATTTTTCTTTAAACATATGAACTGAAATGACTAAGCACTACAAAGCCCGTAACTCCATGTTAAAGTCTACCCACTCAATAATCTGAAAATGGTGGACGATTTCATACCGCCTGCAACTCAGAGCTTCAAAACTAACTTGGGGAGGCACATGGCAAACCCATTGATGCTGAATGGACATTATCGTTCATGGCAAGACTATCACTAACCCCTAGCAGAAGCCCCCTTTCTAGCTTTGTTAAGCATTTTGTAGCTAGTCGAGGAGCAAGGTCATCCAGTTAAAGTACACAAATGGGTATCATTGTCTGAAATTTATGGCATCAACATAATGAGATATCTTGATAGGCATTAAATATGTTAGAGATAGGAATAGTAGGACCCTAGATATCAATTTCTTGCTCTGTACCTTGAAAAAGAAAAGGGGGAGTACTTTATAGTGGATGGAATGATATCATTTATAAATTCAGAAGGCCTAACAAACCTGAAGTTGGGATAACCATGAGTAGAGGACAGCCTCTCCCATTTACATTCCAGAATCTACGTTGCTAATAATAGCATCTGACATTTTCTAATTCCCATCAGATTTCTCCTGCGGTGGTACTGGCTTCTGCTGAGCCTTCTTAGGGCAGTCCCTCGTAAAATGTCCGGCCTCGCCGCATCCATGGCACTTGCCCTCTACCATCCAACACTCCTGCCCCGGATGGGTGCGTTTACAATGGACACAGAACGGATCCCCCGGCATGTTCCTTGGTACCGACTTCTGATGTACCACCTTTTCCTGGTCCTGCCTCCCCTCTATCTGCCTAGGCCTTTTGCCCATCACCTCCTGCTCTTTGGTGACCTATACACGGATATTCGTTAGAACCAAACTTGATATGTCCTTTAAATCCTTATGGTTTCAACTATTACCTATGAGGGTTTGTAGAACATGGGTTATAAATGTACCCCACCCATTTTCACTCTAACCTACCTCTTCCTCTACTATTTGGACAATTGGAATGGTTGTAACCATGGTTTGTCTCTCGTGCTCTGATACCACTCTGTAACGCCCCGAGATCTGATTCTCAAATTTATGGCATATTTTTTTTCCATCGGATCTCGAGACATTACTTCGTACATATCACAGAAGCGCAATTATGTAACATGCATTCACACGCATGAGAGAAAGAGATAGAAACCACAATTACACGAGATGAAATCAACATTTCAACCATTCATAATTTCCAAAAGGAGTACAGTTACATTATGTCAGATTGAACATGAGTCCACATAGGCTCACCCACCCATGACCATATAAGAGAGATAGTCCACCATACATCCGAAGCATACCCAGCTGAACTATAACTTAGCTCTACTCCTCAGCTGCAGGCTCTTCCTCAACCTCCTTCTCTATGTCCCCTAAAAATGTGTGTCACAAGGGGGGTGAGTGTGACGCTCGGTAGGCAGCCTAAACAAACTGAGGTTAACTCGCATCTATATAGCCATTTTATAGACATATTCCAGATGTTAATAATAGCATAATCTATTCATTATCATCTGCTGAAAAATAACTCATATGAGGAAAATACACATTTTAACTAACATATAAGGTACCCATGCATGCACTAAAACCTCGGTGAATGAGCAGTTTTCATGTTATCACCCTTTTTATATTTTCACATTTCCATATTTTCACATTTTCACATTTTCGCATTTTCACAATTCTGTTAATCTTGGAAACAAATAGCTACCATAACACAGGTGACCCCACACACACACAAACGAACGAACGAACGAAAGAGTACTGTGCAGACCCAAGAGCGAACTCCCACCTAGATTCTTGTGGCCCCGAGGCATTACGTAACGCCACATCACAAGGGCCGCCCCACACTGGGACCGAAGACTGAATCAATAGGATGTTAAATCAGGGCGTTACGTATCGCCGTCCCTTGGGATCTTTTACTTCCTGTGGCGTTACGTATCGCCGTCCCGCAGGAAAGGGCCGTCCCACAGAGGGACCGAAGTCCTATCTCACAGAAGACTGTTGTTTCCATTCATATCATTTACATCGCATTCACATTCATACTCATTTTACAAATACTAGTATGATACTTTATCATAACATGCATGCTTCCAAATGGTTTAAGTGGACAAATCACAACATAAGTTTAATTGATGTGGGAAGGAGCATGATCAGGTTACTGTATAAAAGAGGACAATTTTATTTCCAGGTTACACATACGTAGAAAATAAATCATAACCACAAGTGTGAAATGTCTAGGAGCGTGAAACTTTTACAGTGGGTTACTAACTTAGCCTTTTACCATTTTCCAATTTCTCATATTTTTTTCTGAATTAACATGACCTCCCAAAACTCCCTTTTTACCACGTTTCTAGAAATTAGGGACAGAGTCTCAGGGTGTCGACCTGTTCAAAGGAAGTGTTGACCTGTCAACCCTACATATGCATAGAAAACAAATAATAACCACAAGTGTGAAATTTCAGGGAGCATGAAATTTTTACCGTGACGTACAAACCTAACCTTCTATCATTTTCTAATTTTTTAGATTTTTCTGAATTAAAATGACTTCTCAAAACTCTCTTTTTCCACGTTTCTGGAAATTGGGCAGCCCCACAGGTGCACCGACCTTGCTCATAGTCGGGCCAACCAGCACCGACCTCACTAGCACATGCACCGACCTTGCTCGTGCCTAGGGCCAAACTTGCACCGACCTACTATGCACGGACCTTGGTTATGCTAACACAAAACATGTACAGACCCACTATGCTCAGACCTCACCGTGGCCAATAAAAAACATGCACAGACCTACTATGCTCAGACCTTACCGTGGCCAACACAAAACATGCACAGATGTAAAACATGCGCCGACACAAACATGCACCGACACAAAATATGCACAGACCTTACTCTACACAGACCTTTACCTACTCATGGACCCAAAAGTGCACAGACCTTATAAACAATGCACAGACCCCTTTTTACCTACGTATGGGCACAATGCACAGACCCCTTCTACCTACGTATGGGAAAAAGTTCACAGACCCTAAAAATGTCACGTCCCAAGCGCGGAAGATACTCGGATGCGTGACACGTCTATATAGATCGTGTCATTAGAGCGATAAGAATTTTAACATACAAAATTTCGGAGTGCGCAAATGACTATAAATCAAATAATTTCCAATAGTCCAAGTGATGTTTATTTGATTAATCAAAGGAAATAAAGATAGTCCATGGCAAATTTTCAAATTTAGAAAGTCAAACATTAGGCTACACGACTTAACACAAAGTTTATACCACTAACTGACATAACTGGGAATACAAGGTAGACTCAAATAAATTCAAAGACTCGACTAGCTTTGGATAAATGGATGGCATTCTAGCACTCTTCACTCGGCCTCAAACCCATTCTTGTCGCTATCCGAATCACCTGAAAAGGTTAGGAAGCAACTGGATGAGGGAATCGCTCAGTAGAAATTACATCTCAAATACGAGCAATCTTTACGTGATTTATAATTTGCATGTATTATCAGTATGGCTATGCATGATGTACGTATAATAAAAAATCAGGTATATAGGTAAATCTAGGCATGATGAACAATAAGAGATCAAGAACTGTATAAAGAGAGTATAACAAGATTTCAAGTATTTGACAAGTAGTATTTCAAGAATTTACAGATGTAAATGCCACTTCGGGCAAGCAGGGATTCGTATACAAGTATGAACGCGGGTATGAGAAGGAACTCATGTATAAGTATATCCAGTAAAAATTCAATTCAAGCAAGTATTGTCAAGTACGTATCAGTAGAATTGGCTATTATCACATAAGTAATTTGCCCTTTCTCGGGCCACAAGTCAAGTATTGCCCGTTCCGGGCCATGCAAGTCAAGTAAGTAAGGAGAGAGAGTAGGGGTGGAGTGTCTCAAGTCAAGCAAGTACTCCGGTGCAATACTAAACACCGTGGTCAATAAACTCCCATGGGCACAAGTACCTTCGGGTGCTCCTCCCAGGACCAGACCAGACCCTATATGCACAGCATTTCATGTATTACCTTTGACATCCACTCTCATTTATAGCCAATATGGAATTTCAAGAATTTAGAAACGTAGTATTTCAGACGAGATTAACTAGTCGTTTGGTTATGTAGGATTCTAGAGGTGGCCCCAACAGGCTCAAGAGGTGGCTCCCGTCGTGTAGCACTTTGTGCCGTACGGCCTCAAGAGGTGGCTCCCACAACGTAGCACTTTGCCCTACATGGCACTTAGCTCCTACACTCCCAAATGATAGTTTAAGAGATTCAAGATTTGACCATGTAGGGTATACACAAGTAGATTGTTTTTTCATGGAACAAAATTTCAAGAACTCATCATACGCAAGAGTATGGATTAGGGTTGTGTTTATATAATTTTCGAGACAGATCAAGATCAGAAGTTGTAATTACTGAGTTGGCATCTGAGGGTTAGCACTAATCCTTCAAATTTTTAATTTTTTAAAAATTTATATATATATATATATATATCGAATTGGCGCCCCTTTACCCAGTCTTCAATTAATTGAAGACTTGAGGGCCGTCTTCAATTCAGTAATTGAAGACTTGAGGGCCGTCTTCAATTCAGTAATTGAAGACTTGAGGGCCGTCTTCAATTCTGAAATTGAAGACTTAAGAGCCGTCTTCAATTCAGTAATTAAAGACTTGAGGGTCGTCTTCAATTCTGAAATTGAAGACTTAAGGGCCGTCTTCAATTCAGTGATTTTCACCTGGCAGATATATTTTGTGACTCAAAGCACTGTTCATTTCAAAAAAGTTTCTCGAAATTCGAAAGTAAGGATATGAATACTTAGTATAATTCCTCGGGAGTCCAGAAATATGTTCAGATATAATTACTGAGTTTTGGTTTCACATATATAAATTTTATAATGTTATAACTTTAATTCCTCAAGAAAGGGAATTGACGCCCCTGTGAGCAGTCTTCAATTAATTGAAGACTTGAGGACCGTCTTTAATTTAGTAATTGAAGACTTAAGGGCCGTCTTCAATTCAGTAATTGAAGACTTGAGGGCCGTCTTCAATTAATAAATTGAAGACTCTATGGGCAGTCTTCATTTAACAACTTGAAGACTCTGTGGGCAGTTTTCATTTAATTGAAGACTTCCAGGGTGTCTTCAATTTAAGTACAAGTTCAACTCAAATTGACGACACACCAATTGAGTTGTTTTCCAAGTGAGTTGTGCTTCGCATCAGAACGGTAAGTTCTGTGACACAAGTTACTGTTCATTTCTCCAAAGTTTCTCTGAATCAGAATACGAAGACATGGTCAGATAGAGAAAAATCTCAGAAGTATATTCTGTCAAAATTTTCAAGGTCCAGTTTATTAGTTATAGATTTTTGAATACGTTGATTTACTGATTTCTAAAAATTCCAGAAAATAGAATTGACGACATGGTGCATGTCTTCAATTAATTGACGCCCTCGCGGGTAGTCTTCAATTCTGAAATTGGTGCCCTGGTCAGGGGCGCCAATTATAGTGAGATGTCCACTATACATCAGTGTGAAAAAGCTTCGAATCAGGAAGTAATGGCACGAATATGTTGAGAAAAATATCAGGATTCCAGAAACCTGTTCATGCAAAAATTTCATACTTTAGTTCGATAGTTATGGATTTTTGAATGTGTTGACTTATTAATTACTAAAAATTTTAGAAATTGAATTGACGACATTGGGGGTGTCTTCATTTAAATGACGACTGTGTGAACAGTCTTCAATTTTGAAAATGGCACCCTGGTCAGGGGCGCCATTTACCATAGGGCTGGGAGCCTCCGTGTCTTTAAACCATGAACATATTATTTTAATAAAGACTATATATTAAGATTTAAAACATGGTTATTAATACTGTAAAACTAGTGTGATAAAATATGTTCAAAAACTCATAAAAATCATGCTAACAAACTAAGTTTAAACTCATAAAGATTATGGTGATATGTAACAGGCTATCAAAATAACATGATATATACATGATTATTACTTGATTACGGTAAAGTCAGATGATATATATAGCATGGTTGACTAGTTAATCGAACTCTAACATGTATCAGTTAACCTATTTAGCTACTAGTTAGGCAAAGATTTGAGAACACCTACCTCTGTGAAGTGACAAGAGTTGACAGGAGAGGAAGAAACAGCCATTCCCTTCCTCTGCAACTCTTCAGAGCTTGTTCCTGTATCTATCCTTCGAACAAATCAAATAGAGGGAAAATATAGTGTATTTTATAACCTTAGGGTCGACAAGATGGGGGACAAGATCCAGAATTATAGGTATTTAGTGGGTTTACAACCTACACAGGCTGGAGGGATAGGATGATCGTGATAGTTGTCGGAAAAGAAATGACGCCCAAGAGAGGGTGGTGTATTTCATAAGTTAAGATTTCCATATTAAACTTCAAAGATTTTTATCTTTAAAAATTGATGGAATTTATTTGTGAAATTTCAGGGGTGAGACCCTTATATTTTTCTCTATTTTTACATATAAATATTTTTAAAAAATTCTTTTTAAATAAAAAATGGCACTATTCATGTCACTATTCACGTTTAGGAAATAACGACTTAACATATGTCGTTATTTTGAACGGAGATTTTTGTATTCACTCTACACTAACCAAAATTATCTATATACCCTTTCTCACTTTCTAAATTATGTTTATCCTTTAACACTTCATCTATATACCCTTATTTCTTCAAAATAATGATATAATGTAAAAGTTGAAATATGAAATTTTTTAAATTATGAAAATATGAATTGGCATCTTGTAAAAGTGATGTTTATCCTTTAAAACCCCATCTATCTAACATATTTTCTATTTCTTTAGAATAGTGTAATAAGATGTATTATTAATTTCCTAAGTGATTGAAAATATAAATGGACATTTCCTAAAATATAATTTGGCATCTTCTAAAGCATCTATTGATAATTAAATGTTTTAAATGGTTAATCCAATAGAATTAGAATATGAGTTTAATAATTAAATATATATATAATAATTTTTTTTATATATTTCTATTTTAAAATTCTCGGGTGTTACACCCTCCCCTACTTAAAAGAATTTGGCCCCAAAATTCAACTGTATAAGGATATTGTGGAAAGTATAAAATACTTACAGTTTAGAATAATTCTGGGTATCTTCTTTTCATAGATTATTCGGTCTCCCAAGTTTCTTCTTGTTCCGCGCATCGATTCCATTAAATTTTCACCATAGGTTTCATCTTGCTCCTTAGAACTCGGACTTCGTGGTCGAGGATCCGCATCGGCCTTTGCTCATAAGTAAGATCTCTTTGAATCACCAAATCAGCATGGTCGATGACGTGAGAAGGGTCGTGCACATATTTCTTCAGCATAGATATATGAAATACATTGTGCACTTCCGAGAATTGAGGAGGTAAAGCAATACGGTAGGCCACCTCGCCCACTCTTTCCAATACTTCGAATGGACCGATATACATCGGTGTAAGCTTGCCCTTAACACTGAATCTTCTAATACCTCGGCCAGAAGATACCTTGAGAAATACATGATCACCAACTTGGAACTCCAAATCTCTCCTTCTATTATCAGCATAAGATTTTTGCCTGCACTGAGCTACCTTAAGTCTCTCTCTGATAAGGTGTATCTTCTCAGTCAAATCTCTAACCATATCTGGGCCTAGAATTTATCTTTCACCGACTTCTTCCCAGCATATTGGAGAACGACAACTCCTACCATAAAGTACCTCGAAAGGTGCCATTTGAATACTAGCTTGATAGCTGTTATTATAGGTAAATTCGGCTAGGGATAAGTGGTCATGCCAGCTTCCGCCGAAATCTATAATACATACCCTTAACATATCTTCAACAACCTGATTTGTCCTTTCAGTCTGACCATCTGTCTGGGGATGGAAAGCAATGCTAAAATTAAGTTTCGTCCCCAGAGAGTGTTGTAGACCCTTCCAAAAATGAGAGGTGAAGCGCGGGTCTCGGTCAGATACGATCGAGATGGGAACTCCAAGCAATCTAACCATCTCCTTAATATACAGGGCAGCAAGTACGTCGACTGGCCATCGGCTTTTGATGGGTAAGAAATGGGCCGATTTAGTTAGCCGGTGGATAATTACCCAAATTCTATCATATCCGCCCCTAGACTTGGGCAAACCCATGATAAAGTCCATGCCAATGTCTTCCCACTTCCACTTGAGAATATCCGGCGGGTGTAGCTTTCCGGTGGGTTTTTGATGTCCTGCATTCACTTGTTGGCATGTGAGGCGACGAGACACAAAGTCTACTACCTCCCTTTTCATGTTAGGCCACCAGAAAGTTCTTTTCAAGTCTTGGTACATCTTAGTGGGTCCCGGGTGGATCGTGTACCTCAATTGATGAGCTTCTTCAAGAATCTTCTTCTTCAATTCGGGACAGTCGGGCACACATGTTCGTTCATGAAATAGTAATCTGCCATCTGGTGCCAGCTTGAAATCCAGTCTCTCGTCCAGCTTGCTCTTTATCTCCACTAGTGAGGGATCTTCTTCCTGTAGCTTCTTGATTTCATATAGCAAATCTGGATGTAGGCACATATGAGATAGAATAATACACATGTTCTTCTCATCTGTGCTGATATCAAGCTCAGAGAATTTCTCCAGCAGCTTCCATTCTTGTATCATGCAGTTGGCCAATATTGTTCTCGGCTTACAACTAAGGGCATTAGCTACGAAATTACCCTTACCAGGATGATAATGTATAGTGAAGTTGAAATCCTTGAGATACTCGAGCCAACGCCTTTGCCGCATGTTCAGCTCCTTTTGGGAGAATAAGTACTTGAGGCTTTTATGATCGGAGTACACAATGAATTGTTCTCCGTAGAGATAGTGCCTCCAGATCTTCAAAGCGAATACTACCGTGGCCAGTTCTAAGTCGTGAATCGGGTAGTTCTCTTCATGTTTCTTCAACTGTCGGGAAGAGTATGCAATGACTCTTCCATTCTGTATCAATACACATCCGAGGCCAATACATGAGGCATCGGTATATACCTCATATTTTTCTCCTTCAATTGGTAATGATAAGACTGGAGCAGTGGTCAAAAGATCCTTCAAAACTTGGAAACTCTTTTCATAGTCTTCATTCCACTCATGAGGCACTTCCTTGCGGGTTAACCTGGTCAAAGGAATGGTAATCTTGGAGAAGTCCTTGATAAAGCACCGGTAGTAACCAGCTAGACCCAAGAAACTTTGACTTTCCATTACATTTGTGAGTCGTTCCCAGTTCTTCACGGCTTCGACCTTTGACGGGTCAACAACAATTTCGTTCTTCGAAATAATATGGCCTAAGAAGGATACTTCCTCGAGCCAGAACTCGCATTTGCTGAATTTGGCATACAGCTTGTTTTCCCTTAATATCTGTAGTGTCTTCTTGAGATGTTCTTCATGATCCTCTTCGATTTTGGAATAGATCAGAATATCATCAATAAAGACCACAATGAATTGGTCTAAGTAGGGCCTGAATATACTGTTCATTAACTGCATAAAAGCTGCGGGGGCATTTGTTAGTTCGAAAGGCATAACAGTAAATTGGTAATGCCCATACCTGCTTCGTAATGTAGTTTTATGAATGTCTTCTTCTTTGATTTTCAATTGGTGGTAACCAGAACGAAGATCAATCTTGGAGAAATATGAAGCTCCTGATAACTGATCGAACAGCTCGTCAATCCTCGGCAGCGGGTATTTGTTCTTGATTGTAAGGTTATTTAGTTGCCGATAATCGATGTATAGTCTCATTGATCCATCCTTCTTTTTGACAAACAGCACGGGTGCTCCCCAAGAGGAAGTACTCGACCTGATGAAACCCTTTTTTAATAACTCCATTAGTTGTTCCTTTAGTTCCTTCAGCTCAGCAGGGGACATTCTGTATGGTGCCCCAGAGACAGGACCAGCACCAGGAACAAGGTCTATTGTGAACGACACTTCCCTTTCCGGGGGTAAGCCGGTTAAATCTTCTGGAAAAACATCAGGAAAATCATGAATTACACGGATGTCTTCAAGTTTAACCTTCTCGACTTCCGTGGCAGTCACGAATGTTATGAAAGCCATGCATCCCTTATTCGTAAGTTTACTAGCTCGGAGTGCTGATATAATAAGTGATTTACTCTGAGGGCTATTGTAAAATAGCTCTGGGAAATCCATGAAAGTTACCTTGCCATGCCGGCAATCTACAGTTGCTTGGTATGTGGATAGCCAATCGGCACCTAGTATGACGTCATAATCCTTCTTATCTAGGCATATCAGGTCAGCAGGTAAATTGCTTCCCTTAATCATCACTTCACAATTTGGATAGTGATAAGTGATATCAGACTCATTCCCAAGAGGTGTAGATATGACCAAATCTAACAGTTCATGTTTCTTAGAAAATGAAGCAGCAAATTGCTTGGAAACGAATAAATGAGTTGCTCCGGTATCAAATAAAACTTGAGCAATTTTAGAACAAATAGTGAGAGTACCTTCTACAATTCTGCCTTCAGTGGGTTTCGCCTCTCGGAGAGCTTGCAGGCGGCCTTTTTTCTTTACCGGACGCTTCTCGTCTTTGATGTCTTGCTCCTTCATCAGTGGGTAGTCTGGGATTCGATGCTCTCGGCTCCCGCATCGAAGACAAGCTCCTAACTTCCTCCAGCATTCCTCAGTCTTATGACCAGCTTTATCACAATACTTTCAAATCTCCTTTGAGGGTGTGGCAGTGGAGAATGGCCTGTCATTCTTCTGGAATTTCTTTGCCTTGGAGGGCTCCCCTCCCATGAAGAATCGCTTCTTGTTGAATGATTGTTTGAATTTTCCCGGGCTTGTGACGGGTTCCTTCTTGTCTCTTCCTCGAATTCTCTCGGACAATTCGGTGGCATCTTCTAGTAATTGGGCACGCCGAACTATCTCCGAATAAGCTTGGATGTCCATCGGTGCAAGTTGTGTAATATAGTGGGGCCGAAGCCTGTTTAGGAACCTTCTCGCCTTCATATTTTCTGTACACACCAAGTGGGGTGCATACCTAGATAATCTAGAAAACTAGGCATCATACTCGGCTACTTTCAAGCCCCGTTGTTTTGGGACGGCGAATTCTGCAGCCTTCTTCTCCTGGATATGGTCGGAGAAGTACTTGTTGTTGAAATGCTCTGTGAATTCATCCCATGTGACATGGTATTCTGGCAGTGTTGCTTCTATGGATTCCCACCAGCATCGAGCATCCCGCTCTAGTTGGAATATGGCCAGTAAAACCTTCACCTCGTCCGCGCATTGCATTACACGGAAGATTCGTTCCATCTCCTTTAGCCAATTCTTGGCATCCTCGGGGTCGGACGAACCCGTGAACCTCGGTGGGTTCATGTTATGGAAACTTCGGTGGAGATCTCCCGCTCCACGATTTGCTCCTCCTTGGGCCACTTGCTGTAGTGCATGTGTAAGGCCCTGCACGGTGCGCTGCATCTCGTGCCATTGTGCTCTTTCCGCAGCCATGATTCTACAAAAGAGTTTAAGCATGATAAAGATCAGGTTTTCTTGTAAGGTCAAAAAGTCTTTATAAAACTTAACCCATGGCTCTATCCATCTCATCGGATAAGGTATATCTATCCTTGGACTCGGGTTTTACCTATCATTGGACTCAAGTTTTTACTTAGATTTCAATTTCTAACCTTTTATTTCTTCTAGTTCCCCAGGTTTTAAAACCTAGGCTCTGATACCACGAAGACTGTCACGTCCCAAGCGCGGAAGATACTCGGATACGTGACGCGTCCATATAGATCGTGTCATTAGAGCGATAAGAATTTTAACATACAAAATTTCAGAGTGCGCAAATGACTAAAAATCTAATAAATTCCAATAGTCCAAGTGATGTTTATTTGATTAATCAAAGGAAATAAAGATAGTCCATGATAAATTTTCAAATTTAGAAAGTCAAACATTAGGCTACACGACTTAACATAAAGTTTATACCACTAACTGACATAACTGGGAATACAAGGTAGACTCAAATAAATTCAAAGACTCGACTAGCTAATGATAAATGGATGGCGTTCTAGCACTCTTCACTCGGCCTCAAACCCATTCTTGTCGCTATCTGAATCACCTGAAAATGTTAGGAAGCAACTGGATGAGCGAATCGCTTAGGAGGAATTACATCTCAAATACGAGCAATCTTTACGTGATTTATAATTTGCATGTATTATCAGTATGGCTATGCATGATGTACGTATAATAAAAAATCAGGTATACAGGTAAATCTAGGCATGATGAACAATAAGAGATCAAGAACTGTATAAAGAGAGTATAACAAAATTTCAAGTATTTGACAAGTAGTATTTCAAGAATTTACAGATGTAAATGCCACTTCGGGCAAGCAGGGATTCGTGTACAAGTATGAACGCATGTATGAGAAGGAACTCATGTACAAGTATATCAAGTAAAAATTCAATTCAAGCAAGTATTGTCAAGTACGTATCAGTAGAATTGGCTATTATCACTTAAGTATTTTACCCTTTCTCGGGCCACAAGTCAAGTATTACCCGTTCCGGGCCATGCAAGTCAAGTAAGTAAGGAGAGAGAGTAGGAGTGGAGTGTCTCAAGTCAAGCAAGTACTCCGGTGCAATGCTAAACACCGTGGTCAATAAACTCTCATGGGCACAAGTACCTTTGGGTGCTCCTCCTAGGACTAGATTAGGCCCTATATGCACAACATTTCATGTATTACCTTTGACATCCACTCTCATTTATAGCTAATATGGAATTTCAAGAATTTAGAAATGTAGTATTTCAGATGAGATTAACTAGTCATTTGGTTATAGAGGATTCTAGAGGTGGCCCCTACAGGCTCAAGAGGTGGCTCCCGTCGTGTAGCACTTTGCGCCGTACGGCCTCAAGAGGTGGCTCCCACAACGTAGCACTTTGCCCTGCATGGCACTTAGCTCCCACACTCCCAAATGATAGTTTAAGAGATTCAAGGTTTGACCATGTAGGGTATACACAAGTAGATTTTTTTTCATGGAACGGAATTTCAAGAACTCATCATACGCAGGAGTATGGATTAGGGTTGTGTTTGCACAATTTTCGAGACAGATTAAGATCAGAAGTTATAATTACTGAGTTGGCATCTGAGGGTTTGCTAATCCTTCAAATTTTCAATTTTTTAAATATATATATATATATACATCGAATTGGCGCCCCTGTACCCAGTCTTCAATTAATTGAAGACTTGAGGGCCATCAATTCAGTAATTGAAGACTTGAGGGCCGTCTTCAATTCAGAAATTGAAGACTTAAGGGCCATCTTCAATTCAGAAATTGAAGATTTAAGGGCCGTCTTCAATTCTGAAATAGAAGACTTAAGGGCCGTCTTCAATTCTGAAATTGAGGACTTAAGGGCCGTCTTCAATTCAGTGATTTTCACCTAGCATATACATTTTGTGACTCAAAGCACTGTTCATTTCGAAAAAGTTTCTCGAAATTCGAAAGTAAGGATATGAATACTTAGTATAATTCCTCGGAAGTGCAAAAACATGTTCAGATATAATTAATGAGTTTTGGTTTCACAGATATGAATTTTATAATGTTATAACTTTAATTCCTCAAGAAACGGAATTGACGCCCCTGTGAGCAGTCTTCAATTAATTGAAGACTTGAGGGCTATCTTCAATTCAGTAATTGAAGATTTGAGGACCGTCTTCAATTCAGTAATTGAAGACTTAAGGGCCGTCTTCAATTCAGTAATTGAAGACTTGAGGGCCGTCTTCAATTAATAAATTGAAGACTCTGTGGGCAGTCTTCATTTAACAAATTGAAGACTCTGTGGGTAGTCTTCATTTAATTGAAGACTTCCAGGGTGTCTTCAATTTAAGTACATGTTCAACTTAAATTGACGACACACCAATTGAGTTATTTTCCAAGTGAGTTGTGCTTCGCATCAGAACGGTAAGTTCTGTGACACAAGTTACTGTTCATTTCTCCAAAGTTTCTCCGAATCAGAATCCGAAGACATGGTCAGATAGAGAAAAATCTCAGGGTCACAGAAGTATATTCTGTCAAAATTTTCAAGGTCCAGTTTATTAGTTATAGATTTTTGAATACGTTGATTTACTGATTTCTGAAAATTCCAGAAAACGGAATTGACGACATGGTGCATGTCTTCAATTAATTGACGCCCTCGCGGGCAGTCTTCAATTCTACAACTGGCGCCCTGGTCAGGGGTGCCAATTACAGTGAGGTGTCCACTATTCATCAGTGTGAAAAATCCCCGAATCAGGAAGTAATGGCACGAATATGTTGAGAAAAATATCAGGATTCCAGAAACATGTTCATGCAAAAATTTCGTACTTTAGTTCGATAGTTATGAATTTTTGATTGTGTTGAATTATTAATTACTAAAAATTTCAGAAATCGAATTGACGACATTGGGGGTGTCTTCATTTAAATGACGACTGTGTGAACAGTCTTCAATTTTGAAAATGGCGCCCTGGTTAGGCGCGCCATTTACCAGAGGGCTGGGAGCCTCCGTGTCTTTAAACCATGAACATATTATGTTAACGGATACTATATATTAAGATTTAAAACATGGTTATTAATACTGTAAAACTAGTGTGATAAAATATGTTCAAAAACTCATAAAAATCATGCTAACAAACTAAGTTTAAACTCTTAAAGATCATGGTGATATGTAACAGGCTATCAAAATAACATGATATATATATGATTATTGCTTGATTACGGTAAAGCCAGATGATAAATATAGCATGGTTGACTAGTTAATCGAACTCTAACATGTATCAGTTAACCTATTTAGCTACTAGTTAGGCAAGGATTTGAGAACACCTACCTCTGTGAAGTGACAGGAGTTGACAGGAGTGGAAGAAGCAGCCCTTCCCTTCCTCTGCAACTCTTCAGAGCTTGTTCCCGTATCTATCCTTCGAACTAACCAAATATGGGGAAAATAGAGTGTATTTTATAACCTTAGGGTCGACAGGATGGGGGACTGATAAGTGTGTATTTTTACATATTAATTCATGTTATACACATTTGTTATGAGCTTTAATACTAATAAATATGTACGTATCACACTTACTTTTAATTTAGAGTCAAATATTTAATTTTATGGAATTAAATAATTTTAATAACGATATTTACTTATTTATGCAGGCACTCGGTACGAGGGAAGCGACAAGAAACAAATATATAAAAAAAGTAAAATAAAAAAAATAAATAATAAAAGCTAAAAGCCCATAGACTTGTTCAAAAAGAAAAAAAAGAGAAAAAAATAATAAATTTATTTGATATTTTTAAGGGCTTTCATAAGCTATATATATCAATATATAATATATATATATAACAATAATATATATATATATATATATATATATATATATATATATATATATATACTTTGTAAGTGTGTGTGTGTGTGTTTTGCAGGTCGGCAGGGCGCGAGCCCGCCTTCGCCAGGCGGGCACGGGCGACGAGGCCCGCCCGCGAGCGGTCAACGCGCGATGCGCGGTCAAAGGGGGAGGGCGGCGCACCGGCGGCGAAAGCGCAGGGAGGCGCACTCTCCCACGCGGGGTGGCGCACGCGGCAGAAAAGAGAGAGAGAGCACGGCGGCGGCGCACGGCGGCGCACGCGGCCGGGAGGAGAGAGAAAGAGAGAGAAAGGACGAGAAAGAAGGCTAGAAAAAAATAGGGAAAAAATCAGAAAAAAAATATAAAAGTGTGCAACACATGTTGGCACACAATCCTGAGTTAAAAATGGTAGCAATGGGTTGTGTTTTTCAACAAAAGGGGCAAGAAATTCAAGATGTTCACATAGGGAATGGGGTGGTGTTAACCCTATAAAAGGGGCTTCTATTGTGATGAAGAAGAAAAAGAGTTGCTAAGAGTTGGAAGGGGTTACTTTGAGTTTTTGAAGTTCATTCTTGTTGGCCTTAGGAGAGCTACATAGGAGAGTTAGAGGGTGTTGTTTTGAGAGTTTTTGATGTAAACTTTGTAAGTTGATGTTGTTATAATGAATGTTTTGTTTAAGCATTTAGTCCTTTCCTAATCCCATTACTTGTTGTTCTGATCTCCATTTCATTTTCCTATCTTCACGAAAGTTGTTCATCTTTAAGTGTTCTCCAATTTCTCTTTCTATCATTTCTCTTAATTCCTTCTAGTTTGAAAGTTATTTCCCATTTTTCTAAGTTCTATTCTATGTGATTACTGTTCATCCGTGGTGATACCTTCTAGTATTCTTCTATTTTGAAGCCTTTCCAATCCTCTTTTCACTCTGAGTTCTTCATAAAAGTTGTTCTTCTTTTATAGATCTAGATTTTATTCTTCTACCACTTCTTTTAATTCTTCTTCGTTTGTGAGTTATAATTAATTTTTTACTGTTCTGTCTTTAACATTTTTACTGTTCATCCGCACCGATAGATCTTGATTTTTCACATTTTTCACTGTCTTCCTCTCGTTTTCTATCTCTGTGGTCTTCATCAAACTTCGTCTTCTTTTCATTCTCTACAACTTTCATTCCTTCCATTTCTTCTAATTTCCTCTAGATTTTAAATTATTATCTTCCTTCCAATCCCATATTTTCAATATAATTCTGTAGTGTTTTCAACTTGTCTTTGTTCCTATTTCTATCCATCTCCATCTCTTCACAATTTCTTTACACAACCCAAGGCGGTTAGTCATCTTCCGGTCATCTCACGGCGTCAACTTCCAAGGCGGAGTGATCTTCATCCAAGGCTCGGCGAGGAAACGACGACGTTCTTCAACCATTGGCTAAAATTTCTTTCACTTTTCTCTTCTTATTCAAAGTTACAATTTAATTTCCTTTAGTGTTGATCACACTCAAAAGATAAAAATTAGTTTTCAAAATATAAGGATATTTTCCAACTTGATATATAAAGATTTTTTCTCCTCGTGGGATCGACCCGTATTTACTACTATACTCGTATTTTCAAAATCATTTAAGTGAGTAAGTGCGGTTTTATCAATTTTGAAATTTGTGTGGCACGACATTTTTAAAAGACGGGTGTCGAGCGCATCAAATTTTTGGCGCCGTTGTCGGGGAAAGGAATTTTTGAATGTTGGGATATTCTTATGTTTGATGTGTATACTTGTATAATAATTTTTCTATTTTTATTTTACAGGAAAAAGAAAATAAATCAGAAAATCAAAGAAAGAGGAAAATCATACCTAAAATTCCAAGAAAATGAAGCGTCGCAGAAAGCCTGGTACTGTAGCAGTCAAGTGTCGCTAAAGGGCAGAAACGTAGGAACAAGTTCTGTTTTTCCAATTTCTGAAAATTTTTTTAAAAAATTGAAAAATCATTAAAAAATCTATAAAAATCAGAAAACACAAAAATACCATTTTAAGTTTCATGTTGTACTAAATTTGCATATCTTTGTTATTCTATTATTTATAGTTTCTTACATTTATCTCTTATTGAAAAAAAATCAAAAAAATCATAACAAAAGAAATTTTTGTGCTGGCTAGATAGGTTCATTAACTAAACAAAAAAACCACTTGTACCAAAATAAAAGACTTCATCCAAGAATAGAAACCACACCCATCATGATCTAGGTCATGCATCATTTAGCATAGAATTTTTTTCTTTGTTTAATTCCTGTCATTGCATTTTGAAGATTGCGAGGGACAAGGTACGTTCTACTTATCCGATTCTGGCATGCATATTGCATAAAAACCCCTTGTTTGAAATTATGGTGTGTATTTCATTTCAAAATATTATAAGGGCACTACCTTTAAATAACATAAGGTGGGGAATTCATCACCCTTCCTTAGCCCACAAACCACATTTCCCTTGCATATCTGCATGACCTACGCCATAAATAAAAGTCAGTAGACGTTGGCCCTAGGATCACACTGTGGTTCTTGTGTTATTTGGGTTTACCCTCTTATGAAAATCGGTGCCTAAGGCAAGACGGTCGGACGGCAAACGCCTTAAGCGGGCTAGTGGTTTGACATAATTAGGTCCCTACGAAAGTAGGGGGGGCCTCCCACTACCCCACCCCTTACCTGGCTGGTGAAAATACCGAGGGTGAACTTAAGTTTCACTTTAATCATTTTGTGAAACCCCATTTGCAGGTTTAGGTCACATCTAGGTCGTTAGGTAATTATGTGTTAACTTGTTTGTGTATGTAAAATTAAAAAAATATAACAATAAAAAAATAAAAATAAAAAAATCATTAAAAAAGAATATCACTCTTTCTTGGGCCTTTTGCATTCCACAATCCACTTTTATTCAGGCCCATTAATCGATTCCTTCATGTTCAACCATGCGGGTCACTTGAACTTAAATTCTTCATTTACCTAATGTCATCAATCTCCTTCACTCATCCAAAATGGGGTTTACAATCCATCTTTCACCCAAGAGCCATATCAATTGTCATCAGATTTTTTCACCTCTTTCTCTTACACAAATACATATCCTAGATGAGAAAATCAACAATCATCTTCTTGGGCACCTTACCAAGACCCCATGCAAAGTCCTTCAAACCCACACTTTTCAGATTGGGTTTCGTACTCAAATGATCCTTATAATCATGCCCCATATGAAGGACAACCCATCCACTCTCCATCACTTCAGTACCAGACTGATTTCTATTCTGATTGTTACTTACCACAGTCTGAGTGCCACCCAACCTATCCAGCTCCTGCAAAGTTTGATTTCGAGGACAGGTTCAATCAAATGACTCAACTCATCTTGGCTAATCAGCAATCCCTTCAAGCTCAGAGCCAAATTATTCAAGCTCAGCTTGACCAACGTGATAGAAAGCTTGAAATGGACCAACATACTAGCCTCCCCATGGCAAATTTTGAAAATCAATTTCCTGATGATAATATCACATTGATTGATCCATCCATCAATCCTCAATTCAACAACTCTCCAATAATTTTTGATAATGAGGATAATATGGAGCAGCCATATCAGGAATATTTGAGGGAAGCTAATGAATCTCAATTTGTAAGGAAAAATAATGAGGAGTCTAAGTTGGGGGGAGAAGGAGAGAATCATGAAAATCAAATTTGGGCCCCAAATTCTAATGATTATTATGATCAAGCCCAGCATAAAGAGGGATGGTCCATGTCCTTGTCACCACCTTCTACTGATTACTCTTCACATTATTCCATTGAATCTCACCCTCCCTATTCATCTCCTCTATCCTCAAATCCCAATTCAGATATCACACTCAATCAACACTATCAATCAATGATACTTCAAAGTCAATCTCTACAAATCCGAATTGATAGGATGATTAAGACGATCAAGAGGATTGAGGAAGAGCAAGTGCTTAGCTATTCTGATTCCATTTCTACTGATCAAATTTCTTATGATGACTACGGTCACTCTATGATTCCCCAAGAGCATAACACTTCTATTAATCTTAATTTAGAATATGAAGGAATTATGGAGAGATATTGTCAGCAAAATTTGAATGAGGAACCTAGAAAGATTGAGGAGATTAAAGAATTTGATGGAAAAGAAATAAAGGAAGGTGATGAACTAATAGATGATCATATTCCCCCTCCTAAAATTGAATTTGAGGAGCCTATGTTTGATTTCCATCATAAGGAGAATTCTAGAAAGATGGATGATCTCAAGTTAAGGGGAGAGGCGGAAACTACTGAATCTCAAATCTACGATCAAATGCCTTTCCCTGAATTCAATGAAGATGGGAAGGAAGAATGAGTGAAGATGGAACAAGAATTGAATATTTATTTGAACAATACAGTTGGGGTTAATGAGGAATTGAATGAATTGAGTGTTCCACATGATAATTTCACTCTAGAGGAGAGGGTAGAGCTTATGCCAATTCTTGACCACGGTGCTTCTTTTAAAACTCTCCCAGCCGATTGGTCCAACATTGCTCTACATGCTGATTTATCTGATCCCACGGATTCTCAGGAGAAATATTTCATAATTCATGACATGATTTTTGCCAATGTTCCTCCTCTATCTGTAATCGGGATGATTCTTTTGAGCTACCTCCACCCCGACATCTTTCTTGCCCTTGTATTCACCAGCCACATTCATTTTCTTCAAGACATGAAAAAGAAAATTTTGGCAAAGATAAAATTCTTTGGTGGCTCATTCTAAAATCAACTCGTTGGTTATAGAGCTTTGCGTCTGGCTGAAGACGTCAAACTTAGCGCTTTTTGGGAGGCAACCCAATATTTTTGATTTCTTTGTGTGCGAATAAATGGCTTCTTGGGAGACAACCCAAGTTTTTCTTGTGTTTGTATTTTTATTTTGCAGGCGTGAATATAAGGTAAGTTGGGGAGAGAGAGATGATTGCTTGCATTGTTGCCCTACTTTTCAAAGTCAAGTACCACATTTAGTCAACAAGGATGCCCGTCGAAGTTTACTTCCGTCAGATTGTACCGTTCCTTCACAAATTTCATGTCTACATTGTTCATTATTCTCTATTTTTCATGCCATTGAGGACAGTGTCATTTAAGTTGGGGGGACAGAAATCATGTTGCACATGTTGCATTCATATAACCTCATTTAAAAAAAATTAAAAAAAATTGGAAAATCACCACAATAAATAAAAAAATTGGAAAATCACCACAATAAACCCATTTGGAGTTTCCTGATTGATGCTTCTATTGAAAGCGATTCTAAAATAGAAAAGACTAGGAAAAAGGATGATGGACAATTTCTTTAATCTAGCCATGGAAAACTGATTTAAGAATCTCTTTAAAGCTCATGTGCACTTTAGAAAAATGAAAATCACTTTGCACGCTAATGAAACAAGAAGGACAAGCCTTCTGCTATTTTAGACATATTGTATAATATTCTACACTTCTTGAAGAAGAGATCTTTTATAAGCTTCCTGCCATGTTATCCATTGAAAAATCTTTTTTGAGAAAAACACCATGAAAAATGCTCCGATTCTGAGTAACCGTTTGTAATCAAACAATTTGTAATCATTTCCACAATCATTACATACTTCATACACATGAAGACATGAGTAACCATTCACGCACAAGGCCAAGCAACAGAGTCATTTTGTAATCATCAAAATCACATACACAACAATTAATATTTAAGATTTCAAATAGCGGCTTTGTACAGTGGCGTTCATTCTTTGAATGACGCCCTGACGTAGGTCGCGAATTTATAATTTTCAATATATTCTACTTTTACTGGATTTTTTACAAATTAGCGCCCTTGCATGGGGGCGTTCATTATTTAAATAGCGACTATAGGAGTGTCACCCATTCTTTGTCTGCTGATATGCATCGGGCAGATACGTTCATAGACACATGTTACTATTCACATGATGGAAGTTTACAAAAATAGGAAAGTAAAGATATGAACAGGTAGAGGAAAATATCAGGAATCTAAAACTATGTTCATGCATTAATTTTAACATCAAGTTTTGTAGATATAAAATTTTAAGTATGCAGTAATTATTAAATACCTAAAAGAATTAACGACTGGGCATAAGGTCGTTCATTAAATGACGCCTTGTCCACTTTCGCGATTTCATAAGAATTAACGACAGCGTGCGCATGCGTTCATTCAATAAGCACCCATGATAGGGTCGCTATTTCAAGAACTCAGTAAAAGTACGAAAACTGAAAACAGAAAACATGTATCCTACTATATGACCTACGTGCATGATTTTTACTATGTTTAACAGTTTGACTTCGTAACTTGAGAACACCTATCTTTTTGGGTCACTAGACGAATATGAAGACGAAGACGAAGATGAAGATGAAGATATGAGATAATAAGCGGCTGCAAGAGCAATAGCAGCACTCGAACATAAGAATATCTCTGCAGGAAAGATGATGCAGAGAAAACAGCAGCAGGAAGAAGCTTGCTTCTTCGTGCAGTAGCAACAACAAGAGCAACAGTCGCATTGGGAGGACGATGGAAGAAGCAGACGAGGCCCTCTCTTGTATGATCGTAACGGCAGGACTAGGAAGAGGGAGAAGAAGAAGACGGGCTTTCTTTCTCTCTCTCTTTCTCTCTATTCACGGCAGCAAGATGCAGCAGTCTGTGCTCGTGGACGGGGGGGGGGGTTATTTATAGAGATGAAGGTTTTTAGAATCCTAATGGTATATAAATTTCCACGTAAACAATCCTAATAGATCTAAAGTTTCCCTATGCAATCTCTATATTGCTATATCCACATCCACCTTCCTAGTTGAATCAAAAACCCTAATGCTGCATGCAGGTTCGAACGGGAAGAGGGTTAGCTTTTTAGAAAATATATATTTATATCCATATGTATCCTATTCGTCCTTTGGACGTATGGATGGTTATGGGCTTTTAAGGCCCTTTAGTGATTTTAGTTATTATATATATTCATCTATATGGGAAGCCCATTAGTTAATGTTTATATGTATGTAGGAGGCCCATTTAGTTGAAGGCCTTTTGGTAAATTTGTATAGCTTTGGGGCTCATTAGATTAATGTCTTTGTTGAATTTATTTATTTTAAGAGGTTTTATCTCTTTAGAAAATTTTATCCCTAATATTTATTCGGGTTGCTAAGATCCGTTTATAGGTTTAGTCTCCAATGAACAACAGGAAGCAGACGCAACGGTCACAAGATAATGAAAACTTTTTTAACAAAGAGAAATGATTGTTGCACTTGTAATAATTTATTCGTTTAACGTATTATTGTTCATATCTTATGCAGTATTTTTTTTTAAATGTTTCGTAAATATTTTTATGTAGTTTTCAATAATATTAAGGGTGAGGGATAATTATTTAAAAATGGCAAATAAATATTTAATAGAGATAAATAGATAATTAAGAGAAACATATCTAAGAGAAATAAATAGATATTTAAGGAAGAAATAGATAACTAAAATGATATAAAGCCATGTCCACGTGTAATCTCTAGTTGAAAGTGATAAATAACGTAATAAGAAAGATAAATAAATATCTATGAGAGATAAATAATCATGAAGATGGACAATTATGTCTAGAAAAGTCTCTGATGGAAGATGATGAATAATAAAATAAGAGTGCTAAATAATTACGTCAGATAAATATTTAAAGGAGACTAATAATCAACTAAAAGAAACATTCCTATCAACTAGCAATCTCTAGTTAAATGTGATAAGTGATATAATAAAGGTGATAAATAATATAACAACGATTACGATAACATAACAAGAGTGATAAATAATAGGATGAAAAAAAAATCTTTTTATAAAAAAATCTCATTCGACGTCACGACGGTGTTACGATGTCATCTCAAAAATACACAAAATCTGCTACCCTACATGAATGGATGTGATTTCACGTGTTGATCCTAACACAGCATTACTAATCAATTATCCAAGAATAAATATTTTTGTTTAATAAAAGTCCAAAGATTTCGTCTGATTCAGAACGACACCATTTTTTTTTCTATTTTTAAAAAAATTGTAACAGTAGTGGTCGTCCTGGGGCGTGCAGGGGAGCAATTTAGATAAATAATTGGGAAGATGTGACAACGAGAGGGTTGTGATGCGCAGGGTTTGACGGATCGGTCGGTCGTTCTGATTTTCTACTGGGACTAGGGGTGTAAACGGGTCGGATCCGGGTCGGATCTTTTAGGATCCGAATCCGGATCCGATAACAATAGATCCGAACATAACCCGAATCTGAAGTGAGACATTATTTTAAATTCGGATCTAACCAGAAATCTTATTATGAAAATCTTTAATAGGTAATGATTAAGAGAATCCAAATTTATTGGTATTGAATTCGGATCCGATTTTTCAGATCTACATTCTAAACACCACGTTGCACCTAAGCTCATAAGCGTTGAATCCACATCTGAAGTTTCGGATCTACATACAAAGCATCACATTGCACCAAAACTCATGCAAACTGTATATTTTCGGATCTACATACAAGACAATTACCGGAGACCAAATTAGTTGGAGCAGTAGACAATGTGTTGGTTCTAAGCTCCCTTCCCATGGAAATCAGTTGGGAGTCAGGAAGTGTAGGATATTTCCCTTCTATGGGGGAAGGCAGCACCGGTAAAGATGATGACATTGCTTCAAACTGAACTAATTCTTTTACATAAAAAATCTCATGCAGCCACTTGAGTCTTCAAGACTTTTAACCAAGCCTATTGGATCCACAAGGGTTATCAATTCTTGCCACAGTCACCTGCAAAAATAGAACATTCAGGTTGACACTATATTAAACAGGAGATGAAAAAATTATGATAATAAAATGAATGTTTGGATGTGTTTCTGGTTCTAGTTATATCAGAAGAGTAAACCACATATTCAGTTAGGAAAGGAGCAACATTGGACATCTCCAGGAAGGTGGAGTCACAATGGATTAGTTAGGAAAGGAGATGGGATGACATCCCAAAGAAAATAGCAAGTATGGTGGCCGGTCCTACATTCTTTGGAGTGGACTTTACATGGGACAGAAACAACCAAATATTCAATGAGAAGGGAGAATTCAAGAACATGCATGTCATAAGGTTTTATCCATGACCATTGATACATATGATAAAGGAAATCATAATAGTCTGACTGTCATTCACATAAGCTGGTACTCGGCGGAGGTTCGAGTCCAAAAACTCTCCTCACGCAAAGTGTGCTGCTGCACACCTTTTGATATACCAGTGGTTTGAGTGCATAAGTGGTTACAAATCAGAATAGAGAAAAGCAGAAATGTCACTTTCATGAGCTTTGATATACCAGGGGTTTGAGTGCATACATCTAACCAAACTCTCAGCCGATGTACAAAGTTTTTTACATAAAAAAAAAGGTAATCTAGTGAGCAGAGCTTTGTAGATGAACAATGAGATCTTGAGGTCTGACGATGTGCCAAGCAAATTTAGTGGTAAAGTGGCCAATAGGACTGTTATTCACAGAAGAGGATGACAATTGAGTCCTTCAAAGACAAGCATGAAAATAGTGCATGTTATTCACAAAAGAATAATTAATAGTGCCATCTGGGAGCAACAAATATCCTTATGTCTGAATGGCGATTCTATGATGTTATTATAAAATAGACGTGTCATGTGCTGGGTATCAGAAAACAACAAGGCCAATAACTTTAAAAAACAAAGACGAAAGGCTGCAAGGAAAAAACACTGGATTTCGGCAAAACGGTGCACTTGGACAGATGGGTATAGATAAGAAGACGATAACAAATACTATGAAGGAACCAGCAGACGGGAAACATCGTGCACTAACTTCATAAGAAACAACAACAACAATAAGAAGAAGAAGAAAGGATAACAATGGAAACAATTAATACTACCTTACCACAACCTTCATAGGTACATATATGAGCTCTTTCACCCGTGTGAGTAAGGAAATGATGTTTCAGCTTGGAGCTGTCCGAGAATTTCTGTACCACAAAGAGACCACATTCATCAAGATACATAATATTGACATCCACATGCATTTGAGTATGGTAAAATTCATAACTTATAAGGTGTTGTTTGGTATCGGGATAAGTTTTGAGGAGAATAGATGTAAGTCATTCTAGGATAATTTGTACATATCCTTATTCTCATGTACGTTTGGTATACAATGGGATAGGAGGGGTGAAATGGGGTTGGAAAAATGGGGATAAGTCATTCCAACCAACAACAAAAGGTTGGAATGACTTATCCCCGTTTCCAACCCCAAAATCAGGGTTAACCCTATTTCCCTTAACCCCGCGTATCCCCACCCTTTTTAGTCATACCAAATGCAGAATGGGATTAGATTGGGGATATCCCCACTCTAACCCCATACCAAACGGCCCCTTATAAGTATTAACATTGGTTTCTTTTGATGGGAAAAAAAGTACTCGGTAGTTCACTTTGGACCTGCAAACACCCATTTTGTAGCAACAGGCAGAATCAGTTAAAGGAACGAATTTTCGGATCTACTAGAACAAAGTGCTGAAACAACTTAAATCTGAAACAAAATGCAGTCTTGAACAAGAGAACAAATAACATGTGAAACCAAGTCAATATATACTTCACACTTCAATTTAGTTTCAATTTATTATTCTTTGCCAAGGCACAGTGCTCTGTCGGCTGCAATGCTCCCCTCATAATATGGAGGCTGTGTTCAGTCAAGCCCAAATGTGAAATGGTCAGTGGTGGATCATGGGTGTCCTTCCTTCCATGTGGTTCACCATCTAAGTTACCCTCAATGTTCAAACAGAACAACTTAATTCCTCAATCACGGTTTCTGTAAAGCTTCAGTATGTAGTCTGTAACGCACAGATGTTTGCCAGCAGCACTTCTTACCTAGGATACATAGAATCCAGTATGCAGAGCAAAAATGCACAGCTAGCTAGTCGATTGTAAAGCATGTAGGCATTTTATGATACTGAGAGCTTACATTGATCATCTATGACCATTGATACATAAGATAAAGGATATAAAAGTTATAAAGAAGATTTTACGATTCCAACAGGCATAACTTGAAGGAACAATAAGCCAGATAATTCATTATATGTGGTCTTACCACTTTTCAAAAGTTGTGGGACGTAGGATACATCGGTAAGCATAGCAAAACATTCAAAGATTCAGCACTTCTTTGTCTTCTGTTTTATTTTGAAGTGTCTAAGCCTCATAAGATAATCTTCCAGTTGCACTTCTTCAACATCTCCCGAGATGTAGAGATTAAGCATGACTAGATTCGCACAACAGTTGTAGCTTCCAGAAGGTTGAGACACTGAGAAAAAAAACAAAATGATCATGGAAACAAAACTTTTGGTCACCTGATTAATGTTATGAACATCAGATGCAATCATGGATTATCTCATAAAATACATTCCACAAAGGAGCTAAAAATTCAAGTGGCAACCTTTCTTCGACAAATACAAATGGAGTATAACAGAGTTTGTGAACCATATCTCACGAGAGTTGAAGGGGATCTGAGTGTTATATATATCTAAATGTAAAAAGATGAAAAAAGATAAAATCCAAGATCTATAAATGTTGCAGTCAGACTTGATCATACTTGAATATATAGTCAATGAAACTACTTAAGAGAGTGGGAAATTACTGTCATATATATATATCTCCAAGCAGTGCAAAAACCATCCAAAAATTAAAAACATCCCATATATGGAAGGAACAATAAGCCAGATAATTCATTAATTTGTCATCTACAGTGCATTAAGCATTTGACCGGCTATCAAGACTAAGAGGAAGCAAGCATCCATGAGTTGTTCACACCTTCAACATCCAAAAATACAATTTACATTTTTCTGGAGGTGAATATACACCTACGAAGAATGTATAGGAACAAGGAAAATCGACATCGGCACCACATCCATTATATTTATATATATATATCTAGAAACAGATCCATGACTGATAAAATAAACTGATTCTTAACGGAAGGAACATCAAAGATAAAAATAAATCTAAAGTCACGATGATTCACATGAGAGAAAAAAGATAATGTCAGTCAAAGGTAAAAGGGGGGTAACTCACTTCTAAAGCCCACCTCTTTTTTTCCTTTTTTTTCTCTTGGGAAAAAACAAAGGTAAAAGACCTCCCAAAAATCACTTTTTTTTCCTTTTCCTCGTTCATATCCGATCTATTCTCTCTTGGGAATACACAAGCTTCGGCAGCCCAAAACATTTGATTTCTTCCTCTATACACATATAATACTGAATAAGACCCCTCACCCAGCTTCAGCAACCCAAAACATTTGATTTCTTCCTCTATACAAAATTTTTTAAAAAAAGTGTTCCCAATCGTTCTCAGCTGTACGCCTGCTACTACATAGTACTACTACTTCCAAAATACCCAAATGGAACTCCAACCCTCTCCGCCAGCCCCAACCCTTCCAATATCGACAGTTCCAGTAGATTCTTATCCGATCTATTCTCTCTTGGGAATACACATATCAACAGTTCATCTGAACCCCACCCAAATCCGATCGACGAGAGAGAGAGAGAGATCACAAAGAGAGATAGATAAAGAGATCAGAGAGAGTGAGTGGGTGCCGGAGGGGGGTTTCCCTCCCCGACGCTGAAGTCGACACCCGCACCCGCTAAAGAGAGAGATGAGAGGCGGCAAGGGATAAAGAAAAAGAGAGAAACCATGTTCTTATAAGGCGAGAGTTGAGACCATGGTTTGAGAAGGCGAAAGCAAAGAGCCGAGTAGGGAAGCCGATCGCCGCCACTATGCTTGTTGCCGTCGGGGATGGTCGATGAGATCGCGTCGCCGTCGTCGAGAGCGCCGCTGGAGAAACCCTAGAGACACACACGAGAGAGTGGCGGTCGAGAAGGAGAGGGGCTAGAAGGGGAGAAAGGCAGCTTGAATGCTTGATCCCGATCGTTGCCTCGAAAAGGGGGCTTTTACGGCGCCCCGAGAACCCGATCCGACGATTGGGATTTCGGAGCAGTAGACACTCACCCCGATCCGTGCAGCATTCTCCTTTCACGTCAAATGTGTTGATCCGAATCAGGAAAACAATTCGAATTCGGATCGGGTTCCGGATCCCACATATCCATTGACACTCCTAGCTGGGACGATATGGTATGATATTTTATCGCTCGTCCCGCTCTATCTCATAAACTATATATATATAATATATATAAAATATTATGAAAAAAAATTATAACTCGGTTAAATCAAGTGGAGTTTTAACGTTATTTTATATTAATAATTTAAAGAAAAGTAAAAAAAAATTTAATGTCAACATATTATATATATTGTCCCGACAACCATGGTGATGCGGACTGCGTGATTATCAACCACCACCCGGGGAGGCGCGCGCGCTCTCTCTCTCTCTCCTTGGAGAGTGGAGAGGCAGTCCCGACCCCACCCACTTGCCATCCCCGGCCCGCCTGCGGGACACCAGCAAAGCAGCAGGGAGTGTAATCCAGATGCTTGTTGTTGGCACCAATCCATCATCTGATTCATCTCCATCTCATGCCCGCCCCCATCTCATCGATGAGCTCCCTCTGGCTCTGTGTGTGTGTGTGTATGTCTGTGTGATCTGAGATCATCCACCATCAGTCTGCACACAGGTTTCTGTTGCAGTTGAGGAGGAGGAGTGGGGCGACGTCGTCAATATCGGCCGCGTAAGATATTGAGAGAGAGAGAGGACGGCATCTCATCCGATCGGATAGATATGGT